>JAPXFQ010000249.1:0-1200000 GCA_028564705.1 Apricaphanius iberus
CTGATAATAGACAGTTACATCCTGCGTCCGAGTACCCCTACTATTCCTACCACGTACCAGGCGAAAAGCAGTAAGCGACCGATGTAGTAGATCCAAATGTGGGCGACTGTGGCTCAGTGGTAGAGTATTGGCTTGCAATCGGAGGGTTGTAGGTTCGATTCAAGCTTCCTCCAGTCACAAGACAGGAGCCATGCATACACCGACATGGCTCCTACCGAGCCATGTCGGTGTATGCATGCGAGTGTGAATGGGTGAATGTGGCTTCAATGTAAAGCGCTTTGAGTGGTCAGTAAGACTAGAAAAGCGCTATATAAGTTCAGTCCATTTACCATCCAAATGTCTAGTATGGCATAGTATAAAGTTCCCGGATGTGTACTACTGCCAAAGTGAAATCCGATGCATGCTACACTATCCCACAATGCGGCGGAAGCCTCAAAATCATAGAAGAAGAGTACAGTCGGCTACCAAGGACGGGACCAGAGGTGACGTAACGTAAAGTAAACATCCCGGTAAAATAGTGGAGCAGTACTTCTAATTTCATGCGTACTACCGGCTCATTTGCTATGCAGTATACACTGCATCAATGGGCAAGTAGCAGCTACTACGTAGCATGTAGTAAATACTAAGGATTCGGATGCCGGGATAGTCCCTCTCAGCATGTCCTGAGTCTTCCTCTGGGCCTTTTTCTGGTGGGACATATCACATCTCACCAGGGAGTCTAGGATGACCCTTTAAGCAGCAGCAAATATAAGTACATAAATACCTTGTTTTTTAGACCCTAAAATAGAAACACACATACAGATTATAGGATTAAAAAAAATTTTGAAGGAAAAAAAACAAACTGTTCCGGGTTTTATGATTAAAACATGCCTTTAATTTCATATTATCAAAGCACAAGGTTCAAATTTGTCCAATCAAACATGTTTTGGTTTATGAGCATATATCACAAAAAAGGCCTTTTTTGGAATACCTTTTATTTGTTGTGTTTAGATAACATCTATTTGCTTTAATGGACACTTGGTGACTCAAAAATGGCAGTCATTTACCAAAGACGCCCACAAATTTCATCACGTTGGTACGTCTAACCACCAATACAGGTTTGGAGAATAACCTTTAGTTAAAAATTTTTTTTTAGAAGTTGAAATACTCTAATAATGTATATGGTGCTAGAAAAGATCCCATCTGGAGAAAAATAAACCAATATCTTGACACAGAGCTGCTATATTTTGGACCAGGTGTAGACTCTAAATGACTCAGTGGGAGAGTTGCAGAATATAGCTTGTAGTTTATATAAAACATCCAAACACAACAGCAGTCATTTCACACATTTGGATACAAAGGTATTAGAGCAGTGATCAATTTTTTTTTTCTTGAGTCCACTGGCTTATTCAGCCACCTGCTGTCCGGTTGGCAGCTCTCCTGGATGGAGGGCCTGGCCCACACTAGTTTGTTGGGGGGGAACTCTTTTGCAGCCATGGTAAGAGGTTAATGAACCAGATGTTAGTAAACATAAGGGTAAGGGATAATATGAAGCTGCTCCTCTATATAGAAAAAAATAGAATTTTAACCACAGCTCATATGAGAGCATAAATCTGGAGTCAGAAATGAGTGCATATGGCCAAAGAGCCAACATGTGGCAAATGGGTGGCTTAATTTATCTTCAAGAGCCTATGCTGTATTGCCAAAATGAAGTGTCACCATGGCAACATAGTTGCAATTAGGGAAAGTAGTTTAACTCCCAAATCATTCAAATGAATAAGTGTTTTTTTTTTCTTTCTGTGGCTAAGCCAATAAAGTATAATGGTCTGAGGAATTTTGACAAATAAGAACCAAGTGAGGAGCAAAAATAAAAACTGAAAATCTGCCACTGGTCATAAAGTAACTTTTGCAAATATAATTAAACTCACCAATTGCTGTGTCTTGAAGGCAACAGTGGCTGGGATGTAACAAAATCATTTAAGAATATGTTCTTTATTTACTCTTCTTATTTCTTTATAACCATAACAATCTGAGTCTCACTTTTTTTTACTTAAAAGACCATGCATAGTAAGGGTCATTGAAGTTTGTTCTCTTGTTTGAATTAATTTTAATTTTAGGCATCATACATTACTCTTTCAGCAAAATACATGATTACATAAATTGTATAATTAAAATATTATGTTGCAATGCCTACAGTTAAAACTGTAGTTGGCTTGCTTTCATATTAAATCTCAATACAAGGCAAAAACACATACAAAAATACTAATGAATTATTTTGTATTCACTTTTTCACAATCTAAATGGAAAATCTATTTCATTGCCTTTTATTGGTATTTTGTGATTTCAATAGATCAATGCAAATTAGACTATAATTCCAAAGTTAAGAAGATGAACTTCAAAATTTTGGCTTTCATATGAATTTAATTAACTTTAATCTGATTCCGCTTACTAAAATTCAGTGCACCTAATTGCCTTCAGAAATCACCTCATTAAACAAAAGTTCGTCTGTCTATAAATAATATAAATATTGGTTGTGGAAAGGTGTTAGGGTTTCTAGGTGAAAAAATAACTTAATGAAAACCAGATAAAACAGCATGGTTTAAAGCAGGATTATTGTATTTTGATTTCCAAAAAAAGAGGACACTTTTCAGGACTGAGCCAAAACTTTTGATCTGAAAATACTTTGTGTGCATTCTCCTTGTGGTTAGAAAGAACAGCTAATTATCAAACTGCAGACAGGCTTTCATTTTTAAATACAGAAATTATTAAGCCTACCGAATTTGAAAATTGACCTGTAACAACAAAAGTTTGTGTTGTAAAGTCATACTGAACATAAAAAGTGAAATAAGTAAAAAAAAAAATGCAGTCTCAGAAAGAATAATTTGTGCTTACTGCAGTATTTGGTTTCCATCTTCACCCTCCTCAGTCATCTATAGATGAACTCCCACTTTGCACAGCATTCTTACAGTTTTTGCATCCATGATCTCTGCCACATTTGTCACACACACAAGGACATAGGGTGACGTCAGGTAAATTGGGCCATCAGATAAGATGTGTCATGCCTCACTCCACACTCAGCTTCCCTCACTCACTCATCATCATCATCATCACCCTCACCTGTGCCTCCAATCACGCACACCAGATCCTCCTTACCTCACCTCTTTATAACCTGCCACTTCCCTTCAGTCACGGCCGGATCATTACAGGACTTCAGACCTTCCACTGTGTGTTTCTCCTGTTATCTTCGTTCTCGCCATCCTTCACCCACAATAAAGAACTCTGCACCTTGCTTCTGCGTCTGGGTCCATACCTCACACCGCAAATCCCTGACAGAATGATCCGGCCCAGAAAGATGGACCCAGCAGAAGCCTCCGACCCCGATATCTTGGAGTCCCTCTGGTGCAGGCTGGAGAAGGTCTCTGGCTTCGCCAGCCCGTCCGCTCGCCTCACCGCGCTGGAGGACTACATCCTAGACCTCCTTCCTCGGTTCCGCTCCAGCCTCAACCCGCTCGATGCGGAGGAGTTGGAGGAGGCAGCCGACGACGCCTTCCTTGCTGCGGAGGAGGAGCTGCCTCCTGCAGGGACACAGCCCGCCTCTACCAACGTCGGCTCGGTCTCCTGGTTCCATGCGCCTCCGATCCTCTCACCGGCTGTCTTCGCCCCTTTCCCGACCGCTTCGCCGAGGGCTCCGGTCAATCGTCCAGCTGCTGCTCCCACACCACCGTCTTCGGCTGCGGCAGGACGGGGTCCCCTCTACGTTAGCGAGGATGAACTGTTCGAGTTTTTTCATGGGGACAGACTCTAGTACCTCTGCTCCAGAGGGGATCCAGCTCCTCGCCGCGGTCAGCGACGCAGATTCCGGAAGGTTGCGCCGGAGTCTCCGCCCTCGGACGGTTCGGACTGGGAGGACGCGGAGGAGCAGTATCTGGAGCAGCAGACCTCGCAGCAGACCTCGCTCGTCGGCGCTCCGGGAACAGGCCCACGTAGGCATGAGCCTCCATGCCAGCCACGCAGCCGAGGGCACGAGGCACCTCCACCATCTCGCCGCAGACGGCGGCGCCGACGGGAAGTAGCTGCGTCCGGGTCCCCAAAGTTGGCGTCTGTATCGCGCTGCTCGGCCCCCGAAGTTGGCGTCTGCATCGCACTGCTCGGCCCCGAAGTTGGCGTCTGCATCGCACTGCTCGGCCCCGAAGTTGGCGTCTGCATCGCCCTATTCCTCCTTCTCCCTTCTTCAGTCTCTGTTCCCAGAGCCCACAGAGCACCTGCAGTCTCGGCTCCCAGAGCTGCCGGATATGCCGCTGCCGCCTCCTGAGCTGCCGGATATGCCGCTGCCGCCTCCTGAGCTGCCGGATATGCCGCTGCCGCCTCCTGAGCTGCCGGATATGCCGCTGCCGCCTCCTGAGCTGCCGGATATGCCGCTGCCGCCTCCTGAGCTGCCGGATATGCCGCTGCCGCCTCCTGAGCTGCCGGATATGCCGCTGCCGCCTCCTGAGCTGCCGGATATGCCGCTGCCGCCTCCTGAGCTGCCGGATATGCCGCTGCCGCCTCCTGAGCTGCCGGATATGCCGCTGCCGCCTCCTGAGCTGCCGGATATGCCGCTGCCGCCTCCTGAGCTGCCGGATATGCCGCTGCCGCCTCCTGAGCTGCTGCTGCATCGCCGCCAGGCTCCCACGCCGGCTCCTCGCCGCCAGGCTCCCACGCCGGCTCCTCGCCGCCAGGCTCCCACGCCGGCTCTTCGCCGCCAGGCTCCCACGCCGGCTCTTCGCCGCCAGGCTCCCACGCCGGCTCTTCGCCGCCAGGCTCCCACGCCTGCTCCTCGCCTCCAGGCTCCCAAGCCTGTGCCGCGTCTCCCGGTCCCCAGGAGAGGACCGCCGGGCCGTGCGCCCGCCTCCCGTCCCGTCAGGGGACGTCCGTCCAGCCCCCAGCTGGACCTCCCGGTCCCCAGGAGGGGACCGCCGGGACTTCCGCCCGTCTCTCGTCCCGCCAGGGGACGTCCGCCCGTCTCTCGTCCCGCCAGGGGACGTCCGCCCGTCTCTCGTCCCGCCAGGGGACGTCCGCCCGTCTCTCGTCCCGCCAGGGGACGTCCGCCCGTCTCACGTCCCGCCAGGGGACGTCCGCCCGTCTCACGTCCCGCCAGGGGACGTCCACCAGTCTCACATCCGGCCAGGGGACGTCCGGCCAGAGGAAGGCATTCGGGCCGTCCGCCCGACTCACGTCCGGCCAGAGGAAGGCATTCGGGCCGTCCGCCCGACTCACGTCCCGCCAGGGGACGTCCGCCAGCCTGTCGTCCGACCAGAGGACGACATTCCGGTCGCCCGCCTGACCTTCAGGGGCCTCAACACAGACACTCGGGCCCTCCTGCCGTGGGCCCCCTCCACCCACCCTGAAAGGGTGCTAATCCTTTTGGGGTTTTTTTTTTCTATATGGCGTCTGGGATCCGCCTTTAAAGGGGGGGGTCCTGTCATGCCTCACTCCACACTCAGCTTCCCTCACTCACTCATCATCATCATCACCCTCACCTGTGCCTCCAATCACGCACACCAGATCCTCCTTACCTCACCTCTTTATAACCTGCCACTTCCCTTCAGTCACGGCCGGATCATTACAGGACTTCAGACCTTCCACTGTGTGTTTCTCCTGTTATCTGCGTTCTCGCCATCCTTCACCCACAATAAAGAACTCTGCACCTTGCTTCTGCGTCTGGGTCCATACCTCACACCGCAAATCCCTGACAAGATGAGCCACTAAAGGTTTCAGCCTTTTAGCCTTTTAGCTTTGTACAGTGACCGCAAAAGATTTTTAATTATTGGCATTAGTGTTCTCATAAAAAAACAATTTGACTAGTCTATAGTTGCCCGAAGGTGGCCTAATTTACCTCACTACACCTATGTCAGCTATGTTTGTCTATAAAGCTAGACTTGCGCTTTGTTAACAGCCACAGTGGCGTTGCAGGACTGCCCGCTGTCTGTTCCAACTACAAATAAATCAGAACCAGTGACTAGGCAACAGCTTCGGGAGGACATCAGATGAGTGAGAGGTTGTTGTATTACATTCATCGCACCACTCATTTTAGTAATTCTTATTAGTCTCAGAAAAAGCTATGAAAACCTCAACATTTTAATCATTCTACGAAATCCCCCCGGAAGCCCTGGACAGAACGGCAAAAGTGGACATGTCCGGGAAAAAGAGTACAGCTGGTCGCCCTATTTAAAGGAGGGTTTGGTTATTAACAGTTTATATATTGAACTACTTTTAAATCACCACTTAATTCATTGAAAGAAAATGTAAGATGTGTCTCACAAGTAAACAGACCAAAACAGCATTTATCAGACAAGCAGCAAATAGCCCCAAGGTAACCTTGAAGTGGAGCAGCTCTCCAATGCCTAGGTTAGAAAATCTGATCTACAATTCTGGCCATTAAAGGGGGGAAGAAAAAAGCCCCCAGAGGAAACCTGTATAAGAAAGTTATTTGCGCAGATGAAAGCAAAACTGAACTTTATGGGCTAGATGCAGAGCACTGTTTCAAATAAAAGAAACATTGCTACCCAAACAACACAATCCCCACAGTGAAATATGGTGGTATCAGCACTGTGATGTGGGAATTCTCTTTTCCTAGAAGGCACACGAAAGCTGGTCAGAGTTGATGGGAAGATCTATCTAAACACAAGGTATCATCGAGCCTAAACATGTAGCCAAGGAACCAGTGGATTGATTTAGAGCATATTTGTCTGTCTGAATGGTCATATTAAAAACCCAGCCTCTGTGTAATAAAGCTCATTGAGACATACTCCCAAGACTTTTAGTTTTTAGATTCCACATTTAAGATTTCTATTTGTAAAAAAATATGTTAGACCTCAAGTATTCAGTTGCATCAAATTATAATTATGGAAAACTGTAGACATATCACACAAAAGACATAAATAAGTATAAGAGGTGATACTACTTTAACCTGGCGTTACAGACTTGACGATTGCATCAGCAGCCTCAAAATGACAAACCCTTTGCACAGTTTTGTTTTGTCCCTTCATGCATGCCAGACAGTGTCTCTTTCTGTAAGCAGCTGCTTGTGTTAATCACTCCTCTGCTTGCTACGGTTACTCTAACACCACACCAACCTAAATGCCTGTAAATTGATGACAATAAGGGTCATCAGCAGAGACAATGGAGTGAGATTATTCAGTGAAAAGGTTTATTTCTTCTCCATAACACAAGCGTACAGGGGAATGATAGAGGGCTGCGTCCTTTAAAATAGACAGGAGTTTCATTATATGCTAAAATAAACACAACAGCTGTAGAATTAATCCTAAATGGGGAACTTGCTTGTACTTAGAGCATCTGGTGTGATGGGACATATTAAAATGAAGGCAGAATTGACTGAATGAAACTGATGGGTGAATGCTGACAATGGGTCCTTTGTTTTGTCAAGGTGCTGTTTGGTAGACGGGGTGCTTTGCAGATGTGTAATAGTGGCTTTCACTCAAGCTATTTTCAGAAAGATGCAGTAGGAACCCTCAAGTCTGGTCCCCTCTGCAGCTTGTCCCGGCCCCTCAATCAGGAAAAACATCTACGAGACATCTGTTACATATGACATGGAAACACTGATATCATCTGGAATCTAAAACTAAATCTCCAAAAGGATTTAAATGTTCTAAATACTAAACATTCTGGTTCTGTAGTGTTAACATTTTTTTTTACTTTTCTTGCCTCTCAAAACCAAGAAAAAATGGCTTCCGCCAAAATAGAAATCTTAAGCAGATGTTGCCTACTTTTTGCTGTCTGCTTCATGTCATACAAAGACTGCAGATATTGTGCTTCCTTACACTGTGCTGCCCTCTGTTTTTCACATTGCTAGACAGACACAAAGAAGCAGAAGATTGGGTTTGGCCCGTCAAGAGCGTAATGGTTCTGCTGGTAAAATATTGCATCTCAGCTACAGCTGGGGTACAACAAGCATGTGGCTTCTCCATGGGGACCAACTTTGAGCACCTAATGTAATCAACCCAACAAATCACATGTGATGTGTGTGGATGGTGTGTATATATGTAAGCATATTCTTTTACACACACACATACACACACGCACACACATTTGAGCTATAAAATACGCAAAGACTGCTCAGCAAACATTGTCATATGTCATATCATTTCACCAAACTGATTTGGGTTCAGGGTGATTTAGCTGCAATTTGGTTGATCAAAACAGTAATTCAGCCCTTTTCAGAGTACTGTATCTGGGTGAGACACCGTTTACTAACTAAAGGGCAGTCCCAGGGGAATGGGATGATGGAGATGATGGGGGTGAATTCAAACAGGCGATCATGTTTATGGCAGATGAATTTGCGACAATATTAAAACACAATGAAATTCTTCCTCAAAGTATTTGAAGAACCACTATTTAGGGAGAACAGTCTCAAACTTAAAATCAGGTTTTTGGGCCAGGGTGGGTATATAGAAAAATAATTTGAGTTTCACATAATCAGCAGACAGACATTAAATATAAATACATAATCCTTCTGAGGAGATAAATAAATAAAACAACTACAGTACAGACAAACAGTTTGGACACACCTTCTCATTCAACGAGTTTCCTTTCTTTTCATGAGTACATCGTAGATTCTCAAATAAGGGCACCAAAACTATGAATTAACACATTATGTATGGAATTACTGTATGTACTTAAACAAAAAGGTTGAAATAACTGAATACACGTGTTATATTTTAGATTCCTCAAAGTAGCCACCCTTTGCTCTGAATACTGCTTTGCATTCTCTTGAGCTTAAAGAGGTAGTCACCAGAAATGGTTTTCCAACCGTCTAGGAGTTCCCAGAGATGCTTCGTACTTGTTGGCCTTTTTGCCTTCACTCTGCGGTTCAGTTCACCCCAAATCATCTTGATTGGGTTCAGGTCCGATGACTTTGGAGGCCAGGTTATTTCACACTTTTTTGTAAAAGTACTACATAATTACATATGTGTTAATTCATAGTTTTGATTCCTTCAGTGTGAATCTACAATGTCAATACGCACCATTTCCCCAAACCCAAAAGCCTAAGCGCTTACGGAGATACAGATGTGAGTGGAAGAGACCCATCCTTGGCTGGACAGTGTCAGTGGAGACAAATACAAGGCAAATTGTAAACTATGTCGGTATGCACATAAGAGTAGCATGGCATTCACACAAGAACGCAAAAACACATGCAATTGTGTCACAATTCATTCCCTTCATTCCCCCGACATCTCCCGAGGCTTATACGGCATGTAGACTAGAATATTCAAAATTGGTTAAATTTCTCATGCATTTTCCAAGATGTCTCATGAATGTGCAATTTTAGTTGATAGTAGTTGGATTAATTTTGGAGGATGTTGGTTTTTTAATGCTGAATGATAATTTAGCCTATAACCCAGTAGACATAGCCATAGTCTATTATCCAGTCAATATAAATGACAAGTTAAAGAATGAATCATACTAACAGATAAACTGTTTTGCAAATAAATACATTAAAATTATTTTTTTTTGGATTGGTTTCTGCCTCTTAAAATGTTTATATATTGGAGAAATATGAATTTTAAGTGAACATTGTATTCAATTTCTTATTAGTGTGGTTTGATTGTCTTTAGACAAGCCATGAAAGCCCTTTTAATTAACAATTTGACATTGTGCTCCTAAATTTGTACTTATAAGAGTAGATAAAAAAGTTACCAGGTGTTTTGGGGTTTTCTGCAATATCCTCATAAGAGAGTCACTTTAGAAAGAAAATATTTAAAGTTCATTGTTGGAAGCTCAAAAAACAGATGTCATGTTAGTATTGTCATGTTTCTGATCACATTGCATTTTGTTTATATAAATTATTTGCAGTGTTATTTCCTTTTTTATGTGGATTCATTTTATTATGGCTTTATGTTGCCTAACTTACAGCACTGATGCATCAGTGTGTATTATAAATAAAGCATTTCAAGCTTAATGACTATGACTATTCTTGATGTCCCCTTCACTCAAAGCGCCAAAACTTCCCTGCGAGTATGACGGCTCTGCACGTGGTGTTTCATGCCCTATAGCCTAAGTCTCTCCTATTTTAATTAATGAAAGGTGGCAACCCTAAAAAAACACTATATTAAAACCTTGGCTAAATTACTCTGGCATCTTTCAAATCTTTCTCTACAAAAAGAGAGAAGTTTAAGTAGTTTCTGTTAAAATCGCATTCCGTCCCATTAGGTGTAGTCTATGTGTCTTTACATTTGAAGGCTACTTATAAAGATAACTATAAGTTCTGAAAGACTACAAGTGAGCACAATTCACTGATATTACTTGCAGTGCAAAACCATAAGAATGAAGAATTAAAGCCAGAATTAAAATGTAGAAATGTATTCATACCAGACAAGAAACCAGGCATTTATTTATATTTTTTTATAATTGTAGAGCATTTGTTTTAAAAGTTAGCACTGACCTTCAACAACTGTAAAGATACACAATATGAAGGGTCTCAGATTTACTCTCCCATGAGATCATTTGGGTAAACAAAATAAAATGACCCAATCACTGTGTAATCATACAAAGCACACAACCGTCCCTGAAAAATGGCATTTCACATGCATCCTCTACGGTGTGCCAGAATGCCCATCTGTTGTTGTAAATTATAAATGAGCCATTAAAGTTTTATCTACATTGAACGACTTCCATTCTTTAATTATGAGAGATTGAGGAACCAAATCCTCTGAAATTTCTGCCTAAATGTCACATAGGAAATGTGCAAAACCTTGTAGTATGTCTTTGTAAAACAAAAGAGGTCTATGGAGAAAAGTCCATGGATTTAGATCCAGCAGAGCTCCTTTTCATTCTGCACATAAATGCTGCCACCTGGTGATATATTAAAGACATCCCATGGACATGCAGGAAAGCTGCTATGTAAATCTTAGTCATACACATGAACACATTCAGTAATCTGATTTGAGTTTCACACCCATAAACATCTAATGCAACATTCCAAATTTTAATTGGAATGCTGACCAGATGTAACGGTCACAGCAATCAAAGCACAGAGCTGATTTAAATACACACAAGTGCATCATTCACATCTGCTTGCACATCAATCAAAATGGCTGGTTTGGGTGGTAGGGTTAATGGCATTATTTGTCATGCCAAGGACGTGAGCACGTGCTTGTTGTGTGTGATGTCTTTATTAGCAGGCACGGCAGCAGCCAACTCAGTGTCTCCTCCATGTGGAGCAATGCCAACCTGGTTAAACCCTCAGGGTTGTTTGACTAAGACAGACACAGTCTTTACAGTAACTGAGAAAAAAATCACTAAAAGCAAAAACCAGGGGGTGTGAAAACAACCACCACCAACTTCCTGAAAGATATATACAGATTTTTTATTTTTATTTTTAAATCAAAGCTGAAAAGCATCATGCAAGTGTCTTGGTAAACATTTGTTTTCAAGTATAGCCACAGATTCTGCATTGGCCTTAGGTCTGGACTGTTGGAGATTAAAACTTTTTTTTTTCTTTTTTTTTTGTAACCAGGTGCAAACAGGTTTCTTCCAGGCTTGCTTTATGTTTAGCTACAATGATCCTCCCATCAACTCTAACCACCACCATTCTTCCTGCATCACGACAGCATGATAATGCCACCTCATCAGACCAGAAAGCCTTTTCTCACGTTTCCTGCTCCCCTCTGCACGGTTTCTTGGAAAACCCTAAACTAGATTTAAGTTTTTTTTTTAACAGTGACTTTCTTTTCACTACTCTTCCATAAAAACTAGACCTGCACAGTGCTCAACAGATTGTTTACCTGTTAATAGAATCTCCCATCTGAGCTTTGGATCTCTGCAACTCCTCCAGAGTTGCCAAACACCTACTGGTTACATATCTTCGAATGTTTGCAGTTTTAAATCTCTCCGCAACTTCATCCCTGACCTTTCTGGTGCGTTCATGTAAGTTCTTCAACCAAACTCTGAGGTCTACCTTTATTGAACTTGTATTCAGTTATAAACGGGTAAAGGTTGGAGTGGATTTTACAAGGGAGGTGAACATAGAAGCATGGCACTTTTCTTTCTTTTTTTTCTTCTTTTTTTTCTTTTATTTGTATGGTTCCAGGGGTATGAATGCCATCACAAAGTACTATTTATGGTGTTTGGGCTGTAACTGTCTGACGAGGATTGTGCACCCTGCTGGCATATTTTCTCTGTGGTGTCGCAGCTCATCAGCATACATCAGCTTTAATCAGCAGGGTATATTACATGCCTCTATAAATGCTGATTGTGGAACACTTATTAAGATGATCAGAAATAATAATTACTGTTTTTGATAAATAGTAAAAAATCACACGAAACAACAAAAAAAAGTAAACAATTGAAGGTTTAAAGCAAAAAAAAAAATAGAAAGCTGCTGAAATCGAGTGAGACCTGGCTCTTTGACATGAGAGCGAGATTGCACTCCACTTAGTAACGATCTTCAGGTCCTTTTTTATCAAGGCTCTAGACAACAATTTGTTTACCAGTGAAAATCCAAGCAGTAGTAAATCTGAGAGGTATCGGTTTTAAGTGAAGAAACACACAATTCGTCATTGTTTTTATTGCTAATATTTCAAATATTGCAGGGTTTTTTATAGAGAATTACCATAGAAATGACCACTAATATGCACATGTGAAGATTGGAGTGGGGGATACAGCTGTTAATCCTGTCAGTGTCTCCATACATCTGAGCCGCTGCTGCCACCAGTTCCCATCCTGGGAGGATGGGGACAATAATAATCCACAGACACTCAGGAATGCTTACCGCTGCAGGCGGAGGGTGCACCTCCGAAACGTACATCTCATTTCTCCTTGTAATATGCAAGTCGGAAATTTTTACCCCTCCTTTTAAACAGCAGCCTGCTGCAGTACAACAGATAATGCTGAATGTGGAGATCCTGACTCAGTGAGAACCAAAATACATGCAGTTTTGCAGAATTTAATATTGCTGCTGGGAAGGAAAATTACTTTTGGTGAGACACTCCTTTAAGATACTTAATGCTGCTCAGCTTTTCCTGTAGTTCAAAGTTAAACAAGAGGAATGTGAGTGAAAAAAAAAATAAAAACTAACTATAGATTGCTGCAGCAATGCAGAAACTATTAAGATTTCTGACTGAAGAATTTGCAATCAGTCTAAGTGTTTTTGCCTCTGTTAACTTTGATAGCTAAGGGTTACAGTTATTTAATACCTAAAAGTCAGTTTTCATTTTTTAGTCTTGCATAATGCAATTTTAACACACACAGTACAGTTTCTAAGTACAGCAATATAAATTTGGGTGAAACAAAAAAGTTTGGTAGGAAACAATGGAAACATTAGATTCTTTCTAGTCTTTGTAAAAACATACAGCATAATTCAGCACTCTCAGAAATTGAGTTTAATTTACAATTTATAAAGGATATCCATAGATACTAAAATAAGTTCTGGATGTTCTGTATTTAAAAAGCAGGTTGAGAAGAACAAAATCCAGATTGCTTCATAACAAGAGTGACATTTCAAAAATGATCATTTCTGGCTCAGATGGTAGGAATTTGTCCTGTAATCGGTGGGTCGCAGGTTCGAATCCCTGCTCTTTCTATCTCAGTTGTGTCAGAGACATGGCAGGCTCGCCCCTGTCAGTGTGCCCCAGATGGGCTCAGTGAGCTACTACAATGTACTAGCATGTGTGTGTGAATGATTGAATGTAGTGTAAAACCTGTGACTGAACTGACTGAAAAAGCACTATTCACATGTAGGCCATTTGGGGACTTATGTCACCTGGATCTTGTGGAGTCTTTGGAAATTTCACCTAACTAACCTGACTAGTGCTCCTCCCAGAGTATTTGTGGAGTATTGTCAAGACAAAGAAGAAAGGTATCAGACCCAACAATGCAGACAATCATAAGGTTGCTATTAAAGCAATCTAGGCTTCCTTAACACAGCAGAGCCACAGGCTGACCACCTCCATGCTATATTGCGTTGATGCAGAAATTAATGCATAGAAGTCCTGGATAGTTTCTAGGCCATATTCGATAGAGTGCATTAGCATGCTTTCCTATAGGCAGACTGTTTTGCATTGAATAACCAGTTTATATTTGTTGTATATAATAGAATAGCTTTAAGCTATGTTGACATGCATCATTCTTTGTGTAAAGAATCAATATTACTAATATAATTGAACTTCTCAATTATTTTCTACGTTACTAAGATGCACCTGTTTTGTAAAATGATCTTGGGAAAATAAAACATGTAACTCAGTAAAACTCAACAGATTTTCAAAGATTAATATGCAACGACAGAATATGCACAGTTTTTGATTTATGATATCTTTATCATGAAAAACTATTTTAAACGGGCTATATATTTCTCATATGTATGCTCTGTTTCATAAAACGAACATTACAACTGAGCCTTAACTATGTATTTTACATAGTTAACCTGTTATTTTTGCTTTTCATGGTCCATGCTTGTATTTTCGCTCCGTATTATTATCCGAGCGCTGTTTGTAACGTTATTTATATTAGCATAAACATTTGCCGTTAGATGGATTGCTTAACCAAAGCCATTAGCTGATAATATGCTGCATGTTTCTCCCTGTTCCTCATCTCTAAATAGCATTAATGTGGTGGCGCTCATCAGGGAAACGGTTTGTCTTCCTGTCGCTCGCTTTTCTGCCAGTGTGTCCGAGTGTTGCATTGCTCAGCCCTCTATGCTTTCCCCAGAGAAAGGCTGTGTTAATATGTCTTTGCTGTCAATTTTATGAAAGTTTATGCCACACTGAAATTTTATGCTGGATATTAAAGGTCTGAGCATCACAAGCATGTGATTCAACTGCTTTCCGGTCGTAGCAAACCCATTTGCAGCTTTTATTCACCAATAATGCATCCACGTGATAGGATATGCTATTTAACAAAAGGAATGCATATCAATGTCTATCAAGAACAAATATGTGTTTGGGGTTTTACAACACATGCAATTAGTCTTGTCTGTGTGTATCATTGCCAGGACATTAATACACACATGCTTGGAAAAATTTATATTTACCCACTCATCAATACAGCCTTAACAAATAAGAGCTGTGTTCCTTTCTACACCATGTGATGAATTAGGCCCTGCTTTCAGCTTCCTCCACAGCTGCAGTGTGGTAAAGACATATGGCTAAATGTGTCCTCCTACCCCACCCTGTGGTCTGTCTTTGATATGGTCTCACTGTCTTGACAGAAACAAAGGCAGATGAAGAAGGCAGAGAAGTACGGAAAAGGGAGAAAATGGTCTGACCCTGATCACATCAGCACCACATTATTGTAACTTTTGCTGACTCCTTTGATATATGGGCCCAAAGAGGTGAATATTTTATTATAATGCATATGGGTTAATACTGCAGCTTGGGGTCTGGAGCATCAAGGGAGCGTGAATACGCCGAGTTTATTTTGCCAGTGCCTAATCAATCAGGGCATACAGTGGGTGGAACAGTTTGGAAAATAGCTCTGTTCTCATTACACAGATAAATCTTACATCTTATATTATAAATTACACACCAACCCAAGGCTCCATTCTGCCAACCACCCTTAGTAAAGATATGCTGTGTAATAAATATTTGGTTTTTATGTAAAAATGGTAATAACTTAGATGGGCAAGTATGGAAATGCAGAGGTTTCTTGCTTCCATTATAATGTCTTTATTATCAAATTTGAAGGCTTTGAAGTGAGTGAGACCCTGGAGAAAAAAAATACTCTGATATATAATATAAATGCAACAATACTGACAGCATACAGAATGTTGTGAATAGAATTACATTTCCACTTTCCCAAATGTATTGCTTTACAGAAGGCTAACACTATTTCTTGGGCAAATTCCTTCAAGACATAACAATACTTACCTTTGTTTTGTACAAAACAATAAAAGTCAATCTCAGGAAAAAGGTAAGAGGCTTATTTGGGTTAAATTCAGTTACTGACAGGACATGAAGTAAGGCGCTGGACCTGTCAGATGCTAAACTGCTATGTTCACAACTCAGACGAGAGGAAATACTCAAATTCCTCTCAGATGCAGAACAAAAACCCAATGTGTCATCATGCAAAAATAAACAAAAAAGCTGGTAAAAATGCGGATGTTTACCGCATGGGAAACTAAATCTGACAGAAACAGACAGCAAACCAATCAATAATGTTTACAAGTCAAACACAGCCTCCTTTCCCTGACAATTTTGACATAAGTTGTAATTGCGCACTGAAATAAGGTTTTATTTAACTTGAATGATCAGTAATTGACTCTTACACCTTCCAAAATCGAAACCCCGCCATATTTATCAGCCTTATCCACAGACATATAAATCAATTGAAAGCTGCATTTGACAGTTGTTTGTCAAACTTTTCACAGTAACCCGTTTTTGCAATTCTGCTCTTTAATTAAACAGCTGTATTTGCATTTTCATATTGGTTGCAGCCACACTGCAAAGACACTGCTATTGTAAGACTCAGTATTTACAGAAACCAACCTGGAATAAATATACTTAATTATGGAAATCAAATAAAAACAAGAAAACTGCTCAATAGACTCAAAGCAGACTCATCTAAATCACGGCCATAAATAATGAATGGAAGTCAAGGAGCGTTAAAAGTAATTTTTTGGTCTGCTTTGTCTTACATCCTGAATCACACATATGTTGTACCTCAGTGATAACCTAAATAGTAACTAATGATCTGCATTTCGACTGTGTTTGTCAAGTGATTTGGGATTTATTTGATTGTAAAAATCTCTATTTAAAATGGCTACAAATCAGAAGTCAGGAGTCGCATATATGACGTCACGCAGCTAAGGCGAGTGAGCACTAGCTATAGCAAGGGCCTCAGTCCTTGATGCGGCCGTCCCTGGTTTGAGTCCCATTCCTCCTGGTCTCCCTATTGCATCAGATCAGCAGCAGTCATATCATGCTTGCGAAACTCTACAAAGTGTAAACATAACAATATGGCCACTATCACACACCCAATGCTTTAAATAATAAACTGGTTCTTAATAAATGTGCATTCATTTATTGTTACATTAAATTGTTCTCAATGCATGGAACAGCACTTTAAAGGATTAGTCTTGAATATTTTGCTAGGGATCCCAACATTTTTAATTCAAGTGTCCGTTTAAAACCACAATCTTAAGAATTTACAACATAAAGTAGTCAAAGAGCTAGCGCCACCTTATTGCATGGCATGTAGCATGTCATGTTATTCAAAACAGCCAATGACAACAAGTCTTATTCGTGAACCCACTTTAAAATAAAATGTGACTATTTCTTAAAATTTATTTTAAGAAAGCCATTTATGTTGATGGGCCCTGGTTCAATGTGAGTGGACCTAGGCCCACACAGGCCCACCAATAGCCACACCTCTGGTTTCAACATAAAAGAAAATGTAATGCAATCCAATTAATTCACAGAATTCCTGTTTTTCTAACCATAGAAAGTAGCTCTGGCTTGGTGCTTCAGTGTTATGTTGGATATTTATCTTGAAAAGGCCATTGATTAAGCTATTAGTGCCATTAATTCCATGTATATTTTGTTTGTTTTTTTCATCATAAAAAGCATTTCTAGAACAGTATTGTGCTTTTTTCGTCTCCTTCCTGTCTTTTTAACCTCCTACTGGTTGCAGCAGATGGCCCCTCATAGCATGGTTCGACTGCACTTTTTCCCCTTGTTCTTTCTTTTACATTTGCCTTTAAATCATAAACTACATTTGCTTTTATGTAACTGGATCTAACCTTACTATATGATTGGTTTGAACCAAATTGGATTCTGTATAATTGGACATAAATTGGATCAGTTTGTCTTGTAAATTGCTTTGAGTTGACATCTGTTGTAAATTGTCAGTATACAAATAAATTAAACTGAACTAAAGGGCGGCTTAATAATTCCTTTGTTTACCCGATGCAAAAGGAGAAACTAAGAGGAGAAGAAACAGGGACCCAAGTCTGTGACGGAAGCAAGCCTGTGAGTGAAGCAAATTATGTTGATAATCTGTTGAATTGACACAAAGCTCGTCAATCATCATGCCTACACACCTCAGTTTATATATATATATATATAATTTGGGCAGAGAAAAGTCATGTGTCTGGTTGAAAAATAAAATACTACTGGAGGTGTTAGTAAATGTGTATATGTCTATATTTGCAAAGCAATAATCTTGCACTCCAATTTATTTGTGTGGTCAAATATGTCAGTTTATAGGATGATTTAAAAAAAAACAAACATTTATTTTCCTCAGTGCCACTCGGCACAGTGGAAACGAGAGGCAACTGTGGAGGAAGGGAGCTTGTCAGAGCTGTCTCACTGCGTGATGTTAATATGGCAATGCTAAGCTGGCACAGAATTTAAGCAGCTTACAAAGTACGGGGAAATAAACTTGATGATCCCACAGCAGTTTGCAAGACTTTTTAAATCTTAAAGAGTTTAAATACACATCCCACCTCATGTTGATCATGGGAGAACTTGACTGATGAAAAAGAGAGGGAAAAAAAAATCTCACACTTCAGTGCGAAATACAGATATCTATAATGCTGAATAGTAAGTACAGTAAGTAAAGGGGCTAGGTTGTTTTGCTGAAGGATTCAACAATGTGTTCCCCTTTTATTCCAGACTTCAAAGGGATTTCCATCAGAAACTTTGTATCAGTGGATTTCAAAAGTGTAAAGATTTATATTTTATCACAAGATAAATCATTGAAAAAAATGTTTCCCACCTCTAATGTGACATATGTACCATCATAATTCAACTATAAAGCAATCAAACTTATTTTTATTTAAATGTAAAAAAATATATATTATTAAAAAAGGTGCCATAAACAAGTTGGATAAATGTGCACACCTATATACCTTTGTATATGATTATAGCACTGAGTTTTCTATGGCAAGAGTTTATCAGCATCCTACCTATGTGAATGGACAACATTTTATGACTTTACCCTGCCAAGGTTCCTATATATCAAACTCTAGTCCACACCTACCTTAAGGTAACCTCAAAAAGTCAAACTTTTATTATCTAAACCAAATCACATACTATGTGATGCTCTTTTATTGCGCTATAATCAGGACATAATCAATAAGAACTCATAAGCAAACCATCATAAACAATCCACATTGTTTCTAACCAACCAGTAAATATCCATCAGCAAGCAACTTGTGCCAAGCCATATGTTTCCCTCCGCTCATATCAGATCAGGTGGCATGTCAGGGATTCTTACTGACTTCTATTAAAACAATCCATCACTAAAATGGCCCTCATATCTCTCATGAAATGCAATTCCAAATGTTGGACGCTATACGGAGAGTACTATATGTCCATCATTGTTCGGTGATCCAGTGTCATTTTGGCCTGTAGGGGCTCATGTTTTATTGTTTAAGCGAGATAGTTTCATGGATTTTCTGTCAGTTTGTTGGATATCAGCTGTGACCTGCAGATCAACCTTGTCAGAACCGGGGTCCGGTGACGGCGGTGTCCTCCAGCCAACAATCCCTGTGAATATTCCCCACCCTCCCCTCTTGTCTGTGCCCCACAATCACCAACCATCTGCCTGCATCTCAGAAGCAGTGGATTCCACTTGCCCATAATTTGACCCAATTTTTTTTTTCTTGTAATGATACCTCATATAACAGCCCTAATCCCAGCATGTGGTATTGCTCAATTACAGTCTTTGGGAGGATGGGATTAGTAGTAAGAACGGCAGTATAGCAGAGGTGGAGAAGCAGGAGGATGGTGGAATAAGTTGAACTGAAGGGAGGAAAGGGGAGGAAAAGGATAAGGGGGAGGAGAGTCTGCATTTTACTGCCATGAAAGGCTGCAGATGAAGAGACAAGCAGAGCAGCAGTAGTGGGTAAATCCCAAATAGCCTGTCACCAGCCGACAGCGCATTGGAGCGTGCAGAGCACAGAGCAGCACAGCAGACTGGGTTGAGCCAAGCTGGGGAGAGAGGGAGCAGGTTGTCTGGAAGTTCTGCAGGAGATGTTAAGGGTTGGCCAATTTGACTCTGGCATAGAGACAGGAGATCAGGGAAAAACACACACTGGGTGATTGAGATGAAGGACAGGAAGGCCCAGGTCATGATTTTAAGCTTGGCTCATAAACATTTCTCTGTGACTGTGACAGAAGAACTCTGAATGACAGGGAAAGAAAGAAAAGTAAAAAAGAGGGACCCGAAGAGCTAAAAATCAGAAAAAGTTGATCTTAGAAATAAAGCAATGGGTTTATGTCCCCACATTGCCATGTACATAATCCAGGCCAGAAAAAAACATTCCTCTTTTCCTTATCCGTTTAGTTGTGGATGTTGATTGAGGATGCTGGCAGTCAGATGAACTATAATCAACTTCCCATCAAAACACCAGTCATCTCACACAGTGACACTGCCAGACATGCAAGGGATCCTGCAGCCAAGTGTCAAATGTGCATTTGCAAACCAGATTATATTTACACAGTCAATTTTCATGGTGTTTCTGTAGGCAGAACACGTTTGCAAACTTTTACACAGTGAACATGAATTCTATATGAAATTAGTCTTCATCCTGTTCAATTTGAAATGTCAGAGGTTTGGTCTGTGTGGTGGTTTTGAATTCGTTTTAGCTCCACAGGCAGAGACGCCCCCAAGTGGTGGCCAGTGCCACCCTGAACAAAATGCTGGCCACCCCACTGGCCACCCCACCAACAACAACAAAATATGATTTATTCAAACCTTTGTGTAGTTTTAATATGGTACAGCATGCTTTTTATATTTAAGTGTTAGATACTTCCAAGCTAACAATACAAATAAAACTATTTTAATCAGGCATGCAGAGGGCACCTCACATGTTGGGTCCTACTAAGAGGTCCTTTGAGAGAAGGGTAGTCATACGGTGGCCAGGAAAAACAGCAGGGTGACCAAGGGTTATTAAGTCAACTTTGCATAACTTCAAACATCAATGCAGTCTGTGCACAAAAAAACATGAATGGGATCAGTTTGTGCTGATGGCACAAAGAGCTTCTTGAGAGGTCCTTGGAGTGAAGATATGCCCTACATCCAAATCCTGTAGTACTTAATACATGCTACATACTACTTGCCCGTTGATGCAGCACATACTGCATAGCAAACGAGTGAGTAGTAGGCATGAAATCGGACGTACTGCTCCCACATTTCTCCGGGTGTTTACGTTACATCGCCCGTGGTCCCTTATAAACATTAACTTATTAACTTAAATGTTTTATCAGTTGTCAAAAAACAATTAAACTAATCAGTAAAATCGCTACACTTTCACATTTGTACACCAACATTGTGCCGGTGTCAATGGTTGATAGTTCCTTGGTAGCTGGGGTCACTCTCCTTTATGATTTTGGGGGATTGAGGCATTGTGGGATAGCGTAGCGTACAGGGTCAATCCCTGCATCCGAATACCCTTACTATGCCTACTACGCAGTAGACTAAAAGCAGTATGCGAGCGATGTAGTAGATCGGAATCTACATTATGGATTTAAGTAGTAGGCATAAAGTTCCCGTATGTGTACTACCGCCACAGTACATAGCCGGTGTACACTACACTATCCCACAATGCAGGAGAAGCCCCAAAATCATAAAAGAGGGTGACCTCGGCTACTGAGGAACTATCAACCACTGACACCGCCACAATTTTGGCGTACAAATGTAAAAGTGTAGCATTGTTACTAATTAGTTTAATTGTTTTTTCACAACTGATTAAACATTTAAGTTGATAAGTTAATGTTTATACGGGACCACAGGCGATGTAACGTAAACATCCGGTAAAATGATGGGGCAGTACGTTCGATATCATGCCTACTACTCGCTCATTTGCTATGCAGTATGTACTGTATCAGCGGTCAAGTAGTATCTACTATGTAGCATGTAGTACATACTATAGAATTCAGATGCAGGGCATATCTTCTCTCCAAGGACCTCTCAAGAAGCTCTTTGTGCCATCAGCACAAACTGATCCAATTCATGTTTTTTTGTGCGCAGACTGCATTGATGTTTGAAGTTATGCAAAGTTGACTTATTAACCCTTGGTTACCCTGCTATTTTTCCTGGCCATCCTATGACTACCCCTAAAAAAAAATTGTTGGCAGCTCTGTCCACAGGGGATCCACTGGAGGGCACATCAGAGTCACCAGTCTCAGTTCTGGTGGTGGAGTTTTGACTCCTCAGAGGATCAGCAGGAGCATAAGGTGGAGGCAAATCACTCATTCTCTGAGTGTTTGTCTTCATGGTAACATTCCCTGACTCCCCAAGTATTTTCTGCAGTTATTTCCTGACCCTCACCTTTACCCTGTCCTCCTCCTCCTGCTCGAGGAGGTCAAACGTTTTCAAACGTCAACTCTTCACGAGGTTTTCACACACTGTTGCTGGTATTTTGGCCCATTCCTCCATGCAGCTCTCCTCTGGAGCTGTGAATGTTTGGGGCTGCCCCTGAGAAAGATGGACCTTTAACTCTCTCCAAATATTTTCTGTGGTTGAGTTCTGGAGACTGGCTAAGCCACTCCAGGACCTCAAAATGCTTATTAGAAAGTCCCTCCTTCATTACCCGAACAGTGTGTTTGGGATCATTGTCATACTGAAAGAACCAACCACATTTAATCTCCAATGCCCTTGCTGATGGAAGAAGGTTTTCACTCAAAATGTCATGATACATGGCCCCATTCATCATTTCCTTTGCACAGATCAGTTGTCCTGGTCCCTTTGCAGAAATACAGCCCCAAAGCATGATGTTTTCATCCCCATGCGTCACAGCAGGTATGATGTTCGATGGATGCAACTTAAAATTATTTTTCTTCCAAACATGACAAGTAGAGTTTTTACCAAAAAGTTATATTTTGGTTTGATCTAACATTCTCCCAATCCTCTGCTGGATCGTCCAAATGCTCTCTAGTAAATGCCAGATGGACCTGGGCATGTACTGATCAAGGGACATTTTCTCACACCAAGCTGCTTATCTATTGGAGATTCAGTCTTCCTAGCCTGGTGCAGGACTACAATTTTTTTTGCTGGTGTCTTTTGACAGCTATGTGATCTTGGCCACAGGGGACTTTTGAGTGAAACTGTTAAGCAAATAGCTAAGCAAATAGCTAAGCAAATAGCTAAGCAAATAGCATGCAGGTTCTCCTCAACATTGTGCCAATGTCTCACATACTAGTTAATAATTGTATTTTGCCCACTTGTTGTGATTTAACAAGGTTATTCTGTGATTTTTTAAATAGTTATTTTTAAACGTTGACTGATTACTTTTCTCCTTTAAAAAAGAAAAAAAACCCTGATTGTTTTAAAGTAAGAGGTTACAAGTTCTATATTAATCTATAAGTAGCAATATGCAACACTGTTACAGATAATTTGTACATAATTCTAACAATTTAAAAGTGTTGAATTAAGTTAAACAAGGCTAAACACACAATTTAGTAAACTACTGTATCCTGGAGTCCATTTATTTTTTATCCGTCAGGGGTCGTCTAAAAAATAAGGAAATGCTGGATCCAACAAACATAGAATGAAGAGTTGCTTTCCCCAGTTTTCTTTCTTTTTTTGTGTCAAACATCTTCGAAAGTGAACCTTCATGTTCTTTTGTCAGGTTCTGTTCCACTGATTTTCCCATTGTTCCAACACAGTCCTAATGTCAAGGCCAAAGCACACATACACAAAGACTCTGGTCAACAAAGCCATGGCTAGCAATGCATGAAGTGAGAAAAAAGAAAACAAGTGAAGTCCCTCTTCTCTTCCCCTCTCCACCTGCAACACCACTGAAACCGCACAACACCTGATAAAAGCGATAAGGTGGATGGATCAGCAAACAGTGATACCCACTGGTCTAAAGTGGCTTCAGCACTGTGGGGAGGGAATGTCGATTTACTGAAGTATATCTGCTGAACACTGCAAATAAAAATACACGTTAGATATCTACTGGTGACTTGAATGTGTTCTCTGGCTGAAAAGGAATAAATTACATTTAGAATGGTTGAATACTTAAAAAAACACCACATGCCTTGCCTGTGCATACAGCAACAGGCAACTTCTTTCTATACCACTGCTGTGGTCTACGTTTTATTTAAATCAGGGCTTTTTAGGAACCTAATCTGTTATTAATAATAGTCCCACAGTGTTGCCATGTTAAAATAGAAAAGTTTTCCCTCTCAAAAATCGTTTTATTTTTTTTATTTTTTTTATTTTTTTGTGTGTGTTTCAACAGGTTATAGAGATTATGTAGGGGTTTAATGGTATACAACAAAATGAATCAAGGTTTTTAACTCATGGTTCAGTCAAGAAAACTAAATTTAAAAGGTTTACCAGATATTTCAAACTACTGAGTTAAGCTACTTAGTTAAGAACAAATTGTTTGACAAAATACATTTTGTATATAAAAATGCTGCACATACAGTAACATGAGATATTTAGACAGAAAGATGCTACATGGAAGATTTTTTTTTTTATTCATGACGGTCTTTTTTTTTTTTCTCCAAATAAAACGTAGCACTAACACAATAGTAACATGCCTGGTTAGAAAATAAAACATCCTTTAGCCTAACAGAAAAGTAATTGGTTACCCTTTTTTTCGTCTTTTTACACTGACTTAGTTCTTCATGCTGCCTCCTCCAATGTTTCACTATCATTTAATTGATGTCAAACTTACGTGCAGTAGCTCTATTTCCTACTTTGATGACCAAATCACTTTCCTTTAACTTAAAAGCTACATTTTTTAAATATGTTTTCCATGATGAGACTGGGAATTTTCTCTATGCCAAGTAACCTCGCCTTGATGCCTTGGTCCCACTCCAGTTGCCTAGGCGATTCTTCATCTGAGACCGCCAAGCCGTGAACCAATGTTCTTGTGCTACTGAGACATCTGTCTTCCGTTTGTCTGCCGTTTAGCTAACTTACCAAGGATACATGGGAGGTGCGCTGATGCCTTCACTGTGTCAAAAATGTCCCAGAATACAGCATGGTAGGAACCAGCAGCAGCTATCGTGGGGGCAAAATTATAGTATATCTCCACTGTAATTTGTAATACTTAATTCAGACATGATACATTTCTACTGCTGTTACAGTGCTCTGCATAAATGAGTACACCCCCTTTAAAAAGCATGAATTTAATCAGTAGCTCAATGAACAAAAGAACAATTTCCAAACTTTCCACAATGCCTTTTGAGTTCTATTAAACACTTATTTAACTCCGTAACATGAAATTAAGGTTAATAAACAAATTTAGATCATAAAATCTCAAGTTTTACTCAAATTGGTTGAAGCAAAAATGAATACACCCCGCATCAAAAACTACTACATCTAGTATTTTGTATGAGCACCATGATTTTTAAGGACAGCACCAAGTCTTCTAGGCATGGTCTAGGCAATCTAGGCAACATCTATCTTTTTCCATTCTTCAAGAATAACCTATTTTAGAGCCTGGATGCTGGATGGCGAGGGATTCTCAACTTGTCGCTTCAAATTACCCAAAGGTGTTCGATTGGGTTCAGATCAAGAGACAAAATTGGCCATTCAATCACCTTCACCCTGTTCTGCTTCAGAAATGCAACAGTAGCTTTAGATGTGTGTTTTTGGATCATTGTCGTGTTGGAAAAGTGCACAACGACCAAGTGCACGGAGTGATCGCAGCATCTTCTCCTTCGGTATAGAGCAGTACATTGTTGAGCTAATGATACCATCAATGAAATGTAGCCCCACATAGAACACTGCAACCACCAAGTTTCACTGTAGGCGCCATGCATTTTTCTTTGAAATCCTCACCTTTACAAAACCATACAGTTTTTACACCATTAGTTCCAAAAACAGTTATCTTGGTTTCATCACCCCAGAGTATAGAGTCCCAGTAGTCTTCATTTTTTCAGAATGGGCCCTAGCAAATTCTAGGCGTGCTTTTTTGTGTTTGGGCTTTAGGAGAGGCTTCCTTCATGGACGATACCCATGCATGTCATTCCTCGGCTGTGTGCGCCATATGGTGTCCCGGAAAACTGTCACTCCAGTTTGGCTTTCTACTGCTTTAGCTAACCCTCTGACGACCTCAACCACACTTTGCATGTAATTTTGCTGCTGTTGACGCTGACATTTGAGGCCGTGTGAATGCCCCATAAGCTTACGCTGTATAACCCAGTTCTGCTGTTTGTTTTTTTTTAAGGATAGTTTAACAGAACTAAAACAGGGATTTTGCTCAAACCTATGGTAAATAATTGAACACTATCACTGTTGAAGCAAGTTTTTACATGCACGACCTAATGCATGCTCTATGGCTCAAGAGAAGGCCACTGAGAGGGGTTGATAGTAGAGGGGAGTATCAGTCAGTATAATTAATCTAAAAAAACTTATCCCATACAGGGAGAGGTCAGACAGAGTTACAGTACTGATGCCCTATTCTGGCAGCTTGCTCTTTCCCCTCATAATAGCCAAGCATTTACACAGCTTAAAAAGCTCACAACTACCTCAACATTTCTGTCAGCATTTACCTACACAAGAACACAGAAGCAGTTAATTGAGGTTTCTACATAAAAGATCAGAAAAAAAACATGCAGCCAAGGTCAACATACTTCTTAGCAATGGTGAGAGTGAAAGACTCAATGTTGCAGGCAAAGTGATAAAAGCTGGACAGATATGTCAGCTAGTTAGCTAGGTTTCAGAGAAAGAACATCATGAAAATGGCCAGAGAGAACATCAGGAACCAGAAATGTTTTTCTCACATATGCCTTAGAGTCATTATCCCACACACTCATATGTCTTTCTATGGACCGATATATCCAACGCCAGGAAAAGAACGGAGACATCAGTTAGGGTTTGTGAAAACATCACTCTCCTAACACTGCTATAACAACAAGCTTTGCGACAAGGGGACATCACAAACTACAGTCCTTATGAAAGACTACCACATGAGCCATCAGAGAAACCAAGGTCAAGTTCTACATGTTGTTGTTAAATAGTTCTAAATAGTAATATGCATGTGCTAATGAAGTATTTATATGTACAGTTTGCCAAGTCACCTGCTGGGCACAGAAGTAAAAAAAGAAACTCCAAGAAAAACAAAAGGATGGTGCATGGCACACAATTTGATATGTGTTCATAGGGTTGCGCATGTTTGAAGCAAAATGTCTACAGTCTGGACAGAGAACAGGCAGCAGTTATTCAAAAGTGGTAGCATAGCTTATTACTTAGTAGATCTAATGATCCACAATGTGTCGAAACAGTGAGAGATTTCACAGGAGACAGCTGCCACGGTTAAATTAAAAAGGTTGTAAACCTCCCTCAACAAGCAGTGTTACATGTACCGCTGTTACGTACTTAGAATACTAATTCTAAGTATGAGTAACTTTTTTACGGTTATTATTCTTAAACCTGGTATTCAGAATACAGTTACTTTCATAATACCAGTGGAATACTTATGGGTTTTCCACTTTCCACCTGAAAGATGAATATATAAACTTTTGGTAATGTGTGTCTCTGCGTTGTGTAGGCTATCCTATAATCATACTGGACAAACGTCCCCATTTTCTCAGGAGTCCCGAATTTCAATGCCCCTCCCGAAAATCTCCCGGTGCCACCATTCTACCGAATTTCTCCCAATATCTGATGGTGTCACATATCATGTACCCTCCCTGTTTCTTATGTGAGAGGGATGGAGAATAAAACCTGTTAGAATTTAATTTTGCCAAGGAAGGTGCTATGGGGTACAGTTTCCTCATTCCAGTAATGAAAGTCCATCACCTGTTCATGAAATTCGCAGTTTTGAGTTCAAAATAGGTCACCTACGTGATTCGTATATCTGATGAGGAAAACAATCAGCTGTAATTAGTAACACAGGCGCAACAGTGAGCCACAAGTTCTTAGAGCAGTGCCCCTGATCCCCGTGGCCTCCGGGTCCTGTTCCGGGCCTGCCCTGGCATAGCCGGTTTCCGGCGGAGCACGTGGGCTCGTCCCTGCGATCTCTCGGGGCCCCAGCATTGCGGCTGCTTGGTGTTCCCCTGGGGCTTCCATCTGTTCCTCTCTCGGTGGGTGATCGGCCCTGCGCTGGTCCGCCTGCGGCTCCTGCGCTCTGTGGGACTCTGGATGCATGCGTCTCTTGCCTCCTTCATGTCTGTGTCGATTCCTATAGGACGGATTGACGGTTCCTTACACCAGCTATCAATCACTTACATGGAGAAACCTTATTCAGACCTGCATGCTTGCACACACACATAGGTGTGGGGACATTGGTGTGGACGGACATATCTTGAGCTGAGGTTATTGTCAATTGTTAGCTTTTACCAGGAGCTTAACAGAAACATTAGTATTGTGTTTATTAATCCATGCTTGTGTGTAGTGAATGTGTAATTCTTAATTTTTATTACTGGATCTGAACTATTGGTGTGGTTCTGTTCAGTTCGTTGTTTTTGTTTGTTTTGTTTTACCACTTCTCTGCCATCCGGCAGAGGCGGAGGACTGGGACGTTTTCTTGTGTTCTTTGTTTGCCTCCCTGTCTTGTGTCGTCAGTTCGCGCCTCTGCTGGTGCGGTTTCTTTTCTTCACCTTCTTCCTTTCTTCCTTCTTGTCTCGGTTTCGTGTCCATGACTTCAGGAAATTGAACCCTCAGTAATCACTAATAAAGATTTTTTAATACATATACATCAAGTGGAGTATAATAGCAAAGCTGTAATACTCTGCTTGGGAAAGTAAATCTGTTGGGCTTTTACTTGGTACTCAGACACCAATTCTGAGTGGCAAACTGCTAGACAGGACACGTTAAAAAGAAGAAAAAAAAAAATAAATTAAAAAAAATAAAAGAGCAGTCTTTATGTGACTGACTTATGCTGTAGCTTCAATGACGTTTTAAATCTTCCGAGTTATTTAGGATTAAAAACTGTTTCAGCTGACCTAAAGTCTAGTTTCCTGTCATTTAGAATATGTAAAAAAATAAAAATAACAAAAAAATTAAACCGGACTCAATAGTGTGCTGCTACCAAAATAAGAAAAAAATGCTTTCTCACTCTCCTGACACTTAGACTCCAGTGAGTTTTTAGAATGATTATTGGGCGACTATTCCTAAATGTTCAGTGCTGCTGAGCAGGGGCGTAACCAGAAGGTCAATAAAGAGGGGCAAAAAGGGGCCAAGGTGAGTCTGGGACTGTAACACCGCAGGCCTTTTGAATGTTTCCCTAATTCTGAGGTTTCAAGGTTGGCAAGTATATCCCATAATACCCCTTAACAATAAGCCGCCGAAACCATAGATATCCTATGGCTGAAACACTCCCGACTAGCAAACACCAGCATTAAAGTAAGCAGCCAGGTATGGATTCAGAACAGGAGCCGGAGGGTTTGCAGCCACAACCGCAGCCGAATCTACCTACTAGCAGTGAAGGAAATAATGCATTCAAATCCTGGAAATTCAAGCAATTTTTCAAAAATGAGAGAGGGGGTGAAAGAAATCTGACAGTGCAGTGTAATCTCTGTCTGCCAGTTAACAAGCTACTAGCTGCATCCAAAGACTTAACATTTAATCTGAAGAAATATCTAAAAATAAGTTAATTTTATAGTTTGTGTCCATCTACTTTTGCTTTTTTTTGCATTATTTGACGGGGTCTGTATCATGTTAGGTCATTTCTCACTGAGCTGTGAGAAGGAGGTGGGTGTGTTTGAACTCTGGCAGAGGTAAGCCGCTCAGCCTGCCGGAGCGGTGGAGACACCCCAACACCCCCTTGTTTTCAACTAGTAATGTCACTAGTTGAACACTCAGTCCATTTCTAGGAGAGGGAGGGGCAGCTGCTCAGAGAGCAGAATTCAGGAGGATTACTTAGACATGTGTGAATTAATCCAAAAACCACTCTGGTGGTGTTTTTTTCATGAAAAAAAAATTCCATTACCAGATGGGTGAAAACTCAGAAAAACTTGATTTTGCATGATATAGGCCCACCTAGACTGCAAGGAAAAAGGTGCCCTAAAATCCAATGCTGATATTGACAAGGCTTTCAGATCCATTAATTATGTCTAAATAATTGTATGTATTAATTGAAAAGCAGTTTTCTAGAGCGTTAAACGTGAGTGTCTCCTTAAATACACTTGAAGAACAGCAACAGAACTACCAACCTCCTGTCAGATCTGATTAATAAAAACATGTAACATTAGTGTTTTGCATCATTACAGCATGCGTTAACATACACACACATCGTCTCACATAAAAGCCTCCAAACCTACCACAAACACTGCTCAGAACAAGCTGTAACTCTAGCTCTTCCAACATGGTTGACATCATCTGTGTTCATAAATACTCAGCTGAGCTTTCAGAGGTCTCTCTACATTATTGAATAGCTTGGATTTTAAATGAAACACTAAAGCATTCAACAGCCTTCTGTATTTTCTTGGTTATCTAACCTTCCTTTGTATACTGATCAGATCTGCTATGATCCATCCATCATGAGCTCATGTTTATTGTAACAAAACAGCTACTCCATCACGTCTCAAGAAATGAAGAGTCTTGCATATCTATTGTAAAGCAAATGCAATTGACACATTTCTTTATCTATTGTCCCACATGAGCCTAAAGGACAGGTACAGTGGTCAAGTGTATAGTTTGTGTATGCTGGTGCTAAGGGGTTTGGATTGATTGGCATACATCTATAGCCAATGGCAAGCATGTTTACATGCACCTTTGTGAGTTTTATGATGAAGACCTAAATTAAAACAAATGATTGCTACATCCTGCAATACACCAACGATGCAGAGATAATTCAGTAACTGGGTCAGCAACATAAACATAGTTAAACATGAGCCAAGTTTTCCATGTTGCTTCCACAGACAAGATGTAGAGTGACAACAGAGATATAACTTTGAAATATGGATGCACTGGGACGCATTATAATCCCAGTTCCCAGAAATGGTATACAAGTTTGTTTGAGAGTGGAGGACAGATAAAAGGGCATTTTCTGTCCACAGCCATACAAGAGATAATGGCCAGGGGGAGTAAAAAGGCTGAGAACAGTGACCTCAACTACAACAACAGCGCAATATTACATTTTCTTGAACGTATTGACAAACAAGGTACAACTGAATTTTTTTGTAATTGAATAAAATGTGCAGAAGATCAAAATAATTCTAAAATATACATAAAATAAATATAGAAAAAAAACAGGGCTGTCAAACGATTACAATTTCCAATCTAATGATTCACAGGGTAGCTGTGAAATCATCAAAATTAGTTATAACAAAAACTTGAAACTTTTTGTCAAAATTAAAGACAAAACTTGATGTCTATAAAAAAAACAAAAAAAACAGGAGAGACCCATTAACGGTTCTTACACACCAAACGCAATAGCGACCAAAGAGTGTGACACGCTCCTAGCTGGTCGCTTGAACATTCGCACCTTAAAGCATGTCCACAGCAAATTGGCAATGCTTTAAGATATGCCATTTTCATGCCGGGACCGCTCCCCTGGCCTACTCCTCCTCCCTCCCTCCCTCCTTTTCCCCAACCCTCCGGGAGCTTCCAGTGGACTCTGGTCTATGAGCTGACCATTTTAAAAGTCGGAACCGCTACTGCGGGGGTAGACCCAGTCGTGCACGCAGTTTGTGCCACGGAGGTCCAAGCTTTGCCCCGCCGCCACACGAAGTACCAAGCTGAGCGGCAGTCCATCTGTCTGCTGTTAGTTAAAGTTTATATGAGTAGCACGGGACGTGCTTTGATGGAGACATCACCAGGCCTGGGTGTCCGGGTGATGTAGCTGTTTTGCGGCCACAACGGCTTTTTTAAGAGCCACCCACAAACCTCTTAAGAGCATTCCTGTCTAAATTGTTTAACCTCTTCATAATGTTTATTTTTATTTATTCATGTCTCTGCATAGAAAACGGCTGGTGTCATGTAGCTCGGGGTGATTAGCGATGGTGTTTATCAGTTTACATGTCCTTCTGATGTTGACTCCATTCAGTCACGGCACCACTGACAGTGTTTGCAGTCAGACACTTCTTCAGTTTCGCTGCAACACAAACTGCTACAGAAGATCATTCATGCCCTAAGGCATCAGATCTATATCAGCTCCTTGAATAATTAAATAGCATGAACTACAAAGGCCCCTAATTTATCTCGGGGATCAATAAAGTGTTTTTTAAATGAATCCCTAAGACAGAGTTGAGTGAGCGCAGAGCAGGTGTTATTTTTTGTTCTAGGGCTGGATGAAATGGTCCAAAAGCTTTATCTTACAATTTTTCAGCTGAAATCCGATTTTCAATAAATACCTAGATATTTGTCTTCACAAAAATAGCATTATCGGCCAAAAAATTATTAAGAATCTAACTTAAATGTCTCAAATGTCAAACATCAACTTTTATTAACATATAGCTCTAGATGTACATCAGAAACAGTGTCAAAAATACATTATCAGCATATATTATTAATATTACTTACTTAAATAAAATAATGTTCTATTTTTTTCCAAACCAAAATAATGATAGCTTTGCTATTTAAAAGTACTGTCAGGGGTGGGCTTTTGCTGAAATTAAGCCCGGGAGCTTGGTTTGGGGAGAGCCCAAGAAGACAAAAATATAAAGCATATTGTTTTTTTTTATGTTTTAGTATGCATTAAAAATAGGTAGGGCATGTTTAGTATACCTGGAAGGTTTGTTGCCAACTGCATTAAACAAATGTGTATGGCTTATGTGGTATTGTTTTCTGTTTTTGTTATACATTTTAATGTCCTACGTTACTGAATTCACCATTCCTTTTGAACATTCCTTGAAGCACCAAAGGTGCGATGACATATAGCATCACCATAGAGTTGCAGCTGTTGCAAGCAACAGATGCACTAATGACCGTACCTGGACTCTGTGAGAACGTTCTCAGTGGTGGAACTGAGAACAATTGCATTCCTGTTCCACTTCACCCTTTAAAGCACTCATTAAAACAGATGCATTCAGGAGCGTACATGTACTCTCAGCACTGGGAGAATTGGTGGTACTCTTAAGCGCTATTTTTAGAAATAGTGGTACTGAGTACCAGTGTGTACCGGCCTACTTAAAGGACTGTCTAGAACCATCCAGAAGGATAAGCCACAATTGGTCATTAAAAAACGATATTTGTTTACAAACAGTATTACTCAAGAATAGTGACAGAAAACTAAGTGGAAGGAAGGAAGTAGGAACTGTAAACAAGCAGCAGGGATAACTGCAGCCTTGTGAAGCAAAGCCCAATAAAATATTGATCTAGTAATTTATACGAAAAGAGCATACACTACTTAAGTGCATATGCTGTACAGTTTTTATTTTCAGATTTGATAGAATTCAATTTAAAACAGTGACAAATTTAATTCAATTACCTAATTTGCTTGAAAGTATGAGATCAAATGGAGCTAACTTGTTTGTAATGGACCTTAGTTTGTTTGCCGATCCTAAGCAAATTTTATGTTAGTTCTTCATTAGAGGAGAACATAAACAGCATATAGTTCTGATGCTCCCACCACCACGTTTACCTGTGTTTTTAGGGTTGAAGGCCTTTCCTCCCTTAATATTCCAAATAAAGGCAACATCTTTGTTAGTCTCATCGGACCAAATAACAGACTTCCAAAACACATCATGTTTCAAATGGTTATGAGCAAATTTCAGCTGAGCAACGATATGGTGTTGCTTTAACAATGTATTTTTTTTGGGGGGGACAATGACCTCATAATCATCCACCGTGATGTTCCCCTTTACAACTGTCTTACTTGAAACATCAACTCCAGCAAAGGCCCGCTGAGCAACAATCACTTTGGCAGAGACCATGGATCCTTGGTGACAACTTTTTTTGACGTGATGAATTTCCATCTTACCAAAAATGTCAGAGTACTCCAGGTATTTAAGAGCCACTGGTTCTGTTCCTTACATTACATTCAATGCTGCTTGATTGCTCTTGAGTGGAGTGAAAGGTGACTGAATATTCAGGTGTGGTTTTAAAGCTACTTTGTTAGATGTGTCTTAGAATTACACATCAACTGGCAACTAGTTCATCTAATCAGTATTGTGTGGGTTTGTTTAATCTTATAGTTACTGTAGTTTTAGTCTCATTAATTTGTTTTTAACTGATACCTAAATCTCCATGTTGATTAAAAAAATGTGATTAGCTATATTACAGTAGAAAAAAAATCTCCACATAGTTTCCTTATGGTCTTACAAATAGTACACAACTCCTTGTCTTCAGGTTAAATATGAAGTTCAAAACTGTTTTATGCTCCTTTATTCTGGAACAAATGTGCAGTTAACCGCAAAATGAAACAATCAGCTCATTTAAAGCCAAGGTTAAAAACAACCCATTCTGATTAGAGTTCTCTGATCAAGAATCACTTAAAAACATCATTAAGTATTGTCTGGATTGCAACTTTTCATTACTTCTATTTGTTGTGTTACTGAAGTGTATTATTAGCTTATTTTTTTTTTTTTTTTTTTGCCTATTGTGTTGGGGTTTTTTTCACGTAAATCCCCTTTAACTGAATCTTTGCTGAAATGTACTATATAAATAAAATGGAATAGATCCCTTTTTAAACATCAATTTAATAATATATGTATTTTTCTTTTGTTTCAATGTGATATATATTTAGAGAACAATAATGTAATATTGTAATGCTGTATGTAGCATAAAATAGTTAACCACATAAGTCTGTTCATAAGCAAATAAAACAACTTCTCTCACTTCATAACCAACCACATCTGGTCTAGGGCAAAGAGACTGCTCAAAAGGTGCTTTCCAATTAGGCATTAATTTGTCACACAACCTAGCACTTTAATTAAATGTAGCACATCGAATGAAGATGTGAAATATGAGGTTATTAATGTGATGACCGATAATAGTGTTGCCAAGCACTGCCGTTCATATCCCGTATAAGCCTGCAGCCAGTGAAGAGTCATGGCATTGCAGCTTATCCTTAATCCCTCTGCCCGTCAAAAAGACACATTTTCCTAATTGCCTTTTAATTTATATGAAATTAGCACCTACGTAAGTCAAATTATCTTTGTATGCTAGGGACAATTGAGACTGGGAATGGAGGCCTCTTCAGTGATAGGATGGTTGGGCTCATTAATTAATGTGTTGCTGCAGACGGTGCTAGGGAGAAAACGGATGTCGGCATTAGGGATTCAGGGGTAGGGCCTCTCATGGGAGTGATCTTTGGGCATTAGCCCTCTCCTCCAAGCATTATCTATGCAGTATTCAAGGCACTATCAGGGGAATGGAATGGTTAAGGATTGTGCATCAGCTGCAGTTAGGAATAGCTTTCACCACACAGGTTTCTATACTCAAATAGTAGGATGCAAAATATTATTCTGAAACACTACAGGTCTAGCAAAACAGATGAATGGACCAGTTAATAGGATCAGGTGGGAAACAGGATTTTACATAATGACGGTTTATGAATTATAACAGATTTACACAAGGGGATCCTTTAATAGTCACTGAAAGTTGGATACAAAAATATTCATGCATTCAACTCTGTCTATATCTGTATAGTAAGGCAGGAAGCAATGCAACATTAAAAACCCATTAAGATTTATCCAGAGCAATTGATTCATAATATGTTTTTCAATGTCATATGGTAGGATACTCAAAGCAATTAAATCTGATGGGTAACTTAAATGGAATGTAGAATACTATAAGCACTTGTGTAATCGATCTGTTAAAAGTGAAAGCCAATAAAAACATCACCTCAAGTCATGAAAGCGTTAAAGCAATAGAATAGAACAGAAAAAAATAATATTTTAGTCTCAATGGAGAAATTCACTTGTTACAGCAGCAATGTGACAGATAACAGAACCATTTTTGATCTCACACCAAAAGTAGAAAAACAGAATTAAGAAAATATATGTAGATTGGTGACTCAATTACAAAAACAAAAATAGTGTGCAATAATAACAATTGAAGTGGCATACTCAGATTAGAATATCCAAATAGGATCATTTAAAAACAGATTTGTTTTACAGAATGTGCATGTGTAATTGTGAATTGAAAAGTAAAAAATGAAACATTATTTAAAAGTCTAGGCAAGGCAATTTTACTTGTATAGTACACTTTCAACAATAGGGTAATTCAATGTGCTTTGGGTGATTAGGGGATAAAATAAAAACAGCAATAAAGCATAAAGGACATACATAACTTATATTTAAAAACATTACTCAAAAGCAGGTATGAATAGAGGATAAAATAAAAACAAGCAGTAAAGCAAACACACACAAAACATTATACATGAAAACATGCAAATACAGTTCTAAACAGATGGGTTTTTTTACCTTTATTTAAAGGAACTCAGTATTTTAGCAGCTTTGCAGTCATCTGGAAGTTTGTTCCAGATTAGAGGAGCATAGTCGCTGAAAGCTTCTACCCCATGCCTAGTACTAATTCTAGGGATGCTGAGTAGACTAAAATTAGAAGATCTGAGGGGTCTAGGGGCTTGGTATAGTGTTAGTAGATCTTCAACATACCATGGCGTTCAGAAATTCAATTATTTATAAACTAGTAGGAGTATATTGAAGTCCATTCTCTAAAGTACAGAGTAACAGTCAGTATGTTTACATCAGGGGCTGACTGGGACAGTAATTCAGGCCGGTAATTTGATATCATCCCAGGCAACCACCCAATTAAGTTAGTTTGATTTAAAATTGTAAAGTAAAAAATATTTAAAAAAGGATGCCCATGCGCCCACACACGTTTCTTTTTTTCTTCTTTTCTTTCTAGAAAAAAATTGGTAATTATTTTGTCTTGAAATAACTAACTCTAATTGCTTTATTCTAGTTCATCTACACCTATACTGGTAAATGTAAAGCCAGAAAATACAACAATGTGATTGGCATTAATCTTGGATCACATCTTAAAATAAAGACAAAACGTATTCTGGAATGGGGATGAGAGTAATTCTGAAGTATCAGTTAAAACTCTGTCCTGATTCCTGCCTAGTTTCTCCCACCAATGAATCTTTTTCACTCAGAAAGTTCTAATCTATCCTTGCCTGTGCCATGATCCCTGTTGCTCGCCTCTAGACCTAAATCTGTGTCACTTGCTCTAATTTTCTATTGTGACAATAAAGATATGAAAATGTGGAAGTCACAATTTTAAAATAGAAATAGTACGAGTAGCAGTGATATTCTGTGATAATTAGCCTCAAAGTCCCTTTCGTGCCGAATATTTTTTTCTCAGCCACCTAAATTGTCTTCACCTGTGCAGACTCTCCTGACCCTGCCTACTTCTGTCTTTTAATATATATATATATATATATATGTATATATATATATATATATATATATATATATATATAATGTCCTGATTCTCCCGATGCTCAATTTGCGGCTGGTTAACAAGCACATCTAAATCGAGTGAGGACATGAGTAGCATTCTGGATCAACTGCAGTTGTCTAATGACTTTTCAGGCAGACCTGTGAGGACACTGTTGCAGTACTCAGTTAAGTGAAATAATTAATTAGTTATGATTGTATTTCTCATGTCATATAATCTTTATAATAAATCAATTGAGAATCCATTCCAAAAATTAACCACATGAAAAGTGTCCAGATTAGTTTCATTTTGGCCCCAACACATCATTTATCAGACTGTCTTCTTTAGCTCACCACTAGTGATCACTGCTGTTTTTTTCGTCCCCATGGCAACATCTCTTCTTATCCCAATCACTTTAGCCTAACCTTGATGTGAAACAGTTCCTGAGAGACCACTTACATTTTCATGTTATCTTCTGAAGATCGACATCATTTCTTACAATTGCCATAAAAGAAATCACTCTCTGCATTTCAGTGAGGTCTGGAGGTATACGATGAGCACATCTAGATTAATTCAACACACTATTTTAGTGAAAACAAGGCAACAATGAGCTAAACATCTGACAATTACGTTGTTTGTATAGAAATCAATATAATAGATAAGATATACAGACATAAGACAGACACATGTGCAAACATTATACAGATACATACACTGTACATATACACAAACACGCTTAAAACATTTTGTGTAGATAAGCAGACTTTTGTTTACACTCATCCCTAAAACAAAAACCAGCACACGAGGGGTCACTGTAATATAAAATGAATTATTACAGTTGTTTACAATGTTATTGACCTCATAAAACTTTACAAATAATAAACGTTCATCCGTTGAAATTGTACCCCAGGCACAAAAAAATGTTTAAAAACAGGGAATAAAAGGAGAATAATCGTTCACCAGGCTAAAGTATTACCCCAGAGTAACACATAGTTTAAAAGTTTGTAGAAAGACATCCTTATTTTAATCAGCAAAGTATGCCTTAAAGCAACAGCAGGGAAAATAACTGTCATTCTTTCAAGGCAAATTGTCTTTACTCATCTTCATTTGTGAGAGAAATAATTAAGAGGGAAAAGAACAATGGAAAGGTAGGAATGGGTGAAAAATGAGTGACTATTTGTGTGTATTTAATAGTATATGTAGTAGTGAGGAGAAGCTCTCCATTAGGCCATAAGGTAAACACTATGGAAACTGTGACCCCCAGCCAGAGGTACCGAAAAGGCAGGTGATAGCAGTAATGAAAGAAATGCAATAATAATGCAATAATGCTGGTTGGGTGAGTCAGCGGGGCCTCTGGCACTTTCTCTATAGTGCAGAAGATGACCTGGTTTCTCTCCTGTTCCAATCCTTCAGTGCAAATGCAGGGCCAAGGTGCTAGCCATCAATAATAAATACACACAGTTACTGTTGCCACAAGCCCCAGAGCTGCACAGGGCTAAGATGGAGGCTTATTAAAGTTCTTCCACTCTGTTATTGTTTAGCCCTGGAAGAAAGTGATGTTATGAAAAACAAGACGACAGAACAGCATAGCTTGGCAAGGTGTTGAGAGCAGGTCTTATGACACTGCCACTAAGGCTGGGTGAGATGGCTTCAAATCAATATGACAATATTGACCAGTTCACCTGAATAACGATAATTGGACGACGATTACCCCTTGCCAATTAAATATTTTTCTTTAGATGGGACAGTGGCTTTTCTTCCTCCTCAATGGGAAACACAGAATATAGGTAGAAATGTGTGTCATCAGATCTTGAAGAAGTTTGAATTTGAATAAGCCAAACTATGCTTACTCTGCATTTTTAGTTATCAACAACAGATTTAACTGTTAGGCCACCATTTGTTTACACTTCTTTAATAACCACCTGTTTTTGCAGGGGCCTTGTAGTGTTTTGTTCACTAAGTCTGTGTTTTCACTCCTGGCTGCATGTTAAGCCCCTCCGTCATCCATATCCTCCAGCCAACGGGTGGGTTCCCCCTTCAAACTGTTCTTTCCTCCTCCTCCTCCTCCTCCTCCAAACGATTGGGACCAATGTGGGTATTGAAACAGATGAGAGTTTTTGGTTGGCTCCACAGACATTTAGATTTTACCCGACGTTGGGGAACAGTTTGACACTATGTTTTCCCCATTGGCTGCTCTCTGCCTTTTGTTTTTGCTTCTCTTAGCCTATGTTTTGGGCACCTCTTGTTTTGAGACTCTTAAAGGAGAAGTTTGTTTTTTTGGGTTTTTTTTTCCCAACCTGGACCTTATTTATAGTGTGCATCACATTCACCTACTCACCCAGACAGGTTTGGAGCAACTTTGAGTCCTTTGGAAGAAGTTCATATCCAATTGCTATCAGTGTATATCCATATAATGGGAGTTGTGGGGGCACGTCAAGTGCAGCCTCTAAATAAGGTATTATATGTCACAAAACTACTTCATTTAACCAACGTTTTGGTACCTTACCCTACCTTGATTAAAAGGTTGCTCATTGAACCTGTAACTCAGTGTTGCTCAGCCCCACCCACTGAATCCAAATAAACCAACAGCATTTAACTACCAGTTTCCCGGAAGCAAACAGACTCGGATATTCTCTCTCCATAGAAAAGCAGCATCCTGAGAGGATACAAATCAAAGTTTATTTTATTTAAATTTCCCAAACTGCAAAAAACCAAGACAAATGTCCAGTGAGGGGAGGATGCAGCCCGGTCTGGCAGCCCTCCTCAACTCCATCTCCCTCACACGGTACATTGCTAATAGACTTAAGAATTAGGAAAAAAAAAAAAATCCTTTATCAGACTCAACTGACCCCAACACACTTTCTACTTTTCTTTTCTACTACTCTCCAGATATATTTTTCCTAATGTTAATGCAATTGTTAACCCAGTTTTTCTCCCCATAGAGGCTCTACCTGGTCTGGTACCCTGCTCAGCTATAATGACCCCTGCTGGATGGGGAGCGTTAGTCCAGATGATGCTCAAAGTCACCGAGCATCCTCCATGCTGTCTCTTTTCTGTCTTCTCAGACCCCCAGACGGTCGTGTCAGATGACCGCTTGTATTGAGCCAGGGTGTATTGACATGACTTTTGTTGTAAAGTGCCTTGAGATTACATTTGTTGTGAACTGGCGCTATATAAATAAAAGTGAATTGAATGTCTCCCTGGGGAATAAAAGTGTGGCAGACCACACAGTCAACTCAACATGACAATCAGAAACATGGATAGCAATCAGGTCATGCAAGTTAATATCAGTCACATAAAGCCTAGGTAATAACCTTTGTTAAGCTAGCCACTTAGCAGGCTACTATTTTGTTTATTAATGGTTGGTAAACGAGCTTAACACAATAACCTGCTGTACATGAGCTTTATTGAGCCTTCACTTGTCAAACACACTTGATACCAGATGAGGCTTCTCCCTCTTGCTTTGTGATCTAAAAATCCTTACCTCTAATTTAATGATTTTACTTCTGTAATTCTGCCTTGAAATTTTGAATAGAGACGTTCAATGCTGACCTTCCTGGAGGCCCCTTGAAGGTATTAATTGTTGTTGGCAAAAACAATGTCAAGAGCCTCTTTAAGAATTGTTTCCGCACTAACTACTCTAACTGAAAAAAATGAATTAGCTGTGACACCTTGACCGAGTTAGCAACAGTAACTAAGGAGGTCTAGGCTTAGCGGGGCTAAGTGACAGGTCAATTGTGCCCCTTTTCCACTAGGGTTGCGTTAGCCCCCAACTGGTCAGGTCAGTACAGCCTATAGCGGGATGGTTGTGTTTCAGTTACCATCTCAGAAGCACGACAGTGCGCGAGGACATGGGTGGGCTTAGCTTATCAAAAGCTACAGCAAAAAGCATTCACAAAGTCATCTTGACAACACAGATCCTCTAAAAAGTTACGACTTTTGGCTTACGTCACATCTCTCAGACATTGATTTGTTCATGCCTCCAGCTCCTAATCTGTGTTCCTCTTGCCAGTTCTGCTCTAACCAGCGTTCATCCAGTCTGTTGAGACTCCAACTCTGCAGCCTTCCAGCTCGATCAAGCAGACTCCCGCTCACTGATCACAGAGACCTCCTGGTTCTCTGCTGCTATACCGACTTTCCCTGCTCTACTGCTACCTGACCAGAGCCTGCTCTAACCTTCATATGGAAGGCAATAACCCCACCCCAGCCATTCACAGTTTTCTGACATCCCAAATTCCAAAGCTGCGGCCAACATCTCGTCCCCTCTCCTCCGCTGTTTGCAAACTCTTTATAAAGCACTCAGTTTTTTTAAAACATGGTGGTACTTGAAGCAAAGAAAAATAAAACATTATCTGAAACTTTGAATATTAAAAATTTTATGGAGAACATTTCTGATTTTGATGCTCTTAATGTTATTACACTCTGAGACAGCATTTCAAACCAACAAGTCCAGGCCAATCAGTGGCTACCGCTGCTGGGTAGAAATGGGAGAGATATCACATTGCTGGACCAAGCAGTCCATAAGTAGGTATGTTGGGTCAATTTGGCACACTTTGGACAAAGGCAGAGGTAGTCCAACAAAGGGGTAGGGTCGGACTGGACACAGGTAATAAAAAAAAGAAAAGAAAAAAGAAACACGCCAGAACAGTACTGAGGTTACCCAATCGAAACCGTTCTGGCCCTTGTGGAAAAGGGGCATTGCAAAAATTACTTGTCATACTGGCCATTCAACCCCAACTTGGTCTTGAGCTGTTAATCTTTTAAAGTATGTATTTGATATAAAATAACAAATAAATGCAGTTCATTTCAAGTGTTTACCTTAACTCATCATAGTAAATTCAGTAAATCTTTCAACAAGACTATAGAAACATTTACTGAAGATAACATTTATTTAAGTTTGTAAATCTATGGTATCATTCACATTAGAATAATTAAAGTTATCTTTGTCAAGATGGAGCAGAAAGAAGCATGAATACCTGTTTAAGACCTAATGGACTGCAGCTCTAGACTTTTGTAAGTTCAAGTAAAGAAGCCATCCTCTAGGAGACCTTTAAAACAGGCTACCTTTCAATATCTGTCCTGTACCCTTTAGTGAGGGTTCAAATCTAGCAGCTCTTTGTCCATAGATTTAACATGTTAAAGGAGAATCACTGGAGGTGCTTTTTGCCTATGCAACTGCAATGTAGTGTCTGTCATAAAAGAAACAAAAGACAAGGAACTGGCAATAAATTACCTTTAGTGAAATAACTTCCATACCCATCAGCCAGGGTCTATTTACAAATATTTTTTGCCCTCTTTGCTTAGGGATTCCCCACTTTTACATAGTTTGCTACAGTGCTGCTCTCCAGGGGAGAATTATTTGAATAAACAAAGGGATTAATTGAGCTAAGCCACCATTTGATGTTTATTTCTTTCTCGTCCCCTCAATAAATGTATGTTGCAGACATGAGGGGAGTGGAGACTACAGCGACATGATAAATTAGAATATAATATTACTCCGTCATGTGTTCAGCAAGTTTCAGATAGACCATATGTTTCGCCAAAAGGACCTTGAAATTAATCTGTAGCCCCCTCCGAAATTTACTGTCCCAGCGGGGTCCTCTGCAAGATCGATTTTACACTATATTACTGTAAATGATGACTGGCGTTTCAAAGCTCCAAGCTTCCCACCAAGGGAGGGGTAAAAAAAAAGAAGGTTAGGGGGATCGTTGCTGTATTAATAAAGAAATACCATATATGTTTTTAGGGAGTTACAGCAGTAACACTGTTAAAATATAGTTAACTATATGGCATTGGTGAGTTTACTGATTTGAAATACTTTAAATAATGTTAAGTAAAAATGGTAGGTAACGTACCTTTAAGAAAATAAAAGGATGCTAAAAACATCTAAATATGAGAAGTACTCAGAGAGTGCAGACCTCTGCCAGTCACTCATAACCCCCTTCTCTATATTATCTAATTCTAACTTTCAGTACTTTTCCAACAAAACATCTATTAAGAAGCCACATGGCTATGTTCTTGCTGTCACTGTGCTCTTCCAGGAGAGAGGTGATATTCCTAAATGCGTGATTACTTTGCGGTGTATATGCTCCAACCTTAGCGGGGCTCCTATGCCAACTCAGCAGCTGGTCGGTGTGTGAATTTGCTCTGTCAGATCAACCCCAAAATGTAATCAGTTGTTCCTAAGCCCATTGCAGACATTTCCAGAAAATGTCTTTGAAATCTGTCCATAAGTCTTTGAGTTATCTTGCTAACAGACAAGCACAAAAATCTATACCTCCTGGTGGAGGTCAGTTGTAATCTAGACAACATAACACTTTTGCCAAAGAAGCAATTAAATGCCTTCGTTTCTGTTTTCACAAAAACAAGTTTTGTAAAATTCATTTTATTAACCTTGAGCTAAAGGCGAACAACTGGAGTCTAGAATCCTGACAGCACTGAAAAAGTACTTGACAAAGCTAAAAAAGATGCTAAATTAGTTGTCAAGTGTCTTTAGAGGCTACATCAAGCTGTCATCTTGTCTTTTTGACGACTTACCCCTCATAGTGTTGTCACATAAACAATAAAAAAATATTAACTGATCCAATCATAAAACTCCAGAATTATATGGAATACCAAGCTGCTTAACCCATCTGTTCCTAGAGAAGCTCAGTACTTGTTGGCCCTTTCGCCTTCACTCTGCAGTTCAGCTCACTCCAAATCATCTCGATTTGGTTAAGGTCCGGTAACTTTGGAGGTCAGATTATTTCACAATTTTTGGAAAAGTACTACATAATTCCATACAGGTTTATTCATAGTTTGGATGCCTTTAATAGTGAGAATCTACAATGTAAATAGACGTGAAAATAAAGAAAACGCACTGAATGAGAAGGTGTGTCCAAACTTTTGGTCTGTACTGCATATGTATAATAAAACTCACAGTACGGAAAAGTCTGTAAACTAAACACCATGTACTTTAAACACCATGTACTTGACTATTGTTGACATTTAAACCACAGGGATAAATGGTATTTTCTGTTTTAACTATTTGTAATTTTTCAAGTACTTAACATTCCTTCACAAGTACCTTAGTTGCTAACATTAGTTTCATTGTCTTTGCTCACAGAAACTTGAATTTACAGTTCAGTGGTGGTAAGAAGGCTTTCACGCAATTACTAAACACTTTTGAGTCACTTCTGTGTGTCCTCTTTGTGGCCAACAAACAAACAAACAAACTTTAGGTGCATGATCACCAACTACAGGTTACATTACCTGTGTAACAAGAGAGATATTTAGCATTATTCTTTTAGCACACATTATTCATAAAATAAATTAACATCTCCCAGCCATGATTTAAAGAGAATATTTAAATGGCAATAGAAATAGGAAGATGATAAGGCCACCTCAAAGCTCAGAGCTATGTGACAAAATATATCATAGAAATCCGGGGCTAAATCTGGTCTTTCACAAACATGTAAAGGTGAGGTGATGTGGGCCACAGAGCAATACTTGTTTATCTGCAGGGAAAGTCACACATCACCCTTCTCACTGCCTGCCACAGAGAGGTCATAAATTACCTGTCTAAAAAGCATCAATCTGCACTGGGGGCGACAGCGAACCTTAAGCTTACACACCATCTCACGCAAACCTGCATGTACAAATATGTACAGTACACAAAGAAGCACACACATTCACTGGACCAATCTACATGCACACAGAGTTGAGTGTGCTCCAATGACACTGTTATCCATCTCACCAGAGTGCTTTGCAAACTTTGTCTGCATACATTTAAACATTCTCCACTTTTAGAAAAACCTGTGGAAATTGTGTTTTTGAAGCTAGTGCTGCTGAGAAATGAAAACTACTTTTTTCTTTACTGAATTTAAAAATCATTGGGATGCTTTAATCTCAACTTTCATCACAGACATACAGAGCCCCAGGAAAGGAGAGACAAAACATTTGTATTTTCTTATTTTACACAGTAAAAACAGGGACGGACTAAAAATATATTATTTCATGGGGCTGTGATAACACACTTTGATAAATATTCTCATTTTTCAGCAAGAACCAGCAGAAACTTCCAGTCACATTAAATAGGATCCATTTAACATTAATAATGCATATGCCTTATCTTCCCTCTCTGACCTCTTAAATCACTATCAAAAAGTTTCTGGTCGTGAAGTTAAAACACCCTCCTACTTTTATCTGATCTGTCCCAAACCAATCCTATTCATTACCTATAATCTCATCAGCCCTCTATGTTTCCCAACCAAAATTAGGCATTTAAACTACTAGGAATATTCATGGACAGATTATCTTTACTCTTAGTACCCCTGATTGCTAAATGGCACATATCTTGTCAAACATTAGGTAAAACTTTAAGGATGTGACTACATTTAGAAAAAGAAAATCATTTGTTAAAAGCAGAAAAATGCAACGGAAAAAAGAGAACATTGATGAACTACAGTATGCCATGCTACAGTGCAGAAGGGGTTCCAACTATTCACATTTTTCATGCTTATGTTTTAGTGTATGTGTTTGTGATGCACACACATGAGCATGACTGCAAATGAGAAAAAGATAGGAAGAAAATCTGATGAATCGTCTCATATATGGCATCCATCAACGGTTCAGTGATTTATGGGGTTAATAACTGAGTCTATTCACGAGCCTGCAGTGTTGTTGTTTTTCTGTTGTGTTGAGATGACAGAAATACTATGGCCAAACCTCCCATTTGTCCTGTCCCATCCTCATTTAAAAACCTATAAACCCAGGCCTTTCTGGCATCTGTACTGTTTGGTGCCATCGACAACAGTGTGTGCACATTTATGAACATATATACTCAAACGCTGACTCTGTTTGAACATTTTTTTTCTCCAACAATGCAAGCATTATAACAAAACTTTGTCTCTTCCAATGTGTATCTGCATGAAAGCTAACTGTTATTTTAAGGAAACAGACTAGTCTTTGCAATAATGACAGTTGTGATGCAATCAATTTGTGTTACAACTGGTTACTTAGATCTGGAAATAATGTCACACCCTGTGTCCTGTACAATCACTATGATTTTTCCAATCATTTTAGTGCTACTACAACAAGCGACAAGCTGATAATGAATTTTTCTCTATTTCAGTAATTTATCACTGTATAGTACTACATGTGTCACTGTTTAAATGAGAAACCTCTAATAAAAAGGAAGCATTTCTACAGGAAATTTTAATAAAATTGTCTTACACATACACATCAAGTGGAGTACTATAGCAATAGTCATAATGCTCTACTTGGAAGATAAAATCTTTTGGTCTTCTACTTGGTACTAGGACACAAATTATGAGTCTCACAATGCCAGATAGGACATTATTACATTTACTTATTGAATTTCCAACCGGGACACCATACGTGTCTTTATAACAGGAGGGGGCATGTTCTCAAAGGCAGGTGTTTGATTATCTTTAATAATTTATTAAAGAGCTCAATATGTGAGACATCTATGGATTCATTATTGTGAAACTAAGGCCAACAGAAACATAATTTCAGCAACCATTAATAACTGCAGGCCTGCGTTTGTCAATGGCTAATAAATTACCCAAACACTTTCATGTGGAATGAGTGACTTATAGTTTGAGGTGTGCAAAAAATAAAGGCCTATCATCCTTCATTGTCCAGCTAATCTGTGTATATATATTGAAGGACGGTCCACAGAAACATTGCTTATACTATATTTAAAGCACTGAATCCATCCAAACTGCTTGCAAAAAAAATGGCAACACAGAGCTCGACCTGAGGGAAATCCCCCACCAATAAAGGGCTGAAAATTGGAAGCCTTAACCCTTTGAATTTGTAATCACAACAATATGATCTGAAAGCTTTTACACAGCACATGATATCAGTGAATTCCCTTGAAAACAGCTATATTTCTTGAATAAAAGCAATTACTTTTTTTTTTCGCAGAGTCTTACAGCAGGCATGCCATATGCCAAGGCTACAGTCCTCAATACCGTCCTGGGTTCGATTCCCAGCCCTGGGCTATTTACTGCTTCTTTCTCTACACTACCTTCTGTCTATAAGGCTAGTGTACTTTGTACACATCTTTAGAAATTTAATAAATAAACAGTAAAATAGAGATAAATTGTAACTAGGAAGAAAGTAAAGTTTTTTGGGTTTTTTTCTTGAAGGTGGTCATACTATAAATCTCATATTAGCCAATGACTCATACCCAGGTCTCACACATTGTTTCCCACCTCTGCTAAATAAACAAGGCAACATGATTCCAACATTCCACCCCACCATCATTTAAACAGTTGAATGAAAATTTGCTTTGTGTTAACTGCAATAACTAATTCAACATATTTTTCTTACAATCTTTGAAAATTACCTTACATGACAACTACTCACTTCTGACAAAGATAAATAGACATTATCACAAAGGCATCAATGGTAATTCATTTTTGACGCACCTGTCTCAGTGTCGTCTGGGGTACCGTAATAATGAACACTGTCTCGAGCTTTATATCGGGGGCAGCCATTTTACACAAAGAGTAATAAAAATGTAATTATGAATTCTCCAACCGTTTTCTGTCATTTGGCAGACTCCTTAACACAAAGCATATGTTTCAATGAGCCTCAGCTAATCTCCACAAGAGATGAGGAAATTGGCTCTCTTCAACTGACTTCATTCCACTTTTTATCTGTGGACTTGCCCGTTTTGGAATCCACATGAAAAGATTGAGAGGATGATGGGTAGAACACACGCAGGAGACTACATGAAAGAAGAAAAAAGTAAGCAAGAAAAATGGAAAAAGCAGAGGGATAGAGAGCAAAAAAGCTACAAGGTTAGCAGCTGCACACAGTGAGCACAGCAGGAATGGAAATGTGTTTACCTACTTAACGCTACAGTAGTGCTGATTGCTTTATCAACCCTGTGTGCCTTTATGATCTGGAATTGCAAGCAGGAAGATCGATGAGAGTAGAATGCAAGGCAGAATGTAACAAGAGCACCTGCAGAATGTCTTATGAAAGGTAGGAACAGAGAAGCAGCAAAGAGACTGAGGGGCGTAGGGAGGGGGATTTGGGCTGTGGTAGCTGTTGCATGTCTGCTGACACTGTATCTGTCACAACAGAGTACAGGAAAGAGAATATGATTGTGGCAACTACCCTGAGCTGGCAAGAGCTAATGGGAAGCTGCAACCTCCACAACTCTCTAATTGCAGCGCTACGTTTTGGTTAGGGAGATAAAAGGGAGAGGTGTAAAGCGAAATGTGTGAGAATTCATATTGTTTGAGGTACAGAGGGAGACAAATTAGTCGGTTGATAAAGGTAGCCATGGAGAGAATGATGGTGTGTTTGGAAGCTTGTGCAGCTTGATTGATCACCTTACCACAGCCCTTTGTGCAGCTTTATGCATCTTTGAGAGTCTACTTGCATGTTTTAAATGTACCTAGATAGGGTTCTGAGATTAATTACCTCTAACATAATTCTACATGTGTTATCAACAAGCAATTAAAACCAAAAGGGATCATCTTTAACAACTTACATAATTCATATAATGAGGAGTCATATAATAAAATATACATTGATTTCTTTATTGTCACCTGAATGTTTTAGATCAAATAAATTTGTATATCACAGTGATAACCTGAGTAAGAAAAAAAAAATATCTGTTTTCAAATTGTATTTGATGTATAATGATGTATTATTATTTTTTGCTGTGGTCTGATTACGGTGGTTGGGCTTCATGTGCGGATTGTTGACAGGGGAGGCCCCAGAGAGGATGCACTGGTGGGTGGTTTTGGTGTGCCTCTGTGTGTATTTAGTGTGGTGGTTTCGGGTGTGTCTGGGGTGTTTATTATGTATGTGGTGTGTCTGGGATGTTCATATCATTACTCATCGTAGGCTTGGGTGTGGATGGATCATAGACTGCATATAGATGGACAATGAGTCCATCTCATCGTGATGTCACCCCTAGGTTACTGAAAATCTGCAATAAGCAAACGCGACGGAAATTACAAAACATTGGTAAAGTGGTGGAGCTGAGAGTGGTGCTGTGAGGGTGGGGGTGGATGAATGACACTCTTCAGCTGATATAATTATGAGCTAACTAAGCTAACCAAAGCCAAAGGAGGGTAGCGAGCGCTTTTAGCAGGAAAACCACAGCTGAGCGCCTCTCTGCAAACCCTTCTACCTTCTAGGCAGATTCAGTATTTTTGTCAAATAAAAGCATGAAGCCTTGCTGGTCCAATGCTTTCACTAAAACTAAGTGAACATTAAATAAAACAAGTTTTAATAATAAGTATGTCAAGAAGAAATCTGTTAACTTTAATCAAATTTTGGCCAAGCAGCGTTATCTTAAATGCACAGCAGAAAAATAATTTCACCTACTGCGAAGCAGAGACAAGCCGCTAGCTACCAGTGCTAGCACTGATGTCTCATCTAAGACCTGTTATTCAAAAGGACATGATCCTAATTACTCATAAATCCAAGCTTAAATTACATCTAAACAGAGATAACAAAAATTCCACCCCTTTAGTACTGTCATGATGACAAACCTGACACATTAAACCTCAAGCCTAGTTTATACTTCTTCAACAGCACATTTTTATACCCAAACACAGACGTATTGACGGAGGCCTTTTCGTTCATGGTTCTCTGCTACTTCCTCTCCGTTATCCATGGATTTTTCTGTTACAAAGCAGTTTTCAACCAGGACAGCAGGGGGTGCTAACTTTGTCATGTCGGCTTCTGCCTACCATTGCAGCGTAGTTTCTGTTTTTTTTCTTCAGTCTGTGAACGCATTTCCCCCTCAAGGAGCAATGGACGACAGAGTATATTTTATTAAGCTGTAAAGCATTTTACTAGGAGTGCAGCTCATAGAAAACTCTAAAAACACACAAACAAATAACAGCAGCCTTTTTTGTTGTTTTCCTACACCACCTTGTGTACAAAATTGCCCAAAGACCAGATTAGATAAATTATCTATTTAACATAAAGCATGTAGTAGTAAACTTAATTCACATCATACCTCTAAATCCGAACAGTAGAGCTCAGTGACAACGTCCGAAACTGAGGACCAGGCAGAATTTCATCACTTTGTATGAAACGGTCCTTATTTATAAGTTAAAAACCTAAAGGGGTTAAAAATTGTCCTAAGTCGGAATTTTAGGCAGGAGCACACACAGCTACACATACACACAGGTTAGGATTCTGGTGTTTACAGATGTGCTCTGTTGCCGAGGTTGACATAAATACATCTAGTAAAAAATGGTACCATCAGCTTTTCAGTGATGGTATTTTATTTATATATCTATCTGTTGGTTGTGATTGTGTAGTTCTCAGTTTGCATTGTTTGTTTGGTTTATTTTGTCATTGTTGTTGTTTTTTCTCTCTCTGCAGTCCTGCAGGTTTAGAAGCAGACTGGGATGTTTTGTTTTCTTTATACCCCTTCCTCTCTTATATCCTCAGTTCACCCATTCCCTCCTAACTTTTTGTTCTACCTAACTTCATCTTCTTTCTTTTTCCTTTTATTTTCTATTGCCATGTCAATAATATCACAAAAACAAACACAAACAGCAAGGTTGAGGTTAAAACCTTAATTATATTTTTTGCCTGGCTTAGCAAAAGTCTGAACATAAAGGGAATTGAGATGGTGCAGTATGACCTTAAACTATTCATGTTCAAAAACACTCCAGTTAATCTAAGCAAAAACAATTTGGCAAATGAAAGTGGATCAAAAGTTGACTAAAAGATTTAAAGCTCCATCGCAGTTGCTAGGATTGGGGCAATTACTTTTTCGCGTAGGCACTAGGCTTGTTTGGATATATATATTTTTCCCATTAATGATTCAATTCATCATTGGAATGATTCAATTCATCATTGGAAAACTGCTATCAGTTGCTAATTTTGATAAAAAAATTAGTTTGATGAAAAAAAAAAACATAGGTGTGATTAAAGAGCAAGAAGAAAAATAAGGGGGTAAATAATTTTCCACACAACTTTATGTTAAAATAAAAGCATATACATATAATAATGAAGCACACAATAAATCATGGGGTTACCAAATCAAGTCCTCAACAACTACTGTCCCGCAACTTTTGCACATACTAGCTCCAACACAGCTAAAATAAATGCCTCAACTCCCTTATAAGTCTGTCATTAAAAATTGCAGAGGCTTCATAGCAAGCCATTCTTTTGATTCAGATGCACTGGAGACGGAATGCATTTAAAAGTTACATGTATAGGGCAGTGAATCTCGAGGACTGGACTTTAACCCCCCTCCAACTCCCCCCTCCCGCACACACACACACCCACATATATTAAACACAATTCAGGCCCTTATGTAGGTAGCTGAAAACAGATATCCCAAAGAAGACAACCAAACAAAAGAGGGTATCAAAATACCAACCAAAAAATTACTTATTTTTCAGTTTTGAAAAATAACGGAGTATGACCGATGTCTTTGCATTCAGTTTGTACAAAAAATTGCTGGCCTGGATTAGATAAAAGATTCTTACTTCTAGCGACAGTGCTTTCAACAAGCCTTTTATGTCTGTTGTCACACTAATGCAATTTCTTTTGACAGAGACTCCTTTAGCTGAAAATAGATCCATCAGTATTCACAACATATTCGGGGGCTCATAGACACATGTTTCCTCACACTCTTTGCACACATTAAAGAGCTTTCCACTAGGAAGTTAAACTGCAATAACATTGGCACATGCTGCAGATAAAGCATAAAAACTCACCCAAAGGTTCCCTGAGACACACAAACAAATACACACGTTTTAAGTCATAAAAAATCTGAAGCTCAAACTAGAGGCCTTGATATGACAAAGACGCAGCTCTAGGATGGAGAAGCACTTTTTCCTCACCAAGGCCGATTGCTGTGAAATGGAATGGAAACAATGATACCTATAACAAACAACACGCAGGCAGACAGTCAAAGATGGAGCGTAAGCTAACATCAGATCAACAGTGCTACCACAGTCTTCTTTTGTTGACAGTCAAAGCAGTTTAGACAGAGGCTGTTAGTTGTTCAGACCATGGGCTTCTACAGACCCCACACCCAGAGCATTCAGAACATATGGGGACAACAGACCAGAGGTGGCTCATTCTACAAATGTACATCCAGAACATTTAGCAACATAACAGCTGATTATTTCTCACACATATCTCTGTGTGGATTTAGATGAAAGACTTATTCCTGCTTTTCCGTAGTGTGTTTCTTTGATTGTTTATCATCCAACCTTCACAGTGAATCTCAAGTCGAAGTGGCTTGGTTCAAACAAAATGCGTTTGTGCTAATTATCTGCAATTCCTCATCTTCAGAAGACCACTCTTCCCCCACTTTTGCAATTGAATTAATTTACATAATAATCAAGTCTGTGCAGGATAAATAACTGGCTGCTGGCTAGTTGTCCTAATTTCTATGTTTGTAAAAAAGACAGGCTTGGCCTTTAGAAATTTCTTCTCAGGACTAGCAATGTGAGGACATTCAATCTTAAACTACTGCTGGCTCTTGTAATTATTTTAATCACAAATGTATCGATTAATGTGGTTTAGTTCAGAGAATTACGGACAATATCTAATTTGATGTTGAAAATTACTCAGCACTTGACTTGATAATCCACCTATTCATTTCAGACTAAACATGATAATCTACAGGATTTTACTTAATTAAATCGAAGATATTTAATCTGAAGTATTTATATATTTTACATCAAATAAGGTAATAAAACTAAACCTTCCTAACATATTGGCTTGCATTTAACTATTTAAAGTGATAACTCAAAAACAGCTTTGATATATAGAATTTTTCAGATGTGATATTGGTATCATATTTAGATACATTATTTGTACAAATAATCAAGTGTTTCATCTAGAATAAATTGAATTCCCCATGTTTTACAAGTGATTCAATAAACAACTAGATTGTGGAAAAAAAATATTTGAGAAATACATTTTGGAGTAATCCCCCGAATAACTAAACCTGTCAGGAGAAGATTAAGTGACATTGGATTCACAGTTTCTGTCATGCCTCACTCCACACTCAGCTTCCCTCACTCACTCATCATCATCACCCTCACCTGTGCCTCCAATCACGCACACCAGATCCTCCTTACCTCACCTCTTTATAACCTGCCACTTCCCTTCAGTCACGGCCGGATCATTACAGGACTTCAGACCTTCCACTGTGTGTTTCTCCTGTTATCTTCGTTCTCGCCATCCTTCACCAGCAATAAAGAACTCTGCACCTTGCTTCTGCGTCTGGGTCCATACCTCACACCGCTATTCCCTGACAGTTTCATGCTGTTTACAGTAGGAAACCTCATTATTCAGCTCAACACCTTCAGGTAAATATTCAAATGAGTTTAAACAACATTGTTGCCCATGCACATCTCTCTAATGTTCATAACAAGCCTTTTAGTTACTGTGCACCTGCTAACAAAACCCTCAACAGTGGGCATTCTTTCTAACACACTTGGAATAGCTCCTCATACAATAATATAATAAGGGGTAAAAGAATCTGGGGCATGCAATGTGTTCGTTTTAATATATAACATCTTTCTACAAAAACACTTACTTTTACTGAATTGTTTTCCAGTGTCAAATTGTTCTACAAAAATTTGCACGCAGATGAACTTTTTTAACCCAGGTAACCAGTTGCCCTGGATTTTTGTTATAGCTGGTATGAGTTTGCCCTTAGTGTACTGAGGGCTAAAACACGCTCATAGAGCTTTAGTCACAGTGATTAATTTATCCAAAAACAAAGAGAAAGTTGGACAATCACAATTGATTGGTAGTAATGGTGCAAAAATTAGGTGACATAAAGGTGAGTGTTATTTGTTGAGCACATTTCAGCAACATGAAGTTCAATTTGCTTTAACTTATGAAACCACACAACAGCAAACAAAGTTTCTGTCACAAAATTTCTTCTCTGCAGTTTATCCAAAATAACATTACTCTGTGACAGGCATGTTTTCAGAATTTAGGGGTAATATTACAAGAACTTCTCGGTATGCGCGTGTGTGCACCTCCCTGAAGTTCCTCTCCACTACACTGGGCTAACCCGACGAGGCCATTTTCGGAGCCATTTCAGCGAACAACAGAATCCTAGTCTTGTGGTATGTACTTGGATATGGCCAGTACAATTGCTGGGCAGGAGTTGTGGTAACATCATGCTGATTGGTTCTAACCCACAGGGAAATTAGCAGATGTTGCAAAACAGACTTTGTAGAAGAGTTGTTGCCGAATCAGTTTAAAAAGTTTAAACAGAAATGTGGCAACTACCCCTGCTTCATCCACTGTTGATCTTTTTCTGTTGCCGTGGGTGCCTTTAGCGCTGATAAGTGACGGTACTCACCTTCAAAATGGTTGTGATGTGTGAATATCTTTGCTAATTCTTTAAAGGACTAATCTTATAATAAAACATGACAGCTGAGAGTGGCGGGCTGACTGGTTGATCTCACCAGAAAAAGATCTGGTTGAATTACCCTGAAGTTCTCATATTCCAATCGCACCCAATAGCACTTAGATTAATTCTGACTCTTGTGTGGGGAAACTTCACATGGTTTCTTTCCAAAGAGACCCCAACCATGTCTCTACTCCAAATGGAACAAGAACAGGCTTAATTTTAATGTGTGTGCTTTTTAAAAATATATTTGGTGACAACTGTAGGAATTTTAAAGGGTTAATCAAAGACTACTCTAAAAAAATTGTCTTTAGCCTAACTTTAAAGGAATTCAGTGTTTCAGCAGTTTTGGAGCTTTCAGAAATTTTTATCAAGAATGTAGCATCGTGAAAAACTGACTGTCGCTTCTCTGTGTCTGGATCTCATTCTGGAGATGGAAGGTTTATATAATAACAACAGGTCTTTAATGTATTTTGGTGCTAAGCCATTCAGGGATTTATAAACGGATAAAAGTACACCATAACATGAAAAAAAAAACATCCACAGTGTTAAACTGCATATTCATACCAAAGCTAAAAAGAAATATTGACTGAGCCCCAGAACGCTATTAAGATCAAACAATCACTTCAACCAGCCATGATCCCATCTGTCCCCAAATCTTCATGCAAAGCCATGCAGTCATTTGGGGCAATAGCACTGACTAAAATTGCAGAGAAATATTGCTTCAAAGATAGAAGCAGCAAAACAATGCTGTATCTAATGTGGACATTTCAAGACTGACAAAGCAACAAAACAAAAAACAATTAAAGAAATGTCTTAAATATATATTAATACATATAACTGAAATACCAGAATAAAGTCAGATCACTACATTTTATTGTTATAAAATCTAAATACATAATAAGAATGAAACAAATGAATCACAATTGGCATCAAAATGATAAGTAACTAACAGTTTTCTAATATAAAATGCACTTTTGTATCATATCTTCTAGGAGAGTTATGCACTTCCTCCTATAACGGAACTATAGAACCTATATAAAAAATAATGTTAAAACAAATGACCATTCTGAAGTGAATGTATTGAATTGATGCTTGAGAGTGTTAGACTAATGCTACTGTTGAATTCTATATCAGTATCACAACTTCCTTTCCATCCACCACATACGTAGCATTAGCTTTAGGTGACCTTTTATGCCAAAACATAAGAGGAAACTGGAATTTGGGCCCAATTGCAGACAGTGTCCTCAGTAGAATACTTAGACATCTATATGAAAGTTGAAGCTATATGACAGTAGAAGATAAACCCATTTTTAAACACATATTGATTATGCAGAACAAGTGACATTTGTCTAACTCTTGTATAACTGACTACTAAACGTTAGACAATTATATTTCCACAGAGAGACATACTGACCCACACCTGTGCTAATCACAATTCTAATCAAAACTGGAGCAGAAGATTTAATTATCTAAATGCTGCCAAAGTAGTTTTCTTTTTTTATATTATTAGATTTTATGTCAGAAGCAATCATTCAGGCCTGTGGTAACTTACAGACCAGGCATGCCACTGAGCTCTTAGATTCCTGGGTAGGGTGTGTTTCTTTCAGGTCTCCAACTAACTGCATTCACGCTACATTTCTTACAGCTACGTCCTCCTCACTTGATAAATAACACATTTTTGTATCATGAGCTCAAATTGAAGCAAGAGACTCTGTTATGCCTACTTTTGTCTTAGGCTGGCATGGTATTATGGGATGATTCCCAATTTCAGGTTCCTGTGTAGCAACATCCCTCTTTGGGAAATTGTTCTACCTACCCTGGTGCCTCCTGCCTATTTTCTTCCTGTCTCTTTCAGTCATATAAATGAATGCAACTCAATATTGTGAGCTGAAAAGAACAACAATGTACAACTCTTGATGTATGAGGCATGTGACCAAGACAGATCAGTAAAACTTTTACCAGAATTGATGCTATTTTTCCTTAAATGTGTGTGCTTTCAGAGGGAACACAGATGATAAATTAGCCTGCTCTGGCACCAGCAGGAGCTTTGGAAACACTGAAGTCTGATGAGCTCTACTTTTTTTTTTTTTAAGTGAATCCTTTCTTAGGCCCAAAGCTCCGTCTCAACTAAAGAAAAATAAAGCCTTTCCCTTTTTTCTTTTTTTTTTTTTAATCCCTCATGGCCACATTATTCCTCCACCCCTCTTGGCCCTGATGGAAGTTGCCCACCTTTCTAGAGCCCTGAAGCTCCAGCTTGTAACTGTCTCCCATTTCCCACCCAGTGCAACTCACAGTCCCTCCATGGCTCCAGTCTATGATTAAAGCTCCACTGTGGGTAAATGATATTGGACACACTCCCACCCGATTCAAAATCTTACCACTGGAAACTGAAGAACATGTAAAATGGTTGGGGAAGTGTGTGAGGGAGAGGGAAACTGGGGGATCCAGCTGAAAGCTACAACTACGCAGCCACCGAGATGGCAATGTGCAAGCTCTATGGAGTAGGAGTAAATCGGGATTAATTTGTGGAAAACGCCCTATCCCAGAGATATGGGGATGAACACTCAGCACGACCTACACTGGTTTTGGGTAAAACATAAAAAAGTTGACAGATCACTGGGGAGGGGTGACATGTGGGACAATAGAAAGGAGCCTAAAAAACATTAAGTGCAGAATGGATAAAAGGAATGGTCGCCCCATGTGAGTCAAGCCCTTCAGCAGGAACTGTTTCCTTAAAAATACTTGGCATGGGAATCAAATGAATCACTTAGTCTAAAAAATATATCTTACTGCTGATAACTCAGGTTTGTACCAGGTGCTTGTGCCACTGAAGCAGGATGTTAACTATGCTGCGAGGAGAGACAGCACTGAAATGCCCTAAAAACAAAGTTGTAGAAAACAACAGACACACATACATAAATCACTAAAGCTGAGAGACAAGAGCAGCACAACACTGTTGCAGAAAGAAAGGCAACTTGCAAAGGGACTTCATTTTTAGCTGTTCACTTTGGTGTGGGAGAGTGGGAGTTTTGCCCATAGGGAATTTTGTTTTTGCCAAAGCTGAGGAGTCTGTTTAAAACTGGGACACCTCTGTTTAAAATATGGGACCATCAGCAAAACATACAAAACCATAGCCCATTAATGCAGGTGTTGTAGGAAAATATAGTGATATCCTAGTTTCCTATTTTTTAAATATAAATAAATACAAACAAACCACACCTGTGTACACCTGGGCTATCAACATTTATGTGACTTACAAGCAAATGAAAAAAACTGAATAAAACAAACTTTTTAATTACCGTTATTTGTTTGTGACCCTAAATTACTCCTTTGCCAGCAAATAATGTCAGCAATGCCAACAAAGACCAGGATTCCAGCCAATCTATATAATGTCTTCCGTTTGAGTAAGATAATCTAAATCTCTGTATCTCCAAACATGGAGGGTCAACATTCAGTGTTTATGGTCCACTAATCTGGATTAAATTTCCAGAAAATCTACAAAAATGCTGAAAGAGTTCCATTCAATTAAGGCTACACCCCATTGTTTAGAGTTGCCTTTGATTAACTGTAATTTGATTATAAATTATACTCTTTTTAAACTTTTCATAACATCTTTTTCTGCAACTGCAATGTAACGTTTTGACCACATCATGTAAATCATCTTGAATTGCACTGTGGCTGAAATGTCCTATACAGAAAAAAACATATCTTGCCATAAGATATTCAACTAGAATAACAGGAAACCATGTAACAGCAGTTAAGGTGAAATGTCACAAACTTGCAGCAAATACAACATTTTAACCGTCTAGACTCCTACCACACCTTTAATCAATTTCAAGTCAAACTGGAGTTAGTTAATTCCTTTGTCTAATGCCTAAGGGTTAAATTTTCACCATTGTATACAATGTCCAAGAATATGCAAGTGGACAAATGAATTACTAGTTGAATTAATCAGAGAGGAGATAAGAATGTGCCAGAGGCAGGAGTCTGACCATTCAGTATTATGAGGTATGTGATCTTCATCAATGGAATTCAAGTATTTGAATGTTTTAGCACGAGAAAGAGCAATAAACATATGTATATTTGTGGGTTGTCAAAGTTTTGCCGTTAATAGCAAATAAGTTTTCAAGATGATTGGGAGAGGGAAGAAAAAAAAATCAGCGGTACATAACTCCTGCATGTAACGGTATATGCAGAAGTTTTCAATGAGTATGCAGGTGATATGGGATCGTAATTCACTTAAGAGTAATGTCTTCCTATGCCACTGAAATCCATGGCAGTGTTGTGATAGGAGTATTGAAGCACATGGGCAACCAAGTATATACGGTCTTACTGACAAATACCCACTAATGCATCAAAGCAACCGTATCAATTTATTTTTGCATAAATGCAAAAGTACCAAACTACATGCTATTTAAAGAAACAATTCAGATTTTTGGAGGGTTTTCATATTAAAGCCAGTTTAGAGACAGATTGATTCTGAGATGGACTCTTTTAGACCACATTTTGTTTTTGTGCACAATCACAAACGATATTTTTTATAGGATTGGTAATCATACATTCTTTTATTATCTCTGCATTGATGAAGACAGAGATGTAAATTGAAAAAAGAAAAGGGGAGCAAAAAGGATGATGGAGAGATACAAGACAACGGGTTATATAGTGTAAGGATGGGTCACTCCACTCACAGTAATTGCTCTTGACATTTAATTGTCAGAGTGGCATGTTGTTTAATCAGATGTATCCTCAAGCATCTAATTAGTTGAAGCTAAGAAAAGAAGCAACACTCAAAAGCAAACAAGCCCCCATTTGTTTTGTGGTTTATAAACGTAGTTCAGCATGTATCTGATGTTAAAAAATCATTTAGACAGAGGTATAACCAAATAAAAATGACTTAGTCGGCAATGGCTTGTCTGCATTCATATTTGACGAACAGTGAAGATGTGCTTGTGTGTGTCTGTCTGTGTATGTGTGTTGTGCTAATAAATGCTCTCACAAGAGCGTTTTATTGACATTTTAACCTTGCAAATGAGGAAGCTTTGGCTGACTTGTATCTACATTCATTACAAGCCCCTCAACTTTTAAGTTAGCCTCATAAAGCGACACTCTTGAGGTTAAAAAAGATTTTCAGCACTTCAGATTGGCAATTAATGTCAAGTTTAAAATAGTCAATGTCATTGAAGCATGGAGAGTATGGCTAATATCCATCATTAGTATGATAAAGGTTTTCAGTCTCCTTCAATCTTCATCAAAACTTGCTTCAATAGTCACAATGTGTATGATCTAAGACTTTTCCTCCAATTACTATTTAAATTAATCGTCATACATGTAAATTTTCTGAGAAAATCAAGAGCAAACACTGTTCTTCTGTCGCAGATTGAGCTGTAAAGCTTTTTACTACAAGTGCAGCTTATTGAATACTCTAAAAACGCACGTAATCAAACATAGTGGACTGTTTTAGGGTCATCTACACCTCCTGCTGTTCAAAACCACCAAATGACCATATTAGATCAGACCAGTTTAGAATATCTAGTACCAAACTGCTACATTGACTACAAATTGAGTCTATTACAGAGCACCAATCTGGTGAAATGATCTGGGGCTGATGTTGGGGTGAACAATCACAGAAGTGTGCTTTAATTGCGTTAAACACACAGTTAAAATATTGAGCTCTACTCTGTCTGTCCTTACATGCCTGTCGGAGAGCCCTCGCCACAACTGATGGTGTGTCTGTGCAGATGGAGATGTATAAATTGGATTCAGGGCACTCTCCACCAGAAAGGATACCCAGATGAAGACCCCGGACATGATGGAGGGACTATGTTTCTTTGCTGGTCTGGAATAATTTTGGGATTTCCTTCATGGAGCTGGCCCAAGTGGCTGTGGAGAGAGAAGTCACGCCCCCCCTGCTTAAACTGCTACCCCTATGACCTGATCCAGGATGGTAGGTAGGTAGCTTTGGATGGATGGATGGATGGATGGATGGATGGATGGATGGATGGATGGATAGATAGATATTGTGATGGTGTTTATAGAATGCCACTAAACTTGGTCATTTATAAATACAAGTCTAATAGGAACCGGGTGAGAATGATTATTCTTGGTGGTTTGTCGTAAATGAATTAACTGGTTATAAACAGATAATCTCAATAACAGTCAGCCAGATTACAGTAGAGCATTGTTTTTTTTTTCTGCTAATGCAGCTCCATGTCACCTTGCACCTTCAACCCTTTCTACTTAATGTTTGTTACAAGAACAGCATGACTGGTTACTTACACCTGCACTTTTTTAATAGCCTTTAACCCTGTGAATATTCTCATTCATCCAGGTCATGGTTATCTCAAGGAAATTTCAATCAAACGCAACTGGACTTGGTAATTTGTCTTGGAAGACGTTTCACCTCTTATCCAAGAGGCTTCATCAGTTCATGCTCGCTGCTGACCAGGCTGGGACTGGTCCAACTAACTGGTGTGGAGACTCAGCTATTTAACCTCTTGAACAAGAATCATTATGTCATTGGATCCTTTGTGCTCCATGTCTTAACGACGGTCGTTGGCGTGCCGCCTATTGGTGGAGGTTAGGTTTCGGCTTCATTAGTGCCCTATTGTGTTATAACGACAGTTGTTGGAGTCACTGTTGTTTCTGTTATTAGAGGCTAATTTGTTTGAGTCTTCTAGGGAGGGATGAAAGGGCAGCATTGTAAATTGGAGAGCATTGTAAATTGGAGATAGGTGATGTCTCAGGCCTCCTCGTCTGTTTAGCGATGGTTTCTCTACTTTCTCTTGGTTGGTTTCTCTACTTTTCTTTTACTTCAGAAGCCATCTATGTAAAAGTAGAGAAACCATCGCTAAACAGACGAGGAGTCCTGAGACATCACCTATCTCCAATTTACAATGCTGCCCTTTCATCCCTCCCTAGAAGACTCAAACAAATTAGCCTCTAATAACAGAAACAACTGTGACTCCAACGACTGTCGTTATAACACAATAGGGCACTAATGAAGCCGAAACCTAACCTCCACCAATAACGGCACGCCAACGACCGTCGTTAAGACATGGAGCACAAAGGATCCAATGACATAATGATTCTTGTTCAAGAGGTTAAATAGCTGAGTCTCCACACCAGTTAGTTGGACCAGTCCCAGCCTGGTCAGCAGCGAGCATGAACTGATGAAGCCTCTTGGATAAGAGGTGAAACGTATTCCAAGACAAATTACCAAGTCCAGTTGCGTTTGATTGAAATTTCCTTGAGATAATAGCCTTTAACCAGTTTTCCAAATGGAATGAAAAAAAAAAATTTGGGCCCCCCTCATACAGCTATCTATGGTATCAATGTAGGTTTTGTCCTGCCACCATGCCACTTTTTATACAGAAAAAAAGAGAATGCAGCTCCAACTTAAACACATCACTTCATCTGGTAGGTAATTTATTTAGGTTAACAGAACTTGATTTATTTAAAGTGACCACCTAATGAACTTAATAAAGTAACTTGGATAACTTTAGTTGGAATAAGAGTAAGAGTAAAGCAATTTATTTAAGCTGGATTCCCTATTCTTTTTTTGCAGTGTATAAGGTAAGAATGAGGATTCTTACCATCCTAAAAATAGTTTTTGGCCTACTTCTCTTTGTCCAAACTAATGAAAATGTATATAGTTTGTGGTGATAAAAAACACAGGCTTTAAAACACTTTCACAAGTCTTTTTTTTACAGATTGTCTTACGATGTGGTTTTGTTCAACAGAGTACCCTTTGCCCTTTGCAGTTCTCTATTATTATTGTCTTTTATAACTGGAGTCCCAGTTCAGCCATGTTTTCCTACATTAGCATGCAGCTCAGTGTAAGAAGAGCAGAGGTCCATACCTAATGAGTCATCCTTCCCAGTAGCAGGCTGGTGTTCTCATTGAGCTGTGCTTCATTCCCATTTTACTTTCCCCCTCTTCCACGCTAAGGGGCACAGACCTTACACTGACAAGCTTCATCCCCTGCTGCTCACCTGGAGCAGCTCACATCAGCACCTTTATAATGGAGTGTGACATGTGAAAACATTTAACGCGAGACAGGTTCATTTGAAATGCATCATTTCCAACCCGTCCAGACAGGAGACGTTTGGCTTTCATTACACTTAATGTCCAAACATAGAAGAGCGGCATGCTGGTGCCGAGTGCTATTTGTAGCTTTCCATTTGTGCTTTAACTTCAAATGAATAAGAGTCATTGGGGCATGAAAACTGCATACATTCTTTGTTCATTGCTGAGGTTGAAAGGTCAGTAACAGCATGGCATCAAATCACCTGCCCTACATTTGCAAGCATTCTTTTTTTCTTTGCCATATGAATCGTGGTCTCTTTAATCTGCTAAATCTTAATTTAATTACACTGCAGTTTGACAGCTTGATGACTTGCAGTATTTCTTAAATCTTAATATACTATGTACAGGACCCAATGCTGCACTGATTTTACAGTGTAGCATTAGGCTGTAAACTGTACACAGGATCACATCAGTATTTGGGTGGTGATCGTTTACTTCCTTTACTCCTAAATCATTTACATTGCTAACCACAGGGAACATTTCAGTAAGTGTAGCAACTTGATGTACTACTAGCTTTTTAGCTACAGTACCACCGTCAGTTGTGTCTTAAGGCATTAAGGCCATGTCCACACGTAGCCGTTTTTTTTTTTAACCGTGTATCCTGCCCCAAAAAAATTCGCGTCCACACCACTCCGTATTTTTAAAAATCTCCATCCACACGTAACCGCAGAAGTCTAGTGGTAAGCATGTTATACGTATGCCGAACCTGTAGGCGGCAGTAGTTCCCCCTCCGGGAGGACGATTTCCTGCTCAAAGTTGTCCCACCAGCTGGCTGTGCGTCCCGGTCTGATCCAAAACCGGCGTCTGTGTCTTTGCCGAAAAAATCTCCTTGTAGGCGGAAGAGATAGCTGGTGGACGATGACCGCCCTGAACCTCGTGCTTCGACAGTGGTCCTCTAAACATTGTATTAAATGAGCGTGTAAAACCAAGCAAGCACACAGCGCTCGTAAAACAGATAGCACTAATGCAGCTCTGAGGGCTTCCATGCTGTTTAGGCGTGTAAACACAGGTCGCAGATGTGACGTCAGAGCGTCTGATGCAGTGACGCAGGGCTCAAATCTCCGTTTTCAACCGTCCACACGCAGACACTGAAAACGGAGAAAACGCAAATCTCCACTTTGGCCGGAGTTTTTAAAAAGCTTCGTTTTTGGTGCCGAAAACCTCCGGCTACGTGTGGATGACAGGCCAAACCGTAGAAAAATATCTCCGTTTTGTGAGATACCCGGCTACGTGTGGACAGGGCCTAAGATTAACTTTAAATTGTAGAGTCCGTCAGCTCCACAGTAAGCCATTTGCAAATTCAGCCACTTTGTTGAAGTCATGAGGTGGGTTCCCCCTCTACAACTGCCTCTTCTGTCATGGTAGCAGATTTCATGGCTGCATTTATGAGAGCCCTTCTGTCTAATCGCTGCTGCCCTGCAGAGTCTCTTTTCCGGCCCCAATTTCATCCGTATGTCGGGCTCTTAAATTACCCTGGCTAAGCATCCACTCCCTCCCTACTAAGGGCTATTACACCACCTACCCCACACTGTTGGCTGCAATGCTCTCTGTGCTTTCAGAGTTGCTCAACAAGCCAGAGGTCAGACAGCCAGCAGCCCCCTTCCTCAAATTACAGCTGCTTGCCAATACAGACATCATCATACTTTCAACTGTGTAGTATCAGCAACATATTAAGCCTCTTTGAAAGTAAAGGATCTCTTTGATTAATCTTGTAATACCCCAGATTCTTTTTAATGGTGACAGAGATATTCACAAGGCATTTCCTTGTATCGTTCAATAAGAAACCGATTAATATATGTTTTTTTTAAATATGATTGGTCACTCTTAGTTGGATGTACATGTTTCACATGAACATTTTCTCTTACCCCCCATTGCCTACATTGGTGGTAGAAAGCTAATAAACAGCAAAAACGAGTGACTCACAAAAAGCCAGTCCCTTCTAGCCTACATCACAGGGAAAATTTATATTAATGGTTCTGCCTACCTTGACTTGCTACTGCCCATGGGAAGGCTGTATTGATTTTGTGGCCTGGAGAGAGCAGAGTAGTCTCTGCTACTAGAGGCTAACCATTAGTAACTTGGCTAGTAGAAGCTAACAAGGGCAACTCTACAACACGCCAAAACAGGTTTGTGCATATGTTATTATGGACACAGCGCATCAGCATTGCATTTTTTACCCAAGAAAAGGAAGCTGAGGAAGAAACTGTGTGTTAGCCAATGAGAGGTAAGAGACTTTGAATATCAAGAATAAGTTAGACTTCTAATCTTGTAATTTCTTCCTATCCACTCCTCAGTACCAGAGGCAACTCCTGAAACAGGAGCGAGAGACCATTGTTTATACAGAAAACACCTCAAGGCATTAATTTAAGCTACTGTCCACCACAAATGCATTAAAAAAATAAGTGAATGAGACGTTAAAGTCCAAGTGAAATTTTAAGCATAGAACTTTTATTCAACATACAAAGAGATGTAACTACCATGGATTGTTGTGAAAATTTAACATTTAATGGTTTGAAAAAAGAATTTTCTACACAAAACAGTATTAATTTATGAAAGAGTATGGGCCAGGCAGCCATGTTTGTGACAAGGCAAGGCAAATTAACTTGTATAGCACACTTTCAGCAACAAGCCAATTCATGGTGATATGTTCAGCAGACCTTTCATGTTGTTTCAAATTGGCTGTAAGTAGTTACAGCTGGAGAAAAATATTCTTGGTTGATTTGATATGCTGATAGATTGACCTTCTAAGTATTAATATCCAAATGAACATTGGGAAAATGACAATAACTTGACATTCTTCACTCTCTGATGATTGCGTTTCGGTGTCCAGATGCCACCTACAAACTCCAGCTCTTTGTAACACAGTTTTAACTGGTTTTTAATTCTTTTTAACTGTTTCTTTTTTATGCCTAGTTTTAACCGTTTTTATCTTCTAATCAGAGCACGGACTACTGTTTATCATGCATCCATGCACCTGTAGCTCCGGGTGTTATGGCTGTGTCAGGGTAATGAAGAAAATCTTGGAATTGAAGCAGAGGATCTCTACCCTTCACCTGATCCAAGACCACGAGCACGACTTGGACATCATCTTCCACTGGACTTTGGCTGCCGCCAATAGTGCCCAGCTGGACAACACAATCCCCTACCAGCCCAGTGAAGCTGGAGAGAGGGTATCCATCGCCGGGTCATCATCACCAGAGGAATAGGTTGTTTAACATTTTCTTAGGCGGGACTGAATTGTTTGGGGCAGATGGACTCCATCTTAACAGACAAGGCACCTGCATGCTGGCATTAAGCTTGGCACACTCTTGCCCACCCCTGTCCATCACACCGGCCCCAGCTGCTCCTGGCCTCTCTGCCCCTTCTACCACATCCTGATGTGCAGCTTGTCCCTGCTCCTATGAACTCTCCCCTGATTTAATCGGTAATTCACTTACCGGACTCGTACCCTACCATACATGTTTTAACTTTTCGGAAGCTTTAGTTAATACAAACAATTTGCCATGGGCCAGTAAAAGCCTATGGTCTGCTAATGGCCTTATTAATAAATCAAGTACACAATTAATAATTTATTTAAATGTTATATATCTACTGGCTCACTTACATGAGAAACTTTGTTCATAGGTTTCAAGTTCCACACCCTATTCTGATTTGATTCTCAAGTTTTTAAAGTGCCAGTATAAGTGTGAAAAAGACAAAAGAGTCAAAAGTAAGAATAAAACTGAAGTCAACATTTTTAAAAAGACATGGGAGTCAGAGAAAGATAGTGTTTGGCTTCTACATAGAGATGTCCTTTTAAATCCACCCATCTGCTTTGCTGTAGGTTAACCTGATGGATCATAACTGCTTGTGTTTCAGTTGCTCATACAGAGATACCAGTCCTTTCTTCTGGCCTTTCATGCTTGGCTTAAGATTAGACCTGTATGACTCCGGCCCATAAGTGAGTTTCTCTTTTATGCCTGCTTTCCTTCAAGCTGTTCCTGGAGTTTTCCAAAGCCCATTGTTTTACCACTTACTGAGCTAATTTATCTAAAAACATAAAACCCTGTAAGCCCAAACCCCAAGATGCCTTTATGGGTTAGGGAGGTGATCTTTATCCAAAGCAACTTGGACCATCCATCTGTTTGGCCCAAGAACCTCGGCCGCTGTTCACTGCTATTGTTAAGCTTTGTCAGATGACAAGCCAAGACCCTCATGGGGAACCTCGGCTGCCTCCTATGCACAGCTAAGAGCTTATGCACACGCAACAGAGTGCACATGTTTGTGACTTCAAGGGACAGTGGAAAAGAGAGAGCGAGAAAGGCCAAGTGCTGGCTCAAGCCACAGTCTTTGTTTTGGCGACCGAGAGTGGAAGCAGCAGTCACCAGAAAACATGCTGGGACATGATGTACCATCCCAACAGACCTGATTGGGTGACCTCCAAACGTAGTAACTTTCTCTAGGGTAATGATTTACAGAAGCGTTGTCAGGCTGCAGATTTCAATGGTACAGTTTAGAGTTTTTTATACATCAAGTGTGACTACAAAGGACCATCAAACATGAAGCCTCTTTACATGCACATAGTACTGGAGAAAAAAGCATATACTTTATAATGTGGCAAATTGAATTGTTTTCAGACAAGAACTTTTAATAAAAGAATAAAATCTCTTGACAAGAATCAGGTCAAATGAGCATTCATAAATATTTGGAATTAATTACCACTACATTTAACTTCAAGTTGACATGTGAGCAAATTTATTATAAAAAGGCAAGAAAAGAATTCTGAAATCCAGAAAAGATTCTAACATGTAACTGATAATCTGCTGGTTACACAATAAAACCTAAAAGATCAAACTGTTTTAAACTATTTATCATGATACAGAATTTCTACAGTACTTTTCTGTTACAGACCATCCACCATATGCACATTTTGTTTTGCTTTTTCCTGTATTCATCTTTTCTGCCTTTTTCATATTTGACTTTTCATACATTTTGCAGTTTTGAATAATTAAGAATGTTGATTCCCAAATCATGAAAGATTAATGCATGAAGGATGCATAATTAAGCTCTTTTATTTCAGTGCCTTCTGACGTATTCCTTGTTTGATTACTATTTTGGGGAAATACTTGAAAGTAATGGGAGGAGACACATCTGCACAATGTAATGAATAAAAATGTGACACTATTCCTGAGATTTGAGTTTGATATCACACAAATTCTCCTAGTCTGTCACTGTGTTAGAGGTCTCAAACAGCACATACAGTCTAACGAAGAGGCTAGAACATGTGGATAAAATAAATGAAAAAAGTTAACAGCTCGCAAGGCAAATGTAAAATGTTAGGTTGACATGTATGAATTCAGGGAAAAATAGAGACTATAATGCAATAGAAAATATAATGCTATTGGATTTATTACACAGATTGTTAACATTTAATAATGCAAAAAGCTTTTGTTATATGAAGATATGTCAAATTCCTCAAGAAGCCACTGGATTGTTTATGTTCTACAAACTATACTTGAAGAGAAAGTACTGTTTGTTTTGCAACCTGGACTTTATTTTTAGCATGCAATGTAATAAGTTAATCTAGACAAGTCTGGAACCACAAATGATTTAAAACAGTACAAACCAAGATTCAATTCAATTCAGTTTATTTATATAGCGCTCATCCACAACAGACATCTCAAGGCACTTTACAAGAAATGTCATTTCAGTACAATATTACAAACATTCCAATCAGTTTCCATTTTTTAATTTAAAGAATCCTAGCAGATTGTCCTCTCCTGTTGAATGTCGCTTTCAGTTGTCGTTCTCCACGTCCTGGTCTTTCCTCAGCCTGAGTTCTTTACTATTATCAAAGATGATAATTCATAGCTCTAAACGCTGTTCTACATTTGGGTCCTCTTTTCCTCAAAACATGACAGAACGAAGCAGCCACAACATTTGCCCAGAAGAGAGTAACAGGACCAAAGAGGACTGGTCTAGATTGGTGGAGTGGTGCTGAAGCCAAAGCCTGATGTCGAACTCACCTCTTTCCTCCTAGTGTCGGACCACGGAAGTACAAGATGGTCCACCCTTCAGTTCCAAAGTCCTCGAGCTGCCATCGTTGTTGTCCTAGGGCCACTCCTACAACTCTCCACGAGGGCACGACCGACTTCTTACCTGATCCACAGAGGGCTGCGCCCTGCGCCCCGGCGATCTCAAAGGCCCGTCCTGGCATCCCGCCTCATTTTGGCCCCCTTCCACTCTGGAGTTGTTGGAGTAGAATGAGGCAGACCTACCTAATTTTTTCTCAGCAAGCTGAGCAAGCTGAGGAAACCTGGCTTATCACAGCTAGAAATGGCTGCTGTGGCAGCAGTTCTGCTGGCAGCCACAGCAGTAGTTTTACAGCTTTCTCCAGAGTATGTTCCTCACAGAGAGGCTTCAGGCTGCATTCCCAATTTAGAGTCTTCAGACTGTTTCTTCTTCAGAGTGTGTCCCTGATTCAGTTACTTCTGAGTAGGGGTGGGTCTACGCGTCTGACAGTCATTTTTGAGAGATTGTTGTATCCCGATTCACGCTCTTCTGCTGTATTTCTGCCTCTGTATGGGAAGGGAAGCATCTGCTCTCCCCCTCCCGCACAGTATTTAATTTACTTTAATATGCATTTGCTGAATCCATTGGACTTTGCCCATTTTACTCCCTATTAATCTTTAAAAATATGTCATTTTCCCTAGGAGTCCACTACCTTTGGCCTGTTGACCTTTTGCTATTAATAAAAAAATGAAAAAATCTACATCAATTTTTACTTTACAGAAGCCAGGGATTAGAATTGAAAAATTGATTAAACTAAACCCTAAACTATCAAATATATTTTTGGAAAATTATATTAAGAGATATTAAGTTGACCGAAAGAACGAGATCACGGACACAGGTGGCTGAAATGAGTTTCCTCCGCAGTGTGGCTGGGTTCTCCCTTAGAGATATGGTAAGGAGCTCGGTCATCCGGAGGGGGCTCGGAGTAGAGCCGCTGCTCCTCCACATCGAGAGGAGCCAGTTGAGGTGGCTCGGGCATCTGGTCAGGATGCCTCCTGGATCCCTCCCTGGTGAGGTGTTCAAGACCCGTCCCGCCAGGAGGAGGCCCGGGGGAAGATCCATGACTTGGTGGAGGGACTATGTCTCCTGGCTGACCTGGGAACGCCTCGGAATTCCTCCCGAGGAGCTGGCCAAGTGGTCGGGGAGAGGAAAGACTGGGTCTCTTTGTTTAAGCTACTGCCCCTGCGACCCGACCCCGGATAAGCAGAAGAACACACATGGATAGATGGAAGACTTTTCAGTGATGAGCCATTAACATTTAAAAGTGCACTCGGGAGGTTTTTAGAGAATTAGGTTAGAACATTTATTTTTTAACGTGTATAATTTTCCTGTTACTTCACATTTAAGTACTAGTTTAAGTTGGTAAATCACACTGCATTAAAATAGGTTTAAAGTTAAAAGATGAAAAGGCAAAAATGTTTAGGGAGAATAGTTTTGCAAGGTCCCATAGAGCATCTATAAGCCTTTAATTCATTAAGTGACAAAGGTAAATGCATGTAACATCCAGTTGAAAAAAAAAACCTTGATCAAATTGGAAAATAATGATCAGATGCTAAAGAAAAATACAATAAACAAAAATGTGGGTCATATGTAAAATGTTTAAGCACGTTTACCAAGACTAAAATTGAGGTTATAGCTGCAATCAAAATACACATGTGATTCCTGGAGGTCACAACATGGGTGAGTCAATAAAACAGGGGATGAATAAACAAGGCTCTTAACGCATGGCCATTACTGTTGTTTGCTTTAATAATCTGTGGGTTAACGCATGGCTAACCCTCTTTGTTAAAGCAATTATTTTATGTGCATGTGTGTGTGTGTGTGTTGTGTGTGTATCCAGCAAGCTGAATACTGATCAAATAGGTTTCAGCTTATTAGAGATCTGACTTGTTAACAAGAAAGAGTGCTAGGAGTACTGTATTAAAAAAAAGAGTCAGACAGTGAATATTATCATATCCATATAGAGTATGTGATGTAGCATAAAACTGAATTCCTAAAAGATCCTGAGGAAAGCAAGAATGCTACTTTAATAACACTACTGGATAATTTGTTAGTAGCAACACAGCATTAATTAGCTTAAAGAGAATAAAAAAGAGAGGAAAGTAGTGACATACTTAGTAAATGCATACAGTAAACATTTGTGATTAAATATTGCAGAAAGAATGGAAGTAATGAGATAGAAATGTATAAGGTTGTAACTTCCAAATCTGTTCATTTATATATATTTTGTCTTCATAAAAGTTAATAACCCATGATGTTTTCAGTTAAAAATAAAGTAATACTTACATTAATAGTTTTTTCCCCTTAAAATCCAAAACTATGCTAAAATAAATTAACTATTTTCCAAGACAATGTCAAAATAATACGTCTCATCCTAAATATTACTGTCTAGTACTGTTTTAATCTTGTAACTCTTGTAACGAAATGAGAAATCTATCAGGTCAAGCACAAGATCTAACTCAGATAGTATAGACAATATGAAAACCAATTTCTATATAGAAACGATGAATATTTGGTTCCAAGATGTTTTGCTTGAGTAACGTAAGTAAAGAGATATTGGAGTAGTGGTATTTTTAAAAAAAGTGTTGCAAATTACAGCTTAAAGTATAGTTTAACAACTTTATTCAAATAATCAATGTTTCTATAGAAACCTTATTTAAATAAATACCAAAATTGTACTTTTAAGAGGACATTTTAAAAAAATGTACCTATAGGTACAGAAATTTTCTTTTCTCGTACCCCTATTTTTGAGAGTGTAGCACATGGTTAGTTTTGAGAACAGTGTTTTATTTTAATACTTTTCTAAACCATGTTACAAACTCAAATGTCTGAATATTTTTTTTTATATTTGTTGATCTTTGATCCATTAAATAAAGATTTGAACAGGACACAAAGTCAAGAGCTGACAGCTGTGGGTTTCAATGAAATGACAAAAACCTATTTTGCTTTTTGAACATTTCATTGAATATATACTTATGTGCATCTCAGTAAATGAAAAAGTCTTTGAAAACCTCTTTATTCAAAAAGTCAAAATCTTGTTCATAATTATTGCACAGAGTGATATATTTCTATTTACTGCTGTTACATTTTTCAAGATTATGGCTTACAGCTGATTAAACCACAGAACTCTAAGAAATTCAGCAAGACCAATAAGGATCTTTAACACAGAAATTCAGCTTAATCAAATGTATGTCCATGTACTTATATACATGTAAATCTTGTTCTTGGCTGTTTTCATGACTCACTGCATTGATTGAGGATAGCATAGAGGTAATTGGCATGTCACACTGATAGAATCCTCTCAAGGCTGTGTCTCCTTGTTAACTGTGTTACTTTTCTTCCACTTAACTTTCTATCGATATACTCTGATACACTACTCTGAAAAGCTGTAATGAAGGGATTTTCTTCACATGGGTTTTCTATTGTTTGTACAGCACTTTAAATACTTTGCAGTTTAGTGAAAGCACTTCAGCAATTTATTTAGCACTGCACTTTAAGCATGGAATTGCACAACAAGAACATTTACACATAAGTTTACTTATTTATTGAATCTTTATTGAGTATTTTGGTATGTAGCCTTTTGTTCCAGGTCCTCCACAGCTGCTCCTTATTTAGAATTGTGGTGGTTGCCTGTGAGGACAGAAGATTGATCATGCAAAAAGGTCTACTGAAGAGTTCAATTTAAGCAAATGCAGTGTAAAATCTAATTTGTGAGGTGAGTGCAAAGAGGTGTCTGAAATGTTTTCTCACCTGCTTTTCCTTTGTCCTCTCCAGGGTATTATTTTTTAAAGGTTCCGGGAGAGGCCATAGGAGAAGAGAGTGTGGGGTGTTTTGGTAAATATTGTTTTCTGTTTGGTGTTACATGATGTTTAAGTGTTATGTTAAAATTTAAAATCTTCATAAAAAAATAACTAGTAAAATGTATTTGTATTTAAAATAGTTTAGAAGTAGTTTTGCAGTGTAAATGGAAGAAGTATTTTGTTGAACTTCCCTGTGGGTGGAAAATGGGTTAGTCAATTTAACAGCTGAAACTATTTAAGGCTGCAGAATGTCATTGGGGAGAGTTTTTTTTTTTCATGTGTTGTAACATGGACAAAGTGCTGGAATAAACTGTTGCTGCCTCCACCACATCCATCATCATCATCATCATCATCATCATCATCTTCACTGTAAATTCAGGTGCAAAAGGCTGCCTGATGACAAAAGCCATTATCTGCAGAAATAACACGAGTCAAACTAAACAATATATCAGTAAGAAGTGAATCACAATAACATGTTTACTTTTGGAACTGAATTTCCGTAAAACAAAACAAAAATCAAAAATATGTTAATTAATGAAATTGCATCAATATGCATAAAAGGTCCATTTGACAGCTAAAATATTTAGCTATATTTTTTAGTTCACCAAACATAAGACTTAAAGTAGATTAAAAAGGAATATATACTTGGGTTTATTCAGGTGGATTTATCCAAGCACATTTCACAGTTTCGTCTTTAGGTATCGGATTACAATGTGAGTTCATATTTAAACTGTCACACTTGCATCAAAATGATGATTGCTCATTTTAAAATAGCAATCAAAGAACATCTTGACACAGATAAGCCTCAATGGAGCAATGTTGCTTAATATGAGTAAAGCTTACAACTACTAAAGCAGAGCCATTAAAAACTAGTGAAATCTAGATAAGGCTTGGAGGAAATGCTGAAGTCAAGATCATAAGTTGCCCAAAGGCAACATTTCTTTTTTCAAAGAGTAATTAACTCTTATTATTAGGACCAAGGGTGTATCCCAAGTAATTACCAACCCTCCGTTTTGCACTCAGCAAGCCTGCATGAAAGCATCTTTCCTAATGCGCTCATGTTTTAATATTCTGATGCTTTTTAAAAGAGACCCAAATGGCAAAATGAGCCTAATCCTTCCATGCAAAACTGACATCCTCGTATGCCATCTGTTTAAATACAGTAAATCTGCTTTAACATAACCAGTTCATAATAAAAAAATGGTAATCCTTTAAATTAGGGCAATGAGAGAGACCAATATCTTCAGATGGGAACTCCACAGTCTGACACAGTGCCCCAAATGTCTGTCAGCATGAGTAGTATGATGATGTGTAGAATTTTTTTTCCATTTCTCTGATTTTTTTTTTTGGTGGGTAACTTGACATAAATTGAAAAGTGATTAAACTAGAAATCAGGTGATGTAGAAAGGTGGCAATAGATTACTACACAATTATGAGTTAAGTACAAGTGATGGAGATTAACAGAGCAGAAGTGCTGTTGGGAGTTGGAGGGGTATACAATTTATTATCCTCCAGCAATTAGCCAAGAAGTGCTATGGGCCCTTTGATTGTGGGATGTTTAAAAATGAAAGAGATAAGAGGGGTAGCCACAAACGTACCAGCCCTTCCTCATGGTAGACACTGGCTACAGGCGTAAGAGATAGCAGAAGCTCAGATAGTCTCTGAGTCTGACAGAAAGGACCAGATAGGCAGAGCTGAACTGATTTACTGGTGATAACTCCTGTCATTCAGGCCTTAGGCTTGATTAATACATGCAGCTCTTGGGAAAATTAGGCCAAATGGGATGTTTGATGTGAAGGGCTGCAGAGAACAGAGATATGACGGATGAGTCAAAGAGACGTAGCAAAGGCTGTCTGTTATTGACAAAGAACGAAAGAAGAGCTGTGTGAGGTTCTCTGAGGAAGCTGAAAGCTAGTCATGGATGAAGCATTTGACTCGTTCACTGCAGCTGTGTAAAGTTGGGTCAAGGTCAAAGAGAATCTGTCACTGTCTTATGATTTCAATCAAATTTCTGATGAGGGACTTGGTTCTGTTGGTGAACTCTGACCTTCACTGTCATATTTGAAGTCCGTTTTTTGTTTATTGAACACAGGGACATGAGTTGTTTCAGCTACAGGAGTGACCAGACAGCAGCTGCTTTTTAATGTATGCAATGCCTTGACAGATGTCAGTGTGTTCAAAACATGTGACCAAATATCACATGCATTTTTGAATTTAAGGATTAAATTAAGACTGTTAACAATATATAGAAAGCAGTGTTAATCTATTTTATTAGGAATTAAATACTATGAAACAAATCCAGTTTTAATCATTTCAAAGGTTCATGCACTCTTAAGAAATGCATAAAAAGAGAAGAAATGTTTTTTACACAAGTGAAGCAACTAAATGGCTTTTTGGCTAACTAAACTGTTAAAAAAATAAAAAAGTAAACCCAAAATTAAAAGTAGACCCAAAATATCGCCACACATGGTTAGTGTGTAGAAGTCTAAGTAGAATTGAAATTCTTAAAATGTTTTGCCTATATATACATTGCTATGTGCATGGAAAAATTGTAACTGCATTGACACTGAATAGACCACCATTACCAAGAAACTTGACATCATGCCGTAGCAAAGCTTTTCTTTAGCAGCAACAAGGAGATAGGTTAGAGTTAATGGGAAAATGGATGGAGTTAAATACAGGGAAATCCTGGAAGGAAATACGTTAGAGGGTGAAAAAGACTTGAAGATGGAGGTCTAGGGAAGAGTTTAGGGATAGCAAGACATTATCTCCATACCATTACACCTTTATTTGTATAGCACTTTAAACACAACCATACTGCTGACCAAAGTGCTGGACAGTCAGGTTAATAAAAGATAACATGTTATAAAAGTTAAAAACTAAATAAAAAGTTAAAGGCTGCATATGGAACATTTTCATACGAAAGTACATAACAAAAACACACCAACAGGGATTTTAGAGGGTTGCAGAAATTACCACATTTCCTTAACAATTCATATTTGAATTAAAATATAATATAATGTACATTTAAATCAGGCATGACAATTAAATTATGTTTACATTTACCAGCAAGTTGCAGGTTGATAGATACGGTCTCTATGATCCAACTACTAGATGTTCAGCTCATTTGGTACTAAGAAGAATGGTGGAGGTCAACAAGTTAAGCAGCTGCTTCAGACACCCAGATATATTAGAAGAACAGAAACTAGGGAAGTTTTACGTGAAGCCAACACTAGATAAACTGACATAAAACATTTCTACACCATCAAACACACACGGAAACAGTGACTTTCCTCCTGGATTGGTAATCTAATTTGCTAACATACTGTATTAAAGTTAGCCGTTAGTTAAACTCTTCTAAAATACATTCCTCACTGAACACAGTTCAGGTTGGTCACTGAGCGTATCGGCAGCAAACCAGGCAACCCTACAGCTGGAATCATCTTTTTATTGTTGCAACTACAACCTAGATAAACTAGATGTCACTGTAAAGTTCATGTTCCATATACAACCTTTAATATAAGAGTGCCATTTTATAAAAGAGAAAAGAAAAAAACAAAATAGGGAAGCCAATCTGTAGCTAGCTAATGGGTCTTTAATAGAGATTTAAAAACAGCTAAGGAGGATGCCTGGTGAATTCTGAGCAGTGGTCCATTCCATAACTTTGGACCTGTGAATGAACGCTCTTTGACCACGCGATTTATAATAAGCTGATGGGATCTTCAAAAGTAATAAACTCAAGACTTAAGCATACGTCTAAAATACAGCGAAAGCAAGTCAGATATGTAAAAGGGAGCAAGTACGTGTAACTTATATTGGACCTTGAAAACGAGAGGCAACCAGTGAAGAGATTGAAGAACTAGTGTTATGTTTTGCCATATGTCAGTACGTGTCAGGAATCTTGCAGCTGCATTTTTTACTAGCTGGAGCCGTGCGATAGTGGATTTGTTGACACCCATCAACAGTGGTTTTGAAAAATCAAGCCTAGATGTAATGAAGGCATGTATCACAGATTCCAAATGCTTACATAAAAATGGGTCTTGGCTAGATGATGCAGTTGAAAGAAACATGATTTTATGATGGCACTGACCTGGATGTCCATACTTAGAGAGGAATTCATCTTCACATCTAGGTTTGTCATGGTAGTTTTAAGATGCGGAGAGAGAAGAGAGATCCAGGGATTTAGATAAACCATGTCTGGCCGAATTAAACAGCATAAGTTCAATCTTTGAATCATTGAGATGAAGAAAATGTGTGGCCAACCAACACTTCACATCACGTAGGCAGTCAGGGAGAGGCTGGATGGATTTCTGGGGTTTTACAGACATGTAGATATGACAGCCATCAGCATGAAATGATAATGAACAGAGTGTTATCTTAAAATTGAACCGAGGGGTAGAAGATAAAGACAAGACAAAACAATAAAGGCTCCAGGATGGAACCCTGAGGGACCCCACAAAAGAGAGGAGCGGAGTGGGATGGGATGCCATCTCACACTACCTGCTGCAACCTGTTGGCCAATTAAGACCATCATAGCGCTTGATCCTGTATGGCGGAATCCTCCCCTAAACGTAAGGATACGATGTTGTTATCGACTGTATTCAATGCAGCAGACAGATCAAGAAGTAATAGGACAACATAAGAGCCAGAGTCGAAAGCCATAAACATATCAATGAAGACACGAAGGAGAGATAATTCAGTACTATGCAGGGGTCAAAAATCTGACTGCAAGTCATCCATAACGTTATGTTCGCCTAAATGGTTATATAGTTTATCAAAAACAGTCCTCTCCAGGACTTTAGACAAAAATGGAAGCTTGAAAATAGGATGGAAATTGGAAAGAACCAAGGTGTCAAGGCCCGGGTTTCTTTAAGAGAGGCTGTACCACAGCATGTTTGAGGACATGGGGTACAACAAAAGGAGGTCAGACTGTTAGTTATGATATGTAAGAAATATTGGCCCATAACTGGGAAAACCTCGGTAAGGAGGTGCGGAGGGAGAATGTCGTCCGGGGAACCAGAGGGTTTCATTGACAGAATCAAAGACAGAAGACATGAAAAGGAAATGGACTCAAAGCTAAGGAAAGTTACCTTATTGGAGGTTGGAGTAGGAAAGGTGTGGGAAGGGAGTGATAAACTTCCCCTAATAGAGGGAACCATATCACAGAAAATACTGATGAACTGAAAATGGAGATCTGGGCAACCAACTGAAAAGTTAGGTTGAGGGGCAACTAGAGCAGAGTTGATAGTTTTATAAAGAACCTATTGGTTGAACCGGTTAGCAGAAATGTTGGAAAAATAATGATTTCTGACATGAACCCCTGCTTGTTGGTATTTGGAACAGAGGTACTGCAAAGTCTGATAAGAGATTTAAAGATGGTCTTTTTTCTACTTGAGCAGTGGTAAGACATTCATCATCCAAATAAGCAATGAACCAGCTCAAATGAGTTTCCTCCACAGGGTATCTGGGCTCTCCCTTAGAGATAAGGTGAGAAGTTCAGTCATCTGACGGGAGCTCAGAGTAGAGCTGCTGCTCCTTCACATCGAGACCAGCCAGTTGAGGTGGCTCGGGCATCTGGTCAGGATGCCCCCTGGACGCCTTTCTGGTGAGGTGTTCCGGGCATATCCCACCGGGAGGAGATCCAGGGGCAACCCAGGACACGCTGTATGGAATATGTCTCTTGACTGGCCTGGGACCGCCTTAGGAATCTTCCCGAGGAGCTGGCCCAAGTTGTTGGGGAGAGGAAAGTCTGGGTCTGTCTGCTTAAGCTGCTACCCCTGCAACCGGCCCCCGGCTAAGCGGGCGGGCGGGCGGGTGGATGGACGGACTGATGAGCAATGAGATCACCCAAGCTGAACTGACTAAGTGTATGCAGATCTGACAAAGAGAAAGCACTGACAAAAAGTGCAAGTGGTTTATCCGGACAGCAGAATAGGATATTGAAATCTCCCTGTATGAAAACATGCTCTAATGTAGCAGAAATCTCAGCAAGTAGAGCAGATAGGTCAGTTAAGAAGTCGTTTTTTTCCCCATAGGGACAGATACTACGCTGGCCCAGAAGGGTCGACAACACAACACGACAGAAACACTCAAGACACAAAACAAAAAGTCACAACACAAAATGCGGTAATGCGCTACAACTGAAGATATTGGAAAAGGGTCTGTGAACATTCAGGCAGTTTTTTTTTTCAGTTTGACACATAAATATGAAAAAACAACAACACTCTTGTTTTTCATTTTTTGTTTCAAACTTTTTTGATTTTGGTATTTTTGTTTAGAGCCAAGGGGCCTGACCCAGAAGTTATCTCTATTCTTCACATGCCGCGTAGAGAGCTGTTTGTTTATACACACAGCCACAACAGACGCACAACTTGATTTTTCATATATGGATTAAGGACAACACAAGAACGTGTTTGAGATCAGTGTGTTATTGTACGGATAGCCAGTTTGCTGATCAGGGAGGACTGCTTATGTTGCAACGGAGGAGGACAGGGCAGAGATTTTCAACATACTGCTTAGTCTGCGGCTTTTGTCAGACTCCGAAACCAACACACCATGAAAACGAGACATATTCTGGAGAAGTGCAAGAGAGTGGAGGACGCCATAAAGCTGCATAAAGTCAAAGATGGGAGACCAGCTGGACCACCTATAGGTTAAGCTAATGCTAGCCTGCTGTAGTAGGCTAAAAATAGACACAAAAAGCAATAGAACTGATGCAGAAGCTGTTAAGAAGCTGTTAGATAAATGAAGATTCAAAAAAAGAGTCAGTAGGCCACCTCCGTGGCCACAATGTCTAACAGAGTTTATGAGAGAGCATGCAGAAGGGAGAATCTCTGCTAGAGCAGCTGACTCACCCGGGGCAATCCAAGATTCCACGATGCAAAGGAAATCCAGACTCTGTCACAGTACAGGTTTCTCAGTATAAAAGTTTTGTTTCTGATGGATCTTGCATTAACAAGAGCAAAGCTGATGGAAGCTGAGCTTTGATGTGCATCACGAGCTGTGGTGAAGATGTTTGTTGTCATTGACACAGACAGGAGGTTGGCACGGCTGATTCCACGGCGATGCAGCATCAATGACGCACAGCCAAATGACTGACCCGCCGGATCCCGAGGCCCCTACAGCAGGACCAAAGAACGAACGGCCAGATCCAGGGAGCACGGAAGGGACACAGGCTGGGGCCTAAACCAATGAAGATCCTAAAAGAAGCAGGTGAGCAGGCCAGAAAAGCTTGAAGCTTCACCATGCTACCAGCTCGTTCGTATAGGTGATACGCCGTCCGACACAGGGACAGGGGAGTTCCGGGAGGCAATGGACAGATGCTATAATGGTGATTATTCTAAACAGGTGAAGAGAGGTGCGTCACCAGCTGTATATCCAAAAACGTAGAACGATCATAGTTAAAAACTGCAGTTATAGCTTGAAGGAGGTTGAGAAATATCACAAGAAACAATAACAGACAGCTAGGGCAACAGCAAGCTGAGAACACTAATGCCATCTTTCGTCAGGGCCATAAAAGAAAATAACTCTGTTCTTTGTTTTGATGTCACCTTTAAGATTTAGAGCAGAAAACTGCAAAGCACCATTAGTTCGATAGAAACATTCTGCATGTGTTTAGGCATAAAGCAAAGCTTTATTAATTTGGTACACATGTAAGAAATCGTCAGGGCTTTTTGGTACAGGTACATGTACCCCTCTACAACTACTTTTATAATGTATAAACCTATCATACTGTATAAATATAACATACACTAGGGTTCTAGAATGGACCAAGGCCCCATCTAAACAAAATCTAAAAAGCTGCTTCTGCTTCAAGACATAAACCAGTTTAAACTAACTTCACAATGACTGTTTATATATCCAGTCAGAAATATGGAGGATCCTGAGGATGGCTCCAGCAAGCAGGAGGCTGAGATATTAAGTTAGTTGGTGTGAGGGCAGAGGATAGGACTAAATGGAGACAGATCATTTGCTGTGGTGATCCCTGAAGGGAAAAGCCTAAAGAGAAAGAAGATATCCAGTCAGAAATATGCCAAGACCTTGTTGATGGCTAAGGAAAGGACATAGTTTCTCTGCAACTGTAAACTCAAAAGACTTGTGAAGATATACAAATATAGTTTTGCTACAAAAAACAATGCTTTACACTTGTTGCAACCTGAAGGATGTTTGAGATTTTTCAACTTTTGAGAGGATTTGTTGATAATTGTGAAATTGTCAAGGTCATTTACTGCTGTGATCTTTTCAACCAAACATTTGTTTATGCTTGGTATGTACTTGTATGTATTTAATCATGTAAAAGGGAACGTTTACATTCAGATTTAAAAAATCCTCAAAGAATGCATTAGATGTAATTTAAAACAGAATAGAAAAGATTAATATTCTTTTCATTGCCAAACAACTCACATATATGCTATCAAAACCCATTGTTTGCTCTGTCTGCTCTGTGCTGTGGTTCTTTGAGGCCAAGATAGACCCATCTAAGAACAAAGTCTTGTCCGCCCACACAAGCTGCAAAGAAAATAAGAGCAAAGATAACTTTCTCAAGTTACGAAATTGACTTGTTATAATAAGAAAAACAAAACTCATAACACAGTAGGCATCCCCCAGGAGCCCTTGACACTAGAACTATAGCAGCAACTGTTGTTAAGCATCATATTGATTCTTTTCGTGCTTATCCACCCATGTTCTACCAGCTGTATTAAATTCAAAATTGTCCTTGTAGCCTTGTTCTTCAAGTCAGAACACGTTGAGACAAATATCTGCTACATCCCACTCCTCCTTTGCAGGGTTAACCCAAATGGCCTCGGTCAGAGAAAAGCGGGTAAAAAAAAAGTTCTGTGTAAATTTTTAATATCTGCAGCTGATTAAGATAAAGCCAGTCTGACTTGTCGGCTAGCAATTTCCTTCCCACTCTTTTCCGGAGCCAATTTTGTTTGTTAGGGAACAATGGTAGATAAAGCTTAGAGCTAGTGAGTTCTCCAATCTGAGGAGCTGTGCTAGAGCAGTTGGGGTGACATTGGAGAGTAGAGTGCTTTCAGAGCACAGATGGACAGAAAAAGAAGCCTTGATTGGGATCAGGACTTTCATTTTGGGTATAAGATAGAAAAGAACGCAGATCATTTGCATGTGACAAGGCTGAGAAAATCATCCTGTCTTCTTAGTTCATCCTCCTTAACAGAGTAGTGTCTGTTGGAGCAGTGTCTCTCGTGTTATTTAAAATACACACTGCCCTGTATGCAACACAGCAGCACACCTGCTTCAGATGATTGCAGTTGAGTAGAAACCTTTCAATCTGTCATCAATTGAAATTAGTTGTTATTTGCCATTTGCCTGTGGTATCCTCAGGTATTTGTAACTGCCCTTAGTGTCAGCTATTGTTCCCTCTGGGAGTGAGACCCCTTCAGTGTGGACTGCTTTGCCTTGCTTTGTGACCATCCTACTACATTTGTCAAGCCCGAATGACGATGTCATTGCTGTAGATCCTGGTGGTGTGGATCAGGGAATCAATGTCCCGTTCGGTCTTCGCATACAGCTTGATGTCATCCATGTAGAGGAAGTGGCTGATCGTAGCTCCATTTATGAGGTGGTATCCATAGCCAGTCTGGTTGATTATTTGGCTTAGGGGATTCAGACCTATGTAGAACAGCAGCAGGGACAGAGCATCAACTTTGTAGGTCAAGGCTTGGAGTTTCGAGTGCTTCAGGTATGGACATCTAGGTGTACCTCTTTGGTATTGGTTGTTTCATTGCACCTCTGCCTCTGTCAACTGGCTTACCTCTCTCCAAAGAGGGAGAGGAGAGATTAGCTTACTTACTCAGTCTTACTTCTCTCCCAACTACCTTGATGTTTGCCGAAAGACCCAAACTGGATGGTGTTCATAGCTTCTTTGCCCCAGTCGGGAATTGAACCTGGGTCTCCCACTTGCCAGCCTGTTGTCTTGATTAGTATACTGGATACTAAAAAGGCAATGAAACCAGTGGATCACAACTTCTGTTTTTTTAGGGGAGTGAGTAAAACCTATTCAGACTATGACACACGTAACAGAGAAATATATATGGTTAAATTCTGATAGTTAAGACATAAACACTTACATTTTAAGAAGATTGCAATAGTATAAGTTATGATATGAATTATATATTTTTTTAACTAATCTTGTAGCTCTGTTTAGATTGAAACTGCAGTAGATGATATGAGCTTCTCAGTAAGCCAAACAGCCATTCTTCCTCTAAATTTGCATATCGTTTAGACACAAGTTTGGCTTTGGAATCAAAAGGACTAAAGGGGAAACAAACTGAAACAAAGCTTATTCACCACATGCGTTGTCTTTTCCAAGACTCTCCACTTCACATATTTAGCTACAGCAATCAAGAAAACATATTTTACATGTTTAAATTTTAATGAGTCTTGATTCTTTAACACATGGCACTGCAGGTAACTGGCACTAACTGTTTCTATTCCATTTGGAGAATAAATAAAAAAAACTGAGCAGGGAAGTCTTTCTGCTGACTGACTTATCTCAAGCCTTAAGGCTCTTGAAAAGAGCTTGCCAAGTTGCATGTTGTTAGTATCATGGCTGTGATGCACTGGTGCTGATCTCTAAATAAGATTTCATCTCCCTGCTCCATGGATTATAATGGCAAAGATTCAGCTGTAGCACTGGATCTTTGAAGAAAAAAAATGGCAAGGAATCCAAGGCTATGCGACTCTGTTATGTTTGTTTCTGTCTTATACTGCTCACACATTCCCTCAGATTTCAGGGTGTTCAGTAACAAATTAAACCTCCAGGATATAAGTGAACAGTGTAGACATGAATGGGTTAATAACTTCAATAAAGTTGTCAGACTGAGTAAACTCACTTCTGTTGTCTCTGTTCTTGTATAAAACCAACAGGAGCTGTCAGATCAAAACAGAACCTGATTCCCACCACAAACTGTTCCGTTCCTCCTTCTAATAATAGTATGCACTCAAGGTGGCCACCTGATTGTGTTCCACGATGTAATTTGCATTTACTAGATCTCTTAGCAAAACGGGTAAAAATCGTAAAAAATCAGCCCCTCCCCATTGCCCTTCAAGGATAAGCGGCATAGATAACGGATGGATGGACAATCCAGCAAAAGCCAAAGTATTAAAGGCAAAAAAGAGCTGTCAAATCAAAACTAAATTAGCATTGTTGTATATCACAGACTCTTACACAAAAAAGAATGTTATACAATGTGATTCTTCTGTTCAGTAACTACTGGGATTGACTGAAATGTGGCTTTTACTTTAAGAAACATCTTATGTTATTTCTGTATAACACATAATGAAGGTTGAAAACCCTGCTACAGCAAGGCAACAAAAAATAGTACCTACTGTGATTTAAAACAAGTTTAATAAGCAATCAAGCTAAACAAAAGATCAGTAAAACATTGTAACTCAAAAACATTAGCAGACAGTCTGGTGGTGCCCTGCAGAAAGGTAAACTCTGAATCAAGGAGATTTGAGAATTTAACCAATTGTTCCTCCACTAAGGAAAATTAATTTATTTAAATTGTGAGAAATAAAAGCAATTAATTGGGTTCAAATTATATATTCACCCCATGATAATAAAAGCAGAAAATCCCTTAAAATACCAAAATAGAAGCTTCAGTATTGTACAGCTGTTTGCGGACCTTATTTATAACTGTGAAGGGAATGAAAAAATATGTTTGTAATATTAATGACATGCAAGTATCTGTAGTCTCATTGACTAATTGCAACACTACTCTTACACTGGCTCTGTTTACTAAAATCAATAACATGAGACAAAAATGGTGCCGGTATTTATGTTTAGACAGAGTTTACCAGCCAGTTTAGGCAGCATAACCAAACAAGACCAGACTCCGATGTGCTACTGGCAGCAGCAGGACTCCACACCGGGGCTACCACAGTTACAGTCTTTATGACGCCGCACGCCGCAGGCAGACAGGTATTCGGTGTTATGGTCTCCCTTTTTGCTATGCGTTACTCCTTGATACACACTACACTGACGAGCAGAGAGAGCTTACCACAGCTACATAGGAAAGGGAGATTTAACCAGCTGCGGATTTAGCTTCTGATATTCTGGTTTGAAGTGTCTATTATGTTTGAGGATGGTTAAAAAAAAACATCTCTGGATGGATGTCGTCACAGATATTAGCTGTTAGCCGAGGTAGTAAATTTCATTGTCATGGCATATTTTAAGAGAATACTTGAAAACACACAATTTACAATTTACAGCCTGGGAGCTGGTGTTCCACAGTTGTGACGGTACAGATCCTTCTTTTAAGTTCAACGTTGAGGCAAAGCCAGTACTATAAGGTCTGTAGCCTCTAGCAGCTGCAAGAGGCTCGGCTTTAACCTTGCCAAAAACAACGTTCCCGTGGGCAGTCCAAAGCCTCGTAGCTTAGGCGAGGCTAGGAATGCCAAGTAAGCATTAAGGTGGTAGTTGGGCTTTTTCAAACTCAGGTGTTTTCTGGTCTATTTTCTTTATGTAACTGATTCAGGGATTGGAGTTTTATAAAATGTTCATACGCAGCATGCTTTCAGAACACAGAGTGACTGATTTTAATGAAAGACAACTCTGTTTTTCAAGATTTTCAATTAAGGACAACTTAAGCAAATTTAAGAATACTGGAGATCCAGCAATATTTGTGCCATATTTCTTTATGACACTATATCTGACTTGTGAGGGACCTTGGCCCTTAATCATGGTCATCCATTATTATCTAATATCAGGACTGGGTTTTCTTTTCCAACCTCAGGACTGTAAGAATATAATCAGAATATTGATATTTTGAAGTTAACATCTGAACGATTTAAACAAGCAGAAAGCTAAACATTTAGACATTGGTACAATCTAACCAATAGTGGTTTAGGTTTGCAAGGGGCAACACATTTTGCTCCCATTGTTACAACTCTCTGACAAGAAAAAGCTCATGCTTGAGCACCAAATAAAGTGCAGATTGTACTCTGTTCATTCACAAAGCCTCTGCGGTGACATTACAGACATTGTAGGTAATGGCGAGCTGCCTCATTAGGCTGATCTGGAGGTGTAACAGAAATGTTTCCACATCTGAGTGGGCCCAGTAGAAGCTCTGATGGCTTTGCCACACTTTACAGCTGGGGATGACTGGTCTTGCACTTAAATTTCCAAAAGCTCTGTACAGCCATTTCACTGAGCGGTCAAGTGGCCAAAATCTGCAGCAGCCATTCATTGTCACACCTTTGTAGGTCCTCAGTACTTCACAAAACTATTCAGGAATTTTCAAGATACAACTGCAATGTAAAATTTCAGTAAGTTATGCATTAGATGAATACAAGGTGGGAAGTAGACAGAAAAAGATAAATAGTTTCAACCTTTTAACAATCTAAAAAAAAGGAGGCTGCATTTGTATTCATGCCTCTGAAACTTACTGGTTGAAAATTAATGTGGCAGCATATTTGGTATGTTCCTGCTAATTTGGCTCATTATTTATTGGGAAATAACTCTAGCTCAGTCAGATTGGATGGATATCTGTGAACGTCAATTAAGACGCATATCTTCGGGTTGCAGGCTTTCTAGACAAATTATCCAATACATCCTTAAGTATTTCACAGTGTTTAATATTTTTATCTTCAGGAACTGCATTTCTCAATCAAATTTGAGAACTTCACTCCTTGTTTAACCAAGACTCCCCACAGCATTAAGATGCAATCACTATGTTTAGTCCTGGAGATAAGACTATTTATGAATAATCCATCCATAAGTTGTGTTCAGGGTGAATCAAATTTATTTTTCAGAAAATTTCATCTGGTCTCACCTCCCTTCTTCCACTTGTTAGCTGTTCCCCATGTTTTGTGGCAAAATGGATATAGGACTTATATGACCTTTTCAATAAAAATAATTTTACTACTTCTCCATGAAGGACATAACTGTGGAGCACATGATAAAACACTAAAGGCCTGATTTATCAACAGTATTCGCTTGTTAAAACCCGCGCAAACCGCACAGTATCGGAAAAACAGACTCTGGCTGATCTATCAACACGGTGCCAAGCGCATTGCGCCTGTTAAACCCACAGCAAGAAGCGGCAAATCCTTTTAGCGCTTTTGCCCTTGATGAATATGCAATCTGGGTGTTTCTGAAAGAAGACACAAAATATTGAGAGGAGAATAGGCAACTAAGTAGGCGTTCCAGGCGTAGTGTGATCTACTAACCAAAACAAATTGTTTTTGTGCCGGCTATTTTAGTGTCTATTGTTAGCACTTCTGAAAAGCATGTCTTAATTTTGCGCTACCACATTCAACATAAATGTATTATTGACAACAACAAAAAACTGTTCACACAATATAAACAAAGAGTAATTAACACTCTAATGGCCTTAAACCTCACAGTTATGTAAATATTTACCTGCCTTTCCCCCAAAGACGCATCATAACTCAGTGCGCTCTCATCACGTCTCCACCTGGTGAAGATGCACTGAGCGCAAATGATCCACATGGATCCTCATTATTTTCTCACGTAGTGGTTAACCTTCCTGGAGTCCAATTAATAAAATGTAGTAATCATATACAATACCACACAGATAATTGGCATTATATATGACATTTTAAAAACAAAATTCAGACATCCTGCAGTTTTAATCAGTCTAACCCTGTAATACGATGTGTGTATGCAGCAGAGAGCAGTGCATGTACACCACATGAAATACATTTATTACTGACAAACAAAAAACAGAGTTCACAGCATTTTAGCCTAATTTTTGTGCCAAAGACGCGTCATGTATCCTTGCTCATAATTCCTCCTCTCTCTATATGTGGTGCAGCTTGCATTAGCGGCCGCAAACTCCTCATTTGAATACTGGTGCTTGTGCCTATTGAGAGTTCCCCACGAAATCTTACAACATCACCTGCAAATTAAGGACAACCCACTGGCGCAAATTTTTAGCACCACATGCAATTTTGTGCTCATTATCAGCAATCTTGATAAATCAGCCCCTATATCTCTAGTCGACTGATAATGTAACCCAAGCTTTCCACATCTGCATCTTCTCCAGAGTTATGAGCATTCTCTCTGCTGCTTCTCCTACTAATGATTTCCTCGACTAGCCTGTCATTTTAAGTGGATGGTGTGCCCAAATTAATTTTGACATTATGGGTTATTTTCATTTGTTTTTTTTAATAAAATGAATGGATTTTTATTTTAAAAATCCACTGTCGCTACATGCTTTCTCAGTATAAGGGATTGCTGAGGAATTGCTGTGGTTGGAGTCTACTTGATCGGGGCACAATCTCACTTCGATGACTCATCCCAATCTGCTGGGAATCCTTACATAGAAAACTAAACTGATTGGAACGTTTGTATAATTGTATTGAAATTACTTTTCTTGTAAAGTGCCTTGAGATGGCATCTGTTGTGAATTGGTGCTATATAAATAAAAGTGAATTGAATTGAAAAAAGAAAAATAGCTATAAAAAATTCTCGACATTTCTGATGTGTTCTTTGGTCCTCAAGATGCTTTGGTCTGCTCTAGGAATGTCTACCAAAGATTTGAGGCCTTAACAGTATAGCGTTATTTATAATGAAGTTCAGTTACATACAGATGGAAGCTATTTAAAAAAAATAGCTGACTTCTGAAGGTAGTTATGGGCATGGACTTTTGTTTAGGGGTATCAGAATAAAGGGATCTGAACACAAATGCATGCCACTTTCTTTTGCAAGTCAACTTGTGTGTCCTTTTAATTTTACTTCACGTGAATGATCACTTTATTTTAGTCTGGCATATAAAATCCAAATGAAATACCTTTAGATTTTTCACTTCAATTTCACAAAAAGTGACCAAAAATAGTCAGTGCCTCAATTTTCAATGAATCGTACATATGAAGAAAGAAACTAAAATTACCTAATGAGTTTCACATTTGATACACAATAGCAACTGTACTACAGGCATGACCTTGCTGAAAAATAAAGGACTGCATTTTGGTTTTATAGTCGTGAAAGTAACAAAATAATGTACTCCATTTCTAGCGCAATCATGTTTCGGCAACTATACTTTGTTCCTTAAATTAGCTTTTCACCTTTAATTAGCTAATGTCTGGCTTGGTTAGGAGTGGATACGATGTTACACATGGCCATTAACAAAAAAAAACCTGTTTGAAGAAAACAAATGCCTTCTACCGCTCTTTGTGAAGTTCGTTTAACAATGTCCTCGAGCCACCATTTTCCAATGTGTGAGGAAGTGCCGGCAAACAAGACATCCATCAAATTGACAGACAAAACAAATTACAAGGCAAACTGAACCTTAATGTGTCACCACAGCTAATGGTGTCAAGGCTGGTTGGCAGTAGACCCAGACACTTGCATGCTGCTGCTGTCACACTTATTACAGCTTCGTTCTCCAGCTCCCAAAACATCTTATTGAAGAGGAGAGAAATGTTACCTTTTGATAGCACTCATGCACAGTATTGACAATGGATCAAATCAATATTAACAAAGTCTATTAAACTGCAGAAAGTCAGAACATGAGGCTTTCATGCAGGTATGATTAATTTATATAGTCAATGGTACTCTATGTAAGATTATTCCTCAAATGAATGATGCAGTCTCTCTAAAGCCAATAAAAGTGTAATTACATGCCTTGGGCTTTGGTGACAAACCCTGCACTGGTGACAGCTATCTGAAAATGAGGAAAAAAGGATTACCTTCCCTCTTCATCTAGCTTTGGCATGATCACCTCTCCACAGGGGTCACCTTGGATGTAACACCACAATTTACCAGTCATTAAACTCTTAATCCAGTCCCTGTGTGCAGACCTTCGTCTCATCTTTCGAAGCATACATGACCTTTTATTCACACCTCTCCACCACTGCATCATGACCATCCATTTCAACAAAAACTTAAGGTGGGAGACCTTTGCAGGTGCATTTATGCTAACGATGTTGTATCCAACAGGTTTTCTTACTGGATTGCCCTCTATTTAACTCCATCAATTTTCCAATCAATCAAATCTTACCTTAGCAACTCTTGATTTAAAAAAAAGAGCATAACAGTACCATGCAGCAACTACTGAGATTTATGATGGACATCTTCCATGGGCTTTGTAATGTAGTTTGCTGTGTAATGTTCTCTAACAAACCTTTGAGGCCTTCACAAGACAGCTGGATTATGCTGAGATTGAAGTGGTGGAGTGTATTTACAAAGTAACTTCAAGGTAATTGGGGACAGTTTTTTCTTATTGGTATCATAGTAAAAGGGGATGGTATCTCAAGTTTGTTTGCATACAGCAATATAAATCACAATACGACTGGTTTTAAATTATCCTTGATTTGACCTGATTTGCAAAAGTCCTTTTCATCCAATGTTAAGACTTGATAGCAAAAACTGCCATGAGATACAGTTGTATCTCCTAGTATCAAATGTTTTTTACAAACCTGGGACTGTGCATAACACACCTCACTGGCTTTGGTAGGTTTCATAAATGACTTCATGTGTGTGCTCTGTCAGCACGACTGATAATGGAATGCTGTAACCTAAAGTTCACTTAAAGGTGTACCTCAATAACGGCAAGTCACTGATAATACTGTCAAATTCAAACTTGACCGATAAGGGAGCTGTGATTTTAATCAATCGATCTTAATAACGAGGAACAGGAAGTTAATCCATTGTTATGCATTATTCAATGGTAAATTAAGGTCTTTGGGGTTAATTAACTAGTGGGCTAAGGATAATGTTAATAATGCAGCACTAATATAGGGCAAGTAATAACACACTGGGGAACTCCCTATCTTAACTGCAGCTTTGAGCTCTTGTTCAAGAAGGATAGCAGATTTAGTCTGACTATTTTGAATTTAACATCTTTTTTTACATATTAAAGAGCCGAAATGAAATGCCTTTTCTTGTAAAGTGCTGTAGAATGTCATCTGCTGTGAATTGGTGCTTTATAAATAAACTGAATTTAATTTAATTGAATAGAGTTTAATTTAAAATAAGGATTGTAACTGTAATACCAATATAATCTTTAAAAGTAAAATAAATATGTTTTTAAAAATTTAGGAATATAAATGCAAACGTCTTCCAATGGTAGTTATCATTATAGCTAGACACATTATTTCCCAATTAATTTAAATAAGCATTAAGTCAGTTACTTTTTTAAACTGCAAAAATGAATAATTAACTGTTGAGCAGAAACCTTATATGCAGGTCAAATTAAATTTTTGTTACAATAAGCTTAGAGTTTTGTTAGTCTTGATACCGGACAATGTACAGACGTGGACAAAATTGTTGGTACCCTTCATTTAATAAAAGAAAAACTCATAATGGTCACAGAAATAACTTTAATCTAACAAAAGTAATAAGAAATAAAAATTATATAAATGTTGACCAATGAAAGTCAGACATTGCTTTTCATCCATGCTTCAACAGAATTATTTAAAAAATAAATGCATGAACCAGGCCTGGACAAAAATTATGGTACCCCTAGAAAATAATGAAAATGTGACCAAAGGGACATGTTAATCCAAGGTATGTCCACTAATCAGCATCCTAGGTGTCTACAATCCTGTAATCACTCAGTGGGCCTATATATAGGACTCCAGGTAGTCACTGTGTTGTTTGGTGACGTGGTGTGTACCACACTCAATATAAACCAGAGGAAGCAAAGGAAAGAGTTGTCTCAGGAGATGAGAAAGAAAATCATAGACAAGCATGTTAACTGTAAAGGCTATAAGACCGTCTCCAAGCAGCTCGATGTTTTTGTGACTACAGCTGCACAAGTCATTCAATAATGTACGATCCATATGACTGTAGCCAACCTCCCCCGACCTGGCTGCAGGAGGAAAATTGATGACAGATCACAGAGACGGATAATCCAAATGGTAACAAAAGAGCCTAGAAAGACTTCAAAATAGATCCAAGCTGAACTTTATGCTCAAGGAACATCAGTGTCAGATCGGAACATCCTTCGCTGTTTGAGCCAGAGGACAAATCATTAAAAAAACAGACTGGAGTATGCCAAACTACATGCTGACGAACCACAAAGCTTCTGGGAGAATGTCCTGTGGACAGATGAGACAAAAATTTAACTTTTTGCCAAGGCACATCAGCTCTATGTTCACAGACGGAAAAATTAAGCATATCTAGAAAAGAACACGGTCCCTACTGTGAAACATGGGGGAGGCTCGGTTATGTTCTGGGGCTGATTTGCTGCATCTGACACAGGGTGTCTTGAATCTGTGCAGGGTACAATGAAATCTCAAGACTATCAGGGGATTCTAGAGAGAAATGTGCTGGCCAGTGTCAGAAAGCATGGTCTCAGTCGCAGGTCACGGGTCTTACAACAGGAAAATGACCCAAAACACACAGCTAAAAACACCCAAGAAGGGCTAAGAGGAAAACACTGGCCTTCTATGAGCCCTGATCTCAATCCTATTGAGCATCTTTGGAAGGAGCTGAAACGTGCTGTCTGGAAAAGGCGCCCTTCAAACCGGAAACAACTAGAACAGTTTGCTCATGAGGAGTGGGCCAAAATACCTGCTGAGAGGTGCAGAAGTCTCATTGACAGTTACAGGAATCATTTGATTGCAGTGATTGCCTCAAAAGGTTGTGCAACCAAATATTAAGTTGTGGGTACCATCATTTTTGTCCAGGCCTGTTTCATGCATTTATTTTTTAAATAATTCCGTTGAAGCATGGATGAAAAGCAATGTCTGACTTTCATTGGTCAACATTTATATAATTTTTATTTATTATTACTTTTGTCAGATTAAAGTTATTTCTGTGACCATTATGAGTTTTTCTTTGATTTAATGAAGGGTACCAACAATTTTGTCCACGTCTGTATAAGCTTAACAAATGAACCTGTCTTAAAGAAAATGGTGAACAAACCAAAGCACTGGCCTGAACACAAGCTAACATGACGTTTAGTCTCACAACGATACCACATTTTAATGCCTACTGGAAAGAAATACTCTTCATCAATCTACTAATTGAAAAAAGAAAACAAAACTTGTCAATTTCCTTAAGTGATTCCTGTCTACAAATGCCTCTGTTGTGTTGCTCTGAGAGTAGCAATATTAGTTTATTTTACTGTAGGTCTACTGCATACGTATATTAGTTCTCCAGTAATTGTGATAGAATGGTATCCAAGAGGAATTTTTTGTTTTTGTTTTGTTTAAGCAGGCCTAATCAAAGATCACCAAGCATTTGAACAACTTTTGAAATAATAGTAGGACATTGGCTGCTTACATACAGATTTTAGTTACAATCTTACACAATATTAGTTTCATTCATTGTTTTTCATTTTCAGTTGAACCTAACAGCAATAAAAAAAGGTTAAAAACTCAAGGGATAAAGCAGTTTTTATTCGAGATAACTGAAAGATTTATTAGTTACAGATTTAAATAGCATATTTAGGGACTAGCTGTCTGTAAAAAATAAAAGTTATATATTGTGTTTGTAGCTGCAATGTTAAAAATACTTTATATAACACCCTCAAAGTTCCCATATTTTAACAGGGCATGCTACCTTTATAATAAATTAGTTCAACATTAATAGTTCAAACATTAATTAATTTATGGAATAGCTGAATAGACACAATACCCCTCTGGGATCAATGAAGTACTCTTGAATTGAATTTGAATGTGTATTTTTATTAATTTAAATATATAAGCATCATACAAAATGAACTTGTTTTACCCAAATTATCACAAAATAGCAACTGATAACTTTTCTGTTATTTATTAGTTTTGTAAAACAGTGTTGCTTTTTTAGGGAAGGACAATAATTTGACACAATATGCGAGTCTTAATTTACTGGGTGACAAAGACATGACCCTTTCTCTGGGAAAAAGACAAAAAATAAAACAGGAACTGCACCCATCAGAGTTTTGGGGCCTATTTTCAACATATCCAATGACTTTTCAAGAATGACTGTTAAAAACTAAATGAGATTCATTTTCAAACATGTTTCTCAAAATCTTCCTGCCATCATTATGTACATTGGGAATAGAGTAGTTGACTGAAAAACAAGATTTTACTATTACTTTCAAAGAACAAAAAATAATTACGTAGTAGACATTTTAAATTCTCATCAACATCTTACATAAAAAATTACCGTAGTATTATAAGCAGAGCAAGATCAGCCTTCCTACTATTTGCTTAACATTTTTTTTTCACTTTCTGAATGAACTGCTGACATGTTTTGACATATTGCACAAAATGCTCTTTGCTTTTAAATTGCTTTTTACATCTCTGAGTGTATTCTAAATTGATTTTTTTAACAACTCACATACTGAACATAGCCAGCTCCAAGTCCTCTTGCAGTAACTGCTTTAAAAGTAAGAAAAAGCCACTAAATATTTGGGGGGCCGAAGAAAACTTATTGAGTTTCAGAGCTGATCAAGCAAAAAATTATCTGCTTATATATATGGAAAAGCTGCGTAATCACCATAAAAATTTATATATAGTAAAATTTTAATATTTTAGTGATTTACTTTCTTTAGCTGATCATACAGTAAGGGGAATTATATAGTAAGCAAGGAATTCCTGTTTTTCAAGGGTACGAATAAAATACGACACGTAGGCCTGTTTTTTCCTCAAAATGAGAAAAGTAAGAGAATGTTCAAGATGCATGTTAAACCACATAAGTCAGGAAAGGACTACAGAATATGTGTCTTACCCGGAACTAATCCATATGTACAGCAAATGTAATTATTGGAAAGCTTAAAACAAGAGCGACTGGGACAAACAAGATTGAGGTCTAAGGAACACGGTAAGGGAGCAAAGTTTACTCAACATTCAATGCTTCCTAAATGTTACCTGGCAGTTCAGAGGGCATGCCAAGAAAATACCTGTCTTTTGTGCAATAATCAGTTTATGCATCTGCGGTCGACTGAATTTGTTAAAATAGAAGGACTTTTTTAAGCTGCCAAGTGGCGCAGTTGGTAGCATTGTTGCCTTGCAGCAAGTATGTCCTGAGTTTGAATCCTGGCCTTAAGTTTTTCTGCATGGAGTTTGCCTGTTTTTCCTGTGCATGTGTGGGTTCCCTCCGGGTTCTACTTACAGTCCATAAATATAACTTTTAGGTTAATTGCTCTCTTCAAACTGCCCTTAGTTGTGAGTATGACCATGCATGATAATTAGTCTTGTCTGTCTTTGTTGCCCTGCAACAGACTGGCGACCTGTGAACCGGGCTTCTTGCCCGATGACCGCTGCAGATAGGCACCAGCCTGCCCGGCCCCACAAGGATAGGATGGATGGAAGATTTTTGTTAAAGCCTGATCATTGTGGATATAGTACTTACAGAATCGAGTATAGACCATTTACGAGGATTCCTTACAATATCAACCCCTTAAGCCCGCTAGCTGGCTTCATGAACATCTTTACAAAGAACGGCAGTAATTGTGGATGTTGCTGTAGAGCCCTGTGTTGATTTTTGAGCTGGACATTGCAATATTCTGAATAACAACAATATGGTACATTAATATAGGTCCCAGAACTGAGACGTTTCCATTTTTAGTGCACACCTCACCCAGCACAGGCGGTGGAATCTACAAACCAGCTCTTCACTGGCACAGGAAGGGGTTGTTGCTTGACACACAATATTGGACAAGACAGAAACAGGGAACATTTAGAGGAGGATGGAGAGGGTGCCGTCGCACCAGGCTTGCCAGCTGTGATAATGATGTATAATTTAACTGAAGGCTGTGCTTCTATCCTCCACAGAACCCAAGTTACTCTTCCCTTGTAAATGCATTATTCAGGCTAATGGTGACACTGAAATAGAAAAAAGCTTCTTTTCTCTTTAAAGTTTTATTGGGGAGAGCAAAGAGAGGTAAGAAGGTATATAGAGAAAAAGTGAGCTAGAGTGAGGTACAGAGTCACAGATAAGTTCAAAGAGCTCATTGAGATGTAGTTTCATCTACTGCCATGCTTCATAAAAGCTTGCTGTGTTTGACCATGACAGCAACATCTTCCTGGCAACAGGAGAAAAAATCCTTTAAGCAGATAATCTGATGAGTCTGTTATAAGTTGCTATTTCCAGAAAAATTATGACCTTTTACAAAACAAGTGTAATGAGTAAAGGAAGTTTCACACACAATCTCCTGAAGACTAAATTACAATTGTATATTTTCCTCTGACTAAAAAGCGCATACCTTCAAAGTCATTACAACAGCAACCATCTTGTCTGAGGAAATCAGAGAGACAAGCAAGAGGGAAAATTACTCTACACAAGAAATTAGCCATGCATACATTATTACATATAGATCATCTTTATATGTGGGCAAACAAATTCTGTGCATCATGGTTGAGGCCAAGGAAGGGGAGAAAAGAGATTGAAGGAGCCTGATGCTATAAAACAACCAGACTTCTATCAAGCAAATACTGTCATATTTGCAGTTTGAAATTCACCAATTAAAAAACTGTTATTATAAAGTATCATTTCCTCTGCAATTATAAATCAGCTTTATTAGACGTCGTGTGATGGTAATGTGGCAATTAAACTGATGTGAATAAAAAGGGAGTTGATTTGGTAGTGAGAAAAAAAAGCACAGCAACCAGGAATGGCACTCAACTCAACAACCTAATCATTGTCTTAGTGGATAATTTCCTAAAATATCTAATCATTCCAAAGGCTAATCAAAGATTGTTACTTCCTTTTCTTAAAAAATATAAATTACTAAACCTAGTCATATCCATTGTGAATAATTTACATATTTAACTCCTTACTACTACTACAGCAATTGAACTAATTTAACTAGTGATTAACTTGTTAAAGCTGATCATTTCAATAAAAATCAGTACTATTGTGTAAAAAATCTGCATGTAGCTTGTCTAGAAATTACCTCCTCTCTTTCCTCAAGGGCAGAAATAAAAAATTAAAACTCAATTAAAAAATAAAGTGCATCAAAAAAAAATTCTCTGAACTTTAACAACTTTGTATTATAGAACAAGAAAATGTTGTGCATATGCTTTAAGTGGACTAAAAATGAGAATGTTCATATTTTCCTTAGAAATAATCTAAAAAGTGAAACGTGCATTTGGAGTCAGCCATCTTTAGTCTGCTACTGCTAGATGAAATTCAGTGAAGCCAACTTTATTCAAAAGTAATCCAAAACCTAAATTGTCGACCCGTGTGGTATTTAATTCTTGTATGTAGTGCAAAATGCATACATAGAATACACAACCCCTTACTCTCTGTTATGGCAGCAGTATCAATCAATCAAACAAACTTTATAAAGAACTTTTCATACAAAAAAAAATGCAATTCAAAGTGCTTTACAGATCAAAAATGACCTCACACATATCACAACCCCCCACAAATTAAAAAATTGTCATATCTCTAACCACCTTCCCCTATTCCAACACCCATGTGCAGACAATAAAAAAAGACTATGGGCTTAATCTATTAATCAATTTAAAAATCTATGAATCTATTCAAAATGGGAAAAAAATTTATGGCATCAGTTGGAAATTTTGAAAAGTTGCCATCACTACCTAAGTAACTATCTTTAAGTTTATCCTGGAATAATCTTAATCATCATATTAGCTAATTCAGAATCCTAAATTGTACAATAAATGTTTTTCTGGTACCATTTATGATATGAAAACAAACTTCTAATACTCTGAATATTGTGAGAACATTTACCCAGCATTGACTCAATCCTGCTACATCACTAGCTGTAATCTCGCCCACACATTTCAGCATGTACAAACTGCATTTATTTATTATTTAGCGTAGGCGTCTATAAATCGAGCACGTTTGAGGGAAATAATTTTTCTCAACTCACAGTGGCACACAGCTTAATGATCGGATTAATGGAACATGGAAACATGGGCGTGTTTTCTCCCTTCCTGTCCCCTATTTATCCTGATTGAGTAATTATGGGGAAGATACTTCAGTCATTACAAATGTACTTGCAGGGTGTCATGTAAACACTTTGATTGGGAACATAATAAAAAAAGAACAAATCTTGGCCTACATTTTTACAATAGCGCATGTGGGGTTCTGAAAGCAATGTTCTCAACAGTGAAATCAAACTGAGTCACTAAATGTCAACAACTCTGCAAAGTGTAACAGGAAAAATTTGTTACAGATATACCTCATGCTGTGTGACAGCCCTTACTGTGTTTTCTGCCCCAAGACATAAGTCAAGTCACATTAATTGTAAAAGTAATGACACGGGTTTAATTGTTCTGTCTGGCTCTTGCTGAAATTTTCCCCCATTAGTTTGAATATTTCTATCCCCACAGCTGGTTTTGACTTCCAGCAAGGATGACTGAAGGGACAGATGAATCAGATGAATCCTATTTATTCAAATGTGTGGTTGAACAATACAATCTTTGTGAAAAATCAGTAAAGACACTATACATTAAAGTGAAAGAAAAAAAAAATATACAGTGGTGTTTTTGGCATAATTAGATAAGTGGAGCACAACAACTCAACAGCTAATAGCTGCAAATAATTATTCTGTGATGCATACCATATGACTTTGATTAATATTAAATAAAATCAATAAAGCACATAAAATAGCACTAATATACACACTAAAATCAATTTCATATAAATGTGATGTGAACCATTTTTTATACAGGAAATTAAAAATTAAGGGTTACACTGTACACTGTTACCTGCACGACCAGATATTCTATTTGGCAAAACAAGGTACATGACTTCCTTGTGGTTTGCAGCCCCGTGGTTTAAAAGCGGGATCTCAGTTTAGGACCGTGGCATTTGTGCCCAACAGCGGTCCACCTAGTGTACATTAGGCATGCACACTGTGGTTTCAGATGTTCATCATTTAAACAAATATTAATGGGCAGGTAGAACACTGGGCCCAATCTCCAGTGACTCAAGAGGAATTAGCCCACAGAGCTTGTCAGTATTCTGGCAGACTTAAATATTTACACACACACACGTTTGTAATATAATTTTCTTGGTAGCAGAATTAGTCTTTATATAATATTACTTTATAGAGATGCTTACCTAAAAAATAAAAATTGATAAGAAGTGACCACTAATGACCTCGGGATAACAGTTTACAGAGGCTTTGCTATTTAAAAAAAATTAGGGATGCACACAATATGGTAAATATGTCATCAACCTGATATATGTGTGCCATATCCATAATGCAAAAGAGGATTTGTCAATTATACTCTGTGCTAACGTATTATTTATGTTTAGGTTATCCTGAGCTTTCTCTGTAATTATGCTGCTATAAGCTAAGACTGTTGGGAGGACAGACTGACCGCTTTTCTTCACTCTTCTGCTTTTCTCTTCTACTACTAGTTTGATGTATTTTTTTTATGTTATTTCACCCGTTAGCCTTGTTTTCTCTTAAGTGTTTTTCTCTTCATAGAAGCTCCACCTGGTCTGGTATCCTGCTTATCTACATCGCCCTGCCAGATGGGGAGCATCGATTTGGATGATGCTCCCAGTGACCGAACATCCTATATGTCCTGTTGTCAACTTTTTGATTTCTTTAATATAGAAACTAATCTTACATGAGTTCCTCTTTTAGTGCCTCTTCTCTGTCTTCTCAAACCCCAAGACAGTTGTGGCAGTTGGCTGCTTGTACTAAGCCAGGTTCTGCAGGAGGTTTCTTCTGTTAAAGTTTCTGTTTCCTCTCCATTGTTGCTACATGCTTGCTTAGCATGATGGAATACTGAGGGATTGCTGTGGTTGGAGTCTACATGTTCCTCACATCAATGACTCAATCTGCTGGGATTCCTTACTTTTAACTGCGTTTAACTGATTGGAAAGTTTGTATATATTGAAATTACTTTTTTTGTACAATGCCTTGAGAGGAGATATGTTGCTGTAGAAATAAGCTGAATTGAATAGCTATAGTTAGTCTCACAGCAGTGGATGCACACAACAGAAAAATGACATTGATCAAAATCATATTGGTTAAGGAGTTTTGGAAGTCCTAATGAAAAACGGGGAAAAAAATAAAATGGGCATATGTCACGACAGATATAGTCCTTTTAAATTGTACAAGTATATCGTAAGATTTTTTTCAGCCATCGCATAGCTCTAGTTTTTGTAGATGTTGCCATCACGGGGACTTGAACTTTAGGTTTAATAATATATTTTTAAATCTTTCAAAGGATTTAACACTTTTGAAAATGTATTTATACTCCAATAAAATGTTGTGTTTGTTCTGCATATCTCATAATTTTTAACCAAAATGTGTGATCTTTCTGTTATCTGAGGGCAGTTGTATTTTATCTATGGTGTTTTGTATGCAAGCACCGGTGTGTCATAATGTAATATGTGTATAAAAATAAATAAATGCCGATGCTAGCCAAAGAAACAACATAATGAAACCCAAAACATAGGTGGCACCAATTAAATCAGCCTACTTTATTAAAAGTTTTAGAACCACAAATGATACAGGCAGATCCTCATACTGAGGCAAACAGCTGAAATGAATAAAACATGCTGTTGAAAAATATAAATAACAATCAGTATATGCTGTGCTCCCAGTAGAGAAGGGTTCCCCCTTTGTGGAACACACACAAACGAACCTCCGAAAAGCTGATATAGGCCACCTGCTAAGAGACTGTGGAAGGTTGTTGGTTCTCCAGGTTGTAGTTCAAAAGCAAAATACATGTATAATGCTATTAAATAAAATACGTGGCATCATATTTGATGAAGACGAGAAAAAAAAAAAAAGCATAGGATAGGTTTAACAATAAAAAATGTGACCTACATTTTTTGTCTATGATCAATTCAGAATAATCAGGAAAATAACATAATTTTCAGCATTCCTTCTGACAGAACGTGGGTTGCAAAGCATGTCCACACAGAGACCAAAAGATGCCAAAACATGCCTGACAGGACACACAAAAAAAATAAATAAATGTAATTTTGCTAATTGGTGTGCTTTACAGTATGCAGGGTACAGAAAATACTTTCACATGCAATGTCTCATACTGCTGATTAACTGATAAAAAACACAAAAGGTTTATTTCCTTCTGAAAGCTAAAACTGATGGCTGAGGTGGAGAAACCTCAAACAGATTGTGAGTGTTTACAATTGGATAGCCAAAAAAGCAACATTAGACAATGTTTGTACAGAGTAACGAGTAAGTCCAATTCCAATTCATTCCTTCACATGGAAATAGGTGTTTTTTTATTTTTTTTATTTGCCAAAATCCACTAATTATATTGAAGGCCTTAGTGACCATTGCATGGTCCAAATGTTTCAGCAAGTAATCTTATGACATGATACAACATAAAATGTATCTTCCTTCACTCTCTTCTTTTGATTAGGACTTTTATAAAACAAATAACTTCCACTACTGAAGAGATCCTTCTTCTTTTAGATCATAACATCCAAGACAACAAATTAGGTGCAAAGTAGCCCTTAGTAAACTTAAAAAGAAAAAAAGTATTTTCAGATATTTACATTTTGCTCATTTGAGTTCATCCATAGAGAGATGGTAATGATCTATTTGGCTTCTGTTCCATAACACCATACCTCACAAACACTATGCAATGTAACTGTCAGCCAGATGGTTATTACACAAGTTGCACCGTTGTCAGAATTTCTTCGTTCCAGATTGGCTTCCTAAACCTTGGACCTCACTGTGAGTCTCTTTGTTTGTTTTAGAGATATAAGATTAAGCAAATAGCTACTTATTGCTACTTCAAACAAATAGTAGCATGTTTATAATTTATGATACCAAATCATATTTTCTTGTAAAACAAATAAAAAGTCCTGGGGTCAATTCGTAGCTGGACTAAGTCGAAAGCTCTTGATGATCATAATTAGCAGTTGCATAGTACAGTATATGAAGAATCATTTGAAGTTGCATTTAAAAGGAGATGAAGTTTATGAGGCAGGATACAATCTATGAAATTATTTATGACAGGCCAAATTAAAAGAGATAACATGGACATTGAAAATGCTGACAAATGATTAATGCCTATCTATTAACTCTGAAAAGATACCTCAGTAAAGTGACGCTGTCCTGGTAATGTTTAGGAACATTTTCTGATGATTGTTTTCTGTTTTTAATGGTCTGGGTAGCCCTGACCAGTAATTATTTTTTTATGGAGTACAAGCATACATAGTTGTGGAGGAAGCAATTTGAGCTGTACTAGCCAGCACAGTAATCCTGTGTGAGTGGGAAGTGATGATATTAATTCTCTCCTAGTCTAAAAATTTGATACCCTGTGATTTCCATCCTGAACAGCACGATTTGCTAAGCGTAAGGCGACAGAAGGAGTGTAAGTGTTTTATCTGGGATAGTTATTGCTCCCTTCTTTTTACAATTACTCTTTTGCTGACTGCCTCAGCAGGACTATGCTTAGCAAATCAGTTTTTGAGAACATTACAAAAACGGTCCTCTCTTGAATTCTAGGTCGTTCTGTGAATCATTTGTCTTCATGGCTTTGTGTTAACCCAGCGAGACTTCTCTCCACCTGGTACTGTCTTCAAATTACCATTTATTGTAGTTAGGTGCGATCGAAATGCATCCAATTGAATTTCTTCCCCCACTGCTAGGTTCACTTCCCTCTCTGCTGTGTGTATTATCCGGCTGCTTGTGAATTATAAGTCATTGTGGTTGTCTCTGCTGGAAAGTGAACATGAATAAACAGGAATTTGATTGATAGTGGATGTTGCTGGACAATATTCAAAACAAGGGACTTACTTTTTTTTAACATAATGCATTTAGAAAGAGGTTTAACTTATTAAAAAAAACATAAGTGAAAGATGAAAGTCTCAATGATTCAACTTATCGTCCATTACCTCTCTTGTAAAACCTATCACAAACTATTTATATAATCACGTTATGCCTGTTTGAAAGAAGGGTCTCAAAGTGTTGTATGTTAGGACTGGTTATACAAATGTTTTTACAAATTGTATTACACTTATAGTTGGGAAATAGAATAAAAATAAGTACTCTGCAGTTCACATGTATTTGTTTTCTGAAATTTTAGACCTCACCTTTGTTTTTTTTCTTTTCATCATCAAACTATTACCAGCTATTTTGTAAACAATAAATAATAAAATTGTGATGAAGGTTCCCAGGATTGTGACAAAACTATAAACTTTTAACTAGAAAAAGTAGGATCTAGATGTCTTCAAATTAATCTAATCTAAAATAATCGCATGACTGTTATTTTCAATAGAGAAGTTACTTCTAATCTCATCAAGACAATACAACACAATTATATTTATAAAGATAGCATCTATGTTTATTATATTAATTATTATTTTTATTTTCAATGCAAGGTCTCAACAAAAATAGAGAATAAACAGCTGTGAATGTTTGCAGTTTTGAAATGCTTTGTAGAACATAATCCAGTGTTGCATTGGGAGTCTAGCTGTTAATTAGTTGGGGTACCTCCTTGGGTAGAGCCTGGAGTCTGCCATTAAGATGACATGTTGCTTGCAGATTGTCAACTATGGTTTTAAGGTATTCTTACCTAAGGGTAATGGGTGGGGCTTAAAGATTCCTGGCCATGACAAAGTATTTTTTACAGCAGGAAATATTTCTTAAGAGCTCTATTTGTCTTTCTTGTAACATAGAAGTGCAGTAGTTTTTTCAGCCTCCTCACGGGAAGTACACTGCAGCTGGTGTAGGAATGGTGAGCCTTCAATCCTCTCAAACCTCTCTGTCAACTAATTAAAAATGTATTCAAATGGTAGGGATATTGCATCACAGTTTTGGCTGTTTTAAAACTTTTACTTTTAAAACCCTGAAACTTGTAATCTATTCAAGTCTATATTACAATAATGAACTGAGAAAATCCCATTCCACCATCTTGGCTCAAGGTCTTGATCATCACATTTTTTAAGTGTCATAACATAACAGATCCTGGTTATTCTTCAGCATTTTGGAACTGTATTGGAAACAACAACAAACGGATTAAGACAACCCCACGGTTAAATCATTAAGTAACTGAAAGCTCTTTTGATGTCTACTTGCAGTTTTCCTGAAAAGTAAATCCAAATTTTACTCTTCCGCCATGCAAACCTTCACTGGGAATATTTGATTCAACAGCTGTGATAGCAACTTCTATCACAAGGACAGAACTACATAATTCAGATATACTTAGTATATTAGGCATCTAGCAGTTCTAGATCAAGATGATTTAATGGCACAATGGACACACGTTTCTGGTGCATTTTTTTTTCTCTCAAAGGATACTTTGATCAAAATAGGAAAAAATATTAAAAATCAATATGTGCAGTGGCATTTACAAATTGTGAAAATTGTAATAAATGCATTACTAAATTGCCATTTTTCACCAATTAAATTCCCACTTGTGAAAGGAGCAATGTAAAACGGTGCTGTAAAAAAAAATTGTTCTCATATACGCTATAGATCCTGAAAAGACACAAACACTTACCAACTCTGCAGAACAAGCGAAAATATGTTAATCATAGAAAATATAATACTTTTGAGTCACAGAAATCTAAACAATCAGACAATTCAAAATACGTCTGACAATATTTGTTCCACTGTGCAAAGATAGGGGAGTTTATGGCTTAATTACGTGGAGCAAGGTCACTGCCCTCCATTTCACTACAAGCCACTGATAGCTGGAAATGTATAATGAATCTGGTTTTATCCTTGGCTTAGAATGCATGTTATTTTAGCAAAAGTAATAAAATGAAAACTTTATTCTTTGTTGCTTTATTGCTGATGTTTTGACTAATTTTAATATATGTATTGCTTACCCTCATCAAAACTTTCATGTACACATGATGTATGCTTGTAACATACACTGTAGGAGTTGCATTTGAAGGAATGCAAATCAGAAAGAGGGTGAGGCAGAATGAAAGCTGAAGTGGCAAATAATCATTAAATAGATCACGATAGTGACACTGGCTCTTTGAAGACCCTCACGTCCTACTGAATCTTAGCCTTGAGTACTAACAATGCCAATAGGGTGCAGAAAGCATCTCTCAGCCTTCTCAATGAACATGAGCACTAAGATTAGAGGTTCTTTTAATCCGACAAAGGGGATTAAATGCTACGAGAGAGGCGAGAGGACCGCTCCCACGGAGGGGCTGGGATGAATTATTTACACCTTTGAGTCTTTAAACCAAAAATCATAGTTCACAGACACTGGTGACATTTTCAGCAGGGCACCCACTCTGAGGAGAACAGACAAATGCAATCCTATGAAAAAATAAAATAAAATACTACTACCCATAAAAATAGATATTTCAACAAATGTCTACAGGTTCATTGAAATGTAAAGAATGAAGCAACCACACATGTAAAAAAGAAAACACACATACTAAAATAACTATATTACTGAATCACACACTAAATCTGAAAGTTGGTCAGTGAGTGGCTTGACCACTAATCACTTATTTCTGCAAACTTACTTTAAACACACAAACATCAAAGTAACTCTTAAATGCATAAGTCATAAAGATGTGTATGATAAAAAGTTCCGACATTTTGACATCTTGCTGGTTGCATAAACCCTAGTGTTTCAAAGCAAGAGCTGTATTTGAAGAGTGCAGATCCGTGCCTGAGCAGTTCAGACTAGAACTGTCCACACATGTATGAACATTTTCAAATACTTCCAAATAGAATCAAATTGAAAACTGATAAAAATAAAAATTATAGTTGTCTTTCACCACTTACCCCCCTTATTCCATCTGCCTTTCGTCCTCGCTTGGCAGGACAGTTCAGGGCATCCAAACAGTACCAAGAGAAAAAGCGCAAGTTTAAACACAAAAAGAAATCCAGACTTTGCCCTGGAAAACATGTCCAAGAGTTGCTGGCAGCCAAGTCACTTTCACATGGCTATGTTTCTTCCTAGAGTGGTGCGGCTGTGGCGCATGGCAGTCCACGCGTGGGCTGTCATCATCAGTCACATTGGTGTCAGCAGTAGGTTTCCATCCTAACCATGCTGCCTTGCGATGTCCCAGCTGGGTACCGATCTTCAGTGATGCTGGGAGTCTCAGCGAAGCTGCATCTCTCCCCTTCTGTGAGCTCCTTTCTGAACAGAGCACAAGGAAATCAGATGGGAACACACAGCTTGCCGCGCGACAGCAGAGCTCCGCTTCGCTCGGTATAGTGCATAGGAACTCGCTCCCACACAGGCTTGCTCACACACTCCCTTTCTCCATCTCTCTCACGCTCACTGCTGCCACCACAACTGATGCTGCTGCTGCTGAGGCTGCTGCTGAATTACATCTTGCCCTCCTCACTCTGGATTTTACTGGAAATTTATTCCTCTGTGCTTTATTTTTTGCTGACGGCTGCACAATGTAAAATAGACATGAGGTTAGAGCAAATCCACATAATTCACTCCAAGAAGTTTCTAGGTGTGTTGGCTGTGGATGTCTGAGAAGGCAGATAAGCACATAGGCAAGTCAGTAAAATTAACACCTGGAACCTAAAATAAGAACAAGGTGGATATTTGCAGAGATAATCCTCATAGTAAGAAATAGAACTCAAATGGGAAATTGAATAGATTTCATTTCTCTTCAACTGACCCCATAGCAACAAATCTGTGAGGAAAAGATTACCTTTAGAACCTGAGCAGACCATGAACTAAACATCTTTAAAGAGGTAGTTCAAGATGGATTTGAATTTTTCTTTAAAAAAATGAATTTATGAAGCCGTCTTTACTTAGAAAAGAAAAAATAAAAACAGATCCAACTAACTGCTAGTCTGACAAGGATCAAGACCACAGCAGACTTGAAACAAAACTTGAATAAAATCCCACTGGCTGTTGCAAACACCAATATATAAACCTTCAAATCATCTCATGTTTTGACTAGACAGCTATTGACCGAAGTTGAAAATTACTTTATATTTTGTTTATTTCGGTAATGGATGTAGAGGTTGTGAACCACCAGAAGTCTATCTGTGTGAAAATCAAAACTTAAAGTAAATTAATGCCCAGAAACCCACATTTGTGTAAAAATTCACAAAATACCATTCGCTCAAACTTACACTTACTGAGACTTAAATGGTTTGATTAGCTACAGGATTTGGCGTTTTTCAGCTACTCAAAGAGGCAATACTTGACATGGTCCATCATAAATCTTTGTTTCACATTCAAAAATAAATAGCGGTACATTGCTTCTTACATCAACTAAACTAATTACATTTTTGAGTAAGTTTGGTCTTGCCTTGTCTTGGACTAGCAGTTCATGTCAGACCAACAAATCTCGTTTTATACATGAGATCTAAAGAAAAGTTATCTACTCCAGGTAAAATATGAACTTCTTGGAAACTTAAAAATTCTGAACTATTCATTTTAGAGCAGTACTTGATAAAAAGAGTTAGTTGGTAACAGAACTTGTCTCAACCCCTAAACTGCACTGAACATCAACCAAAATAAAAAAAAGGCCAATCATCGCGTTTTAAACATTTTCTAGCTTGCATAATAAAGAACAGATGTGTAGAAAATCTGGACATTTACAACGCACTATTTACTAATTTTTTGTATTTCAAATTATTTGAATAATACAAAGCTATATTGTAGTGATGGACAAATAAAATAACCATTGGGCTGAACTGGTCCATACAAATAGTATTGCTGATGGACTGCTAGCTTTTTCATAATAAGTGAGGTGCTTAAAGTGAACACATTGATATAAGAGTATTTAAAATGGGTCTATTTTTTAAGACATGTCATGAAGTGCCTTTGGCTCATTCAGACTAGTCTGGACTGAAAGAGAGTGACATTTGTTTTAGCAGATAACAGGAAGGTTGGCAGGTATGGAAAAGATCAATTTTATTTATAAGTATTTATAAGTTTAGAGTTTTGGACATTTGACTGTATTGCAACATGTTGTATATGGTAATGTTGGCAGTCTTTAGAAAATTATAAAGAATGTTGTCTAACAATCTATATTCTCTAAAAAAAATATAAATGGAAACTTTGGTTTTACCAATTATAGCTGTGGTCACAGGATTAGTCATAATGAGATGATAAAACTAGTTAACATCTTAACACCTTTGTTATGCTGTCTTTGTTTCTGCCACAATACTACAGTTTTCCTTTTATGTGTTTATTTTTTTAATTGTTTTCAAAGAGAAATTAGAATTAGTTAAAATCAAGTTGACAGAAAAAGATATTGGACATTGGCCACAACATTCTGGCCGATGCACATCTACTTAACTATCCAGCTAACTTTTACTAACAGTGCTAGAACAAAGTATTACAATTTAAAATTGTATTTATAGTTTAAATATTATTATATTACAAAAAAATACATACTTTGGCTTTGTTATTGCTAACAACTAACCAAGTGCTCCATACCACCATGCTTTTCTAAGAAATTTTTTTTTCAAGATTAAATTCAGATTTCTCATAGCTCCAAGGTCTTATATGCTCCCACACTTATAGAACAGGTCTTTCACAATTAATGATTTTATGCACTGTGCAGTGTTATACATATTATATGGCTTTAATGTCCTAATTACAGCTTTAGCTACGACAAAAATGTTTATACACAGTCAAAAATTAATATTCTGAACCCACACAGTGTTTACTGGTTTACCACCTACCCATTTATATTCCTTCACAATATCTTGCCTTCACTTTATGGCAACCTGTAATAACAGAAGAAAACTATAATTAAACATCCTGCATCAATGAAAAGAGATCTGTGTTTTCGCTTATGCCATGGAGCATATGATGGGTATAAAAATTTCCAAAGACAAATATGCCACAAAAAAAGTTGAAGAGAAATCCCTTTTTATATAATTATCTAATAAATTAATCTGAGACAACTTGCTAAAATCATAGGTATTTTGTCAAATCAGGACTTTGAAATCTTTATCCATGCATTTATCAACACACCTCGACTTTTGTGATTCTGTATACTTTGGTGTTGCAGAGTCCTGCCTTTCTCGTCTGCAACTAGTACAAAATGCAGCTTCACGTCTTTTGGCTGGTATAAGAAACACAGAACGCATACTTTTGTTTTGGCATAACTGCTCTGGCTGCCTAGAATTCAATATAAACTAATTTAATTTGTGTTGAAATCTACACCTTCCTACACCTCTGAGCTTTTATTCTTGTATTACCGCTAGTTATAATTTGTGATATTTAATATTGTTGTATTGAAAGTACAGTACTTCGGTCAGTTTCGTGTGTTTTAATAGCTTTATAAATAAACTTCGATTGGCTTGGTTAAAAACTTTAAAATGCAATTAATACATTAATACTAATATTTATAATTTCCAGGATAATCCAACTGCTAATGCTGATCACTTTAATCCGTTGCAAATTGATAGTCCATAAACCACAAGGAGATACATTCTGTAAAAGTAAAAGTTCTGTAAACTTCACGTATCACAAGAAAGCAAACAAAAGCACAGTCTTGTGTACAAAATTAGCACATAGACAAATGTGACGAACAACACCTGGATTTAGATTCCAAAGTCATTTTACCAAATCCAAATTAGGTTTTTAAACTACTCATTTTTTTTCAATTATTTCATTTTATGCTGATTTAATATAGCATCACAGAAGGAAAAGGTAGTAGGTTTAGGTGGAAAATGTGACATTCATTCTATAAATGTGACAGTCGAGGCAGATGGAAAGAAATGTAGAAAGGAGTTGTTGAATATTGTCACTAAATCCGTCCCTGTTACTTTTGCAGGACTGAAGAATGACCGAGTTGAGAAACAGAGGTTATGAGGGGGAACCCCTACATCCATACTGGTAAGTCTGTCAGCTTATCACCCCCAGACAAGAACCCCCTGGATAAATGTGGTCAAGCAGGACAGGAGCCCAGCTTCAGCAGTGAGGGGGTGCAGGACAGCGATAAGGATGAATCTCCACTGGGCGAAATGTGGGAGCTAGGCAAGAGGCCCCAGGCTGAGAAACTCAGCCAACAGCGATGCTCATTCCAGCTCTTGGTGCCTAAACCTCTTAAAAAATTTACACACGTGCATTCAACACACTCAGCAAATATAGGTTAGTGCATGCATGTGGTCGGCTGTCTGAAGTGCGACTTCATGTGCACACGTTTGATTGCACATCCCACTACAGAACCTCTGTAAGTACACAGAGTGTGCACGTCGAGCAGAGACTGCTCAATTTTTCGACAGGAAACGGCACAGGGAAAGAGGTAGACGGAAAAAGAAGGCGTTTTCTTGAAGTTTTTTTCCGCTGACAGCCGCTTGAAAACAGACCATGAAATTTTCTTTTTCACAGGAAGTGACAGACCGAGCACCATGAATTGATCCCCTGATGGAGATCTGGCTCTTTGTGTAGTCATTTTCTCCTCTGCGCATCTGCCTGCCCAGATACTGGATAATCTACTCGCTCCCGGCATTCCTAATCCAGCCATCCATCCCTTTTCATGTGTGTCCTGCCACAGAACAAGGGTGTAGTTTGGAAGAACATTATGGAATATATTTTGTTGTTTTCTTCTTTTCAAATGGCTGTTGTTCAGTCCTGAAATTATTATTTCTCATGCAGAACCTCATGGGAAATGATCCAACCTCTAATTATAATTCATCAGAATCAAAGGAACACTAATCAAATAATCAGCTACAGAACCTGTCGGCTCTCTGGAAAGTGTCATTTTCTTGAATTTCACAGAAAGCAGTTTGATTCTTAAAGTGAACATGACAATGCAATGTAAAATCATAATAAAAAACCCCAGCAACAATTAAAAACTAAAAATGACAACAGTTCAGCTCCTACATCTAAATAGGAGCCGAACGATTCATTCCAGACATTCCGTTTTGGTTTAATTTTTCACAAAGGGATTATAGTCGGAAAAGCATCACAGATGAATAGAGCGGTACTCGCAGTATGGCTCCTGGCACCCAAATGTTTAAGATCATAAGCTGATTATAGTCTTTGTCAGCCAATTCAAAAAAGTAAACAAGCTGGAGTAGAAAAAGAGGAAACTTGTGGGAAACGGTTTGTAAAGATTTTTTTCAATGAACGACTAAGCATAGCTTGGAGAGCAGATGACTGACTAATGTGAAAATTATAAATGCATGGGTAATCCACTCACTGTTGATTTTGAATAAGAATGGATGGATGCTAGGATGAATAAAAACTTGCTGCACCCACTGAATAATATACAAGCATGACATTTCAAATGAAAAAAGACAATGTATTAATTACTGGTCCATTCAAAGTATACATTGATTAACCGTTTTGTAATCAAATCACACATATAGAGAGAGTTGCATGTAATAAAATGGTGTGTAGTAAAGCTATTCAATCAATTCTTGCAGTAGGAATCTATATTTGAAATGTATATGTAACCATTCAGCAACAGGCTAGGCTTGTTATAATTTACATGAAAACGGGGATTGAAGTCAAAAGTGCGGCACAAGCTGAAAGCGCAATTACACCAAGAATATATTCCTTTACAATCAATCCTTTATACAGCATAAACTTGGGCACAAAATGTATCTGTGAATGGCCCCACGAGTCGAAGAACAGAGAAGTAATAAGAATAAGAATGAGTTAGTGATGGCTGTCTTAAAATATGGCAGCGACTTCTATTTACAACCTGTAATAAAACTGCCTCTGCTGCGATTTATGGAGATGCTTGCCCCCATAGAACTGGACCCTTTTTTACCAAGGGCATGTTAATAACCTGCACAGATTCATTTTTGAATATATTGGCAGATGGACATTTATCTGATAGAGCATTGCAAACTGGAAAGTTGGCACTAAAAAAAGCAAAATCACCAAGCTTATACAGTATTCTCGCGGCAACATGGGTAAAGCCTGAAGCTAAGCTTCATCACTTTGACAAAACAACACTGCTACCTTGTGTTAAGACTTTTCTTTCCTGCCATTCTCAAATTCTTTTTCCAAAACACCAAAGCAACTAACCAAAAACTCTTTAGTAGAAAAGAAATTGGGATCGTACTCCAGTAATGGACAAACATTCTACATGACATACCTCACCAACAGTAATAATTTTACAAAGAACCCGCGCAGCACGAGGATGAAAATATGAAATGGTAAATCAACTATTCAATTTATACTCATATTTCACTTCTAACTTTACCCTTCAAGAGTAGTACCATAGTTTTAGACTGTGTATACAGCATTGAACATTTATTATCCCTTATAGCAAAGTAATCAACAAAGTAAATGGTCTAAGGGGTATTTACTTGTTAATAACATTATGAAATACATAGAAATATTTTCTCTAAAGAAACAGGAGGCGTGGCTAGATCTGTTTTAAAGGAAATCTTCAGTATTCCACAACATAAATCATTAAGATTTTTTTTTTTTTTTTAAATCAGTGGAATGCATTCTTAAGTACCGTAAGCTTTTCTTATGTCCAGATAAATTATCTCTCACACTCTCAAAGACCTGCATTGCGTTTAACTTCGATGCATTTACGTGATTTGCCAGTCAATTTGTGAACAGGTGGAGAGTTCCAAATTTGCTGTAACCTTTTGCAACACATGTTTTCATGCATTTTACATGGTTAATGTTTTTTTTTATTGTCCATTGTCCTTCAGAATAAGTGAGATATTTACTCATTGTCTTCAAAATACAAGTTTACAAACAGTATGGTTATCTGCGTGGCCACCAAAGTGACCCACTCAGCAATTGGGACGATAATCAGGTCAGGTTGTGCTTGATTTACAAAAAATAAATCTGTCATGCGACTCGTTAGGGCATCTGCCCTGCTGGCACTCACACACACAGACGCAGCAAAGTTGGGCACAAACATACTCCTCTCCTATTTCTGTGAAGCTGTCTGTCAAAGCACTGCACACATTTACCAGTGTAATAGTAGATGCCATAATTTCAGTTTATTCCTTTTTGAGAAGAGGTTATTGCAGCAGAACAGAAATAATTCATTTGTAGTGGAAAAAACAGAAGATGCTGTGTGTGGGTGCATGGATTTAAAACTTTTGTATTGTTATTTACATTGTTATATAAATAGGCACCCAGCCTAATTTACTCTTGGCATTCTCCTTTAACTGATTGGTGGTGGCCTGAGACGGTATCAAATTTCTGTCTTGAATTATTGTTGTATTACAGTGTGCCTCTGATTATCTCTTTAAACCACGAGGAAAAGCCCATATGATGTCATCTCTGGAAAATTCTGATAGATTGCCTGACACATTTTAGCTAAATGTAGGCACACCTGTGGATGTACTCAGTTCAATATGCCAATTGCTCAAGATTTTTCTGGAAACTCTGATTTGATGGACAAATCTTTCCTCCTGAACAATTATGTAATTTTATCGAATGGTTAATTGAGTTAACTCTGCAGAAAAACCTCACACAGAAATGCATGTGGCAGAAGTGGAAAGGAAAATTCCCTTTTACCAGGAAAGCACCTCCTACAGGAACTAGCAGGACAAGTGAAAAACACATGTGCTGTGGGCAAGACTATGAACAGCGTTTGTGTCCAACTAGAGAACTGGTTGATAATCATATTCCAGTTTATTTGGGGTGGCAGTTTTGGATGAGATGCTTGCACAAACAGATCTTTGTCAACAAATGGGGCTCTCTGTCATACGCCTTTAAGTGCAGTGTATTTGATTCACACATTTAAACTCCCTGGATCAATAACATAAATCAAACTTTAAATCACTGATGCTTCGTTCCTCTGTTAGTGAGGCAGACAGAGAGCTACCAACAAGATGCAATCACAATACGCAGGTCTCCAATCTCAAGAATACCATTGATTTCGTGCTTCAGCTGGATTTGAGACCAGAGTGCTAAAGTAGTCAATAAACTGCATTGCAGAAAAAATATTTCTGATGCTGTGTGACAGATAAATTAGGGGAATAATTTTAAGTTGTCTCATATGCACAAAAGCCAGGTTTAGTAAGCAGAAATACTTTAAACAAAATATATTGTTTGGAAGAGTCTTAAAGGTTATTGATTTCATTTTCAACAATAAGTTTATTGCTTTTTTAAAAGAGCAAATATAATGATCTTAAACAATTTTCAGATTTTTCATAATTATTTATAAAACAGAGGGAAAAGTCCGCTGACATGTTGATCATGGTCAGTTATTGAAGGTGACAAACTCTTCAAAGTAGCAGCATTGCACACTCTTCATCTCATTGTAACATACATACATACACAGCTTGTAACCATCCTGAAGATACATTTCCCCTCCTTCTCCATGTCTCATTTCTCAGAACACTTATTAAATCTCCATTCTGCACTCTGCTGCAGTCGGCACAGCATTTCTGCTTTCTCACAGTGCAGCAAAATTAGTTTGTAATCATGTATTGGTTCACCACAGAAATTCTTCAAACTGCTGGATACAGAAATGCAATTGCAGACGCTTGAAGACACAGACAGCTTGAGTGACATTTTACCAGTTCTTGAGACCTTGGAAAAAAAAATAGAGCAGAGAAATAGAGTAAAGGAACAAACAAGTAATGAAGAAAATACTTTTCTTTTTTTTACGTGTCCCATCTAGCACTTTCCTACTCAGAATCAGTGTCTGAGTACCACGTACAAGCCCAACAGATTTACTTTCCCAAACAGAGCATTACAGCTTGGCTATAGTACTCCACTTGATGTATATGTATGAACAATCTTTATTAGTAATTACTGTGGGTTTATTTTCTTGAAGTTATGGACACAAAGTTGAGATAAGAAGAAAGAAAGAAAGAAAGAAAGAAAGAAAGAAAGAAAGAAAGAAAGAAAGAAAGAAAGAAAGAAAGAAAGAAAGAAAGAAAGAAAGAAAGAAAGAAAGAAAGAAAGAAAGAAAGAAAGAAAGAAAGAAAGAAAGAAAGAAAGAAAGGAAGAAAGACAGGAAAAAAGAAAGAAAGAAAGAAAAGAAAGAAAAAGAAAGAAAGAAAAAAAAAAAAAAAAAAAGAAAGAAAGAAAGAAAGAAAGAAAGAAAGAAAGAAAGAAAGAAGATGAAGAGAAACAGGACCGGTAGAAGTTTGAACTGACCACACAAGATAGGGAGGTAAACAAAGAGCACAAGAAAACCTCCCAGTCCTCCACCTCCGTTGGACAGCAGAGAAGTGGGAAAACAAAATGAAAAACAACCAACAGAACAACATTAAAGAAACAGATCTAGTAATATGAACTAAGAACTACACATTCACTACACACAAAAATGGATTAATGAATACAACACTACCGTTTCTGGTAAGCTCATGGTACCAACTATCTATCGACCATAACATCAGCTCAAGGTTATGTATGTACACACCACGCCTGTGTGTGTGTGGGGATGCAAGTGTAAATAAGGTTTCCCCATATAATTGATTGATAGCTGGTGTAAGGAGCCGTCAATCCGTCCTACAGGAATTGACGCAGACATGAAAGAGGTCGGAGATGCATAGGTCCAGAGCCCCCCAGAGCGCAGGGGCCACAAGCAGACCAGCGCAAGGCCGACAACCCATCAAGAGAGGAACAGACAGAAGCACCAGGGGAACACCCAGCAGCCCGAATCCTGGGGCCCGGGATGTCACAGGGATGAGCCCACGGGCTCCGTCGGAAACCGGCTAGGCCAAGGCGGGCCAGGAGGCAACGGGGCTCTGGGGCACCCTGCCCCCCAACATGACCCCGACTAGGTATCGGCCGCCGCAGCAAGGCAGGAGGGATCAGCAGCCAGCCGACGGACTACAGACGCCACCACCACCCGGGCCAACCCCCCACTCCAACAACCCAGCCCCCACGCCAGGGAGCCACAGTAAGGCAAGGTAAGGCAATTTTATTTGTATAGCACACTTTCAACACAAGGCAATTCAAGGTGCTTTACATGATTCAGTGATAATGAAACCACATGATTACAAACAAAACATAAGTTTAACAGTAATTAATCAGTGAGAAAAGATAATGTAAGGAACAAATTTATGTAATTAATACACAATCACTTAAAAAATAAATAAAGTAAGAATAGAAATTAAACCACAACAATAAAAATTATTTAAGGAACAAATTTATGCAATTAAAACAGATTAAAACAGATAAAACACAATCGGGTAAACAAAACAAAAAGTGATCAGAAAGCGCAATTTAAGATTCAAATGCAGCTCTGAATAGTAAAGTTTTTATCTTTGATTTAAAAGAGCCTAGCGATTCAGCGTTTTTGGATTCGTCTGGAAGTTTATTCCACATTTGTGGAGCATAGAAGCTGAAAGCTGCCTCTCCCTGTTTAGTTCTGATTCTAGGGACGATTAGTAGGCTAGAATTGGAGGACCTGAGTGGTCTGCTGGGTTGATATAGTGACAGCATATCTTCAATGTACTTAGGTACTAAACCGTTCAATGATTTATAAACAAGTAGGCGTATTTTAAAGTCTATTCTCTGAGCTACATGGAGCCAGTGTAAGCAGCGTTCTGGATCAGCTGCAGCTTTCTGATTGATTTTTTTAGGTAGACCTGTGAGGACGCTGTTGCAGTAATCGATCCGACTAAAGATAAACACATGGATCAGTTTTTCACGGTCCTTCTGTGACATCAGTCCTTTAAACCTAGAAAATTCCTCAGGTGATAGAAAGCTGACATTGTTATTGCCTTTATGTGACCTGGAGGTTCAGGTCTGAGTCCATTATTACACCTAGATTACCTGATGAGTAGTTTTTAGTTGTATTAGCTGAAGCTGTGTGCTGACTTTGGATCGTTCCTCCTTATGTCATGATCCATCCCTGTCTGTGTTGTTTTTTCCTCCGTTTCCTCCCAGTCTGTTTGAGTTTATTAGTCCTAGTTTGTTTCACCTGTTCTTTTGTCCTCCCTGTGTTTCCCTCCTCTGCTCCCAGGTGTTCCCTGTTTTGTGATTACCTCTTCCCACAGTATATATGCCCTTCTGTGTCTGTCTGTCCTCGTCGGGTCGTTGTTGTCGCTACCTCCCCTAGTTCTCTGTGCTTCTCGTCTTTTTGGACAATTAATAAACATGGGCCGTAAGAGCCACAAACGCCGCACCGCATCTGGGTCCTCCTTGAGTCTAAACATGACATTACGACCCGACCAACTGGACCCAGCGGATTTCTATTCAGACTCACCTTTTTGTGGTTCGCGGCTGGCCCTCTGTCCGCCCGGAGTTGGGCCCCGTCGTCGTGAGGGGGGCGGCCTCCCCGCTCCTTGGGTTTTGGGCCATCGTGTCGCTCCTAAGCGCCCTCCTGGGAACACGGCTGCTGTTTCCCCAGCATTTCTCCTTGCCTCCATGTATGACGATTCGGAGGAGGAGGATGACGGTTTCCCGGATTTCTTTTCGGACTCCCTGGATGACGAGCTGGACTTCTGCAGCGGCGCCCAGGGTGCGCCGGTTTCTCCACGGCTTTCCGCCTCCTGGTCCGGCCGGTCGTCCTCCCTGGCCCCTTCCACCGGTCCTCCACCTGTCTCCGGTCCCTCTGAGGCTGGTCTTCGTCCTGCTTCTCGGCGTCGAGGGAGGAGGCGTCGCCGAGCTGCTCCATCTTCGCTTCAGGGGAGCTCCGCTTCCTCCTGCCGCCAGCAGCCAGTTTCGGGTCTGCCTCCTCAATCCCTTCGGCACCACCGGGTGTCGGTCTGTTCCCAGCCGGCCTGTCCTCGTCCACCTCTGCCGGTCTCGGCTCGCTGTCCTCCGCCGCAGGGGAGCGCGGCTTCCTCTCTCCTCTCTCTGGAGCGGGCCGCCCCTGGTGGCACTTCGGTGGCGGATGCTTGCCCCGGCGTCCAGCCTTCTGTTTCGAGCTCCCGGCCGCTGCAGCCCTCTTCCGCGGTCGCTTGCTCGGTGCGTCCGGCCGCGGGGCTTCACGCTGGCACCGGTGGAGGTGGCGCCATCTGGCGGCCGTCGACTGAAGCGGACTTTGAGGTGTTGTTTGGGGAGTTCAGGAATGACTCTGGGATGCTTGAGAGCATCTTTGAACTCTATTATGAGTTTGTTCGGAACAAAGGAAAGAGTTCCGTAAGGAATGTTGAGCCCAGGTCCCCTGTGGAGACTGTATTTGAGCGCTCTTCAGAGGCTCACCTGGAACCCCGGTTCCGAGTTCCCTCCGAGGGCGTCCAGACGGATGCGCCTCGGCTCCGAGATTCCTCCGAGGGTGTTCTGGAGAACACGCCTCGGGTTCCTGATTCCTCCGAGGGTGTTCAGGAGAGCACGCCTCGGGTTCCTGATTCCTCCGAGGGTGTTCTGGGGAGCACGCCTCGGGTTCCTGATTCCTCCGAGGGTGTTCTGGAGAGCACGCCTCGGGTTCCTGATTCCTCCGAGGGTGTTCAGGAGAGCACGCCTCGGGTTCCTGATTCCTCCGAGGGTGTTCTGGAGAGCACGCCTCGGGTTCCTGATTCCTCCGAGGGTGTTCTGGGGAGCACGCCTCGGGTTCCTGATTCCTCCGAGGGTGTTCTGGAGAGCACGCCTCCGGTTCCTGATTCCTCCGAGGGTGTTCAGGAGAGCACGCCTCGGGTTCCTGATTCCTCCGAGGGTTTTGGAGAACACGCTCGGGTTCCTGATTCCTCCGAGGGTGTTCTGGAGAACACGCCTCGGGTTCCTGATTCCTCCGAGGGTGTTCTGGAGAGCACGCCTCGGTTCCTGAGTCCTCCGAGGGTGTTCAGGAGAACACGCCTCGGGTTCCTGATTCCTCCGAGGGTGTTCAGGAGAACACGCCTCGGGTTCCTGATTCCTCCGAGGGTGTTCTGGAGAGCACGCCTCGGGTTCCTGATTCCTCCGAGGGTGTTCTGGAGAACACGCCTCCGGTTCCTGATTCCTCGAGGGTGTTCAGGCGAACACGCCTCCACCAAAGCTCAAGGTTCCACGCCGCCGGCCTCCAAGGCTCAAGGTTCCACGCCGCCGGCCTCCAAGGCTCAAGGTTCCACGCCGCCGGCCTCCAAGGCTCAAGGTTCCACGCCGCCGGCCTCCAAGGCTCAAGGTTCCACGCCGCCGGCCTCCAAGGCTCAAGGTTCCACGCCGCCGGCCTCCAAGGCTCAAGGTTCCACGCCGCCGGCCTCCAAGGCTCAAGGTTCCACGCCGCCGGCCTCCCAAGGCTCAAGGTTCCTCGTCGTCGGCCTCCTCGTCTGACGGTCCCTCGTCGTCGGCCTCCTCGTCTGACGGTCCCTCGTCGTCGGCCTCCTCGTCTGCTGTTTCCTCGTCGTCGGCCTCCTCGTCTGCTGTTTCCTCGTCGTCGGCCTCCTCGTCTGCTGTTTCCTCGTCGCCGGCCTCCTCGTCTGCTGTTTCCTCGTCGCCGGCCTCCTCGTCTGCTGTTTCCTCGTCGCCGGCCTCCTCGTCTGCTGTTTCCTCGTCGCCGGTCCTGTCTGCTGTTTCCTCGTCGCCGGCCTCCTCGTCTGTTGGTTCCTCGTCGCCGGCCTCCTCGTCTGTTGGTTCCTCGTCGCCGGCCTCCTCGTCTGTTGGTTCCTCGTCGCCGGCCTCCTCGTCTGTTGGTTCCTCGTCGCCGGCCTCCTCGTCTGTTGGTTCCTCGTCGCCGGCCTCCTCGTCTGTTGGTTCCTCGTCGCCGGCCTCCTCGTCTGTCGGTTCCTCGTCGCCGGCCTCCTCGTCTGTCGGTTCCTCGTCGCCGGCCTCCTCGTCTGTCGGTTCCTCGTCGCCGGCCTCCTCGTCTGTCGGTTCCTCGTCGCCGGCCTCCTCGCCTGATGATCCCTCGCCGCCGGCCGCCACGTCATGGGTCTTCTGGGGACTGTGGTTTTGTCCCTCCGTCCTGGACCCCCTCCTCCCGCCCTGGCTTGAGTTTCCTACTTGGTGCGCCAGGTGGCGCACCTTGAGGGGGGGGTATTGTCATGATCCGTCCCTGTCTGTGTTGTTTTTTCCTCCGTTTCCTCCCAGTCTGTTTGAGTTTATTAGTCCTAGTTTGTTTCACCTGTTCTTTTGTCCTCCCTGTGTTTCCCTCCTCTGCTCCCAGGTGTTCCCTGTTTTGTGATTACCTCTTCCCACAGTATATATGCCCTTCTGTGTCTGTCTGTCCTCGTCGGGTCGTTGTTGTCGCTACCTCCCCTAGTTCTCTGTGCTTCTCGTCTTTTTGGACAATTAATAAACATGGGCCGTAAGAGCCACAAACGCCGCTCCGCATCTGGGTCCTCCTTGAGTCTAAACATGACACCTTAGGTCCAAAAATAATTACTTATGTTTAGCTGGAGAAAGTTATGGGACATCCAGTCGTTGATTTGTTCAATGCATTAATTTAAGGTCTGGATAGAATCAAAGTCACCTGGTGACAATGTAATGTATAGCTGTGTGTAATCTGCATAGTTATGTTAACTTATCTGATTGGCTGCTATAATCTTGGTTAGTGGGAGCATATAGATATTGAACAGGAGGAGGCCCAGGATGGAGCCCTGGGGGACCCCACATGTGATTTCTGTTTGTTCTGATGAGAAATTCCGATGGACACAAAGAACTTCCTATTTTTGAGATAAGATTCAAACCATTGAAGAGCTGTACTAGTGAGTCCGACCCAGCTTTCTAATCGTTCCAGTAATATTGTATGATCAACAGTGTCAAACGCTGCACTGAGGTCCAACAGAACCAACACTGTAGTTTTACCGCTGTGTGTATTTATGCAGATGTCATTGAAAACTTTGACGAGGGCAGTCTCAGTGCTGTGATGAGCACGAAAACCAGATTGAAAACGATCTAAGGAGTTGTTCGTTGTCAGGAATGTGTTCAATTGTTGAGATACAGCTTTTTCAATAATCTTACTGATGAATGGGAGATTAGAGGTTTGCCTATAATTCTGTATCAAGGTATTGTGTAGGTTGTTTTTTCTTTAATAGGGGTTTGATAACTGCTGTTTTGAGGCCCTGGGGGAAGACACCTGACTGGAGGGATGTGTTGACTATTTGCATCAGATTCGACTTAATGACAGGGAGAACTTTCTTTAAAAAAAGCTGTGGGTAAGATATCGAGGCAGCAAGAGGAGGAGTTCAGTTGTTTAATAATTTCATCAAGATATGAATGATTCAGTTTTTTGAAATCAGACATCTTATCTGCATTATTTTTAAGTGGGAATGATAATGTTGGTGGTTTGGTTGCTGCTTTACAGTTTGATCTTCTAATTTCTAGAATCTTTTCAGTGAAGAAGTTGGCAAATTCAGTACTGGCCCTAGTGGAGTGTAGCTCAGGAGCTGCTGTCACTGGAGGATTGGTCTTTCAACTGTTGCGAATAAGGTCAGAGCGTTATTAATGTTTTTGTTAATGATTTCAGAGAAGAATGATTCCCTTGCAGTTTTCAAGGTTAATTTATATTTGTTCAAGCTGTTTTTGTAGATCTCATAGTGAACCTGAAGTTGAGTTTTCCTCCATTTTATTTCGGCCTGACGGCACTCCCTTTTTACGCTGCTTACTAGAGGATTGCTGGTCCATGGAGACTTGTTTCTTCCTGAGACTACTTTTACTTTAATTGGAGCAATGGCATTAATGATGTCTGAGACTTTAGAGAAAAAGTTATCAACCAGGTTGTTAACAGAGTGTGTTTTGGGTAGTGGGGGTGGTGGGTCTTGGGGGGGGTGAGGTAGAGCAGTAAATTTGTTTAAAGATTTCAGCAGAGCTGTCAACAAGAGGTCGTTCCCTTACTATGGTGTCATTTTGATTAGATAGTTTAGCCGGGATAATGCTTTCAAAGAAGATGCAGAAGTGGTCAGATAGTGCAACATACAATACGGAGATGTTAGAGATTTTTAGTCCTTTGCTAATGATTAAGTCTAAGGTGTGACCTTGTTTTTGTGTCAGCTGTTTGACATGTTGAGATAGACATAATGCCAATGCCGGACAACCCCCCAAATGAACCGACCAGGCAGCGGACCCCACAGAACTGGCAGGAGACCTGGGCGCAAGACGCAGTCACCACCGACTGGCACCATCCTCCCCTTCAACCCCGGCACCCCCATAAGAGGTGCCCCAGTCAATCCAAGGAGGACATCCGCCTGAAACACCAGTTGCCCGACACACTGGCCCACCCAGGCATGCATCAGGGCCGAGCTGGGCCACATCCGGGCCCCTAGCCCCAGACAGAGAGCCATCAATGACCAGCGGGCAGGGGTATCCATCAGTGACAGGGAGTGACGGAAGGGAAAAAGTCCCCACTGGATGCGGGCCTGAGATGCGCCAGGCCAGAGGGCAGCCACAGACCCAGCCTGATAAGTAGACATAGACATACAGAGACAATCATACGTACCCTCTGTGTTACCTGCACACATTCTCACCGAGACAGGACACCCGAAAAAAGGACGCTGTACACTCATTCACACACCCCATACATACACTATACTCTCAGGCTCAACCTGTCCCTGCACTCGGGAGACGAACCCCCTGCCCATCAGGATGGGGACAAGCAGACTGCCAAAGCCCTCACTATGGCAAGAGTAGCCCACCAGTCCAGGTCACCAACCAGACAGCCTGATATACCCCCCAGACTCCAACCCCTGATGGTCAAACGAACAGGGGCATGGGAAGGCCCCCAGCCTCTCTCCCACTGCTCGAATGTGGCGTTACTGTGCGTTGTGCTAATGTGCACTTAAAACAGAGGGTTGGAACATGGGCATGCTGCCAGGCACACCCATCTCACACCCTGGACCCTCAGTGTCTAGATGCAGTTAAGCAGTGGGCACCAGCACCAGAGGCGAGGCTCTTTAAAGGGCTCTGCCTCCAGCTCTGAGGTGTATCCACTGCCAGGTCCCTACATGTATGTGTCTCAGGCAAATGTTGCGAGGAGAAAGTGTCTCAGTTATACAATTAAAGTTAGGACCCAGGCCACCACCCAGCAGCAAAGACGGAAACTCCTCCCCGCATCCCAGTGATGTGCCCAAGCAACAAGGCACTATGTGAATGGTATACTGAAGGAGCAGGTGGACAGAGGCGCCTGGGGATAGGGAGGAAACGACTGGGGCGATATAATGCCATCCCCAGGGAGCCAGCTCCCCTCCTGACTCCAATTGGCACCCCCGTTCAGCATGGCCTGACATGGTGAACGGGGGTTCACCATGGCCTTGTAAATCCATCCCAGCATTCAGACTACTATCAAAACACAGGACACTAGACACCAAGGTTGAGTTTAGCCCACCCTCCCCCTGCACATCAACCACCCCCCCCCACCCCCCACCCCCCCACCCCGGTCTTGCGCACCCCATTAGGGAGAGCACCTGTGCTGGATGGTAAACACCTCCCCGCCAACAGGAGGGGCCTCCAGCACCGCCAGCGCACCAAGGGCCCCCTGTGTCCTTTCCACTTCCGAGTTTGTTGGCGTACTTCCCATTGTTTTTTTTTTCTGAACTTGAAGTAGCCCTGGGTAGCCGGGGAATGGCTAACTATTTAGCAGAAGTTTGCTGTGACCTCTCAATGACCGCTATCTGCCATTTAGGTGACTGTAAACAGGAAGACAGGTAGCGGCCTGTGTGTGTGGCCTCATCTCCACAGGTTTGTTTGATGCGCATGCATGTTGATTGACAGTCGACCGCAGAAACTCAAATTCGATTGGATAAAAAATTTGCCGGTTAGTGTGAATTACATAGGGGTCTCTGGGAGGAAGGAGGGACTTAAGAAAAATAACAAATGTTGTAGAGCACTAGCCTTTTATCACTGTACTGAACCCACATGATTTTAAGGATCGATAAAAGTGTAATAGATAAATACATTCTCCGGAATACAGCTTTAAGAGACTAAAATACTTTAGTCTACTACACAAAAGGGATTGTCAAATGTGTACATAAAATACATAGATTCAAAGGTTTGATTTTGGTAAATGTAATAATGGCAGTATAACATTTCCGATTTTGATCAGTCATCTTAAAAAAATAACTTAATAAAGTAGGTATTATTGTACATTCAGACCAAGGACTTTGTCAGAGTCAGCAACGTCAAGATTACATGTTAAGTCTATGGCGGAGGCCGTTGGAGGAGCGCCACGGTCTCTGCAGCGCTTTGTGAGCTTTGGCTCTGTCAACTTTTCAATCTTTTCCTGCTTTTCATGCTTCAAAGCTCATAAAGCCAGCAGCGCAGAAGTTCAGCTAGTTGAACTTTTTTACGGTGCTGACGGCCTTGAAGCAGTGCGTTAACCAATCAGAGCTTATAATTGTAGTGATGTCACTACACGTATTTTTAATGTAGGGGGAGCTGGAAAAACCTACATTTTAAGTCTAGATAACGCAGATTTAAAAAAATCATGAATAACACTTACTGAAGACAGATGGACAGGCGCTCTTCGGGAGGAACAGAGAATCTGTAGTTGGTGTCCTGGTAGGCGATTCGAGCTCCGATGCAGCCCAGGAGGTCGTAAAATTAACTGCGGGACAGACAGAAGTACCGCTGAAAGCAAACCTCATCCGTACGTAGCTCCTGTAGCATATGGTTAAACTCCCCGAACCAGAACGCATCTGTAGAATAGGATGTATCCACAAACGGCGCTGATGTTGCCGAAGTCGACGTTGTCTAGCTTTATTTAGCAAATAAAGCCAAAGCACTCTCTCAATACCATCCACCATAGTTCAGAATATCCGACAACAGAAGAAGCCCTGCCCATGCGCTCTTTTTTGCTCAGAAGTGGCAGACTTTGGTAGCTTCAACATAGAAGCGTCAAACTACATGCTTATTATTCAAAGCTCTTTTACTTTTTTACTCTTTGATCCAAACTGTTTTTCAATAAGCTGGAAAAAAATATTAATTTTTCAATCTAAAAACAAACTGACTTGTCTCAAGTTGCAAATATCAAATATTACAACAGCTGACTGAATTACCCATTTTTATTGAAAGCCTGTCTGGAGGTGTTATTGTCTCATTTTGCACATTTTTGAAGCCACTGGCCAGTGTCGGGATTGATATTTTTTTAGGGCTACTTTATATAACAGTCTCGTATTGAATATGTTTATATAATCTTTAGTTATTATTCAGAAAGTAAAAGTCTGTTTTTATTAGCTTGCATGATAGTAAAGAAAATGCTTTTGATCAGATATGGTTTATGGGGGAAAGCTTTTAAGTCGTAAAACTCTAGGCTAAGGTTATTGCACGTTGTAAAAGTGGGTTGCGGAGATAAGGAACAGAGTAGAGAGTAGACAGTCATAAACAGACCGGATGGTTACAGCGATAACTCAGGAAACCTTGAGAATAAACGTTTGGTGTAATAAAATCTAGGGGGAGGAGAATAGACATGTGACTATGTGCTTTGTTCTTCTTTAATAAAAATGGTACACCCCTGTAGACGACAGTTCAGTTCAGTTCAGTTCAGATCAACTCAGTTCTGACTGTTCTCCATCTGCAGATGTGTATGAGTGTGAAACAGAAATTCTGTGTCTGTGCATTATTTCACTCTCTGTCTCTCAGCTCTGATTTTATTTTGGAAAACTTCCCGCCGGGGTAAATGTTGGCGCCCCTACACTCTCCGGAAGCGAGTGCCGATCGCATGGGAACGAGGAGCCAACACATGGTGGAGGATGCGTGCTCCGTAATTCGGTCTTAGGTTGTTTCGGAGCTGGGAGAGATTGAGTGTGAGTACAGTGTGGTATAACTGGTTGGTGCGTGTGTTTGTGACATTGCAGTAATTTTGTGTTTTTTCCTTGGAGTTCAACAGAGAATCGGAGAGCGACTGGATTGATCCTTGCTAAATCAGCACCCGGGTGGTTTTGTATCAATCTGGAACAGCGCTAACACCAAATTAATAGGTATTGATTGATCTAACCGTTCTCCGTTTAATGTTGATGTGTTGTTTTTTTGGTTAAGGGCCGACCAAAGTGCGGATCGGGCTCGAGGGTGGCCGTCCGGCCCAACCAGGACGCTGGTTTGGGAGCTCCTTGGCTGGCAAGCGACTTTAGCGGCAGGCAGGGCCCGGGAGCCCTCTGACTGCTAACGGATTACTTTGGAGAGGCTGCGTTTTCTTCCAAAATGCGCGACTTTGAGCATCGCAAAAGGTGGAAGTGAGGCTTAGGGTCCAGTTCTTGGTCGGCCCGGTTTGAGGTTAGTGTTTGATAAATATTGTAAAATTACTGTACTTGTTTTTGGTGTGATTGTGGGTGTGCTTGGACGGAGTGGAGGCTAGGGAAGAAAGCTACTAGGTAGCTTTTTGCACACCGGCCTCATATAAACTCCTCATTTAGGGGAACTAACTGACTGAATCTAAAACCATAATTCCTCTGCGAATTTTAAACGCCTAGTCGATGCCCTCGTTTTCTGTTTGTGCAGATTGCGTAGAAGCTTGGCATTGTAGAGGAATAATGGGAACTATCATTTTCGGTTAAGTTAAAGTACCACCATATGTAGCTTGCAGCTAACATACAGTGTGTGTGAGTCTCGCCTGGAATAAAGGCGTTCAACCTTGTACACTTACGTAAACACGTCTAAAGCATTGTTTAACACATATATACGACTATTGTTATGGATAACTGGTAGTAAACTCTTTAAAATATATATATAAAATAACTTTATTGTAAATAAGCGGCACCGTTTTGTTCAGATTGAGCTGGGGTGCTCATGCTTACAGCTACACTCTGGTAGCCTAGCTTCCGACCGGTATTTGTTTGACACGGTTAAACAGCTATTAGAGTTTTTTGGAGACGAAGTGTGGTTCTGCTGGAGGCATTTTGTTTTTGTCTTTGGTTGGTTTACTCATGAGTACAGTTTGTTCGGTTTAACATTGTAGTGAAGAATTAGCCGTCTTTGTCCCGGTTGTTTTTTTTTCCGTTCCGCGTGGTGACCCGGAAGTTCTATTGTGTTTGACTTGGTCCGCTAACTCGGTCGACTTCTTTTTTGTAAAAACGATCTACGATTGTGTTACAAAGCGAGTTTTTCAGATATTTTTTCGGTTTGTTTTAATGATAAATGAGACTGCTTTTATATTGGGAGAATTCTATTTCTTTGTGCGATTCGTGGAAGTGTCCGTCGCGGGTTTTGCCGCCGGCCGGACTTCATTAAAATTCTTTGTGTTTTAGACAAAACAGCTGATATCTCAGTATATAAATAAATTAATGAGAAAATAAAAAGTTCGTTATAAACCTTTTTAGATTTCCTTCGTTTCGGCTTTGCATAAATCATTATTAAGGTTAATGTTATGTGACTAAAATAATACATAAACCACTTCACTATAAAGAATAAAAATAAATAGGTTAAATAAAATACTGCCTGTCTTTACTATTAACTGCATTAATATTGGGATAAATTTGGCCTACTAATTGATAGTTTTTCAATTAAAACAAATAATTTACAGAGTTTTTACAAATTGCCTACTTCAATTTTAATCCATTTTGGATTTTGTTTTAAACTTTCAATGGCAGCCGAATATAAATTGCTTCCTGCTCCACAGGAGTGGCGCACGTTAGGTGCCCAATTGTTAATAGGCATTACAAGGCTATATTCTGTTTTGGTTAGTGGGACCAGTACAAAATGTAAAAAGCAGTTCCAGGCCAAGATGACGCCCAGGTGGGCTCGTGGAGATGAGAAGAGACAGTTGTTAAAATTAGTTAAAAGAAAAACAGAACAGGAGACTGATAAATTGTTTTTGGCATACAATAGTAGATTAATGGAGAAAATAGAGCAGCACGAATACAGGTTAAATAAAGTTCAACAACAGATGGATGAGGTCCTTCAGGAACAGGACAGATTAACATCTTTGGTGCGAGGGCAGGCTGCTGACCTTCGGGGGAGTACCAGCCCCACTAAAAGTGATGAATGTGCAACAGTTGGACAGGTTAACGACGTACAGACGTTGACAGTTGACCAGGGCAAGGGGGTTTATCAGAATACCAGAACTCATGGGGGCCCTGATTTAATGCTTCCTGTAGTGGGAGCTTCAGATGGTTCAGGAATTCACAAACCATCGGAGAGACACATAACACATTATTTACAAGAAGCTCAAGATTCTGCTGAGGAGGATAAGAAAAAGGAGACTGCTTTGCTGAAGCTCCAATTAAAAGAGGCTCAGAATAAATTGAGTGACTTATATCAGTCAATAAAAGTGAAGCAGATGGTGGCTAAAGCAGCGCCGACTGTTGGATCAGCTACAGTGTTGCCTTCCTTTCCTGTAATGTATGCTGCAGCCGCACCGAGTCAGCCATTTGCTGCTCCTTATCAGACATGGCACTCTCGGGGACGGTCACGTGGAAGGGCCAGGTTTGGTGGTAATGGAGGCCTGGGAAGAGGGCAGCCAGGTGCTGACGGTTGTCGGAGGTGTGGCTCAATTGAGCACTGGGTGAAGGACTGTCCACATCCACGAGGGGGCGCTATTCCTCCCGGTCAGCCACCTTCACATTTTGCTCCGAATCAGCATATGGTTCCTCCCTCCTATCAAGGAGGACAGGGGGGGCCTCAGTTTTGACAATGCCCACAGAGTACCTTGGTGAGCAGGACTAAGGGGGATCCAATGCTCACAATGGACATATATGGACATTCATTGCCATTCTTGGTGGACACTCGTGCTACTTTCAGCACGCTGGACAGGGTTTTACCAGACGTCAAATTTTCTGGGAACACTGTGTCTGTAATGGGCATCTCTGGGGCTCCGATGATTCTCCCTGTCACTCAACCATTGCCTGTTGCGGTGGGAGGTCAAAGACTATCACATCCTTTTGTCATTGCTCAAACCACTCCTGTCAACTTGTTAGGCAGAGATCTGCTTATCAAACTGGGTGCTACTCTCCTGTGTACCCCTGATGGACTTATGGTGACTTTTCCGAATGGACATACACATTGCTGTGACACCATGAGTGGTCAATTTTTGCTGAAAGATGACACTTCACAAGTGGCTGATATTTTCTGGGCCAGATTGACTACGATGTCTGCAAGTGAATCTTCTGCTGCTGAATTTCTGAGATGCTGGAAGCCGTGGCTGCTTGAACTCCAGCCTTTTGTTCCACCGCCTGACCCATTACATGTCACCTTCCTATATGAGAGGGGCGATCCTACTTTGTATCAGGAAAAATTTGAAACAGAACTTGAAGGACAAACTTGGTCTGTGGCTTCGGGTCCATGCTTTGTGGGGAAGGAGGGTTTTGCACTGTTTGCTGATCTGACTTCAGAGCAGCATAAATGGTATATGATGGAAGCTGAAGCGCTTCCGCACATATCGCTATTGTTGCATCCAAAACATCAAGCTAAAGATTTGGGGGGAATGGTTAAAAGGGGAGTTGCATTAAAGGATTGGATTCCTACCCAGATACCTTCGGTCTCTTTTTCTCCTTCTTCTCAGCTGTACAAAATAGACACGCAGCTCTCAGACACTACTTTTTTGGAACATTTGCAGCTTTCTAGAAATCATGGCAGAGAGAAAACAGATCATCCTGATGCAGTGGAGGCATTAAAGGTCGTGCCTGACTCTTTGTGGTCAGATGGTCCCACTGATGTTGGTCTAGTGCATACAACACCCATCACATTTGAGATGAAACATTCTGATCCAATTTGGCGTCCGCAGTATCCACATAAACCTCAGGCTGAGGAAGGTATTGCAGACACTATTGCAGGGTTACTTGAAGTAGGAGTTTTAAAACCATCAGATTCTCCATGTAACACCCCTATTCTTCCTGTAGAAAAACAAGGTACTGGTAAATACAGAATGGCACATGTGTCATACACTCAGATGAAACATAATCTTTGTTTTTGGTGGCATCCTTTCCTGCCACATATGATTAAGAGTTTTTTGAGTGAATGTGTGGTGTGTGGTCAATTTAATCCTAAGCCTACTATCAAGCCAGAAATTGGAGCCTTCCAGGACTTGTGCAGGCCTGGCGAGGAGATCGTGATCGATTATACAGATATAGGGACACCTGTTAGGGGTTTCCGATACCTGTTAGTGATTATTGATTCATTGACCTCGTGCTTTTCTGCTTTTCCTGCTAGACGGGAAACTTCTCAAACGGTGGTGAAATCTTTGATTAACCACTGGATTCCGTGCCATGGCTTTCCGACTAAGGTCAGGTCTGACAATGGCACACATTTTAAAAATAAACATCTCCGGCTGGTTGAGGAACAGATGGGAATAACCCACAAGTTCGGCACTGTTTATCATCCGCAATCGCAAGGTGTTGTCGAGCGTTCTAATTCTACTTTAAAGTTGAAGCTGGCAAAGATTTCAGCTCAGACGGGGCTTAATTGGCTAGATGCTCTCCCTATTGCTCTGATGGCCATCAGATCATCTGTCTGTAGGACGAAAGGTCTTACTCCTTATGAGATGTTTACAGGCAGGATTTTCCCTGGTCCTTGGGCTGGCAGAGAACCACAGGTTTCGCCCCATCCTGATCCAGATCCTCGAGGTGATCATCAGCAGCTGAAGGGCCTGGTCTCCTCCTTCCTTCCGGCTCCCCGTGACGTGCAGGGACCTGCGGCGTCTGCTTCCGAGGCTGGACGAGTTTGGCTGACGGTGTATAAGAGGAAGTGGCAGGAGCCCCGCTGGTCTGGCCCGTTCCAGGTTGCTGCTCGTACGACTCACGCTGTCCAGCTGCGTGGGAAAGGTTCTATTTGGTTTCACTGGTCCCAGTGTGCTCCGGCCCCTGACCCCCCCTCCTGTCCCTCATCTGCAGCAGCTCTCTGCTGACCTGGGGGTATCTCTCTGCAGTGGGTGGTGTCGGTTCTGACTAGGCAGTATCGACTGCCGAAGCCAGGAGGCAGGGCTTGGCCCACCCAGAAGATTGGTTCCGGTTGCTGTGATCATTCAGTGTGATCTTTATGTGCCAAAATTGGGCGAGATAAGCAATTTCGGCTTGCTTTTCTCGAAGAGGGAGTATACAGAAGAGAAAGATCGCAAAACATCTAACACATTACACAGCAGGTTTTGACCACTTCACAATCGGTGAAGGAAGCCAGGAGGCGGGGCCTGTCTGTGTATTTGTGTTATTGGGGGAAATGTTCAGTTAATGAAGTAGCTGGCATTTCATTGAGGGCGATCTGAAAAAATTGGAAGAAATAAAGAGCCCACTCTACTGAATCGTCTCACCACTTGCAGCCGCTTGGTGACGGAGGAATAAACAAGAATAAAGACTAAAAAATATAATAATAAAGACTGAACATTTATTAATCATTTTTTCTGTTTTTTTACAGGTTGTTTAACCAATTTTTTTATTCTACAGGTGCAGATTGTTAGACACTGCCTAAGAGGGTGTCAAAGACTTTTTAAGTAGTAAATTTGTAGGATTTTGTCATAATACTCAGTTTTTACGGTTTTATAAAAGTTTTTATTAATACGCTAAAACATTTTAAGGGGTGTTTAAATCATAATTAGGTTGACTTGATCTTGGTTTTAATTATCTTTTTTGATGATATGGTTTTCTGTCAATGTTTTTTAGGTTGTGACAATTGCTAGAGTTTGCCTTGTACTAAAAGAATATTGAATTGGGTTAAAACGATAAAAAATAAATTAATAAAATAAAAATAATTGCTTAAAGGTAAAGATAAAGAAAAACAGACACCCTTCCTTGGTTAAAATAAACATAGGATCACACCACTAACAGAAAGTTTGCATCTTTGGGAAAATAAGAAGGTGCTGTGCACCACAGGTATTTGCATAATGTTATTGGTCAATATTATCTTTTACTGTTGTGGTGAATGGCCCTATAATAGTTCTGCAAATCAAACACAGGTTGAAGTTCACTCAATTAGACCGAGAAGAAACTTAATGGCTAAATCAACTCCCTATTCACTGTGTGGCTCTTCCGCCGCACATCGTGGATTTTCTCAATTTTGCATACCAAAAGGACGATCTGTAGTGATTACTATTCCCTTAAATACATTAGTTTATAAGGGAGAACAAGCAAGTAAATATAAAACCTACCCCTTGTGGTACATAACAAATGATCAAAAAGATACTAGTTGGTCCACTTTAATTGCTGATCCCCGTGGATATGACTGGAGAAGGTACATTACTACAGCTTATGCAAGACATATGCGTCCTTTGGTTAAATTGGATAAGGTTGCAGATAAATTACTTCTTACTGTTAATTTAACTAAAAGTGATCTCCTCCCCTTAAAATATCTCGAGAATGGGCAAGGTTGTACTCTCTTTATAATTTGGGTTTATAAGGGGGGAAAAGATGTTCAATTTCCTATTATGATCTGTCAAGATTCTCGTAATGCTTCCACCTCGGTAAGTCAAAATCAGGCCTCAGCAGCAAGAGGTAGTATAATTAAAGAAGAACCATCTGTGGACGATTACTTTGAAATGATGACAGGGGTGGGAGGCTCCACTAATAATTGGTTGCTTATGGTAGAACAAGCAGGACAAGAAGCGAGGCGGGATTGTGTTGTGTGCATGGGAGCCAGACCTATTCTCAAGGTGGTCCCTGCACCTGTTGAGCTCAACACAACTTGTCTGGTTTCCCTGCTGTCTAGTTTAAATCCAGTAAAAGATTGTAGTAACTGGGAGAAATTATTCCCTATAGCTGATAACAGAGCTACCCCACCTTTCTTTGATAGTAATGTTGCTCCAAATAATTTTACTTGTTTCAAAAATGATAAGCCTGGAAATAAAGTAGTGGGTTCAGTCAACATCACGTATTGCAATTCAATCCAAAACTCTGGAAATGTCAATAATGGTTTCATTAGCAGTATTTGTGTCGACTATGGTGTTATGTGGATGTTGTTGTATTCCATGTATACGTTCATTATTCATAAAATGCATTGACAAAGCTGTTGGTAATAATATGCAAGGTCAATATCTGTTAATCCCACACTTGGAGCCTGAAGGAGAAGTACAGAGAAATGGTCAATCTATTTGAAAAAAAGATTGAAAGAGGGAATTGTCGTGATTGATATTTTTTTAGGGCTACTTTATATAACAGTCTCGTATTGAATATGTTTATATAATCTTTAGTTAGTATTCAGAAAGTAAAAGTCTGTTTTTATTAGCTTGCATGATAGTAAAGAAATGTTTGTCAAGTATGGTTTATGGGGGAAAGCTTTTAAGTCGTAAAACTCTAGGCTAAGGTTCTTGCACGTTGTAAAAGTGGGATGCGGAGATAAGGAACAGAGTAGAGAGTAGACAGTCATAAACAGACCGGATGGTTACAGCGATAACTCAGGAAACCTTGAGAATAAACGTTTGGTGTAATAAAATCTAGGGGGAGGAGAATAGACATGTGACTACGTGCTTTGTTCTTCTTTAATAAAAATGGTACACCCCTGTAGACGACAGTTCAGTTCAGTTCAACTCAGTTCTGACTGTTCTCCGCCTGCAGGTGTGTATGAGTGTGAAACAGAAATTCTGTGTCTGTGCATCATTTCCATCTCTGTCTCTCAGCTCTGATTTTATTTTTGAAAAACTCCCGCCGGGGTAAATGTTGGCGCCCCTACACTCTCCGGAAGCGAGTGCCGATCGCATGGGAACGAGGAGCCAACACCAGGCACTTAGAGCATTATTGATAGATCTCCACAGAGACAAGTTGTGGGTTACAAGGGAGTAAAAAATGTATTTCAATATTTCTTGAGATTGTTGTAAATTGATTCGCCCCAATCATCAACTAGGTATACTTTTATATTGTACAGAACACACTCTCACATCTCACAGCATAGTCCTTCTACTCATCCTACCTGTTATATACGGGTGCATCAAGTTAAAAAATAAAGTCAGAAAGGTGAGAAATTGGCTATATTGAAGTAGAGGTGCCACTAGACATAAATCATTACCTTAGTTTTGCTTCAGGCTGTTGCACCATCTCATTCATTTAAATACTGTATGTCTGCAAAATATCAGGGGACTACATAATCGATCATCAGCTGTATTCAGTCTAGGAGCTCGTTTGCACTAAGAATATAAAGTAACTCCAGAGCAGTATTTTATTATCAAACGCAAAATAACCGTGGCAAAAATGCCAAAGGTGGTCTGGGATCAGCAAAGAAAGCTCTCATTATAAATTCATACACACACCTTTGGGGGGTGTTATTTAGTCAGATGGATGAAAAGAACAGCTGTGCTTTCAGAATAACTTTCTGGAGGTGTTTACAAAATGAGATCTCACTACACTACAGGCAGACGACTAGGAGAGGCTGCTGGTAGACTGAAAGCTATACGCATCCATTATCCCACATGATCAGCAACAATCACATCATCTCCCAGACACTTCCAGGTAGACATGAGCCCCATCAGACCTTATTGGTACTGCCAGCTGAGCAGTCATACAACTATCAAAGCTCACAGTCCAGCCTCCTATTTGATCACAGCAATGAGTGCAATCAGCCAAATGATAACCCATTTATCCACTTTAAATCTTGACTATTTAGAAGCAGTAGGAGCGAAATGTCTTACTATATCGAGTCTTTTCCTAAAGAGATTCTGTAATGATGGTTTTTGTATCCTCCATCTCAATTTCTCTTATTTAAAACACTTTGTAAAAGGAACAAATTGATGTCAGATATATAAAGGGGGATTTTAAAAATATGCCATTGTTAAACCCATAAGTCAGCTTGGGTAAATATACAGCAAACTACAAAATTGTAGGAAAAGATGTTTAAAAAGACCTGAAATATTACTTAAACATAACTTTACACTGATAAATCTCCATATGTTTAAACAGTGAGCTGTTTTGATTTCTTGCTTTACATCCCTTATTCATTTTTATAGTTGAACATTTTGGATCCTTGTCTGACCGTTCCAGTTCCAGTCGATTTAAAGAAATTGTTGCTATCAGTGTAGATTATGGACAACTTTTGAACAATCAACATAGGCTTGCTTTTGGGTACAGCAGAGTTTTAATTAGCATTTGTGGCTTCAACTACATATTGTGATACTGGACAAAGGTTTGCGAAAGTAGTCCTGAGACCATGTGGTGATATTGTTTATAGATGAATGACGATTCTTGAACTGAGGGTTCATGGTTGTTCAGCCTATCCTTGCCCCCTTGTCCTTAACACACTGAAATACCTCCAGATTCCTTGAATTTGTTAATTATGTTATGCACTGTTAAAGGTGAAATATCTAAATATCTCCCCATGTTTCTCTATGGACATTATTTTATATATTATTAAATATTAAACATATTACATATTGAACATATTAAACATATTAAAAATTTTTATAATTGTCCCACATATTTGATGGTAAACTGGAGATCATTGGCCCATGTTTGTTCCTAAAGGACTACATTATCATACCTCTCAATTTAATCAGCCAGAGTAACTGGCTAACTGGAAGTTTTTCTTGCAGCTCTGAGCCTTGACTTAGCATGTTATGCTAAGCTACAGGAGGCTGCTAGCAGTGAGTGAGAGCGGCTATCCAGGAAAATCAATGTTAGACCACCAGCCAATGAGCATGCAGGTCCCCAAACAGTGACCCTGATTGGCTGATGATCTTTTTCAGTGGATAAATGCCATTTTAAAATGTATAAGCCACTGGGGAAAACACCATTATGAAAACTAACAAAATTAAATAAAAATTATGTCAATGGTAAACATTTAAATCATAAGGTTGTATTTATTTATTTTATTTTGAGAACTTTGAAGTTCCATACCTGTTGACATCACTTTGTTCATATCACATGATTTAACCAATTTACCTGATTACTTGCTCTAAATTGGTCCTGTCGCAACCTTTTTAGAAATGTGTTGTAGGCCTGAATGACAGGAAAAGATGTACATTTACAAATAAAATTAAGTTGATCAGACAAGATATAAAATGTTTTCTGTTCATATTGTCTGTAATGAAATACAATTTAAAGTATATTTAGAAATTATGCTTTTTTATTTGAATTTTACATACTCTCCCATCATTTTCTGATTTGTAGTTGTAGCATATGTGGAAATGTATTATGTTTGTTTGGTTCTTGCACGGTAGTGGGAGGCTCCTAATTTCTATTCTGATGCCCTCGAAAAAACAGAAAGGTCAAACTACTGACCAACGGAGAGGGGAATTCAAGGCTGAACTCCACAATGCCCCCACCTGGGGGGTACAGAGAGAGACAGACAAATATACCACTGAATTGGCTGGGCAACGCTCATTGCTCTTGGGAGCAGTGTGGGACATAAATCTGCCTGTGGATGGGAAAGAATGGCAGCCACTCAACTAGGGGGCATCAAAACACATTTTAAATATTGTCAGTATGACATGTCTTGTCCACTGCTCAGGCTGTGCTGACAAGAGGGACACTTAGCTGGCATTTATGAATCCAACTTAAAGGTTGCAGAAAGTCAGTTGAACTTACAGTCTGCAAGCTCGAGTTCCATTTTTTTTTTTTTTTTTTTATTCTTTGAATTTAATATTCAAACAAGTTTCTGTGTGAATGTAAATTAAAAATTCTGCTGCTAAAGAATGCTAACCAGAGTGGTTCAGTAGATATGTTGGGCACTATACTATACGTACCAAACTAATACAAGTGGCTAGTAAGCCGTTTTACAATGCAACTATCTTAGGGAAAATTAAAGGTCTCATTCATTTATTTTTGAATAAATTTGCTGTGCTCCCTATCGTGAATTACTGCCTTGTGAGTTTTTTTTCTGTGGAACAAACGCTCTCTCACTACTCTCTCACTATTACCTTAACAGGGTATTAAGAGGGGTTCAGTATAAATAAATAAATAGATTTGAATTAAAATATAGTATAATATACATTTTAATGGACAAGACAATGCTGTTATGTTTACATCTACTAGCCAATAGAAGCCGCTCTTGGGTGTTGCCAAATACGGTCTCGATCTTCCATGCACAGTAGCTGGCACTGAAGAAAATTGAGTCAACAGGTCTAGCAACTGTTTCAGAGCCCTGGAGCTATCGTTATCCGTCTTAGGAGAGGAGTGACGAGAGAAGTGCAGAAATTAGAGAAAATAAGTGAAGCCTACACTAGACTGACCCAAATAAAACATTTCCATGACATCAAAACATGTGAAAAAGGCTACTTTTCTCCTGATCGGTAAGCTTTATTAATTAATAAATTTTTACATTAATGAATTTCAACCGTTAAAATATTACGTTTTTCACAAGAAGCAACTGAGTCAAATATTTGATGACATGTTACAGGCTACAGGACCTGGTCGGTTGCAATTGTTATATATTGTCTAATCAGTGGAGGGAAGTGAGATGATTGTGTTAGCCTTTCCGGTTCTTTTTCTTAACCGTTTTGGGGAGATCAGTCTTGGGCCAATATATCTTTCCCTTCTGGGCTTACTATCCAGACATAGCTCTGCGGTTGTTGAGCTGGTTGCACACAAATAATGGGCCATAATGCTAATGAGAAGCAGCTTTATTGTTAGGCACAGTTCTATGACACGCTACTGCTCTGTACCTGCTCGCAAAGTGGGTCACATATATACACACCTGCTCCTCTTTCCTGGTCTCGCACACAGATGAGTAACAGATGAAACTCTTATGAGGATTTGAGAGCACTACAATAATAATATTTGTAAATCCATCCAGCATTTGCATAAACTAAAATATAAAGTTTCTAAGAAGAGCGAGTGTGCTCAAGCCAGCCGTGACAAATATCTGACTGGCACTCTCGCACCTCTCGCAACCTTTAAATTTTATTTTTATGCCATCATTGTATGTAACCTGTAATTTGCACATGGTGGATTTTTTTAAAAGAGGACCACAGATGATGATAATAATAATAATAATAATAATAATAATAATAATAATAATAATAATTTAGAACAATCGTGCTATTTAATCTCAACTTATTTTAGGAGGTTTCCAACACTTTTTAACAGACAACCTGGAGCCAGTCTGAACTGAATATTCACCCAGACCATGGTCACTGAACATGGTGCAGGCTGGTCACTAGATGCATCGGCAGTGAACCCAGCAGCACTTGTTTTTCTTTCATTGCAACTACAACCAAGACTCAGTAGATGTTGCCATTGTGTTTGTATTCCATATCCAACCTTTACCTCACTTAACCTATGGGTTCTAAGACAAATTTCAGCATTTTCTTCTTCAGCTCCTCTTCCTTGGGTAAGAAAAGCATAGCTGATGTCCATCTCCACAAATAATGCAAGCCCAAACATGTTCCACCAAGTTTCTCCTTGCCATAAAATCAATACAGTTCTCCTGTGGACAGTCACCAGCCAATGTAAGCAGTACTAAATACTAATTTGCCTGTGACGTAGCACAGACTGGCTTTTTCTGACTTACTCACTTCCATTTCCTTTGTACGACTAATGCAGGAAATGGGGGCTGAAGATAATGTTAAGTTAATTTACAATGTAACACATTAAAATAACCACATTTAATTTATTACATGCCTCAACATTGTTTGCTGTGATGATCCAAGACTAACTTTTGCCTTGCCTCTGGCCTGGGACAGTTGATTTTTTTTTCTTTAATCTTGAGTGTTTATCCTGGTTAAATAAAGGTACAATAAATGTAAAGTAGAAAGTTTCAGGAAATTTAAAGAGGGCCTTCCACGGTGTGCATACTCACTACCAACCCCAATAAGAGCTTCTGTTGATAAGTTATGTCCAGCAACATTGATGGAATGGGAATCGAAGCTTAAATGGGCAAAAGAACATAAGGTTCTTGGTTACTCATAAATAGGGGCACGTAGTACTTTGTTGGACCACTTAGTAGTCTGTAGTACTGTATTATACCATGTAGTACTGTGTAGTACAAAATTGTACCGTGTAGTACTGTATTGTACCATGTAGTCATGTGTGGTAGTGTATTATGCTTTTAGTACTGTGTAGTACTTCATTTTACCATGTAGTAGTGTGTAGTACTGTATTGGACCACGTAGTACCCTGTAGTACTGTATTTCACCATGTAATACCATGTAGTACTGTGTAGTACTGTATATAACCATGTAGTACTGTCTAGTACTATATATAACCATGTAGTACTGTGCAGAACTGTATTTTACCATGTAGTTTTGTATTTTGCCATGTAGTACTGTATATAACCATTTAGTACTGTATTGAACCATGTAGTACCCTGTAGTACTGTATTGAACCATTTAGTACCCTGTAGTACTGTATTTGACAATGTTGTACTGTGTAGTACTGTACTTGACCATGTAGTACTGTGTAATACTGTATATAACTATGTAGTACTGTATTGAACCATGTAGTACTGTGTAGTACTGTATAGAACCATGTAGTTCTGTATTTTGCCATGTAGTACTGTGTAGTACTGTATATAACCATGTAGTACTGTTTAGTACCGTATTTAACCATGTAGTACCCTGTAGTACTGTACTGAACCATTTAGTACCCTGTAGTACTGTATTTGACAATGTTGTACTGTGTAGTACTGTACTTGACCATGTAGTACTGTGTAATACTGTATATAACTATGTAGTACTGTGTAGTACTGTATTTAATTTAATGGTACTTTAATCTTTAATTTGAGCAGTTTACATTTTACCAACATTCATATTCAGATTATTCTGTTACAGGAGCTCAAAAGAAGGAGTAGGCTGAAGCTACAAGCTTATATATACGCCTACCCCATAATCAATATAATAAATATTTATATTTCTCGTAACCCTGCACAATCTGTCTATATCGAAAATAATAATTCAGGAAACAAAACAACAACAAAAAAAGCTAAATTCCAGAGGTGGGTAGTACACAATTACATTTACTGAAGTACATGGACTTAAGTAATTTTTTTTAAAGTAATTGTATTTTTAGATTATTTTATCCATATAGTACGTTAACATTTCTATTGTACTCTTGCGTGAATAAAAGTAATAGTTAAATTTTGCATCCTAGGAAAAGTCTCAAAACAGCATCCAGAAACACCATTTACCTATGGATTACTAAAATGAATCTTCTTTCAGTTTATCATTAAATAGACAAACAAAATTATTTCTACAGAGTCTAAACTGGAGAAATTTGTGGATTATGTGTCATACTTGATCATAAACTGAACAAGGAAAAAAACCAGCACAACTCAATCAGTAGTCTTGTTTCTGCAATGTGCTACAGGAAGACAATCACCAATGCCACTCTTTTCCGATAGTCACTAGTCACAAATATGCAAGTTAATTGGTATTCTATGGTCCTGCTACATCACCTGTATCACAACCATTTCCACTGCCGTAGATTATATGATTCAGTACTTGTATGGTGTTTATATATATTGTTGAATTAAATAATTATCATAAGTAATTCAATGCATGTTCAAGCAGAGACAAAATGGAGCCAATTTCCAGTTTAACATTTATTTTGAACAGATTAACAAATTGCAGTTTTACAGAGGAATTTTGCCCCCGTCAGTTCCTCTGTGGTCCAGATTTAAAGAAATCTGAACAATTAACTGATCTTCATTTCACAGCTTTATAGACAACCGGGCCTCTAGGCGTTTCTAATCTCTCCAATCAGAACATTTTCATACAGTGTCTTAGCCATGATTTGCTGTCAGAGAATCCTGGAGTCAGAAGATGGGTCGTCTCTGTTCTGGGTCAAAGGTTCATTATAAAGATTTATGGTTAAATGGCTATCTGCTTCTCTAAAACTTTTCTCCCAGTTTCTTATCTAAACATCCTGCTTTTACAACATGCCATAAACTTTAGCCAAAAGTTTTACGACTTAAAAGCTTAGCCCCATAAACAATACTGACAAACATATTTTTACCATCATGCAAGCTAATTAAAACAGACTTTTACTTTCTGAATACTAACTAAAGATTATATAAACATATTTAATACGAGACTGTTATATAAAGTAGCCCCAAAAAATATGAGTCACGACAATATATATATCTTTAAATAAATGCATAGGTTTTTATGTTATAAATGTTTGCCCTATTTAGTGAGGTGCGTTAAAAAGCCAGGGTGAAAAGTGGACCGTTGATAGTGGTACATGCCTCCATTTCAAAATGCCCCCACAGGGCTGCCCTATCTGGTGGAGTTTGTGGATGTTTACATCCTAAGCTGTGTAATGCAGTAGACAACGAGGTTAGCAATGACAACCGTAAGAACTTGCATCACTACTTGCTACTTGTAATACCTCAGTGATTGAATAGTTTCCAAATTATCTTACGAATTTAAATCCCTTCCTCGGCACTATATTGTAGTAAAACTTTTTCTTTATACTTTTTCTTGAATTTTTAAAGAGTTGGGCACTGCTTAAGATCTTCCTCCAACCCATTCCAGAGCCAGACCCCTTGCACAGAAACGCACATCCTTTTTCTGGTTGAGTGCATCATCTGCACTTTAAAAATCATACATCTTCTTAGATCATAATCCCCTTCTATTAATTCATACAGTCCTGAATTTTGGCTGGTAACAATGATTTTGTAGCCTTATATAATAGTTGTACTGTATAAAAGTTAGCTGGATCGTAAAATTTTAATAAATTACATTGCAGAAATAATTTATTGAAGTGCTCATAATATCGAGCCTTGTTAATTGTTCTGATTGCTCGTTTCTGGAGTAAGAAAAAGGGAATGTAATGAACTTTTATAGTTGTTACCCCAAATTTTTATACCATATGTCAGATACGACATGACCAGAGAACAGTAAAGCAGATGCAGCGCTTTGTACTCGAGCACATGCTTGGTTCGATTAATCACTGCAATACTTTTTGAGATTTTATTTTGAATGTGTCTGATGTGCGGTTTCCAGTTCAGTCTATCATCAATAATCATCCCAAAAAAATTGTTTGATACCTTTTCTATTGTAATACAGTTTATAGTGATTACCCGATCCTGATATGTAAATGTACCATACATCATTACTTTAGTCTTATTTAAATTAAGTGAGAGCTTATTAATATCCATCCATGATTTATCTTAGTCAATTCCAGATTTGCTATATCAATAAGATTGTTGTAATTATCATTGGAATAAAAAATATTGGCATCATCAGCAAATAATATCATTCTCACCACTTTAGAAACATTGAATACATCGTATATGTAGAGATTGAACAATTGAGGACCCAATATAGATCCTTGAGGGACACCACAAACTATGTTTTGAAATCTAGACTCCCACTCCCCTATCTTAACAAACTAATGCCTCTCGGTTAAATAGCCCTGCATCCAGTTCCCAGCCACTCCTCGAATACCATATTTTTTCCAATTTATTAAGTAAAATGGAATGATTAATTGTTTCAAAGGCCTTTTTTTAAATCAATAAATATTCCTAATGCAAATTTCTTCTTAACAAGCTTTGTACTAATGTATTCCACAGCTTCCAGAATTGCCATTATAGTAGATCTCTTTTCTCTAAAGCCATATTGACTTTCATTCAATATCCCACAGGTATCAATATATTTTTCCAACCTTTTACAAAAATCTTTTTATAATATTTTTGAAAATTGGGGGAGCAGAGAGACTGGTCGATAGTTTGTGAAGATGTTCTTGGATCCTTCTTTGTATAAGGGTATTACTTTGGCGATTTTCATTTTATTGGGTAACGTTCCAGTTTGAAGGGACAGGTTACATATATAAGTTAAGGGTTTAACAATAGTGTTAATTACTTTTTTCACTATTATCATGTCTAAGCCATGACAATCAATCTAGGATTTGTTTTTACATTTATTAACAATGTTAAGAATCTCAAACTCACTCACACTGGAGAGAAAAATGGTCTTTGAATTCCTTTCTATAAATGAAAGTGTATCATTATTATGCTCAGAAAATTTCTCTTCCAATTCAGATCCAATATTCACAAAATAATCATTGTATTTATTTGTTATATGCTGCATATCTGAGTTTTCTTCATTGTTGATAACAAAGGAATCTGGAAATGAATTATTTATTTGGTTAGCTTTCAATAAACCATTCAATATGCCCCAAATCCCTTTCAAACTGCTTCTATTCCATCTCTGTAGTACTTTTTTCTTATTTACTCTTATATTTGTTAATTGTTCTTATATGATTTGTAACAATTTTCAGCTTCTTTTGTCCGTAGTTTTATAAATTCATCATTTTTCTTTTTACATGCATTTAGTAAGCCTTTCGATAACCAGGGACATTTCGTACATTTCTTCTTTTTATAATATTGTTGCACGGGGCAATGCATGTTGTACAGTAAACAAAACCTTTCTAAAAATATACCATAGGCTTTATCCACATTTCCCTCTGTATACACACTATTCCAGCTTTGTTTCAATAGGTCAATTTTAAATTTATTTATTGCATCCTCTGATCTTAACCGTACATAAACATAAACAGGATTTTTACTAATATCTTTAGTTTTATAGTTATCATAAATTGCAAAAACTGGTAAATGGTCCGAAATGTCACATATCATCAATCCACTGGCTTTAATATTTAAGCTTGGAATATTTAATATTTTATATCTTATTTGTAAAAATATTGTCTATGAGTGTGGCACTATTTTCTGTTACTCTACTAGGCCGAGTTATAGTCGGAAATAGGTTCATACTGTACATTCGATTCACAAATTCATCCGTCACTGCATGTTTATTTGGATTCATCAAATCTATATTACAATCACCACATATGAATAGTGTTTTATTTATGTTTGAATACTACTGAGCCCCGCAGGGGACATGGTAGAGAAAATATTTTAAGGTGAGAAAAAAAAAAAAAGAATGGATTTTGCGAGATCTTGAGATTCTTTTGCGTTATCTTTAGAAAGTTTTGTGTTATCTTGAGAAATATTTGCGTTATCTTGAGAAACTTTTGCGCTATCTGGAGAACGTTTCGAAAAGCCCTTCCTGCATTTACAGTGTTACCGACTCAGTTTGCTGCAGCCTTGTGCACTGCTATGATGGAAGACACTCACAGACGGGATAGCTTAATAGTTTAATTTTGAGATTGGCGTCAAATATCAGGACATAAAGTCAGTGCTTAGCTCTAGACATGGTTTTCATATAAGTGAAAGACATTGCCCACAGGATTTTGCGCACAAAAGGACTGTCACGTCGTAAACAGCTTCTGAACTAGTGGATCTGATTGAGTTCATTAGCCACCAGTTGCAATACTCTGGACAATTACATGGCTATCGTTGGATGTGTGCAAAATGCAGAGAAAATGGACAATGTGTGAGAAAAGAGGACGTATGGCTGGTGTTGAAGGAGTCGGATTTTCTCAAGATAATGCAAAACTTTCTCGAGATAACGCAAAAGTTTCTCAAGAACTCGCAAAATCCATTTATTTTATTTTTTTCTCACCTTAAAATATTTTCTCCACCGTGTCCCCTACGGGGCTCAGTAGAATACAGTTTCTCGATCCACTCAGTGAATATTTCAATACTTGAGCCTGGTGGTCCATATATGCTTTCTTTTCACAAGAGATTTCAATTATGAAGCAATCTAGAACATCACTTATTGTTAGTGACTTACTTTCCACTTGTTTGTACTTTATTGAAGTATGAACATATATAGCCACACCACCACCCGTCTTATTTTCTCTATTCACGTAGTTCAGATCATAACCATCCATTTCAAACTGAATACCTTTATTATCCTTAAACCCTGTTTCCGATATTGCTACAATACTATGTAGACCATGTAGTACTGTATTTGACTATGTACTACTCTATTTCACCATGTAGTACTGTATGTTGCCATCTAGTACTGTGTAGTACTGTATTTGAACTTGTAGTACTGTGTATTACTGTATTTGAAAATGTAGGACTGTGTAGTACTGTATTTGACCATGTAGTACTGGGTATAAACATGTAGTAGTGTGTAGTACTGTATTGGACCATGTAGTACCCTGTTGTACTGTATTTGACTATGTAGTACTGTGTAGCACTGTATTTCACCATGTAGCAGTGTGTAGTGCTGTATTTGACCATGTAGTAGCGTGTACTACTGTATTTGACCATGTAGTACAGTGTAGTACTGTATTTCACCATGTAGTACTGTGTAGCGCTGTATTTCACCATGTAGTAGTAGTGTGTAGTGCTGTATTTGACTATGTAGTACTGTGTAGTACTATATTTGACCATGTAGTAGTGTGTAGTTCTGTATTTGACCATGTTGTACTGTCTAGTACTGTATTTGACCATGTAATACTATATAGTACTGTATTTGACCATGTAGTACTATGTAGTACTGTTTTTGACTATGTAGTACGGTATAGAACCATGTAGTACTGTATTTGACCTTGTAGTACTGTGTAGTACTGTATTGTACTATGTAGCACTGTATTGTACCATGTAGTACTGTGTAGTACTGTATTGGACCATGTAGTACCCTTTAGTACTGTACTTGACCATGTAGTACTGTATATAACCATGTAGTACTGTGCAGTACAGTATTGTACCATACTGTACCCTGTAGTACTGTATTTGACTATGAAGTACTGTGTAGGACTGTATTTGACCATGTAGTAGTATGTAGTTCTGTATATAACCATGTAGTGGTGTGTAGTACTGTATTTGACCTTGTAGTACTGTGTAGTACTGTATTGTACCATGTAGCACTGTATTGTACCATGTAGTACTGTGTAGTACTGTAATTGACCATGTAGTTCTATGTAGTCCTGTATATAACAATGTAGTATTGTGTAGTACAGTACTGGACCATGTAATACCCTGTAGTACTTTGTTTACTGTATTTGGCCATTGTAGAATTAAATTTTATAAAAAGATAATTCAGTGCATGTTCAAAGCAGAGACAAGGAGCCAATTCCCAGTTCTCAGTTTTATTTATAACATATTAACAAATTGCAGTTTACAGAGAAACATGCCCATTTTCTCTGGGCCAGATAAAGACATCTGACAACGAATGGTTTTCATGTCATAACTTTTATAGACATCCAAAACTTCCCAGGATTCTGGGCGTCTCTTATCCCTCGGAATCTGCTCCAATCAGAACGTTTTTAAAAAGTGTCTTGACAACCACTGGTCCGTCCAGAATTATGCATTCCTCCTCCTGGATCCAAGTCAAAAGTTCATTCTGAGTTTTATGGTTTTATGGTCCCGGTTCCTCCCTACTTTCTAATCTACAGACATCCTGGTTTTGCAGCCTGCAATAAAACTCTTTGTCTCAGAGGTACTTAAAGGTCACACATACTCCCAACAATATCCAAGGCTCTGATGTTCCTCAAAAGGTGCCCAATTAAAATACTGGTCAAGGATGTGTTTCACAACCATGCATAATATAAAACAGACTTTTACCTTCTGAATGCTTACTAAAGATATAAAATAGCCCCGAAAACGTAAAATACAACACCATGTAGTAGTATGTAGTTCTGTATGAAACGATGTAGTAGTGTGTAGTACTGTATTGTGCCATGTAGTACTGTGTAGTACTGTAATTGACCATGTAGTACTATGTAATACTGTATTGGACAATGTAGTACCGTATTTTACCATGTAGTACTGTGTAGTACTGTATTTGACTATGTAGTACCGTATTTTACCATGTAGTACTGTGTAGTACTGTAATTGATCATGTAGTACTATGTAGTACTGTATTGGACTATGTAGTACCCTGTAGTACTGTACTTGACTATGCAGTACTGTATTTCACCATGTAGTACTGTATAGTACTGTGTTTTGCCATGTAATACTGTGTAGTACTGTATATAAGCAAGTAGTACCCTGTAGTACTGTATTTAACTATGTAGTACTGTATTTCAGCAGGTAGTAGTGTGTAGTACTGTATTTGACAATGTAGTACTGTATTGTATTGTGTAGTACTGTATTTGACCAATTAGTAGTCTCTACTACTATATACTGTGTCATTAGGCCTTCAATGTATAAAGACTGTTAGATGAACTTTAGTGAGCTCTGATCAAAGGTGCTCCGTTTCCCCAGCAACAAGAGTGAGTGAAAGCAGCAGCAGGTGTCAGACACTGATGATTAACAGCCCCTATTCCACTTTAAGAGCAAAAAAGTGCCCCGAACAAATCGTTCCCATTTGAAAACCGTACAAGGCATCGGAAAAATTCTTCAAGTATGAGCGAGATTTTTCCTCCTCCTTTGATATTCTCAAAGCACAACTCTCTACCTTATTCACAGTCCGAGAACCAACGAGAGAAAAATGACTAAGATCATGTCTGGATTTCAGAAAATCCTGAGCAGTCAGAATGGTAAAGTATAGGAGAAACCTGGTCAAACTGGGTTCTACTTTGAGCGCTCTAGAGCTTGCTGAGAGAAAATCGTGGGACATAGGTAAATTCTGAAATGAAAGTAAGAATCATAAAAGGGGAGTTCTAGTTCATGACCAAAAATCATGTCACTAGTGCAAAACATGTGGCCATGACGGCGAGTTAAATTTTTACCATCATGTTCCAAGCTTACATCGCTCCACACTCTACTTAGCGAGCAGTTACACTCTAGAAATGGCGATATGGGGCAAACTTTGGGTTGAACAAAGTCAAATTGTGAAAAAAATTATAGCAGCTATCGACGTCAGTTCTTTAGTGCTAAACAGAGCAGGGATATGGGTACACCCTCAATTTCAAATGGGGTTGCTAGGTTATTGTATGGTGACACAGTAAATCCTCAAAAATAGTGGATTTTCATGATTTTTGACTTCTGGCTCCATTCATTTCCTATGGGATTTTTTGGCGTGGTTTTCACTAATTACGTCAACATGGTAACTCAAATTGCCAATAAAAGTAATAGCACACATCGCGCGATCGAGCAGGTCAATTTTATCTATATATTGTGGGGGTGCATGCTACGGTACAACCCGCATTAATTTCCGAAAATTTTCAAAAGTGAATAGTAATTGGTGCCTGCCCATGCAATTGCATGGATGCATTGCATTGGGCAGGCCCCAATAAATAAGATAGCTGTCAAAAAACATGTCAAATAGTCATTTGTTTGGGTTTGTCTGTCCTCAGCTTCACCTGGCTTTGCTATGTGAAGTTTTGAACTCTTGCAGAAAGAAAGCTGTTTTATGCCTTTCCCTACCAGAATATTAGTGCATTATGTCAAAGTATATGAAAGCAAAGAAACATAAACTAAAGTGCACAGTTGAAGAGCTACAATCGATGTCTAAACTCTAAGACTCGTGTAAAACTGCTGTGTTGTAATTAGTTAAGATTGATTTGTGAAATTAGTCTTCGGTTATTACCATTTATGTTTTTATATGAGGCCACAATCCCTAAAGATAGACTTGTTTTGTTTTTGTTATTTCGAAGTACAACCCAATCTAGCGAGCAATGGTCTTCAGGACATATATAATATTTACATCATTCTCTGTTTTGATAGGTCAAAGTGTTCTGATTAAACTTTAACCAAAACGGCTTATAAACTGACACAAAAGTCCAACCTTTCTGAAAACTTGTATCAGATTGAGTCTAGATTTAATTTGGAAATTGACAGTAAAATACCTTTAATGTACATTCGTAACCATAATTGCTTCAAAATTGCCCATAAGCAGCCAATAAATGGCTTAATAAACCTTAATCTAAAAGATAAATGTTAAGTAAAAAAAAAAAAAAAAACATATCTGTGGTTGACTGATCAGTTTAAATGTTACTTTCTCAAACACTTCTAAAAATGTTGTGCTCTGAAGTCTTTAACTACACTAAAATGCTTAAGTAATAAGGAGCAATTTATTACCTATTTTCTAAATTTAGAAATACCTTACACAGATATGCTTAGAAATATATTAATCAATACATTTTAATATCACACACTCTGGAACCTCAACTATCAACTCCATTTGTGAAAACCCCCAGGAAAAAAAATATTTTTTAAACCACACAGAGACACACAGAGTGGATACGTTATAAACTCTTAATTAAATTAGCTCATCTTGAAGGTTAGCCAAATTATTAAAGCAAATGTACTGATGCATTGATGGACAAGGGCATAACATTTAACAATAGTGCTTCCTTTTATTAATGAGACAGCCAGATGTGATTAAGAGGGCAATGATCACGCTGTCAGTCTTCCAAATGGTCAGGTCCCCAGTGCTTACCTCTCTGCATTTCCAAGCCAAATGGCTGGGTGTGGAAATGTATCTTCACATTTACAGCACTTGCTCTTTAAATATTCTATTGGTCCATCTGGAGATGGGTTTTCACATGAGACACAAGTCCACTTTGGACTTGCAGTCACCTTTAGTGTCTAAACTGATGCAACTATCCATTAGCATTAACACTGAGCTTTAACAGGAAGTCCAATATGAGCTTAGAGTAGAGGAATAAAATAGGTTGAATACTCTGTGGGTGATAAGTGTACTGATAGTAACTAAAGAAATTAGATAAAGATCCTGAAAAAATATTTTATAGAATTACATAAATTCAGCAACATCTTTCTAATAGCATGAGGCTTGTGGTAACCTCGAGGGGAGGTATGTTTAGCCTGATGTGCATCGTTAGTTTCCTCCACAAACCCTATTCCTCTTGTAGGACACAATCGACGTGTTTCCACTAGACAAGTTCCTGTTCCAAGCTGACAGGGTAAATAAGCTGCTCGGTCCAGTTAAAACAATTAGACTTAAGCATGTCACAATAATTTAAGCAGTGAGTGGGGTCACTGATAAGCAGAAAGACACGCCGTTCAACAATGGAAGAAGCAGGTATGACTGCCATGTTTCTGTTAACTATGTCACAGCAACTTTCTTACAATTTCACAAAGCCAGTCATTGGCGGCTTCTGTTATTATTTCGCTATAAGTTACAAACAATCACACTCATGACTTATCCATTCATGAATTATCCCATCCAGTGAGTCTCCTGGGCCATTCCAAGGTTGTTACTTGGTTGGTTGGTTGGTTACTGAAATTGCTTGGAATGCGGTCCTATCAGGCTGACCCAGTGAGGTGGAGATGTGCCTACGGTAAAGGTGTGGTAAACGTACTCTGAATTTCTGACTGCAGAAATGTACCTAATATTTCAATTTTTGTGTTATCCAGAAGTCGGCAACTTTTACCACTCAAAGATCCATAAAAGCCTGGGAGCCGCAAAATCTTATATTTAAAATGAAATAACACTGCATATAACTGTTCTTTGCCTTTATGCTATGTATTAGCTGCTAAACAAACTAAAATGTGTTGCATTTATGACATTGCTAAATGATTGCAGACAAAACTGAATTTTATCCAACAAAAACATTTTGAACTTGAAATGTCGGGTCAAGGCTTTCAAGTGAAATACTCAATGTATATTTGTCGTTTTTGTAATTATATAAAATAAAAATAAAAACGCTATAATTATCCATCGGCAGTAAACCAAAAATGCTGCCGTCTCCGTTTGCAGTCATCCTTTTACTGGCATGTGAAGTCAACTTTCAAACTGAATAATAAAAGGAGTATTTAAATTGTCAAATAAAAAAAATATAAAATATGCAGAGTAATACACATTAAAATTTTTTATCATACTTGGTTAAGGTGATTTCTGCACCTGAATCTCAGCGTACAGCGACAGCACATCAGGGCTGTATGCCGTCACCTTCATCTCTAAATAGGATCATTGTTACGGCCAACTATTTTTACAAGGGCATTGTTGTGTTTTATTGACTTTTTTGTGTTTTATTTTCCTAGTCTGCCTTTCAAGTCGGCCTGTATCTGCTGTAGACTGTTCCTGGTTCCTCCCTCCTCCTTCAGCCAAGTGATACCACCTGCAAGTCATGAAGTTGGGAGCTGCTGATTGGCTCCCTTGGCTTTAAAAGACAGATTCACCTGCAGTTGCGGGGAGCAGCTTGACACAGTGCCGCTTTCTCCCAGAGCTTGCACATTTCTCTGATTTTGTTTCTGGTCTCTGTGCTTAGGCATTGTTAGAACTTTGGTTAACTTCTGTACAAATCCCCCTACTGGCCAGCTGCATAATCACAGGAAGCTGTAGCTCTTGTGTGATGCATTAAAGTTTTAAGTCTGCTGTGGCTCTTGGGAATGACTGGGTTCACAAAAATACATCAATAAAATATTCATAAAATGTAAAATCTCTACTGAAAATATTACAAATGTGAATAATAAAAATAAATATTTGAATGTATTCTGTCTGTAAATTATCCCAAAATGGTAGTATCACATGTTATAGCAAGTTATGTAATATTTTGCTGTCACTTTAGGCAAAAGTCATTGGCTGAAGCAGGCAGAAGAATGTGAATGTGCTTGAGGAACTAGAAAGAGGGCAGTGAACATGATTGTATAATTTGGGCAATGATGTACAGAAAAGGGGAGGCTATATTTGTTTTTATTCAGAAATAGGTTCTCAACAGCTTTAGGTTTTAAGTGATTTTGACACCATCTCAATAGCCTTTTAAAGACATCTTTTCACAGAGTAAATAAGATGGCTGTGTGCACAAAAACAAAAGTGCGAGACAATATAAACTGTGGTACAGTACTTTTTGCTTTTCACAATATTTCAAGGGGTTTTCGAACCAGGTCATATTTGGCTCCTTATTCTCATGCAAAGCATGGTAGTGCCTTAGCATGAATGAGGTGTTACTATTGTACCCTAACTCTTTGGAACACAAACAGTTCACTTTGGAATAAAATAAACGGTAAAAAATACAGTTCTTGATAAACAAGTCTAAAATAATGTTAGACTGATGTTACCTTATTAGGAGTTATCAAGTAAAAATGTTCCCACACAGGGGAAATCGTCCTCCTAACTTCCTAACTGGCTTCATCATCCCTCTCTCTCCTCACTCTCCTAAATCTTCAAACTATTGCCCCATTTCCACTAGGGCCAGTACGGTACAGTATGGAAAGGGTCAGGACTGTCTGGAAAGGGAAGGTTGTGTTTTCATTACCATCTCAAAAGAACGATAGGGGGGAGAGGACGTGGGTAGGCTTACCTTAACAAAAGCTCCAGCATAAAGCATCTCTCTTATGTTGTTGAAGGTTAAATTTTTGGAAAACAGATATTTTTTAAAACAATGTACTACTTGGACTTTCATAGCTCAGCCATCTTGTTTTATAAGGACACTTTGCAGATTGTTTTTAGTTTGACATTAAATTAAAGTCAGCTCCAGGACAGGATGATTGCAATAAAAGAAGGTTTCTAAAAATATTTTTTATCACTTGCAATTTTTTCTTACAAAAAAAAAAAAAAAATCAGGTAGGAAAAAAAATGGATTAAAATCTGATATCAGATTTGGTATGAAAAAAAAAATCTGAGATTAAATTTTTAAGCCATATCGCCCAGCCCTACCTCCTATTGTTTCTGTAAATATTTATCCTCTATTTCGAAAACATTAATCCTGTAAAATAAGAGTGGTTTGGCCCTTTTTTAATAATGTTAGCCAGGGGAATCATATTTTGACACAAAAATAAATAGAAGAAATTATGGATTGAAAAATCTCAAATTAAAAGCCAACATGACAACATGGTGAAATACATGGATTCAATAGTATACAGTGCATCAGGAAAGTATTCACAGAGCTTCACTTTTTCCGCTTTTTTTATGTTACAGCCTCATTCCAAAATGGATAAAATTCCTTTTCCCATAAAATTCTAAGCACAACACCCCATAATGATAATGTGAAAAAAGTGTCTTTGAAATTGTTGCATATTTATAAAAAAAAAAAAAACTTGAGAAATCATATGTACATAAGTATTCACAGCCTTTGACGTGAAGCTCAGAATTGAGCTGAGGTGCATTTCTCTTTCCACTGATCATCCTTCAGGTGTTTCAGCAGATTAATTGGAGTCCAACTGTGGTAAATTAAGTTGATTGGACATGATTTTGAAAGGCACACACCTGACTATATAAGGCCCCTGGATTGAAAGTGCATGTCAAAGCACAAACCAAGGATGAAGACAAAAGCATTGAGTGTAGACGTCCGAGACAGGATTGTCTTAAAGCACAAGGCTGGGGAAGGTTACAGAAAATGTTCTACTGCTTCGAAGGTTCCAATGAGCACATTGGTCTCCATCATCAGTGGTCAGTGAGGTGACAAATAAACCGATGGTCACTTTGTCAGAGCTCCAGCATTTCTCTGTGAAGAGAGAGGGGAACCTTCCAGAAGGACAACCATGTCTGCAGCAATCCACCAATCAGGCCTGTATGGTAGAGTGGCCAGACAGAAACCACACCTCAGTAAAAGGCACATGGCAGCCCGCCCGGAGTTTGCTAAAAGACACCTTAGTGATGGGGATGTTTATCAGCGGCAGGAACTGGAAGAGTAGTCAGTATAGAGGGAAAGATGAATGCAGCAATGTACAGAGACATCCTGGATGAAAACCTGCTCCAAAGCGCTCTTGACCTCAGACTGGGGCGACGGTTCACCTTTCAGCAGGACAATGATACTAAGCACACAGCCAAAATATCGATGGAGTGGCTATAGAACAACTCCGTGAATGTCCTTGAGTGGCCCAGCAAGAGCCCAGACCTAAACCCAATTGAACATCTCTGGAGAGATCTGAAAATGGTTGTGCAACAACGCTTTCCATCTAACCTGATGCAGCTGGAGAGGTACTGCAAAGAGGAATGGGTAAAACTACCCAAAGATAGGTGTGCCAAGCTTGTGGTATCATATTCAAAACAACTTGAGGCTGTAATTGCTGCCAAAGGTGCATCAACAAAGTACTGAGCAAAGGCTGTGAATACTTATGTACATGTGATTTCACAGAGGTTTTTTTTATTTTTAATAAATTTGCAACAACCTAAACATTTCTTTTTACATTGTCATTATGGGATGCCGTGTGTTGAATTTTAAGGAGAAAAATGAATTTAATCTATTTTGGTATAAGGCTATAACATTAAAAAATGTGGAAAAAAGTAAAGCACGGTGAATACTTTCCGGATGCACTGTATATAAATACAAGATCCCAACATTGTTTAATGGTTAGTTAATTTGCTACTCCTACTGATATTTTCATAACTTTAGGCTGGTTGCGGTTAACTGCAGTGTTCTGCTTATTTGAAACTTTAAACTACAGCTTATTCTGACACAAACAAAAAACTCCAGACCAAACAGTGGCTACCTATTGCTGCGTAGGTGTGAGAGGGATATCATGTTACCGTACCAATCAGTCCATGGGTGGGCGTTTCGGGTCGCTCCGGCACGCTTGGAACCCAGGCAGAGGTAGTCAGAAAAAAGGGGTCGGCTGGGGTCGGTTCAGAACGCACGCAGGTAATGGTAATACGCCAAAGTGTCCCGTTCCGTACTGGCACTAGTGGAAACGGGGCATACCTGTCTCTATACTCACAATACTATCTTCAAACTATATATGCTCTAACCAAACTCTCTTATCCAAACTATCGACATACGCTTCTTAGCCTTGGCACACATTATAACATCAATACTGCGAACATACATTTGTGGATCCAAAGATTGACTTGATCCAAATTAATATTTTTTCCTGTTCACAAAAAAGTCTGGGACTACATTCCAAGTTTTGAACAAGTTTGTGTGGTTTGGGGAGGTTTTCAATTTCACTCCACTTATGACCGAGCGAGAAACGCCTTCTGAAGAGCAAAATCTTCAAGCAATGCTGTCAAAACTTTAAACTTGGGCTGTAATATCTGGTGTTATGAAGTATATTAACCATGGACAAAAATTTTATTTTAATCTTATTTTAGATTTTTACATTTTCATGTTACAATATCACCACAATCTTCAAATTTAGAGTTATATTTTAAAATCGAACAGCGTAAAATAAAATACATTTTAACTAAATACTCAATATTTTCAAAAACCACCAGGAGCATGAATGATGAAAATGTAAACTGCTCCCACTTGAGCTTTGGATCTCTAACTCTTCCCGAGTAAACATGTGTTTTTATGACTAAGGCTTTGCTTACCAAAACTGTAATTTTAATTTTTCCCACTTGTACTGTTGCAGCATTTCAGGCATCCCCATATAGAAAAGTTGGTTGCCTACATGTGCCAGGGCGAATTTGCTCATATCTCATGATGGTATTCTAATTGCAGGATTGACTCAATTCAAATTAAGACCGAATCCAGGATCAAAGTAGACAGCCCATACTAATGTAATACTTACCTGTGTTTATATGACCTTCAACCATGTAGATTATTTGTGTGTCCTCATGTGCATGTTTGAGTTTGTGTGAGTGAGTGTATGTGTAGAAAAAGGCATGTTTGTGTTGAGTGGGTGTGTGTGAGTGAGCTTGACACCTGAAGGTGCACAGTTAGCGTGGCAGACAATAGAAGCCTGCAGTAAACATCACCCAGGAGCAGCTGTACTTTGCTCTGGAAGACTGCAGCAGCCCAAGGGCAGCGATACGCCATGCAAGGAGGTAGGTCATCAGTGAAGCACAGAAGCAGCAGTCCCAAGGTCAAAGATTCGCAGGTAAGACAAGACATTGAGCCCCCCTAACCCAGCCACCTCACAGGCCAAACCCAGGATATCTTCTTGGTGATAAAAACCCCTTGGCACACACAAACCCCCAGCAGCAAGTAGCAGAGACACCATAATCATGGAAATCCACCATTCTGGCCAGAGCTCCCACACAAACACCACAGCAATTGTGGCAGCCCTCTGAAGCTGTCAGAGATAACAATGCAATTTGCACACCTCCAGCCCCTGCCGAACTAGGACAGGTGATAGTGGTAGAAAAAAAAATGCCTCTTTTCCACCAGGGACTCCTCAACCCAGGCAGGGTCAGGTCAGCCCCTATTTCACATGTTTCCACTGGCTTTGTATGGGCCAAGAAGATACCTGTTTTGGACTACCTCTGCTCAGTTCGAAGCGGGCCGAGGTGACCCAACATGCCCACCTATGGACTAAAGTAATGTAATTCTTCCGTCTATGTAGTGGTAGCCCCCGATTGGCCTGCAGGTGTGCATGTCAAGTTACATCAAAGACTAACTGACTTTTTGTGCCACTTTGCTCGCTCATATCCTTGCCTACTTACACATTCCTCAAATAGCAATGGAAACACCACCAGATGGTAATGGGACTGACTGACTCCACCTGAATCGGGTCGAGCAGACCCTAGTGGAAAAGGGCCTCCAAACCCACCCTCACTCCCAACAGTGTCTTCATGTGTGTCTCTGGTAATGGGAAATGTTATGATAAATGGAAATGAGTATGTCTAGAGGGCAATAAAATCTAGGTTGAGGCTAGGACCCGCTGCTTGCTGACAACAGAGTCCAACTCCATCCCAACCTCAAGTGTCTCCACTGTATTAAAATACTGATGTTTGCTGTTGGTTAGTGACAAGAGAATGAGTGCCAAGGCACTAACACAAATTCCTCAGTGGCCTGCTCCCTTACTGGTCCCCGCTTGTCCCACACAGGCTGCGCTGACACCCATACAATGCTGACCAAACCAGGGTGTCTTCAAAGAGCCCCCTCTCCTGGCTAGGTGCAGTGTCTGAGAAGTCTGTCAGCCAAGCAACTCAAGCCCACTGGAGGCAGCCCAGGACCCAGAGACTTGCCAGAACAGCCAGGCACCAGCAGGTGCATCAAGCTCTAAATCTACTTTGATTTAACCTTAATCTTTAACCCATTCTGCCCTACCAATGACCCAGCCAACAAGGACCCAGGCCATCTGAGGACCTAGCCCCAGCACCATCAGGAGCAGCAGGACAGACTGGAGGGCACAGCAGTCCACGGCTCCACCCAGTCTCAGTGTTGGCTGCTGCCTCTACCCCAACTCCACCACGAAAGATCAAAAATTATGTTAAGATTAGTAAATTCACTTTCACTTCACAATTATGTGCTACCTTGTATTATCTCCCCATATAAGATTCCAGTAAAAAACAATGTACTTAAAAAAATGCTAAAGTTCAAGGACATAAACAGCCACTCTATTTGCTTGAGACAAAGTTTAAAATGTGCATATTATGCACTGCTTATCAGGAATAATGAAGTTCTGTAGAATAATAGTTAAGTTTCAAGTTCGTCTTAAGTTTTTTTTATTATTACTACTTAAGAACAACACTTGCTAACTAAAACCATCATTCAGTTTAAACCTCAATCTGGTAATTTGAGCACCATACTGCAACCCCGTCGGATTTGTTGCATTATGGCGCCAAAAAAAAAAAAAAAAGCGACATCTTTTTTGGGATATTGTGTGGCTTCTACAGAAGTGGCTTCATTAATTACCCTTAAGCTGTTTCTTTTTGAACTTTTATACCTACATTATATTTAGTTGATAAATGACATGTCCACGTGTTGTTTAGTCACATATAAACTCTGCAGAGGTGCAATTAATCAAAGAGAACTAGAAAAAGTAGGCTGATTAATCATTATGGCATTATGTTATTCTAAAATATACATTTAGGACTTGGCTGGGATAAAATTCTCCAGTGGTCCAGAAAAAAACAAACTAAATACAGGGGTCACTTGGACTCAGTAGGTAGAGTAGTTGTATTTCAATCAGAGGGTCATAGGTTTGATTCCAGCTTCCCGCTGATAAATGTAGATGTGCAAGGCAATAACCTCAAGTTGCCCACCGAGCTCTGTATCCATGTATGAATGTGTGCACATTTGTGAGTAAGAATGAGTGAATGTTACTCCAGGATAAAGTGCTATGAGTGGTCTGTATGGCTAGAAAGGTACAATCCGTTTACCATTTAATGGAATAATTCTGTTAGTCCATAAAACAATCCTGCTCTCTATTAAAGTTAAGCTATTAAATTCAAAGAAAGTGGTAGTTTCTAATAAACACCCTCTGTAAAAACCCAGTTTTTAACCTCCACAAATAAATGCAACTTAAGAATTTTCAATGCGAAGTATCACAAGGTAAATAAAGAGTGTTAGGGAAACAGTTTTCTTGGAAAGACGTGATCCAGGCAGGAAGCTTCATCATTAACCCTGTACTGTTGATAGGAGTCAGTGACTCAGTAAGGGATGTGAAGGACAGAAGAAAAAAAAATCTGACAGTAGAGTAGAGGAGGAAAGGGACAGGGGAAGTGTCACTGTTGTTTTAGAAGGCAAAGAGAAACACTGGTTGACAGGTGAACCCAGGAGGATTGACCGGCCTTCATCCAGCTTTCAGTGAGAGCTCATCTGGCACCTACATAGCTTTTATGTCAAACAGGAAAAAAGGCTGGAGGATCCTTACACACAGCCGCATGTCTACAGCTCATATTAAGCAGCTTTAATGATCATCACATAATGACACAAGGACACTGTGATTATCATCTCAGGTGGTCGGTGTGTCTGTATAGGATCTATTTGTGCACAAGGGCACAATTTAAGCTATATATGCTATTCCAAATTAGTGTTTTTAAAAGCTTAAAACTTTTTAAAAATGTACTTTTTATAAAACATAGCTATATGAGTAGGGAGAAAACCTGACAGCAGTTATTAACGACCAGCCTCATTGCAAGGCCCGTCTTGCACCTTAATCTAAATCAAATTAGTAGTATGGCTTGGCACCCACACAGAGAGTGCTCTCTCCCAAGCAATCATTAGTTCAGTACTCATAGCAATAGACTCTGCATACACTTTTTTAAGCACTTAGAGAATATTTAGAAATTTCACCCCCATTCTATGATGTTTTCATCCAAGGTTAGGAGTGATCATTTTAATTAATATCTGCATGTAAACATCTTATTCTGATTTTGTAAAGCTTGGATAAAATCTTCAGTATGTTTTGTGAGCACTGAGTGTTAATTAGCTCACTTTAATTTCCTGTTATGCTTTTTATCTTGAAAAGACATCTTAATATGGTGAGACTGCTGTGTCAAGAATTTTCCTTATGCTAATTACACTTATTGGCCACTTTATTACGTTCCTCTATTTAATTACTTGTTAACATAAATAACTCAACCACTCATATGGCAGCAGCTTTTTAAGCATCCACACATGGTGAACATGACTTTGTAAAGCTCAAAGCAAAGAAAGGGGATTTAAGTGACTTTCAATGTGGGGAACACTGATTTTCAGCTCCCTCCAAAAATCTTCTACTAAATTTACATCTGCAGACTGGCTGGACCACTCCAGGACCCTGGAATGCTTCTCACAGAGCCACTCTTTACTTGTCAGGTCTGGGTTTTTTTTAGACATTGTCATGCTCAAAGACTCAGCCACAGCCAGGGGCTAGCCATGAGGAGACACGGGAAGTTTTTCAAACGGCCGGTCTGTTCTAGTGCCAGTGGCCGGACGTTTTTATTTTGTAGTAGCTCCTATTGAGTCACTGTGATGATCGTGTTCTGTTCCTGTGTTCGTGAATGAAAACAAGTGAGTGATACATCTTCCTATGTAGAAGACCTTTGGGATCAGTAGGCTACAGCTTCACCTTCACTAAGCTGTACCCTCAGCATTATGCAACTAAATAAGTGATCAGAACATCAGATCAGCTCTACAGGCATTAATTTTTTTGAAAATTATTCCTAACCGACAAAAATGCTAAGTTATGTTTAAATTATGGTATTTTAAAGAGTATAATGGAAGAATCGATACATATAGCCTATAGTCTACAAGTAACAAAATACATTTTAAGCAGTGAAAAGTTTTTTACAATAAAAATTTTAATTATAAAACTTCGAACAGTGTAAAGTGATTGAAGTGACAACATGTGGTTTTTGTCATATATTCAGTTAATACCAAAGTTCAGCAACAAGAAAATAACATTAGAAGAAAAAACTACTGTGTACAAAAAAGAGGTTTCACTTTAATAAATTGAAGGTTTTTGTCCCTTGTCTAAAGATTTTTTTAAATGCTTGTCTTGATTTTTTGAAATTACTTACAGTAGGTTGAATATCCACAAATCTTTTCTCAAGTATGAATAGTAATATTTCATAATAATTACTTTATTAGAACTTTTACATAAAACTTTTTAAGTAAAACTTAAAAGTATGATGCAGTAAAGTTAGTAAAGTAAAGGTGGGCTAATTGAGTAAATGTAATTAATGACTACCACCTCTGGTCATGATAACATAAAAACTGGTGCCCATCTCCAGCAGTCAACTCGCAAGAGGAGGGGTACACCCTGGATAGGTCGCCAGTCCATTACAGTTTTTATCTTGGAACTAGATTTTCCCCGTCTTTTCTATGGGGGAGTCAGGAACTCTGATCCTAACTAATGCAAGTGAGGCCTGCAAATCTTTAGATGTGTTTCTAAGACCTCGGATGAGCTGTTGCTGTGCTCCTAGATTAATTTTGGTCAGTCACTTTTGGAAGGTTTCCCCAGTGTAGAATTGTTATTTACCATTTATTAATAACAGTTTTATTGGGATTCTCTGGAGTCCCTTGGCTTTAGAAATGGCTCATCTTTTCAGACTTCTTAATACCCATGATTCTCGTATGCTCCTGAATGTCCGTGTCTTGCCACCTGATGTATGATTTCAGTATATTTTGGTCTGTTACACTTTGACAGCCAGTTCCTACTTAAGGGTATTCTTGATTGAGACAATTGTAGTATTCAGGCCTATTGTGGTTAGACAATTGAACTCAGCTTTCCAAAGATCTGACAGGCCATGGTTAATCTAGTTTACAAAAATGGGACAATTGCTTTACACGTTTTAATCGTTTTCATTTCCCTGCATTTTGTGTTTACTTGTGTCTTTGTTTCTCCAATATCTTTTTTAATTAAATTCAAAAAATTACAAAAGGTGGCAAATATTTTTTCTATGTACAACTATATCTGTAATATATATAAAAAACAATTTTTATTCAAACCAATCAAGTAAAAGCTCAAGTTATGAAAACTAAATTGACTGGCTAGCACATAGGGAAGCTGTGACAGAAGATTAATAGCTAGTTTGAAGACACCAGCTGTGAGCTTGGTCCTTTTGGTCAGAAAGCCATGGTTTGGAAAAATAAGACAGTTGGGATGTAATTAGCACTAGCCAATTAATGAACTATAAAATAGAAGGTTATGTAACTACTTGCAGTGTTAAGGTACTGTTAATTCAAATACAACAATGTTTTGCGCCTTTAAATGGTTATTTGCTGAATTGTCATAAATGTATTTATTATAAGTATAGGTAAGCATCTGATGTAATTAATAAACATGTCAAAAAAAAAAAAAATCAATGATTTCAAAGACAAACTAACCTATGGTGACTATACTCTGACTTCCAAAATACAGGACAGTCCTAAAAGGGTTTTGTGGCTATGTCAAGTCTTTTGATTTTAACATATTTAAGGCGTGCATTCACCATGTGGTTAGAGTGAATAGTTAAATTACAAGCTTCAAAAAGGCTTTTACCAGTAAAAATAAAAATCTGAAATAATACTCAGTGAAGACGAGCAAAATCTTATTTTCAGTGTAAAAATAAAAGTAAAAAAGCAGCAGTCTTATAAAGACAAAAATCTGCATAGTCCAGGTCAATTTACAGATGATCTCTCACTTTGTACTGCATCTTTGCCACTTTTGTCACACATAGAACCACATATGACAACTATGTTAATCTGTAAAGCTTCACATTCGCTTTGAGGCTATGAACGGATCAGAACCAGCCACTAGGCAGCAGCTCGGGGAAGACATCAGATAAGAGAAAGGCTGTTGTACTCCATGCATTGTACCAGTCAGTTTAATTATGATTATTGGTTACCTGAAAAACTAAAACCCTGACATTTTCATCAATCTATAAAAATCATATTAATTATATAATTATGGAATATATATAATTATGGTATATATATATATATATATATATATATAGTAACCATGTTATTAACCGTGTTCTTTCCTTTTCAATAAGAATATGTTCTTAAAAGCCTTATCTGATTAATGAGAGTTACTACCTATGCTACATACACTGCATTTTAATACCAAGACCAGTAAATACATACAATTTCTGCAGGAAATGCTGGTTTGTGATATTTTAATTTTACAAATCAATATTACTTCATTTATGACAGACTCCTGGCATTTTATTTGATGATATAAAACATATATGTCAAATTTTACAATTACATAATGCTGAACAAACTGATCTGAAACTTAGTGCTAAAAAACCCAAAGAAAATTTGACCTTTATCCTTGAGTTTAAATTGATGTGCTACCAGCCTTGACTGGCACCTGATCCTGTTTATTGGGATAGCCTCAGGACATCTATCCTTTCTATTCTGGCATCCACACTGAGTTATGACCTCTAAGGTTGCAAAGACAATCACAGTTGTTATGGTGTAGATGCATCTGAGTTACTGGACTGCATTTCACAAATTATAACATTATATGCATGCCTTGGGAGCAATAAGAGAAAGGTGTCATAGGGGAAATAAACTACAAAATTGAGATACTGAAATCCAACTTAAAGGATGAATTCTCCTACAGATTTATGAGCAGACTGAATTGTGTTCTAGCATTTTCAATTATGCACTTTGCCTTCCCTGATTTCAGAGATCAAAACTACATATGCATGTACAAAAATTGACCTACATGTAAACCTTTATGTCTGAAGATAACCATTTAGAATTGCAGGAACCTTAAAAAGCAGTCTTCTAATAAACAAAGACAACTTGCGGCATTTTCCCCAAAACTGTCTTTGACACTGCACATTATAATCGTTTGAACCTATTTTAAATTATAAATCACATTCTTTTCATTATGTGTACCAGCTTGACTGTTTAAAGTTGCAGGGTGCTGGGTCCAATCCCGGATACCCATAAGAGAGAGATGGTTTACACTTTAGACAGGTATGGTTAAGGACAAACACAAAAACAACCAACCATGCAAACATGTTCTCGCCTATAAGAAATGGAAAACAAGCACTCGTTTAGACCATGTGTGGAAGATGGAGTGGTTGTCGAGGGAAAATGCAATCCATATATAAAACAGATGAAAATTATCCTTATTGAGGTTTCAATCAGTAAGGTTTAAGCTGTGAGGCCACAGTGTTAATCATAGCATCCATGTGAAATACACCTTTAGTCATGTTTAGAAAAGCAGATAGTCTGGGTCACCTCTTAAAAGAACATTCCTTGTTCTCCTGAAACTAACACACCCCCAACCACGCCATTTCCAACCGCTACCATACCCAAGGTAAAAATCTAAAAATTCTGGACTTTCAATGGGCCAGTCAAACACATGATTAAGCTTTGATATAAACCATTATATTGTAGCTCTGGCTATTATTTAGGGTCATTGTACTTCTGGAAGAAGAACCTCCATCCATATGGCACATTCCAGTTTATGGGCAGTGTTAGGTTTCTGCCACTCATAACAGTTTCCTTGCATGCCAAGATATTCAACTTAATTTCCATCTGAATGAAATACCATCATCAATGTGTGTGTGGTACATGGCTCTCGACAAATACAAATAGGAATTTTAATATAGCTTTTTTTCCCCCAACAATTTCCATAAAGTTCAGGTTAGTCAAGTTCAGGACTAATGGCTATCCAGTCAACAGATTACCCCATCTATGAAGCTATGGCTCTCTGTATTTCTGCAGGGTATTGCAGATTTAATCAAGCAGCTGGGCACTGAAATAGGGAATCAGATCTCAGCTACATTGTCCCAAGGAGGCCAAGCCAGTGCCAATGTTAACACCAACATTCCCCCAGACACAGCCCAACACCTTGACCTGTCAAAGATTAACCTAATCCTCAAGTCTGACATTAAAAGAGCCACCTCACTTCAGAGGTGACAGCTCGGACCGATGCACTGTAACTGAGTGGCAAGAAATAATGCAAACGTACCTAGCAAGAAAGGGCTGTAGTCTGTCTGAGCAAGGCCAAGAAATTATGGACAGATTAATGGGGCGAGCAAAAGATGTTGTTAAGGTTTGCATTCGCAACAACCGACTGATAAACATTAGTCGAGATCCTGATGTTATCTTCACAATCCTCAGGGAGCACTTCGGAGATGCAATCTTCTCAACTACTCCACTGCAAGACTTCTACGAAACAATACCGAAGCATTTAGAGAGTGGTTTAGATTATTGGATCAGACTCAATAAGGCTATTGATCTTGCCAGTGACTGTCTGCGAAGACAGGGGAAAAGAGTGGACGATCCAGGGCATGAAGTGACCATGATGTTCGTCAAACATTGTCCTGATCCCAGCCTATATGCAGCCCTCAGAAGTAAACCTCTTGAGAAATGGACTGTTGGAGAGGTTCAGGAACTGATTGACAGCCACCACAGAGATAGACAATCAGTCAGGGCATGTAAGACACAAAATATGATAAAAGTTAATGAAGACATGACCCCCAATGCTTGGTGCATGGCACAACAGCCCCGTAGTGCTAATCAATCTAATAACGTAGAGCCAGCGTCCATGAGTAAAATGATCTCCCTTATGGAAAAGATTCTTGCCATGCAGGAGCGGAGCCAGATCCAAACCCAAGCTAGAGTGCCAATGGGTGAGCCAATGACAGCCCAAAGCTCTTGCAGGGTTTGCAGAGCCCCAGATCATTCAACCAAGGCCCACTGCTTCAAAGAAGGACTATGTTTCAAATGTTTAAAAACAGGACACAGGGGCTTCGAATGTCCAGAAAGGAAACAAACAAGTAAAACAAATGTAGCCACATCCCATGTGCCAGACCCAGCTTTAAACTAAGTGGCCCACACAGAAGGGGGACAGGTGTGGGCACAGAGCATGCAAACAAAACCCCAATGAGCCCTGCAGATGTTAAAGCTGAAAGTGAGACTTATTTAAAGCAACAGGTGATCCACAAAAAATGGGCCACACCCCGAGCAGCGGCCCCTGATAGTCCGATGCAAGTGACTGGTTACCAGAAAATAGATGATGAGGATGATCTTTTCTATGCCCCAGCCATAGTTGAAGGAAAAGTAGAACTTTTAGCTCTTGTCGATAGCGGGTCCACAACCTGCACATTGAGCGAGTCAGCTGAACGCATCCTCAAAGGTGGCAACATTGTTCACGAGGAATCTAGCCAGCCAACAGAAAAAGTTCTAATAGGCTGTGGGGGTAATGAGGCCAAACCTAAATATACATACGAGTTGAACATAGAAATGTGCAATTGCAAAATGACAGTCTCTTTCCTAGTTGTCCCAGGACAGGTAGATGATATGATTGTGGGATCTAATGTAATGAGACACATAATGAGACAAGCAAAACGGAGTGACTGGTTTTGGGATAATGTTTCACAGGCAGCCAGAGAAGACTCACATAATCCACTAGTCAACTTGCTGTCCAATGTAGATCGCTGGAATGGCGACAAGATACCAAAAAGAGTGGGGACCATTGTGCTTAAGCAGTGTGTGACCCTGGAGCCGCAACACGAGCATTTACTCTGGGGGAAGCTTAAGGAGGAAGTGCCATTGTCTGTTGGGAGCACTGTAATGTTTGATCCCAGTAAATCCCGGTCTGCGCCAAGAAACGTGTTGGTAGCACGCACCGTCTGTCCTTTGTGGGGGGATAAATGGATCCCCATGAAGGTAATAAATCCTCTTGATCGTCCTATCATCCTCCGTCGCAACACCAAGCTGGCTCAGTTACACCCATGCCTGGCCCTCGAGGAATTACAGCTTGATGTGACTGGTGAAGAGTGTTCTGGCAGGGCAGAGGCAGTCTCACAGAATGTTATCCAGGCTGAGACACCAGACTCGGAGCATTCCAAAAAAACACAAGAGGATTACATGTCAAAACTGCGAGGACTAGGTTTGACAGAGATAGATGTCCAGTCCTGTGAAGTGTCTGAGTCCTGGAAAGCAAAACTCGTCGATTTGGTTTCTCAATATGAGGGAATCTTTTCCCGTGACAAGCTTGATTGTGGAGAAGCAACGCAAGTTGTCCACAGAATTCGGTTGAAGGATGAGCGGCCCTTTCGACTGCCATGTAGAAGAGTCCCACCATCTGACTACCAGAAGCTGAAGCAGACTTTAGATGCAATGGAGGACAAGGGCATAATTAGAAAATCTAACAGTGAATGGGCCTCTCCGTTGGTGTTGGTCTGGAAGCCGTCTGGGGAGCTCAGAATCTGTACCGACTTCAGATGGCTAAACCAGAGGACGGAGAAGGATGCCTATCCATTGCCACACCAGGCTGACGCCCTAGCTTCATTGGGTGGGAATTGCTTCTTCAGTACTATGGATTTAACGTCGGGGTTTTATAACATCCCAATACATGAAGATGATCGCAAATATACAGCATGCTCAACCCCTGCTGGACTGTACGAGTATAACCGAATGGCTCAGGGGCTATGTAACAGCCCAGCAACATTTGCCAGGATGATGACGTCAATCTTTGGAGATCAGAATTATCTCTCCCTTCTCTGTTACCTAGACGATCTCCTTGTGTTTGGAAAAAGTGAGCAGGAGGCATTGGATCGTCTGGAGATGGTGTTCTGTCGCCTCAGGGAGCATAATCTGAAATTGTCACAGAAAAAGTGTTGTTTCCTCAGAAATTCTGTCAAGTTTTTAGGTCATATTGTAACAGCAGAGGGCATTTGAACCGACCCAGCAAAAGTTTCTGCCATCAACCAGGTGACAGCAGCAGACTTGATGGAAAGTGATGGAAAAACCCCTTCACCAACCAAGATAAGGTCCTTCCTTGGCATGGCTAACTATTACTCCCATTTCATTGAAGGCCTGTCAGGCATGGCAAAACCACTGTTTGCACTGACTGCGGGACAGAAAAACAAGAGGGGAAAGCCATGTGTTAGCAAGCTAAGACGTCTAAAGCCTCAGGACTGGACTAATGGCTGTGAGCTGGCAGTTGATAAAATCAAGACTGCAGTTACTCAGACTGCTACTCTGGCTCACCCAGACTTCAAGAAGCCGTTTGTCCTTTTTACTGACGCTTCAATGGATGGATTGGGGGCGGTCCTTAGTCAAATACCTGAGGGTGAAAAGAGACCAAGGCCTGTAGCCTTTGCAAATAAGTCATTATCAAAGTCACAGTCCCGATACCCAGCTCATAGATTAGAGTTTTTTGCTCTTAAGTGGGCTGTATGTGATAAATTTGCACATTGGCTCAAGGGGAATCATTTCACAGTCCTAACCGATAACAACCCCCTTACGTATATCATGACCAAACCTAAATTAGACGCGTGTGAGCAGCGGTGGGTGTCAAAACTTGCCCCCTTTGACTTTGAGTTGAAATACATACCTGGAACCCAGAACATACCTGCTGACCTTCTGAGCCGACGCCCATTTGCCAAGGTTTTGGACGCTAGCGAAGCCCTAGAAAACGGACCACAGTGTGTAACCACAGAGCATATACAAGAAGCATTTCGATTGTCAGTCAATGTACAGATGAATGACAGATACATACCACAAACTCAGAATGGAGGCCAGACTGGAATGTCAGGAGAGGGAGTTAAAGCACTGTTGGAATCCTGTTCGGAGTGGGAAAATGGCCGGCCAGTTCGCAATGTCAAGTTTGCCCAGTGTCCCAGCAGCCTGCTTCAGGGGGGTGTGCCTGCTCTCCCGGCTTTCTCTGCGGAGGACATCAAGAGGAGTCAGAAGGGGGATTGTGTTATAGCTCGTGTGAGATACTTTGTTGAGAGGAAGAGGAGACCCTCACGAAGGGAGAGGAGCCATGAGACTGCCCAAGTTCTGAGAGTACTGAAACACTGGGAAAAACTAGAAATGATAAATGGCATTCTCTACCGGAGATCCAAGGATAGAGCTGGTAGGAAAAGGTACCAGCTAGTTTTGCCAAACTCACTGAAAGCCGTTGTCCTCAAAGGAACCCATGATGATGCAGGTCATCAAGGCCAGAGTAGGACACTTCACCTTGTACGTCAAAGATTCTTCTGGTCAGGAATGGATGGAGAAGTTAAGAAGTATGTCTCTCACTGCAAACGTTGTGTGGTTAGTAAGACGCTTGAGCCAGAGGCCAGGGCTCCTCTGGAGTCAATCAAGACGAGTGCACCACTTGAGCTGGTTTGCATAGATTTTTGGTCAGCAGAAGGGAAGAATGGAGAAAATGTTGACGTACTCGTTGCAACGGATCACTTTACAAAGCTAGCCCTTGCTTTCCCCTGTCCCAATCAAACTGCCAAGGTGGTGGCACAGAAGTTGTGGAATCAGTTCTTCTGTACCTATGGCTTTCCAGTCCGAATCCATTCAGACAGGGGGGCTAATTTTGAGAGCCATCTGATTTCTGAATTGTTGCAGCTGTCTGGAGTCAAAAAGTCCCACACTACCCCATATCATCCCATGGGCAATGGACAGACAGAAAGGTTCAACCGCACACTCGGTAACATGATCCGCTCCCTCCCGGCAAGGACAAAGGAGCGATGGCCACAAATGATACAGACACTAACATTCTCATACAACTGTACAACACATGAAACAACAGGATATGCGCCTTTTTATCTGATGTTCGGTAGGGTGCGCAGGTTGCCGGTGGATATCATGTTTGGCAGTTTGCTGAGAAATGAAGATGTGGTGACTCATGACGCTTATGTCGACTCCTTCCAGAGGGACTTGAGAGAAGCTGTGAAGATTGCTCAGAGTAACACAACAGAAGCACAGAAGAAGCAAACAAGGGAGTATGATAAGAGGGTCAAGGGCATCCCACTAGAAGTTGGTGATCATGTTCTGTTGGCAAACAGGAAGGACAGGGGAAAGGGAAAACTGGCTGATCTGTGGGACTCAACAGTACATGTAATCACATGGAAAGATCCATCTATGCACATCTACAGAGTTGAGGATCCTACCACCCAGAAAAGTAAGGTTGTTCATCGAAACTTCATTCTACCAGTCAACTTCTTGCCAGTGGTGGAATCAGAGGGATTGTCCACAATCCCTTCCACAGCCTCAGAGGAGGTGGCCGATGAAGTGGAAACTCTGGACAATGAGCATTTACTTGGCACAGAAAGGGGCCTAGTAGACAGTAGAACAGCTGTCTGGGTACTGAACAGTCAATGTCCCGAACCATCCAGTATCGGGGAAATCCCAGTGGGTTTTGCAGAGCACCCGGTGGGGGTCACAACCGAGCTTGGTAAGGAGGAGCCCCAGACCACATCAGATCAAGAGGATGATATGGCTTCTTCAGATAAGGGCTGCTCCAGTAAGAACAGCAGTCAAAGTATTCGGAGTGGGCGTGATGTCTCTGGGAATGATAGTAGTGAGTCAGAAGCTGATACTGAGGATGGCACGAGCATACGAGAGACGTTACACAAACTCGGAAGTAGTAGGAGTGACCCTTCCATGTCAGTAACAACTGTAAATAGTATGAGTAGTGTGACCGCTTCAGATGATTCCTTGAGATGTAATACTCCACGACGTGACCGCAGGTTGCTGAGAGAGAACTTGTCTATAAAGAGTCAAGGAATGGAACCATCAGAGATGATCTTGAGGCTCAGCGAGAGTACAACTACAACCAGAACAGGAAGGGTGATAAAACCTGTCAAAAGACTACTTGAATCAATGAGCATGGTCATTGAAAAGCCTGGAAGTACTGAGCCTTTGGCTGCCTTATTTGAAGCTCTCTCAATCTTTGTGGAGGTGTAAGCCAGTATAAATCAGGGTGCAGGGTTGAGAAGTGCCTTATTAGAGGATTCAAGGTTATATGTATAAGGGCATATTTCTACCTGGTTTAGTATTTTGCTGTCCTACTGGATGACTTCGGTCAAGGTTACCTCTATAAAGCAGAAAGTTCTCACCTAGTCTTAAAGTTTGCTGTAATTAAGAAGGGGTGAATGTAATAGTGCGTTTTGATATTCCAGCTAACTTTAAGCTCTGTTCAATAAGTGAACTGGTATGTTCCAATTTCTGACAGTGAGAGAAGGGGTATATAGATTTATCACACTTAATGTATTTTTATTTTCGTGAGAACATGTTTTTATTTTGGTCAGTGAACGGCCCTCGACTCACAGTAGCACATGCGCATTAGAGGTCTCCTCTCAGTCTGCATTTGGAGCTGAGAGAGGCAAGTATGTTACGGAGCAGGTTTGCTTCAAACAGTTGTTTAAGGCACAGTACTGTAAAGATATTTTGAAAAGAGCTATGTAAGGCAGTTGTAATGCATAAAGCGCAAGTGTTTTATAGTTACCACAAATGTTAGCACCGCGTTGTTTTCAGTAGAGTTCCTCTGAAGTGCCGCTACATGCCTCGAGTCGCGCTTGGTGATGCAAGGCATTATGGGAAATGTAGTTTTTCTATGTATTACGATAAAATTGATCTAAAGTGTATTTTTACTGGTCTAATGTGAACTGTGAATGCATACAAGGTCGACATGCTTCCTCTGTGATGGGTTAAACATGTGGGACAGGGTGTATTTATTTTATTTTTGTCATTTGTTTTACTTTATTATTTTATGCATCCTTAACAGTATTCTGGGAGGACAGAAGGATGTAAACTGATGCAGTCCCTGTCACGTGTTTTATCATTACAGGTATGATTGGAAAAATATGTATAACCACTATACGATCATTTCAACAACAGCTGTTAATGTTACTAATGTTTTGTTGTACTCAGTCTGCATTTGGAGCTGAGAGAGTATTCTGGGAGGACAGAAGGATGTAAACTGATGCAGTCCCTGTCACGTGTTTTATCATTACAGTAAAGACAGAACAATCTAAAGAGAGCCGTGGTGTCGTGGTGACTTTGTGGGGGTGTTGCAAACTCGCTACATTTCATCCAGAGATACCGTTGGCACCTTGGCTGACAAATGTTTCCAAGGTACAATCAGACGCTGACTAATTGATAGCCATCTTGGCTAACCAATCCTGACGTGAAAATACTGTTTGGTTATCTTGTTTTTTGTCCTTTGCTCAATTTTTCTCTTCAATTCTTACTTGGAATTTTTTGATAAGCATCAAGTTTTCCTACTCTATTATTTACAGTAAAGCTAAACACGAATGTATTAGTCTTTTCAGTAAATACTAGTTTTGATTTGGGATTTGGTCTGTATGGCTCATGGAGCTTTACAAAATTTTTTTAGAACCAAGATAAAAGCCAAGACAAATTGACAGTGGTCTATGAGACAGTTATGAACTGGCATTGTGAACAACGCTGGGTTATAAACAAACAATATACCAAAATGTATGAACTGAAGTTCTAGACAGTAAAATAAGATTCATTATAATGTCGGAAAAGTTATTACTAACAAAGAAGTGTAATATTTAATTATTTTTAGAATATACAACACATTTGATACTCTGCTCAATTACCAAAGTAAATTCATGCCAACTACTTTAACAATAGGTGAAAATTTGCGATGCAGCTCTAACAATTGTTTATCTGGACCCAAGTAGAGTGGGCTGCTAGCTGTGGTTGTTCTAAAGGCGGGGCCACAGGGCCATTGGCCCCTGTTGAAATCTGTTTGAACCCTTGAAGTGCCCCTGTCTTGTCACTCATCTGTCAAATGGGTCACCATGAAAATCTCCCTTAAACTAAACAAACAAATTATGAGAGAAACTCAGTTAAGACCAAGATTTGTAATACACCAGAGCTCTGATAGATTTAGCTATTCCTTTATAGAACTGGTAATAACTGACGTCTGATATGAAGGGTTTCCAGAGATCAGTTCCAGACCCCTCATCCACCAGGTCTGGTTACGAGGAAGGAAGCATTCCTATCATTGAAACCAAAAATACTCAAAAAATCAAAGAGTGACGCCAATAACCAACAAGTCTCTTCACCTAGCATTATTAAACATTTGATCTTTATCAGGAAATTGTTTTCTAATCAATTATTTTAAAGGGCGTGTCAGCGAGTCGAGGGAAAATGGTGGAAATCTCAACTTCAGGTTCACTATGAGATCTACAAAGACAGACTGGGGCAAACATGGCTCAGCAGTTGGGTGTTCGTTTTGTGATCGGAAGATTGCCGTTTCGAGCCCCGGTTCTGATAGTCTCAGCGGTTGTGCCCTTGGGCAAGACACTTCACCCGTTTCCTACTGGTGGTGGTCAGAGGGCCCGGTGGTGCCTGTGCCCGGCATCTCGCCACTGTCAGCACCCCAGGGCAGCTGTGGCTACAACATAGCTTGTTATCATCAGTGTTTGAATGTGTGTGTGGATGGGTGAATGACTGAATGTAGTGTAAAGCGGTCCTAACTGAAAGAGAGCTATACAAATGCAGGCCATTTACTGAATAGATACCACTTAACTCTGATAGATGCAAGGAATTCACTCATTTCAGAAACCATTTACAGAAACACTAAAAATGTGCAGACTTTATTCGCAATAGTCAAGAGACTAACTGATCCCCCAGTGACAATAGCTACTGAACTAAACTCCACCAAGACTTGCAATGCAATTCGCCAGCTTTTTTTACTGAAAAGATTCTGACAATTAGAAGATCAATCTGCACAGTATCATCAAGCCCACAATCAGTGCCCCACCATGTAAAAACAATGAAGAAAATGTAATGTAATTAAATAAAATAAGCAATCACACCTTCATGGAATCATTAAACAATTAAGCTCCTCCTCTTGCTGCATTGATATCTTACCTACAGCTTTTCTGAAGAATGTTTTCCCTGTCATTAAGTCTGATCTGTTTCAAATAGTCAACATCCCTCCAGTCAGGGTTCTTCCCCCAGGCCCTCAAAACAGAAGTTGTCAAACCACTACAAAAGAAGAAGAACCTGAACAGCACATTGATGCGGAACTACAGGCCAACCTCTAATCTCCCATTCATTAGCAAGATTATTGAAAAAGCCGTGTTTCAACAGTTAAATACCTAACAATGACCTGTTTTCCATGCTCACACACTTATCATAGGGTTAATACTACAGGAACGACTAGAGAGCTGGGTCGGACTATCTGGTATAGTATGTTGAATTAAATAATTATCATAATTAATTCAATGCATGTTCAAGCAGAGACAAAATGGAGCCAATTTCCAGTTTAACATTTATTTTGAACAGATTAACAAATTGCAGTTTTACAGAGGAACTTGCCCCCGTAATTTCCTCTGTGGTCCAGATTTAAAGAAATCTGAACAATTAATTGATCTTCATTTCACAGCTTTATAGACAACCGGGCCTCTAGGCGTTTCTAATCTCTCCAATCAGAACATTTTCATACAGTGTCTTAGCCCTTATTGGCTGTCAGAAAATTATGCAGTCAGAAGATGGGTCGTCTCTGTTCTGGGTCAAAGGTTCATTATAAAGAATTATGGTTAAATGGCTATCTGCTTCCCCCAAACTTTTCTCCCAGTTTTTATCTAAACATCCTGCTTTTACAGCTTTGCAATAAAACTCACCCCAGAGTTTTATGACTTAAAAGCTTACCTCTATAAACAATAGTGACAGACCCATTTTTACAACCATGCAAACTATATAAACAGTCTTTTACCTTCTGAATAATAAAAGTTTAAACTCTCTGCAGAATAACACCACAATTCCCTCTTTCAATCTTTTTTAAAAATAGATTGATATCTTCTCTGTAGTCTCCTTCAAGGTAAGTGTTTAGAACTTAAGATCAAAACCTGTAAAGCATTTTGAGAATGCAAGAAATCAAATCCAAGAAATTTCATCAGTTCAAAACGTGAAGTCTTTTCTATGATACCACAACAAGACTTCCAGATTAAAATTCAAAACACAAACTGTTAAAGTACCTTTAACCTTAACTCCCATTAAAAAATGTAAATCTGTTAATCATAGATTCACCCTCTTTTGGCATTATACAAAAAAATTATTTTAACAATTCCCAAAAACTAATTCAAAAACCCAAAAATGTATAAGAATGTCTTACATGTGAAGAGATAATTAAATCTGACTTGAAACATGTTGATACTCGTGGAAGAAGCTTAAAAAAATCCATGAACAAATACATTCTTACTATGTTATATTCTGAAATAAATCAAACTTAAAGTGTTAAGAAACCTGTGAAATAGAAGGTATTAAGAACCCTTTCTTTCAGAAACCCTCTTAGGCAATATCAACAATTCTGCACTTGTGAATAAAATAGTTAATCAACCTGTAAAAAAACAGAAAAATGATTAATAAATGTTCAGTCTTTATTATTATATTCTGTTCCTCTTTCTTCACTCTCATTTTATCCCCCTCCATGGCTCCTGGCAGCTGGAGAGCGATGTACAGAGCTGATCAGTGTGGAGGGCTCCTATTTTTTAGTGTTCCAGTTTTACTCCCATATATGCAGATAACCACTCTCTGAAATGCCAATTACTTCATTAATTGAGCATTTCCCCCAATATACACAAATGCACAGACAGGCCCCGCTTCCCATAGCTTAGCCCACCGTTGTGGGCTGGTCAAAACCTGCTGTGCAGCTGATTGGTGAGTTGTGATCTTCTTCTGTAGATCCCTCTTTTGAGATGGCAATTTCAAATTGCCCATCTCATTCATTGGCACATAGATCACACTGGATGAGTAATATTACCACCCAAACAACCTTCTGGGTGAGCTAGGCCCCGTCGCCTGTGGCCCCAGCTTCCGATTCAGCTTGGTCAAAACCTTCTCGACCCTCTCCAGGCAGACTCCTGCTGATCCTCGACCAGGTTCGTCGTTGGCGTGGAGCTGCACTTTATGTGTGTTCCCAGCTGTCATCTGGAACTTTGCTGAACCACTGGACTCCTCACGCCTTCGACCTGGAGCTGTACCTTGGACCCTTTTCAGCAGCTGCAGTCAGCTGTGACCAGAGGAGATTGTGTGCTCCTCACGTGCTGCTGAATCCTGGAGATAAACCTGGGGGCATAAGCTTGTTAACATCTAAAAAAAACAGTTTTTCGATCCGGTCTTGTGATCACTCCTTTTCAATCTAATTCAACTGTATTGTGCCAAGAAATTATTTCACCCATCTAATTAAAAATAATCCCTGGGGAAAGAGCAAGTCCATATTATTTTGATACAACACCGTTGTTTTTTCTAAAAAACCAAACCAAAAACACCTCCCTCATTAATGGATTTAAAAGCAAGAGCAGGCTCAAGAGTTTACTTTTTGTCTACAGTTCAACTGATTACTATCCATTTGCTTGTTCACCCAAATTGATTCTTACATTTACTTATTTTATTTATCAAGTTTAAGACACTTATGTCTGTTCCATTACAATATATCCTTTCTTAAATTCAGTACATCCTTGTGGATGAGAACGTAAAAATAAGAAAAAAAAAATGTTTTTTTTTTTCTCTCTCACCAGCCAGCAACCCCCTGCTATCGGCCCAATTTTTCCTTCCAAATTTTGTTCCCGGTAAATGGTGGTATTTTACCTGGAGATAATCCTGGGGAAGACATGGGGTTATCAAAGTTCGAAGAACCTTGGCCACCTTCGATCAGACAAACAGAAACTCTTGTGGTTAATTCAGCAACAGTGACATTGAATCAACAGTCTTTGATCATCACTTCTTCAGCAGAAACAGTCCATCTCACGCCAGCCAAGTGAATTCACACATATTGTCCTTGAAAGTTCAGCTCAGCATGAGGAAACGTGCTCTTTTGAGGGTGGCCTCCAGTTCACCCCTGAAAATATACAGTCACCTGTGCCCCCCTGTGTGGGAGCAGAGCACAAGAGAGACAAACTTCTGCGCTGGTGTATAGATCTTTCTTTCTGTGGCAGTTACGGCGGGCGCCTGGCACTATCCGTCATCAGCCCACGCACGCCCCCCCATCTTATCTCCCCAGGATCATAAATTCCATCTCAAGAATGTTATCTGAGGGATTTTCTGTTGCGGGATGAGAAAAAGAGAAAAAATATGTAATTAGAGTAAGAAAAAAAACAGACAGTCGATCCTCTCAGTTTATTCAAATCAAGTTTCATTTAAACTTTCTATTTTCATATTCATTAGTCTCCTTCCTCGAATGCTCAATTTAAATATCTTCCACACTCAGACTGCCTATGTGGGCTCTATTTTAATTTTACTTCAATCAGTTATACTAGTAATAATTTCTTCAGTATTAATTCTGGTAAAAATATACTAATTAATAGGTTTGCTCTCTCCACCAGGAATGATAATTAATCCTTATACGTCTAATTAAACTGTTGTTCTAATTCTTCCCCTGCTTATCTTAATTAATGATTCCTTCATTTTTCATCCAATTTATATTCTATATTTTATCAATGCAATGCCTTTCTCTATTTTTTCAATTTGATAAATGTCTCATCCATCTCATGTGTAAATTAAACATTTATAAAGATTGACCATCGCAATATCTCATCAACACACTTAGTTCTTAGAAAAATACAATTAAATAAAAAAAGAAACAAACAAAAAGGCTGGATTTTTCTGTTAGATATTGCTAAAGCACCACTAAAACATTGCAATAACAAAAATAAAGTCAATAACCATCTGCAAAGATCCAGTCTCCACACTCCCCATCACTTAGTGTACTGGATCTCTATCAAGCTGGCTCAGACAAAAATTATCAAAATTAAAAACATCAAATGTTTAAAACAAAACCAGAGAACAGCACTGACCGTTAAACACAACATAGTTTACAAAAACAGTCTTCAGTTTGCTATACCTCAAATTCTATCCATATTTCTAAAGAAAAATCCAAGATTTAAATCACTGACAAAACAGCTTCCCTATAAATATTGCCAAACCTAAAGTACTGTTTTTCTTAAACACAAGCCAATATAAAGTCAAGGTACTTTTGCTTATATGATTCCTCTTTAAACAAACCCAAATGTGCTCACTTGCCCAAATATTCTTGATTGTAAATAATGAAAACATGTCATACTTCAAAAACATCTGTCCGATTCTGTGAAGGGAATTGAACATAGTCAAAGTGATTTTTACAAGTAAAACTCCTCTTAAATTTTTTGTAGGATACATAGTAGTCTAATTCCCCTTAGCAGTAAAACAAAACAAAAAAATTCAATAAAAGAGGTTCAAGAGATGAGATTTCTCTAAACAAAAACTAGTCGCATTAAAATAAAAAATCAAAAATAAAAACTAAAAACCAGCATTTTTTCAGTATCCCTTTTTTCCTCTCAGGCTTCTTTTTTTCTTTCTTGTCTCCAATGATAAACACCAAATTAAATTGAAGCTTCTAGAGATGTCAAATACATTACCACTGAATCATGTTTTCTTTAATCCAGCTTCCCAAATTAACATTTTTCCAAAGTTCTAATTAATAAGCAGACCGCAGTTCAGAAATCTGGGTCAGAATCCAAGTCGAACCAAATATATAAATATTGAGAGAGAAAATAAAAATAAAAAAATAAAAATAAGAAAAAATAAAGAAAATAAAATCAAAAAAATCTAAATAAATTGTCAGTTACAGAGTCCCCACTAATCAAATGATATATTATGCCATTATTCTAGGATCAGATCTGTTCCAAAATGTTTAGGACCTGTAAATTTACTCTCAGCATCAAATAAACTAGCTAACAATCAATAAAGAACATCTGAAAGATTAATCTTAAACTTTAAAACTAAAACCGATTCTTATTTGTCAAAAAAATGTGTATTCAAATATATGGTAATAATTTTTTCAATGTAGCTGGTCCAATCACATTTTGCCTCTACACGATCAGAATAAATGAATTTAGAATTTACTTCTTACTTCCAAATTAAACCATCATTTCGATCACCGTGATATTCATTACTTTCAATCCTTAGACCAATTAAAATTTATCCCCAGCCTGTTTAAAAACAAACTGATTACTTAAAGATGACTCTGTGTTTTAGCGTTTTCTTTTTTTTTTCAAACTCAGACATTCAAATCCCACTAGTTTATAAACTATCACTATGATAAGTGTTGTTTTGCATGGTAAAAACATTTAATTTGTAACGGAATTGAAATGTACTGGGTTACTTCTTGAGCCACAGTTGAATTTTGATAACTCCAATAAGCCTTGAGTGTCCACAAAATCATTAAGAATGTTCAATTGTTTAAATAATTTAACATCAGTCTCCTTTAGATCATTTATTCAGAGACCAAGCTATATTTCTAAAGTCTATAGAGCCATCAGAAATAAGCCAAACATAATTTTAGCATAAATGATACTTATTTAAATCACAGAAAGAATTAATTTTCTGTATCATTCAACACGGTGCTTAAAAAAAAAAAATTTAGACCAGTTTGTTGCTTTTCAATTAACACCGTTTGCTTTTCGTTAAATTCTTATAATTACTGCTTATAGCTTTATCTTTATTTAGGCCAACTTAATCAAATCCTGCTTAGATCAATCCAAAAAGCAAAAAATCTACTTACTCAAAAATTCAAAAAATGCAACTTTTATTTTGACTAAACACTCTCCTCTTTTTAATTTTAAAGATGAAATCAAAAATTAAAACTTCACCAAGTCAGAATCGACTCATGAGTAACTGTTCTCAGCCATTTGCGTTTAATTATAACATGCATAATTGCTCTCCTCATGTTATCAATCGAGCCTTCTCAGGCTAAAGCAGTTAACCAAATACAGCATGTACTTCTTAATCTTTAATCTCCGTACCGTAACAGTTCAGTTAAACATGAAACACCTTAAATTGCCCTTCGTAGAAAATGTGCTAAAACATTGCCGAAAAAGAGTTGCAATCAAAATATATCTGACCAGTTATGTTAAGGCCGTTTTACATCCTACTCAACCAGAAAAAGTTAACAAAAGTCCAAATAAGTCTAAGTCTTAACAAGGCAATCGTCTGCAGGAGTCTGTAATCACTTTCTATCCAAAATCAACTTTTAGCTTGCAACACATAGAACATGCAGTTAGTTTCAACCACAAAACACATTGACACACAGAAGCCACCACCGCTAACTTAGCATAGCAGCCTACCTCCACGTGCTACCGTTAGCTTTCTTTGTGAAACGAAACGTTAAATAGTACAAAACGTACGGCGAAAACACTCCAGAACATCGCAACACACACTTTAGAAGATGACTTACCGCAATACCAGGACTTAATCCGCACATTTTATACCAAGTCACCAAACTTTAATTCGGCATGAACAAAAATCTCCTGTTCTTCCCACGCGGACTGAAACATATGTGTCCTAACAGCCGTTCCGCACAGAAAACACCGAACCAACTATGTCCGTTACAGCCCAAAACCATTAACAAAAAACACAACATTATAAGCGGTGACGTTTAGACCGTATTAATTATTTTCTCGCGGAGGTTTACACCAATCTGTTATAAGTTCCGTAGTCCGCTTTGAGAAATTTCCTGGCGCCGGCCTCCAGAAAACCACTCAAAAGACTCGAACAGATGGCAGAAAAACCGCCTATAATCACTAATTTATTTATCAAAACATATAGTCAAAGCTGTCGTATGTTAGCCATGCTATCAAGCAAAAACTCACACAGAATTAGCTCCGCCATAGCACCTAGCTTAGGGCGGCCACCCTGATGGCCTGTCGTAAATGTTCACAACTCATTCTTATAAATTTTTAATTACAGTTATCCATCATATTCAGTTAGATATTCATTTATCTATTTTAATTCATTTATTATACTCGAGTTCATTATTTATATAATAACATTTTAACACAAAACGCAACATCACCAGCACGTCTCGCAAAGCGCCTGCGTACAAAAATATCTCACACACACACATAGACACACCCTTGTACAAGCAGAAATCTAAACACTAACCTCATCGGACCTTTTCCAAAAAATGCCGGACCATTTTCGCAATTCCAATTCGTGGTGCTCAGCCACGCGTTTGGAAGTAAACGCAGCCCCTCTCCCAGGTCAGCCGTCCAGCAGTCAGAGGGCGCCACAGGCCCTGCCGCTGCTATATCGCTCGCAGCCTGGGAGCTCCCAAATAGCGTCCTATTCTGGGCAGAGTGGCCAACTCGTCGAGTTCCGATCCGCACCGTGGGTCCGAGTTTGAGTTGTTGAAGAGATCGGTCCATCTGCTCCACTGTCCGCTCCGGAGAACAAGCAGCCCGCACCGGGCGCGCAGAGTAAGAAACTCCATCTCCCAGCATGCACCGGTGTTTCTCTACGGAGCGAAAAGAAGGACTCAATCCTGCTCAGAAACAGGGAAACAGACAGCCGATCAGGTCTCAACACTCCGGGCAAGCAATAGTCAATCTGCTCAAAACAAAAAAACATATTTAACTTGCATGACAACATTACCCAATGTTAGATTAACCAATCAATAGAATTAAAAAACTACGCAACTCTGCGCAAATTGTCAATAGAGCAAATACATGTCCGTTAATTAACTTAAAAAAAATAACTGGATTTTGGTCCAAAACTCTGCACACGGTCGAGGTCACCATTTGTTGAATTAAATAATTATCATAAGTAATTCAATGCATGTTCAAGCAGAGACAAAATGGAGCCAATTTCCAGTTTAACATTTATTTTGAACAGATTAACAAATTGCAGTTTTACAGAGGAATTTGCCCCCGTCGTTCCCCTGTGGTCCAGATTTAAAGAAATCTGAACAATTAATTGATCTTCATTTCACAGCTTTATAGACAACCGGGCCTCTAGGCGTTTCTAATCTCTCCAATCAGAACATTTTCATACAGTGTCTTAGCCCTTATTGGCTGTCAGAAAATTATGCAGTCAGAAGATGGGTCGTCTCTGTTCTGGGTCAAAGGTTCATTATAAAGAATTATGGTTAAATGGCTATCTGCTTCCCCCAAACTTTTCTCCCAGTTTTTATCTAAACATCCTGCTTTTACAGCTTTGCAATAAAACTCACCCCAGAGTTTTATGACTTAAAAGCTTACCTCTATAAACAATAGTGACAGACCCATTTTTACAACCATGCAAACTATATAAACAGTCTTTTACCTTCTGAATAATAAAAGTTTAAACTCTCTGCAGAATAACACCACAAGTACTTGGCTAGTTTGAGTTTTTCCTTAAGAACAGGAAATTGTTTTTCTTTTTTAATAGGAAATTTCTCATCAGAAGAAACAAATCACATGTGGGGTCCCCCAGGGCTCCTTCATGGGAGCAATTCTGTTCAATATCTACATTTTCTCACTAACCCAAATTTTACCAGCTAATAAAATTAGTTACCAAAACTATACAGATGACACTCAGCTCTACATTACAATGTCACTGGGTAACTTTGATACCATGCAGACTCTAAATGAATGCATTGAACAAATAAATAGCTGGATGTCCAATAACTTTCAACAGCTGAACAGAGACAAAACAGAAAAAAAAAAATTTGGACCTAAAGCGGAACATGGTGTTGGTGGTAATATGTATGTACCTTACCAAAACCGGGGATTGTGTGCAAGGATAATGGCCTAATACTTGGCTCCTTAATGAATATTGTGACCCATTGATGGCCTCCATACACAGAAAACACCTAGATCCTGCACTGACTGCTAGGTTTCAAACATGCACCTGATGCGAATTTTGAGAAAAAAAAAAAAGCATTTGTACATTTCAACAACAAATAGATCATCTGTGTAAATTACAGATGAACTAAAATTAAAATTCATGAATGAAAAACAAAGTAAACAAAGCAAAACAACAAAACAAATCTCAAATATTTAAAATAAAAACATTTCATATTCTTGCTTCCCTCTGTTGAAAATCAACAGGCATGTAAGGCTGGAAAGGCTTTCAGGGCATGGAAACTGCAGCTGAGGAAATAGCACTATAATCAATAGCTTCCCAGGCTGCTTGTTAAAAATGCCATTTCCATCTCCAAGTCGTTGAGAGGGTCCTTTACCAGGAAAGAGCCACATATCATTCTCTCCAGACAACTGGCGTGATGAAAAATGGCGAACCACTGTCACTGACCGATATTGATTACATGTGAAAATGTGATAATTTTTGTATTAACTCGCCTCTAGGAGCCTTGTTCTGTCAGCTTTGCTGGAGAGAATTAATGCCTTCATTTCAGGCTAACAAAAATATGAGCCATTGCTCATTTTAGCCCAGAGAAAACGAGGTTTGTGTCAATCATAGAAGTTTAATAATTTCCTCAAGGGAAAGGGCAGAATGTATTGAATTAACATCATTATTTAACATATTTATTTCTATTTCGAGACCAATTTATTATTGCCATTGCAGCTACTTAAAAAAACACCGTTCTCTCCATCTTTCTAATCATTATGGTCGTCGTAATCAAAAGGGACAGTGTCAAAGAGACTTTGCTAATTCTCTTGAAGTAGCTTGCTTTAGAGGAAATTAATCAAATAAAAATCAAATTAGCATTCCGAAATGTGTGTAGTAAAAATGTGTGCGCATAGACAAAATATAACCTTTTATATGAATAAAGCGGCTTTCACCAAAGGCAATGAAAAATATATTTATTGGACTAGATTGGACAGTGTCTTATCCCACTATCGTGACTGGGGATGTTTAAATGGATGTTTTCTTATGGTTATCAGAGAAAAGGAATTATATCAAGAATTTTGATTTATCAAAGAAAAATGTTGATCTGATTATGGTAAATACAAAACTGAACAGTTATGTTTCCCATGCTTGAACCATTTTTTTCTTCATTATTGGTTTGTCATTAAAAGTGTCAGTGAAGCCTTCTTTCAGTATATCTCCCACTCACCAAGAGAGGTGTTTTGTTTTTGTCACAGCTACATCATAACATACAGCAGAATAAAGAACTCTTTCTATTCAACCATTACTTTTAAGATTCAAATCAATGTTTCATACGTGTTGTTTAATTTACTAAACTCTAAACTAAAAAAAAATAATTCTAAACTTTATCCCCATTTTATTTTTTAAGTTCAGGGTTTTGAAATGGATTAATGAGCCATACAAAGTGTGCTTTACATAGATATGAACTGCTATACTGGTATTTGGATGAACATTTTGAGGTATAGTGTTCACACCTAAATGTTTAAAAGGCTCTAAATGCATTTTCTGCTGCAAAAAGTATAGTATTAAAATGACAGAAATTGAATCTTTACCATATATTTAAGCCTTAGCAAAAAGTATTGCTAATTGGATATAAAGTTTGACAGTTTTGTCATACTGTTTATTTGCCATATTTACTACTGCTACTACTACTAAACAACCTGGGATTACCTGTTTAATTAGTCATGCTGACTGTTGGGACAGATTTCAGAGTTTGCGAAATGTAGTTTTAAAACAGTGTGACAATAATAGTGATGAGTTGCACTTCTTTAGTTTCTACAAGATGACGGACATTTCCACACAGGGAAATCTTTCTTTCCTATAAACTAACAAGAGTAACATCCTCCTTTCAACTAGCAGAGTTGCAGTTAACAGCAACAGGTGGGAAAAGGGCAGCAATATACAGCCAGATAAAAATCTGACCACTTTTTTTCTTGCATCACAAAAAACATACTTTAAACCACAGAAAATGGATGATGGAAATTTTAAAGACTCTCCAAAAGATTGCATGGATTTTTTCTTGCTGCATGAGCTAGCTTCTGTACCTCCATTATACCCCTGTCATACTTGTGGAGAAAAGCATATAATAATATAGAATATCTTATTATCCCTTAGTGGGGTAATTCAGGTATATCAGCAGCAAAGTGAGAGGAAAATGAAAGCATGCAGATGCATATAAAAACAAGAAATAACTTGTGGGATTTTGTTATTATTGTTCTTTATTCACTTATGCAGGGTGCTAATTGTAACCATTGATACTGACTCAAATCTGTGATTGTGCAGGCTCCAAAGTTAGCTGCATTTTGTCTTTTCTGGTAGAAACACATACGATTTAATGAGAAAAAAGAAAAATTATACAAACTAAAAGATAAAACCAAGAGAGACATTTACCTTCTGTTCCCCCTCCTAAATGACTTCCAAAAGCACTTTCTTTTGATGAATACAAGTAAAAAGGAGTTTGAGTTCATTTGTTCAGTTTCAGTATTTTTCTTCTCAAGCACAACATATGTAAATCAAACCACTAAAGAAAATAAAATGAAAAGGACAAAATATATCTTTGTCAGTTTGACAGTTTGAGAAATAAAAGCACACTCGAATGTCATTTTGGGACGCAGTGTACCTTCTCTCTCAGGCCCTTCATAACAAAGCGATGGGGGTTCATAATTACAAAATAGCCTCAAGAAAAATAAAAACCCGTAGCTCTGTTCTTATTGAAGAGGCAAAAAGTCATAAATACAGACTCATAAGAACATACCCCATAGTGTTTATTAGTTTCAATTTTTTCTTCTTTTCCCATTGAAAATACAATAAATCTGCACCAATTCTCTCACGCTGTCGCACTCAAACTGCCTGGTGGAGCTTATCCTTGCAGGCATTCTGTCCCAATCTTGGAGTCTGGCTAGTCAAGCAATGGCTACAGCAGAGATATTACAATCTGTGTGACATATCACAGATTTTATCTGACCTCATAAGCACTTATATTCAAGAAGCAACGTATTAGACATGGGAGAAGAATACAAGCAATATCTTTTGTTTGTTTCAGAGTGGAATCCATATGAAAAATGTAATATATGGTCCTTCTTGTACACGGAGATATTGTATGAAACAGTCTAGAGAAACAAAGGTGTAATTAAAATGAGAGCAGATGTTACAATATTTTCACTCAACATCTTGAAGAACTTTTCTGAATTCAACAACTTGGAAAAAAATACTGTGGATGAGAAAGCCTGGGATTATAAGGGATACTAGAAGGACTTCAATATTTTGAAAGACCAATCATTCATCTGCTTGTACTGGCTGAATGAAATTGTGTGAAATGCTTTTGGGTGGACGTGGCAGCTGTGACAGTAGTCAGGTATATCAACTACACAGTTCTAATCTCTCTCAAGCAGCTAGTGAGCCACTGCTGTCAGGAAGGTGCTGTATAAATAAATGCACTGTTTTGCCCAGAGTAACAGCAAACAGATGTCAAAGACAAGTGCTGTCAATCCTTTAGTGCCATCAGGATCTCGTTCCATTTAGTAATCATGTTAATCCAAATGCATTTACACAAGACAGGGTGAAAAATTTGTCACTGCTTTTTTACATTGAAATATACCCCCCTAAAGCATCCCTGACTTTTCAAATTTGCATTTTAACATTTGTTGCATGTGAGCAGCAAACCATGCTGTACTATAAATTTAGAAAATGTCAGATTAGGATTAGTGAATTTATCCCCAGTTTAGACTGTTTTGCTGTGCAAGTGTGAAGTTTCCTCTTGACAAAAAAAAAGAAAAAGAAGAGCTAAAATGTAATTTTTTCATTTAATTCTAATTCAAAGTTAATACATTTTATCTGATTTGACATATTATTTTGTATAGGGCCAATCTGTTTGGTACTCGACCAGATGTCATTCTTGGTTCAGACATCTAGAGTCGTCTGATAGTTTAGACCCTACGGTCTTGTTAATGTTTGGCTAATTTTATTCTAATTGTACAATCAAAAACTGTTTTACATTTGTTGTGTAATTTCAATAAATCTCAAATTTTACTCATACAGATGTAACATTTGTGGGAAAATACTTGTGAGCAGCTATGTTGCAAGTAACAATTGCTATAGCAACAGGAGGAAAATCTCTGAAGTAACATTAAGATTTACAAAAGAGAAACAGCTTTAGTAATAACAGCAAGAGTAACATGGGTTACATAACGTATTAGTTTAGTAGTTTGAACTGGTAAAATACTTGGCATTGAGCATATATCGAACCAGAGTTCACTTCAACTGAACCAACACCTAGGTTTTGGTTTTGGTTCAAATGAACCGGACTTTATAGCCAAATGAATTAGAGTTCGATTAAAGTTGACTAAAAAAGCTGGTGAAAATGCATCAGAAGTTACTTACCCAACTTCTGGATTAATCTTACTCACCCAACTGTATATCTCTGCTTTTCTCTGTAGCTACACCATGAGAAACCACTTCTTGAAAAACCCAGTCCTAAATTCAGATCACAGAAACAAATTGATAGTTTATTTTTCATTTAATTACAATCAATCTATGCTTTAGTGTGTGTATATTTCTGCATGTGAGTCAAAACAAAATCCTGAAACCTATGGGTCAGGATGTCTTAGACTAAAGCAAAATAAGATGATTTTTATGACTCAATATCTATATTGAAAATTGGACAAGTGAGTGATATTTTTGAAGTTTTTAAAAGCAGAAGAATAGCACAGTGGTGGAAATGTTCAATGTCACACAGCAAGAATGAACAAATAGGAAAACTGTGTATCACTTGTAACTTTTTGACAAGGAAACATTGGCTTTAAATTAAAGCAAAGCTCCTCCAATGACAACACTATCTGCAACTTACCAGAGTCTCATGAGCCCATCACAATCTGTGGTAAGGACTGTAAGCCAAGAAAAATCTGTTTTGTCAATTCTTCTTTTATTTTTCATTCTTCTTTTGTTTTTGTTTCCACTTCGTTTGGCACTGCCTGAAGTAAACCCTAATTAAACAATCATGCCCATGCAGCCCCATCCCCCCCTCTGTCCTATTGACTTTGTCACAGCACTCATCCTCCCTCAGTATAAACTCCCATGTCTAATGCCAATCAGGGAGAAGAGCTGTTGTCACACACTGTTTGTCCCTCCATCTCTCTTCGTCTCTGTGAGCACAGTCTGCATTAAACTGGGCACAAAGAGCTTTGAGAGAGAAAACCAAAGTTTGAAGTACTGAGTTTTGGCTTAACTGCACAGCAATAATATGACTCAAGTAAACAGTCATATTGCAGACTTGCATCTTCAAAGTGTTTTTAAATAAGTTTCTCTGGATGCAACAGGCATAAAAACCTTGCTATGAGTCAAATGATTTCTATATTTGAAGTACATGATGCCAAATACAAAAATGAATTCATCCAAAGAAGGAATCTATTCAGTTTAGATTATATAAAAATGCAAAAAAAGACCATATAAATAAATACAAAAACACAATTTAATTTACCAACTTAATTCTGTTCAGTGTTGCTATGGGCCTGGAATCTATCAAGTAGCCACAAGAGAGGTGGGATAGCACTGGAGAAATTGCTAGTCTACATTTTTCAATGACATTATTGTGCATAAAAAAATATTTTGTTAAATGAAAAAATTAATAATGACATGGTGAAATGGTTTGTCAAAGTACACAGAAATAAACATTTGCTCCTAAAAAAAAAAAAAAAAACGTGACACACAAATGCCATTACTTTTCAATGATGGGGTCTGACCTTGTTTAAAGACATTATGCATAGATCTTCATATAAATGCATGCATGATGTCTTGTTTAAATGTGGGAAAGAAGACATAATGTGTGAAAGAACTACCATCTGAAGAAAGCAGGTGGTAATTTTGATAAAGTAAAGAAAAGCAAAAAACAAAGTGTGACCTGTTGTGCTGCTGACCACCTTTGCAGGGTAGGGTTGCTGACCAAGTGCACAAACACCATGCAACTGCAAAAAAAAAAAAAGATAAGATGATTTTTAAGACACTATATATATATATATATATATATATATATATATATATATATATATATATATATATATATATATATACATATGAAAGAAATGAATTGAGACCAGAAACTACTGGGTTACAAAGGGTCATTTTGAAAGATGTCCTATCTGTACGTTACCTTATGGGTGTCTCAGGTGACTGTAGAGATGGAGCCGTTATTACATCTGAAGGTGACAAGGTCTCCAGAAACGTAAGCAGTCAATCATGTAAACAGTCATGTCACTTGTTTCTCAGGAGAAATCATGAGGGAACTTCAGATTGATCAGCTCTGTTCATCTTGGAAAGTAATGAGCGCTGCCCCTGTAGAGTTTGAGAAAAAATAATCACACGAGGAAATATTTGCTGATAACAAGTCACCTGGCATAAGTGAACATTATTGTGTTTCAGTGTTTTTATTGGCTGATGTGTCTTTTCTTTTATTAATTGTATAACTCACCTGTTGGTAAAATTGAATATCTGAAAGCCTTGTAGCTTGAACCTATGAATGCTGGTACTGAGAATATAAAATCATGTGTTCTTATTTATATTAGAAGGAGATGCTGTTTTCATACCTTGACTCCCACAAAACAGGAGTTACATGGGTCTAAGTGTGATTAAATTATGTACATTTTGTTGAACATCCAATCCTCTCACATCTTTGAAGTGCATCTAAAGCAACTTAGTTTTTAGAATGAAAAGTATAGAATGCATAATATTCTATCTACTAAGCCATTAGTTTTGCTGTGATGTCACAGTCTTGTTTTAGATTTTAAGTTGACGATCTGATAATTTAGGTTCAAAGTTAAGCACTCCTAATAGGCCAAATAATAGCTGAATAAAAAAAGTTTCACAAGGTCACAGTAAGACTGAATTGAGTTCAGTCTCATGAAAGATGCTGGATTTGGAAATATTGCCAGTCATTCAGTTAACGTAATTTGTGTCCATTTTTATACATGGTTCACCAACTCCTTTCCATGAGAGCTCCTGTTCTGCAACTAATTTTGCAGGATGATGAATTGCCCTAGAATTTATTGCGAAAACGATAATATTGTCATTTTGAGACCATTTTCAACAAATGTAATAATGTATGTACACCCTCTGAACAATCAATAAGCTTTAAATTCTGCAAAAAACATTTAGGCCTACCACTGCAACCGTAAGAATTTTTTTTAATATCAAATAAGTTTGCACAACATCCTAAACAAAAAAACTATAGAAATGCCTAAATAAATATTAATAACTTGACTTAGTAACTTGACTCCTTACACCTGTAAGCAGTTTTGCGACACTTTAAATTTTAAAAAAGGCCTCCCAGCTTACTCTGCCACTACGGATATATGGATCATATATGCCTTTTTTAATCCAGTCTCTTAGGTAGAAAGAAGAAAATATTGGAGAGAAAAAAAGCATGCAATTGGAAATTGCTGTGGCTGGAAAAATGAAGTTTAGTTGAATCTATCATGCAATTAATTCAGTCATTGTTTATTGTGACTGGCCTACTCCTTACTAGGTCTTTGCTGAACTTGATGACAAGCTATACATTTATAAATCAACCATTTGATTCAGCTGTGTTGGAGCAAGGATATGGATACAATTTGCTGGACAATAGCTCTTGAGGACTGCAGTTGGAGACCTTCTGATCTAGGATGTACACACAGGCTACAAGTGTAGTAATGCTCATCACACCTAACACAAAAACAAAATGCTAAATCTATGACAGAAAATAAGATGTTTAATAAAATAAGCCTGTTTTATGAATACACACACAAGTTTGTATTGCTACCCATTTTAGGACTGTCCGTTGACTTCCATTGATTGTAGTAACTGGATTTATGCCTAACCCAGACACTTGTCCTAACCATTACCGATCCATTCCTAACCCTTAGCCTTACTAAAACCCAATTCACACCATACCTCTAAATCTAAAAAGTGGAGTCCATTAGGACCGGGATTCTGTCCTAAGGTTAGTGAATATCCCAAAACCGTTCCTAAGAAGGGTAGTGATACAAGATCCCCCACACACATACGCATAATGTCACCTCTGCTCCTATTTAAATGAGAAATATTTTTTCATTAGTCTGTTTATAAGTCTTCTATACAAGATTGAGTCAGAGGTCTATATCAGTAGGTCAAAAGTTTAAAAACTAAAGATCAGAAAAGGGTTAATCTCTACTCTAAACGAGAATATATTTAATTAAAAATAGATATGTGTATGTGTACCTATTTGAAAATGAACATGACCCTAGATGGACAATTATGTACAAGCTTATATTTCTAAAATAATGAAGGATTGGAGCAGGATTGATAAAATAACCACAGCAAAGAACATTTTTTATATGAGAAATAGCAAGGTGAAAGCAGCCGAGGCACCGCGGTGAAGTTAGTTTTAAGTTGGATATTCGACGGACATTCGCTTCATTAAAGCGGAGACTCCCTCCGACGTCTCACCGACAACTGCTCTCATGGAGCGGATACATCGCAGCTGAAGGCTCGCTCCTATTAGACGTAATAGGACATTTTAAGGTTGATTTGGTGCCACTCAGTCACATGACCTGGAAGCTATTGAAGAAAAACATGAAATATTACTTTAAAATATTAATATAAAATATTATGTGAATTCAAATTGAAAATAAATTGTTGTGTCCTGTTCTTTAGATGTAGTATGACATTTTAAGGTTGATTTGGTGTCACTTGGCCACATGACCTGGAAGCTATTGAAGAAAAACATGAAATATTACTGTAAAATATTTATATAAAATATGATAAGCATTAACATTGAAAATAAATTGGTGTGTCTTGTTCTTTAGATGTATTAAGACATTTCAACATTGATTTTGTGTCACTTGGTCACATGACCTGGAAGCTATTGAAGAAAAACATGAAATATTACTTTAAAATATTAATATAAAATATTATGTGAATTCAAATTGAAAAGAAATTGTTGTGTCCTGTTCTTTAGATGTAGTAAGACATTTTAAGATTGATTTGGTGCCATTCAGTCACATGATCTGGAAGCTATTGAAGGAAAACATGAAATATTACTGTAAAATATTAATATAAAATATGATAAGCATTAACATTGAAAATAAATTGGTGTGTCTTGTTCTTTAGATGAAGTAAGACATTTTAAGGTTGATTTGGTGCCACTTGGTCACATGACCTGGAAGCTATTGAAGAAGACCCCTCACTATTACAGTAAAAAATGAATAAGAAATATTAAATATGATTTTTTTAATCAATAAATCGGTGTGTTGTGTATCTCAGGTGTCGAGCAACAACGTATCAATATTTTGGCGTTACTTTGTCAGGATATGTTACAGGTATTTATTCATTTTCTGGGATGTCTGGAAATTTATTGATGGTCCCTAACCGAAACCACCGCCTTTAGGAGCGAGCCTTCAGCTGCGATGTATCCGCTCCATGAGATCAGTTGTCGGTGAGACGTCGGAGGTAGTCTCCGCTTTAATGAAGCGAATGTCCGTCGAATATCCAACTTAAAACTAACTTCACCGCGGTAGCCGACCGCCGAGGCAGAAAGATAAAGCACAGCAAAAGTCAGAAATAACTTCCCATCACCATAATTTCATGTTAAATTTAGTTTACTCACATCTCTGTCCTTGTCTTATTATATATCGTTCTAACAAACTACATCGCTAAAATGTTTAGCATACAGCTAAACGTTGGACCACTAATTGCACATGTGTGCACATCTGAGACCACAGGGCACGGGATCCGCTCCTTTCCAGTTTGACAGGGTACGAAATGGCTAGTGGTGCTAACGAGACCCAGGGTAGGGGTTTATCTCTGTAAGAAAAGGAGAAAAAAAGAAGAAGAAAAATCATAAAAAAAGTGTTTGCTAGCAGAATAAAATTGTCTCCTCAGTTTTCTTTTTACACACTAATGAAAAAAAACTGGTGGGATTTATGCAAACATCGGTTGTAGCTGAAGAAGAAAAAAATTATGGAGAGTTAATTGAAGGTAAAAGGTCAGGTAGAAAAATAAGCACAAGAAAAGGAATAATTACGGTCTTAAGAGGATTATGTAGTAAAAGTCAATAAAATGTTTTAGTAGAACAACCATTCTCTAAGAGGAGTACACCCTGGGTTAGAACAGCTGTGTTGAAAAAAATGTATACTGAATCGATTATTGAAAAAATTATAAGAATCAAATCAAATCGATTCAGAGGTTCAAAAATCGGTTTAAATCGGTTAAAAACTTTTTTTGTTAATCACTTAAAAAATTTTAGGCATTCTAATGTAAGTTTTTCCGTTAAGATAGTGGGAAATGTGTTGATTTGATGATGGTGGGTTTATGTTCGCCGGCCACGTTTTGATTGGAACTGATTTTTGTTTTTGTAAATCACCCATTGTCAAGAGAGATGCCCTCTTTCTCCCAGCCAGTTACTGTTACAGAGTTCTGCACAATCTGAAACTCTATTTTCTAAGGGGGGAAAAACTGATTGTGATGAAACATCCTATACAATTCTTTAGAGAAAACATCTAAATTCACATTTCCTGGTCATTATGCTGAAGGCAACCAGGACCATCCAGATAAAAAAAATTCTCCATCTTTTCTCTTCAGAAAACAACACTTTCTTCTATCTTTCAATGCCTCGTGGTCAGTACTCCTTTGCATATTCCAGTGTTCTCTATTTGGGGTTAGGATCTGCCCATTTTCATCACAACAAGCTCATTGAATGCTTTGACTAAATCAAAGTGAACTTTTTTGGGGGCTTTTACCTGACCTTTTTTGCTATATAGCCCTTATATTGTTTTAAAGAGTTTTTAGTGTTATCGTCCAAAACTTTTGATCAGCTAATAAATAGCCTGTTAGAGCTTAAATGCCATTTTCAATGTTCAAACTTTATTTATATTTTCTTTTCTTACATTTTCTTATCTTTGCAGTTTTTAATTCTACCTACAACCTTGCTCTGACTCAGTAGCACAAAATGTGAATACCTGTCATTTCTTGTGTGGTCTTAAGCTTTTCATCAGGCATGTATTAAGTAAAGAAAAAATGGAGAAAGACCACAGATGAATCCTGAGTGAAAGGACACCATAAACTGCAGGGAAGGCCAAAGAGACAATTTGCATAAGAAAAACTGAAAAGTATTATGGAGATCAACAAAATCATCAAAATGAAAACAAAACATTCCGTCCTGAATCTATTTGGGTTGGAAACGGTCACACTTTACTCTCACATATACTCCTAATATGCTGCTTTTTGCTGTCAATGTGCATTTATAATGTAAAACTCTATACTGTTGGCTTTCTTCCTTCTTTTCTGTTTCCTGCATTTGAGTTAATCTCTTCCCCCAAATAAAAATGTGCGATTGTACAACTCTGAAATTCTCACTATGCTGTTCTCAAAATATACTGCATCTATGTATTATAACTTAGCGCCTGAAAAACACATCAAGACCTGGAGAGGACTTCCCAGTTTCAAATGAAACCCACATTAGAAAGCTCATTATGTGGGTCATCCACCTAATTTACTAAATTCAGATTGTATTTACAGCCTCGCAGTTTAATAAAGTAGCAATCTAAATGTCGTTTGGTTTATTCATGAGAACAGAAAGTAATTCTACATCATGATGGTCCCTGGTACAGCGCTCAGAGGTTACAGACCACACCCAATTTTTCCTAGCAGGGACCCAAGTGTGAATAAACGGCAACTCTGGTCATCGGGAGAAGAACAGGGCAGAGAGCTGAGAACACTTATATGAACTGCTCACGATACATGTTTTCCATCATGCAGCTCAATCAGCCAACCAATGATTCATTTCAAAGGCACTTGGGTAATTATAGGACTCAGCTCTTCACCCTGAGGATGAAGCTGCACGAGCAAAACCAGGGTGTAAGGCGGGGGTGGCTGGTGGTTAGTACAGGAAGTGAGCCATGCGGGAGTGAGACACTACTGAGTGAAAACAAGGAGACAATAATGGTGTGGGTGATGATGAAGTGGGAGATGTGGTGATATTCAATTGTCAACTGCGGTAAGACAGCCTTGTTCAGAAAGAAAGCAATATATACAGTATTTTCACTGCCACTTGAATTAAGCAAACTAATCATTGCTGTATGTACCCGGCAAAACAACCACAACTCATGTGGCATACAAACAAAAGCAATGAAAAACACAGGGTGACCTTATAAGGTGAAGGGTAAAAACAAAGACGCTAAAAGGGCTATTGGGTAGAGATGGATAAAGATACATTAGGTGATGCTGGGCTGGGGCTGGTGCAGAAATTAAGTGTGCACAGCTCCCCCGTCTGGACAAACAGGAAATCATTTTCTGTCATAGTGTAAACCTCAGAGGTCATACATGCTCCTGTAATTCAGTAAAACTATATATGGCATACGCGCAACACTAATGGAGCTCTTTTCAAGATTTGTGAATCTAGTGACTTAAAACTGTTGCCTATATTGCTTTTCAAAAAGCTCAAGCCCTGACAGATTTCATCTAATTGGGCTTTAAGCATACATTTTAAGTATTGGTGATCATTCCAATGTAGTTTTGGCTGAAATTTTCATGTCACTGTCCTGCTGTGAAGTTTCACACCAGTCTCAACTCATTTGCAATGTCTGACAGATTGTACTCCAGGAATCCCCTGTATTTTCATCTAATCCTTCCTATCAGCTCTGACCAACTTCCATGGCATTTTGAATAAAATCATCTTTACAATGAAATACTGCCTCCATTTTCCTTCAAGGTAGCCACAATGTTTTTTCTTTTAATATTGCTTTGTGATAAGAAAAAAAAAAAAAAAGATTATTAGTACCATCTGACCAAAAGGCTTTATTCTACATATTTGTTGTATAACCTGCACAGCATTCTTACAGTTTACAGAAGCTTACCCATAAAGGTAAAAAACTGCCTAGTTATTCCTGTCATGTTTTAGCTTTTTATTTGCTTTAATTGAGACATTGTATGGTTTCTGTCTGTGACGTGATTATGTATTATGTTTTTATGACACTTACTGTCCCTTTTTGATGTCTTAGATATTTTATTATTCCTTTGCTCCTCCTGTAAAGTACTTGAATTAGCCTTTGTATGAATGGTGCCACAAATACATTTCCTATGCCTTTCTTTCAACATTTCTTTTGAAGTTGAATAGAGTGTATGAGTAATAGTTGCCCTGGCAACAGATTATCTCATTAGAACTCTGCAGCTTATTATGCATCCTCGGAAAGTAATTTGTTATTCTAGATTTTTTTAAAGATATAAAACTACAAAGAATTGGACTACACGGACACACCACATTTTTCAGATATCTTTTTGTTAAAAAATGCAATATATTTTTCTCTTTCCGGCAACACATTTTATTGGGCAAACATAAAAAAATCCAGGTAAATATGACAAAATGCAAAAGATTCCTTAATAGTTTTCAATACGCTGTATTTAAATGACAACAATTCTTTGGAGAAAGGTGGTTGAAAATAAAAATAAGTAGGAGTTCCTTAATTATCAAAATGTTAAACTGATGTACAACGTGCATTAATTTTTTTGCCCATATTTTTAGTTGGGAAATTTTCAGTCAAAATTTATTTGAATGTATTACACTGGATATTTTTGGGGCTGATTAGTGTTTCTTGTTCCCTGTAGTTTATTAAGCGTTTTACATGTCCGTGTCCAGTATGTTACATACAGAACTTCTGGGACAAATCTGCCTTTTTTTTTTACCACCCTTGTAGATATACATAATTGCAAAGCTAAGATTCCTGAGATTCCAATGATCTATGCCAATCAAGGACACAATCTGAGTGGTGATGGCAAACCCATTTAGAAAACAAAACAATGTGCAACTCACCATTTGAAGCCTCATATCATTGACAGCCCACATGGTAAGAACCTATTAAGATATATGTCCATATATGAAACCTATATGCAGTTTATATGCACACATATAATTATATATATATGGAAAATATACATATATGTGTATTTTAGTGCATATATAGGATACATTTAGGTGCATATACAGGCCATATATGTCTCCAGTATTGGTTCTTTATATCCACAAGTACAGTACATACTAAATATATCTCCGATATAGCTCAAGGATCTGGTAATTTATCTCACTTTGGCAACTGTCATACATGATGCCTTGATTCTATATTTTTATCATTAAGGTAATAACTGCATATTTGTCTAAGGTCAATTATAGGAGAAAAAAATGTGCAATAACTCAAGTATATGCAAACACATAAAACTGGTGTGTAATTGTGACACCAGGAATCCTGATTGGGTAAGCCATAGTGCGTCATATCTTGTGGTCATTGTTGCACTCGCTGAAGGTTTTTGATGTTTAGACTCTCTTGAATTGATTTAGTTTTCTCTGTGTTGAGGCCTTTCTAAATTATTCTAACACACAAGCCCGCTAAAGCACACATTTTTTGTTGGAGATCAAGGGTTATTTTTTTCACTATATATTTTATTCATTATATACATGTCAATTTTAATATTCGATAATCAATGTATAATCAAACATTTAATATTTTGGGGTTTTCTGAAAAAAAAGTAAACAGAAGAAAACATTTTTACATTATAGGAAACTCAAAGTACGGTAAATAATTACCTCTTTTAATTAACACTTTCTAAAGCTCATGAATGAAGGAGAAGTACCAGATAAGATGTTAAAAGGTTGAATATGGAACATTTTCATAAAAAGCAACAAAAAAAATTATACATCCACAAGGCTTTTGGACAGGTGCAGAATAAAGGTAAAACATTTCCTTAAAAAAATTATATTTGAATTAGAAAATAATAAAATGTACATTCAAAACGGGCACGACAATGATATAATGTTTACATCAACCATCCAGTACCAGCTGCGGGTTGCAGGTTGACAGATATTGTCTCTATCATCTAACTATATGGACGGCACAGCTCTGCTGGCACTTGGACGAACGGTGGAGTCAGCAAGTCAGCTGCTTCAGAGACTCAGAAATATTATTTGTCAAAAGAGAGCAGGACCTGAGAATAACAGAAACTAAAGTAACTTTAGGTGAAGCCTACACTAAATGGACCCACATAAACCATTTCCATGGCATCAAACATATGCGGAAACTGTGACTTTCCTCCTGGATTGGTAAGCTAACATACTTTCTAACTTGGTCAACGTTAGCTGTCAGTTAAACCCCTTTAAAATACATGCCTCACTGGCTATTGTTCAGGTTGGTCACTGGGTGTATCAGCAGCGAACCAGGCAACCCAACAGCTGGAATGATGTTTTAGTTGTTGTAACTCTAACCTAGATAAACTAAATGTCGCTATCATGCTCATGTTACATATCCAACCTTTAATGTCCCCACAGGAGCAGTTATTAACATTCATGTCACTTTGAAATGTAACCATATAGTGCTTGCAACGTAGTTTGTCTGAGTTGAGTTGCCGTAGTATGACATTTATGGAAGCACAGCCCCCCTGAGCAGATCTGGTACCTACACTGGTTGTTTGGTAACATCTTCTTTTTCCTTCTCAACCTACTGTATCAGCCTGACTTAACCACAGCCACACTAAGCAACTTAAAAAGGTCATTTCCGGGTACATTCCCCAGCTGATCTTCTATAGAGGAAGATGGCTGAATCACGTGGACAAACAGAGACACAGGAGGGTTGTGAGAGTGGCTCCTTATAAACTACAAAAACTAATGTTCTGATCACCGATCTAGAACATACTGGTCATTTCAGGAAAACCTCCGAAACTATCTTTGTTAGGATTCTGTGTATGTATGTTGGCATTGTTTTTTTTTATCTTACCTTCTTCACAGGGGGTGTGGCAGGCAGCAGCCTGCAGGTGTTCCTCATGTGGACTCATCCAGGCACACCTCAAAAGGGGAATGGATTCTGCATGCTGGCGCCAGGCGGTTCTCGCAGCTAAGCGAGGTAACACGGGCAAAATTATCTCAGTGCTTTTTCCAAGTTCTTGTCTTAAAGAAACTGTAAAGAGTTCCCTGAACTCACACACCTTGTTATTGCTGCAGATCCTGATTCCTTTGGAGCTCAAAAAAACATGGACAGCCAATCTCCTCTGTTTCCCCTCTGGAAACAACCCAGTGGTTGATTCCCGGATTCACCGAACCTCTGCTATCCAGCGTTTGATCCAGTCACTCCCGTGGTTAGCCTCTGCTCCGATTCTCATTCTGGTTCCTCGGGTCCACACTCGATTCCTGTCATCATTTATCAATGGGTACATATATGCTCATATGTACGTACCTATATATAGGAAGACGGACAATTTTATATATGTCACACATATTCAAAACTATATTAAAACATATATATTAAAACCTATGTGTTTATACAGGTTCTTTCAAAAATCTTTATCATATTAATAAGGATACAATTAATATACTACAATATAATAGTCCCGACAAATATTATGTCCATAACATAATCGGCCACTAAGAGCCATCATGATTTCCTTCCTTGTGTGTTTTCTCACGTTTTCATAGCAAATTTGATGTGTTTGGTAACTTGACTCAACAACAGCACATCAACAGACAGAGTTTGAATGATTAATAAAAGTTTTTTTGGAGTAAGGTTTAAGGGTCTCGGGAGAACCAGGAAGGGAGCGCCAGGAACCGGGAACTCAGAACTGAGGAGAGGTAAGTAGATGGTTAGTATGTTGCTTAAAGAATAGATGTTATTATGCTAAAGATGTAGCTTACAGTTAGAAGAGGATCACGGGAAGGTTAGTCGGATTCTGATGGCTTGGAGTCTTTGTGAGCGGGTACTGACTGTTCTTGGACAGACAGTATGGCTTGATTACCAGATGGGGAGCAGGGCAGAGGCTGACGAAGAGGAGCGCTTGAGAACTGAGGAGATCCAGGCCTGAGGTATCCAGAGAGTCTTGAGAACGAAGAAGAGTTGAGTCTGCGAGGAGACAGTCCTCGGTAAGGATCCGATCAACATGAAGGAAATCAGTCTTACTGGGTGTTCACTAAGAGCATGGCCCTGTACCAGTGAGAACCATCTGTCAGCTTGCTGGAGCTGCTCGCCTAATGAACCTGGTAGATGATGGGGGTGAATGAGAAGCACCTGGTTCTGCTGCCTGCCACGCCCTAGAAAGAGAGTTGGAGAACAGGAAACAAACACTCACACAGCCCCAGAATCCTAACAAAATTATCATTAGCATGGTAATATTAACCAGGGGCATTAGCTTTTGATTGGCTTCTTAGTTGATCCAGTAGATGAAAGGTTACCCCCCTGCTGTGGCAAAACTTCAACTATTGGCTGATGGTGGGAAAAGTACCTTCCCCTTTTTTTATGTATGTAGGTAGAGCCAGTTGCAGCGCAATTTGCTGGTGGTCGATGAATCAAATAGCCAATGGAATTCTGTAAATGCAGATATCTCAACTGAGGACTGGGCTTTATCAAAGGACCTGTAACTAGCTTGTGTAAAATGTCTTCCTCAACATATATGGAGTACTACGCACAGGTACGCACCAGGAAGAGATTATTTTGGCATCATTGCAAAATGCACTTCCAAAAATAAATACAGCACAGAGAAAGCTATGAGCTAAGAGACAGACAGTAATGTGCTATTTACTCTGTAGAGGAAACATCTTCTTGCACCCTTTTGCCATGCCTGGACCTTTAGTTAAAAAAGTAAATAACACTAAACAGGTTTTGGTTTATTACTCTCAAATGTTGTGTGTGTAAAATAAATATTTTCAGGCTTTAGACCCTGGCTGCTCTCCAGTCCACCACTCCCTGCTAAAGCCACTTTTAAAGCATGTATTTTTAAAAGATAAATAGGCTGACTTATTATTTCCAGTGTATCCAAGATAATGTTGATTTGGTGACAATGTTATTTAGACACATTGCACTGTGTTGCATCTATGAGATTGGCTAAAAATACAAACCAAGATCCTGGCACATCTAAAGTTTATTTTTAGTTAACGTTGGTTCAACTATGAACCTGAGGCAGAGTTGATCATAAGAATAAGCCTACATGTTGTTAGACCTTTGTTTTTTTTTACCCGCCATGCTATGTAAAACCACTGACTAATAAGTATTCCTGTACCTTTTGGTTAAAGCGCACAAGCAAAGGGTGCAGCCACTTCGCATGGATGTAAAATAAATTTACCATGATGTTCAATGGAGCTCATCTCTACATGCCCTGCTCCAAATACCTCCCTCAGAGTCTCCTCAAGCACCTTCTGACCAAAGTGACTTTTATTTGTATATCTAGAGTTGTCATATCCAGAAATGTGATACTTTGTTGGTAATTCCAAGGCTAGGAAGATCATATAGAAAGGATGACATACATTATATATTGAATGCTCTCAAGAAAAGAAAGATGTTAATGTATTATTAATCCATCCCCATCCTGGGCTGGACCTACAAAGATCCAGTGACATAAATAATTTCCCAACAGTTAATACATCTCGAGTTGAAATGTTAGAGCATTGCTAATTGCATTTTTTAAATCATACTGTAAAAAAATCTCTTGTCTAAATGTAGCATGAAATCAATAAAATTAATTAATATTCCTCTTTTTTTAATGTTTTATGTTATTTACCTTTTTGAGTTCTAGCACAGGAGTTTTAATAAATGGTGAGGTGACATAATGCTGGCATTAGTTAACTTTAAAACAGTGCTTTCAAGAATTGTGATAAAGAAGAACAATTTAAAAGGTCAGTTTTTGATGTAAATGTAGTTTTAAAATATATGCAGATGACTTTACTGATGCACAGAACACTCAAGTCTGTGTAAAAGCTTTATTTAACCTCTGCTTTAGCTAAATTAAAATGACAAACTTTTTAACTACAGAAATAAATAGTATGAATAAAGCAAGAAGTCTGTAATTTTCATTATAGGTGCACTCAGGGGTGGACTTGCCATCAGGAGGCTCAGGGATTTTACAGAATGTCTGGTTTGTTCTTGGGCCAGGGGCCAGAAGGTTTTTTTTCATACACTAAAGAGACAATGTCATGATCCTGCTGTGTGTCTTGGAAGATCTTCGTAAGCAGTAAGCTACTCTTGTAACGCACCTTTACTGAGCTCTACAATCAGTCTGCAGAGTTGTCCAGGTTGTGAACACACATTTCACCGGGCCTATAATTTGTACACTTTGTTTGATTCTGAATGTGGGTTAAAAGATTTTCATGCAAGGCAATTTTTTTTTGAAAGAGATAATTTTTTCGGCCAAACTTATCTAACATGCTGAATATAATGAATAATGTATATTTTATTTCCTGGAATGTTGCCATTTATTTGATCTGAGATTTTTGTACATAAACAAAATATGGTCCACAGACCTAGTTTTAAGAAGTTTTCTCCATTCTAATCATTCAGCTGGGCTCATTTTTGTAACATCTGTAAATATGCCGGCATGTTATTATGTTGTTACCAGAGGTAGGAAGAGCCTTTAAAAACTTCCTAAATAAGAGTGGCACTACTTGGACATATTTTTATTTAAGGATAAGTAATATCTTTCCAAGAAATTACTCAAGTAACAGTAAAATGGTAGTTTGTAATGCTGCTCATGTATCCTCCTGAGTTACTGATCAGAACATCAGATCAGCTATATTGGGACTAATATTTGAAAATGAATTAATCAGACTACTAATATGATTTGCTGCATTAACTTTGCTATGCTGTTATACTACCAATACAATTATTTTTGGTAAACTTATTGTTTGACTTCCATCCATTGTGTATGATGATGTAGAATGTATTTGTATAATGGTGCAGAAAATATGTATTTAGAATCTACAAACAAGCAAGAATTTTGGGCTGCACAAACACGTTACTATTTCTTCAACAACCTCATCTATTCTCCACTTGTTACCCATATTAATGGCACCTGTTTGAACTTATCTGTATAAAAGACAACTTTCCCACACCTTTAAACAATCAGACTAACAGTGGGCTGGCTTTTCCAGCATGAAAATGAAAAACCCACCACCCGGGCAATGAAGAAGTGGCTATGAAAAAAGCATTTTAAGGTTCTGGAGTGGAGAACCCCTTATAAACAGGGAGGTATTCGACTCAACTTATGTTGAATGTGGTTGCGTAAAGTTAAGACATGCTTTTCAGAAGCTGTGAAAATAGGTGCTAAAATAGTCAGCGCACACAGTTTGATGTTTAATAAATCCCACTTTGCCCAGAACTCCTATTACTTAACACTTCTCTTCCCAATATTTTGCAACTTCTGACAGAAATGCTAAAATTGCATTTTCAGTATGAGGATAAATGTATATGTGTGTTTTCCTAATAGGCAGAATGGTCTCTGGGCTATGTTATTACATCAACTTGACCGTGATTTTACAATGCTGTGCAGTGTGCACCCATTTTAACAAGTGCAAACCATTGATAAATCAGGTCCAATGTTTCTTGTATCCTTTTTAGATTTTAAACCTCACTGAAACTTGTTTATGTCTGATCTGTAACTTTGCATTTTTTGGTTCCAAAACAATGAGTTCTCTATTTACTGCATTTAAATTTGAAATAATTCTAGTAATAATAGCTCCTCTCTAACAGCTTGGTTGGAATTTCTAAAAGTCCTCACAGGTTCCATGCAGATGTACACCCACCAAGAATAACCCGGACATCTTGCAAAAAAAATGTATGAGAAATTTTCCAGACTGGAGTTGTAAGGGGATTGAATACCTGGAACACATATTTGATGGAACATATTTTATCCCACTTAATACATTAGGTAAACAATATGGAATTATCAAAAATAAATTCTTAGAATATATCAGTACAGATGAATTACAAATTGCTATGCAATTAGTTTACATTACCTTATGCATCGCTAAGAAAACTATCCTCTTGAAATTTTTGTCATGAGGGACACGGTCGCTGATGTGGGCCGTTTTAGAGTTGGGGGTGTCTATGAGGGGTCCTTGGTGGTGGGACCACTTTGTGGATGGGGCGCCAGGTACCAAGGCCCCCACCTGGGGTGGGACTTTGGTGGCTTTGTGTGGTGACTGGATTCTGTGCTTTAGGCGGGTCGCACTGGCAGACACGTGTTACTGGCCTGGTGGCTGTGCTGCTCCCGGGTCTGTATGGGGTAGGTTTGGGGGCTCGTGGCTCCGGGGCACAGCATCCCCCTATCTGTGGTCCTGACCGGGGCTTGGTCGCTGTGGGGGCCTCTGCCACTGGTATCGGCTGGTGGGAACCATGGTTGCCCTGTGGCTGGTAGGTGCTGCTGCCTTCTTCCACCTCCCTGGCTTCTCTTCGCCAGCTATTACACATTTGGCTGTTGACTGGTGGCTACGGTGGGTCGGGCATTTGACTAGGTCAGACAATTGGCCAATGTCATTAGGGTTCATCGGTGGACTGGCCAGGTGTGTTGCCAGGGTATATGAGCAGATGGTGCACTGGGTTCCTGTCTCAGCGTGGGGGCCCTTAACCTTCAGGTGGTGCTGGGGGCCTCCCTTGTTGGCTGGGAGGTGCTTACTATCTGGTTACTTGGAGGTGTGGAATGGTGTGCGTGGTCTTGGGGTACGGGCACGTCACTGGGGTGTCCTGTGGGGCCCTGGGTCCCAATTTTACCGCACAACTTATATGCTCGCACTTATCACATTTCCATGAGACACCAACATGTAGAGACCTTGCGGTGGGCACGCTTTTCAGCTCCAGAGGCGAAGCTCTTCGATGAGCCTAACCTCTGGTCCCAGTGCCCACTGCTTAACTGCATCTAGGCACTTAGGGTCTGGGGTAGGAGATGGGGGTGTCTGGCAGCATTCCCATGTCCCACCCCTCTGTTTTAAGAGCACATTAGAACAACACGCAACTACATCACATTCGAGCGAGAGAGGGAGACTAGAGGTCTTTCTATGCCCCGTTTTCTACAGACCATCAGGGCTTAGGGTCTGGCAGGTGCATCAGGCCGTCAGGTTGGGGACCTGGGCTGTTGGGCTGCTCTTGCCATTGTGTGGGCTCTGGTGGTCTGCTTGTCCCCATACTAATGGGCAGGGGGGTTCATCTCCAGGGTGCATTGGCAGGTTGCTCTGCTGGATCCTGTGTGCCTGGACCTGGGAGTATTGAGTGTACATGGGGCATATGAGTTAGTGTACAGCATCCTTTCTTGGGTGTCCTGGTGTGTTGGTGAGAATGTGTGTGCGTAAGAGGGAGGATACGTATGATTGTGTCTGTGTGTCTCAGTCTACCTGTCAGGTTGGGTTGTAGGCTGCCCTCTCACCTGGTGCACTAACGGTGCTTACACACCTAATGCGAAGGAGGTGACCAGAGAGTCTGATTTATATGTAAAGCCAATGGAGGAGTGCGATTAAGTGTGACTTGGGATCCCGCGACTTTTGCATCACAAAAAAAGCTTTTCTGCCTGATTTACGCGACTAAGTAGTGTGGCTAATGCGTTTTGGGCTCGACACAAAATATGCGCTGCATTTTATTTCTGCCGCAGAAGTCGGAGAAATATGGGGCCGTGTGTACAAAGACTCTTATCTTACCACTAGGTGTTACTCCTAACTCGCGCTAAAAGGTCTTACGTAAGAGTTGTTGTCTAAAACCTATTCACAAATGCACTAAGAGCTACGTTTACGTAGGAAAAATCCCTAAAAGTAAGTTAAGAGCGATGTCCTGTTGCTATGGAAAACGTCATTTCCTGTGCACGAGTAAATAGACGGACAGCAGTGTGATTGGTTGTTGAATGACACGTGTGAAACCAGGAAACGGAAAACTTCAATGTCGATAAAAGCGTAATTATGAACAGTGCAAATACCAGAAATAATGCATGATGACATCTTTGTGTCGCTCACAAGACTGACACTTCATACAACTTACCAACAATAGCCTACTTATAGAGAGGGTGAAGTTTAAAAATGAAAAAACGTGAAATGGATCATATTATGCAACAGACTGGCATCCTATCCAGGGTGTACCCTGCCTAACGCCTGCTGATAGCTGGGATAAGCTTCAATGCAGTTGCTAGATGTCTTATGGGAAACGGATTAATTGTTGGATAATGTGTGGTCGACAGAGCGCTTTAGGGTTTGGTGGATTGATCGGCAAAGCTTGGACCTTCTCAGCACAAACGGCGCGAGGAGCTTGGGTGTTTACTGATCCTTCCGCCACTGCTCGACTGTGTCTACCTCCGCAGCAGCGGTCCTGACATTTAACGTGGTCAGCTCATAGAGTCCACTGGGAGCTCCCGGAGGGTCAGGGGAAGGAGGGAGGGAGGGAGGAGGAGGAGGGCAGCAGGGAGGTCCCTGTCAGGATCCTTCCACATTTCCTGTTCACGCGCATGAAAACAGCATATTTTAAAGCATGGCCAGTTCCCTTTGGATACACTTCCAGGTGTGGTTTGGTTGCGTCTATCATGTTTGGTGTGTAAAGCTGCATTCAGACCGCATCCGTTGGATACGTGGAGCAACGCATCCAGCGGATGAAGTTTGACGTATATACTTTTTGGCTTCCATAGCCTGCTTCTGAGGAAAAAACAACACATGGGCGGGGCTTCCTCTGTTGCCGCACGTTCTGCACTATGGTGGATTGTAACGAGAGTGTGACTTGGCTTTATTAGCTAGATAAAGCTAGACAACGTTGACATCGGGTGCATCAGCGCCCATTATTCAGATGAGTTCTGAGTTTGGGGAGTTTAAGCATTTGCTCCAGGAGCTGCGTATGGATGAGGTTCGCTTTCAGTGGTACTTCCGTCTGTCCCGCGCCTAATTTTACGATCTCCTCGGCATCATCGGAGCTTAAATCTCCTACCAGGACATCAACTACAGGTTCTCTGTTCCTCTTTAGGAGCGCCTGATCATCTGACTTCGGTAAGTATTATTTATGATTTTTTAAATCTGCGTTTGTTGAAAATGTTTTCACTGGGCCCGCGCTTCATTCAAGATACGGCGTATAGTGACATAACTACAGTGATATGCTCTGATTGGTTGCCGCACTGCGATAACTGCGTTGGATCCGTCAAAAGTTCAGCTTGCTGAACTTCTGTAACGCATGCGTTGGTACGTTGCCGTGTGAAACACAAGCGTCGTTGACAGAGCCAACGTACTCAACGCAACGCAGAGCCCTTGACAGACCTCTGACGTACTCCACCATAGACTTTACATATAATCTTGCTGCAGCTAACGCAGACCAAATGTGCAGTGTGAATGCAGCTTTAGCACTGTAAGGCCCCACATCCAGCGCGGGCCTATTTCCTCTCCGTCACTCCAAGCCAGTGACTGATGCCCCTGCCTGTTAATGGCTCTTGATGTCTGGGGATGGGAACCCGGATGCGGTCCAGTCCTTGGTGGGCAAGTGTATTGGGTGGCCAATGTTTCGGGCCAAGGTCTTCCTTGGGTTGGTTGGGTTACATCTTTTGGGGGTGCCAGTTTTTAATAATTGTGTGGTGCTGTCTGGTGGTTGCAGGTATAGGTTGGCCGCGGCGTGTGTCCTTCATCGGCCAGCTGGGGGCCCCCCAGCCTTGCAGAGGTGGCAGGGAACCCCTGTCGTCCAATCCCTGGTCGGGGCCCTGCTGGTGGCCGGGGTCTCCGGGTCTTGGACCAGACCCGCCCTGGAGTAGCCGGTTACTAGCAAAGCACATGGGCTCGTCTAGGAGGCCTCCTGGGCCCTGGCTTTTGTTTTCTTGTTTCCATGTCCATAACGTCAATAAATTAAAACCACAACAAGCTTTAATAAAGATATCTTTAATAAAGATTTTTCACAAACATATATATATATATATATATATATATTGAGTGGAGTACTATAGCAAAAGCTGTAATGCTCTCCTTGAGAAGGTCAATCTTTTGGGCTTGTACTTGGTACCAAATCAGAGTATCACACTGCCAGATCGGACATACTAAAAAAAATAATAATTATGACCAATCCACTCATGAATGCTATGGACACACTGACTCTGTGACTGTAATGGACTGAGCTCATGTGGTGGCATAAAATATATGAAGTTTAATATGTTTTAATATGAGCCGGGAGAAACATCTTGCTATTGAGCAGGAGTGGTTCAAGAATGGAACTTTGAGGAAGTCTATATGTGTTTTTGTTTGATCAGATATACAAAAATAAAAATGGCTTAGGTTTGCTAAACAAGATCTGTGCTAATAAACAAAGTAAAATAATAAATACACTTCTTCAAAACTATCCTGCAAAATAGTATGTATAATAATGTATAATGGTATGATTAATAGATATGCTGCTTTAAGAGGAGAGGACAGTAACAAGTGGCAGCAGTTGCAGCAGAGTAGCAAATTTGGCTTTCCAAAATTGGTCAAACATAAAAAATGCTTCCCTGCAGGTAACATAACGCAGCATAAATAGAATGAACTTTCAGTGTTGATGTAACCACCACTTTTGAAATATGAAACTTGTGAAAAGGTGCCTACCTGTGCAATAACAGCACTTAGCACTTGATTAAAATCGTAACACTAGCGTCGATTCTAAAAGCATAGGCTTCTCTCATAAAATAGTGCAATCATATTTTTTAGTATGGATTCACTCTGGGCTGCTAAAAATGAAAACTGAAGATGAGAAAGGATGAATGCTGTTTAATAAGTGATTTACAGGTAGTGAAACCGTGACATTAAAGTTACAATCCAATTGTATTACTTTATTTGCTAACAAATGGACATGGATAAAAAACCCACAGTGGCTAGTGATGTATGGATTCTGGATTTTACAAACAAATATATAATTTTTTAACTCACTAAGAAAAAAGACTCCACTGCAAATTGTGTCACAAGGGGCACAAGAGTCAAGCTGGCAATAGAAAACACTCTCAAAACATATCTTTGGTTTTTAACTGGTACAAATCTGCTTGTATTTCTGTTTACATTTCTATATCTGATTGGCTCCTGTGTCTATTCAGCCCTTGTCAAAGGAATGAATGCAGTTTTCTGCTTGTGTTAGAATGAGTAGTGATATAATTTGCCAGTCCAGTGGCACACCTGTGCATTCTGAAATCATACTATTTACCTGAACAACTCCTATGCAATGGTAGCAATTGTCTTGTTTGTTCCTTTTGTTGTTGCCTTGTGATTATTTTTGTAGCTTTCACTTCCTAATAGTGACACCTGGTTTTGTCTCTAGCTGTTGTAGCCCGGTGCTTCAAAATTTCAAAATTGCTCCAGGTTCAAAATTTTTTAAGTCTAGAGAAGACCTTCCGTCATCTCTGTAATGCATAAGAAACTACAAGATGAGTGGCTGACGGAGATCGGATGAAACGGGAAGGAGTGGCGATGTGAAGCAGGTCACACAGATCAGGAGGGGCAAGGCTATAGATGCACTTATGAATTTGAGAATTATTATTTTTTTAAGTTGATCCAAGATTCTACTGCAGCCAGTGAAGAACTGGGGTCATGAGTTTTCTTAAGGAAATCTTACTTATGATCCAAGCTGTAGAGTCCTCAAAGAGTTAAAGTTTATGCAGGAACTTATTGGGTATATCAAAAAGAAGTTAGTTACAATGGTAGATCTGGCAAGTGAAGCTATGGACAAAGATGGCAGCAGCATACGTAGTAAGGACCTGACATCAGCAATGCGCTTTTCACTTCTCAACTGCTGCTCACAGGATTTTCAAATCTTTTTCTGTAAAACTTAGAGAGACCGTACAGGTAGTCTGTCTGGCATCATCATCTTTCTTCCCCATTCAGATGCTTGATCTGGACTTTAGTGAGCTATTTTTCTTCTGTCTGCATGTCTTAATGCATTTAGTTGCTGTTATGGGATTAGCTGATTAATATCTATATTAAAAAAGTTATTAAACAGGTATACTAATAAAGTGGCTGGTAGGTATATAATTCAAGTGAGTTTGACTGATTTCACATAGCCTCCTGACAGGTTTGTATGATTGGTTTATGTTGTAGCATTAGAAACAGAGCCACTTTATTAAAAAAAACAAAAACAAACAAAAATACTCCCATAACCACTCTTACTCTTCAGTCACTGCAGAGTAGCCATTTCCCCGTTGAAATTTAAACCCCAGCAAAACACAAAAAACTCCAAGTTTCAGGCAGCGTTTTATAATTCAGACCTTTCTATTTAATAAATGTCTTAAATCTAGTCTAAGCTGGTGATTCCCTAAGAGTAACAGGTATTTCAGTTTTCTTGTCATATTGTCAGAGAACCAAACAAGAGACTTAATGGATCTCCCATTACAAGAATTGTTATACGAAAAATAACACGTTGTCAAGATTTATTCACACAGAAGAACCTTCAGGTAAAACTATGTGATTAAATTTCAAAACAAAGACATATTTACTTTTTTCATGGGAAGAATAATTCATTTTCATTGGTTCTGTAAATAATTTGTCTCTCTCACTTCTGCTTATGTTTTCCTGTGGCGTTTGGTGGCAAATTTAATGAGATTTCCTTTGTTTCGCTTCTGTTTGTAGCTCTCCTGTCGCTTATTGCTTATAACATCCTGATGTAACACATAATGTTTTCATTTTTTCCCCCCACTAAACTACATAACACCATCAAAACACTTTTTGTCATAAAACAAGGACAGCTAGCAGGAAGCATAAAACCAGATAGTTGGACTTAATGGGCCTTGCTACATATAAGGAGTCAGTGGGTGTGACTGGGATGTAGTCCACTGAGACTGTTTTGAACTGGGCGGTGGCTTTTATGGCCATCTGAAATACTTCATGACCTTATACGTTGGTAAATCAGAGTGAAACAGATGCAGAAGAGTCACAGTCATCTAATACAAACTAAGTCTGTCACAACAACCCTTTTTAGTGTCCTGTCTCTTTGTTTGTGGACATTAAGGTTATCATAAAAGGAAAAGCAAGTGCGACAAGGCATTCTAAATGAACTCCCTAAATGGTCTTTTTCATGAGATAGTTTTCTGATGTCATTTGTGCTGTAATGGAGCTGCGGCCTGCTGTGTTGCAAGGTTTTTTTTCAGTTGACTACATCAGCCTTGTTTGGGCTAATGAATCTTAGATGACTTGGGCTCCCCAATTTCATTAAAAAAGGAAGACACTGCAGGTTTGCTGGTCTGGAAAAGAAAAAAAGATGACAAAAATGCTCTAAACAAGAGTTTTGCCACTATTTTGTTGCTTTAAAATCATTTACACAAAAATATTTTTATGTAAATGATTGTACATGTATTGTGCTTTGCATTGAATCCATGCTTTGATTTGGTTACCTGCCTAAAAAAAAACTCTATATGTTAATAATCTTTTTAACCATTGAATATAATTTCAAAAATAAATATTGTGTTAAAAACATTTCAATGTAATTTCTCAGTAAAAAAAAGAACAGAATAAACCTGAACAAATTAATGAATTCTATAAAAAAGTATGCTTGGAAATATAAATGTCAACAGAAAAGTATTATAACTGCTTAATTATATGATCAACATTTTCACAAATTCTGATAGTCAATTTAAACTAATCTGCATTTGACACACAAATATATCTACCATGATTAAAAAGTTAAATAAGTCATCTTAACGCAATACTGCCATCTGGTGTTTCAGGTAAATGGGACAGTTTCTCATAATAGCATATAGACATTTTTGCAACAATAATATGCTCTGTTTACTACAGCATTAGTAAAAAAAATAAAAAAAATAAAAACAAAAATTGACCATTGAGTTTTGCCTGTTCGTCGAAAGCAGTCAAACTGGGGCTGGATTATGCTTTCAGCCTTCTACGGCACGTTTAGGGTAGCTTCCTCAAAGCTTTCCAATCAAGGTAATGAAATGCTAAATATAAAATATATTTACCTCAAAAACATATTCAGCTTTCTTCAAATAAATGGTTAACTAACATATTCCTGCTTTTTTAACATCACATCTTTGCACTGCTGATTTTTAAATGCTTCTTTTGTTTTGCATCTTTTATTTAGGTACATCTTCTAGTTTAGTATATTTGCAGCTACAAAATGTAAGGTTTTTTGAATGGGACTGTTTAGGGGTATCATAGTAAGGAGACTTAAAAAAAATCCACATTACACTTCACTGTTACTTGTAAATGTATTTAAAACCACGTATCATGTACTGTACCTTCATGTATATTCTATTTAAAAACTATACACTTGTTATATAACTTGTTTCGGGTTAATTACATAAGGTCTTGATGAAACACATTCAAGTTTATACTTTTGATGAGACAAAATGTGTAAAAGTATGAATGAACATTTTTAAAATGCAGAAGAAGCTAAATCTGACCAGTCTCTTAAGATTTCCTGTGAGTCCATCAATGCCCCTTATCCTGCTCGTCCTTTGTCTTCATTAGTATAAATATAAATCACTAAACCTTAAAGAATCAACTTGGCTTTCAAAGTGTACTTTACCACTCTCAACCTATTACTGTCTCTGCTGCGAGGTCGCAGCATTACTTACAGATTCAATATCCATTTATTCTTGGTAATAAAAAAATCTATCTGGGAGATGGCTGCTAGCCTTCCACAGCTGCTGATAAGGCAGAGTTGTCTTCTGGCACATTAAGATCAGCTGAAGTGAGTCAACTGCTGCTCCCCGGACAAGCCAGCAAGCAGCACTAAGAAATTACTTGCTTATCCTTCATACTGATTGTTTAATCAGAGATTGTCACTTGGCAGATTTAAGTATAAACAAATTAATTACAGTTACATGGCAGTTTTAAGTGACTGCACAAGAGCAACAAACAGCACATTTTCCAATTTGGATAGTTTCATGATGCTCTAAACCGGTGCAATTAGGAATGAATGCAGATGTAAAATGAGCTTGTTTTCCTACATCACAAACATTTACAAAAATTTTCACAAATGAATTGGATAGAGTGGAAAGTAAGAGACATGGCTTGCTAACATAACTAATTGCTTAGCAGAGTAGTCTTCTTTAAAAAAAATAGAAACACTGAATGCTTGTTGTTCTTAAAAGTGCTTAAATGAGTCTATAAGAACAAAAGCCATAAACTTGGTTGAGAATTATATTGGTGAGCCATGAAAAATAGCAAACTAATGTTTTGGAAAAAAAACAAAACGACTTTTGTGGTATTTTCTTAAGATTAAATAGTCACAGAATCAAAAACGATATAAATTGTGTGAGCATCTCATACTGTGAGAATTTTAGCTGGTTCAATATAATTAAGCATTAGTCAAACAGGTGACAAGAAGACCTTGGTGGAGAATGGTTGCCAATTTTCACTGGTGTGCGCTCAGTAACAGTAATGTGTAATTGTAACTGTAGATCAATTTATTTCAAGATAGCAGAGGATGATAACTTCTAATTGCAACACCTGTACAATTTTCTGCATGAATTATTTAATCAAATGGGATCAGAATAAGCTTAAAGAGGTGTTGTATTCAGCCAGCCAATGCATTCATTGCAACCTATTTAAAATATCATCGCGGTGTTTGCAAGAGTGTCTCTGCAAAAGACTTGGCTTGTTCAAGAAATGGATTCAATGTGCACATGAGCAATGGAGCGCTGCACATTCCTGTCCTCCGGTGTTAAATTCTGCATAAAAATATTACATTGGCAACAAGATGTTGTCAACTGATGGCTGATGGATAACAGATTTAATATTTTTTTGTTTTAGCACATCTTCTCCTAAAGAACACCTAAACCAAAAGAACACGATTACAACTCCTTGAATAAATATTCATCCCCTTTCATCTTTCTTTTTTAACATTTTATCAAGTTAAAGTTACAAATTTGTGTACTTAATAGACATTTATTTGAAAAACAAACATAACGAGAGAATTAATTATCAACGAATGTTTGAACAATACTTTGTGTTAATCTTTTTTACAAGTCTAAATCTGAAACAGTGCCTTTACTCTGATACCCTCAAATTAAATCCAGAGCAAGAATTTGCCATTACATCTTAAGTAATTTGTAAACAGAGACCAACTAGGAGATAAACAGCCGTTAGATGAGAAATGAGCTGCTGTTAGGTGAAGGCCTCTAAAGCTTAATCAAGGAACACACCAGACAAGTCATGGTTAAATTTGTGGAGAGGTTTAAAGCAGGGCTATGGTAATATAAAAATTTTCCCCAAAACGGAACATCTTATGATACACTATTCAGTTCATCATCTGAAAATGGAAACAGCGGGGCATTACTGCAAATCCTCTAAGACATGACTGTCCACCTACACTGACAGGACAGCATTATTTAAAGAAGCAGCAAAGACACACATGGTAATTTTGAAGAAGCTGTAGAGATAAACTGCTCAGGTGGGAGACAGGTCATCTATTAGTTGTGTACCCAACACATCAGGGCTGTTTGAAAAACAGTGGCAAGATGGAAGTTATTGCTTAAAAAACAGACACTATTACAAAAAAACCCCATAAAAATGATGATTTTCAGTATGTCACAAACCTTGTAGGAGACAGAAACCATGGGGAAGGTGCTTTGGCCAGAATACATGCTAAATATGTGCTGAAAAATGGTCTCCAAATTCTGACTGAATCTCCACCATGTGATTTGGCAGTGCAAGCATCGTGATGAGATTATTTTCTCCAACAGTAAAAAGGCAAGCTTGTCAAAAGTCATGAGAAGATCAATGGAGGAATATATATATATATATATATATATATATGTATGTGTGTGTGTGTGTGTGTGTGTATATCTGTATAGGAGACAGCAAAAATCTTAAAAGTGGGGGAAAGTGTATAACCTTTCAGATGGAAAACAACCCCCAACATACAGCCACAGCTACACTGGAGGGGTTTAGATCAAAGGAAAGTAATTTAGTAGAATGGCCGAGTCAAAGTCAGGACCTAAGGTAAATTAAAAATTCCTATAGAAAAAAATAATATTCCTTTCTTTTGTGTAAATATATTAAATATAAGAGAGCACAATCTAATTTCCTCCTGATTTGACACTCTCCTCTCCTGTCGTCCTGCACACTTCAACTGGCCTATGGTAAAGCTAAAGGCGAATAATCAGATTGCATTTTTTAAAAGGGTTTCATACACTTATGTCATACATTAACCTTGCTGTTAGCCCTCGCCACCCGTGAAACTTGGCAATACTTCGTTGTGGATATTTTAGTTCTTGTCATTTGTTCGTGTTGCAGCTCCTGCCATGCTATAAATAAAGCCCGTCACAGGGAGGGATGGGAGTCAGCAGAGAGAGCTCCGACAGCAGAGGACAGGGTGGCCTTGTCTCACCGGGATGCAGGAATTAAATCTGGTCATTTTGACAGTTTGATACATATCTCATATACTGTACCATAAGGTATTATATAACTGACGTCATTTTCTGTGGAGGAAATCTTTTATGTCTAGCCTTTTTGTTACTTTTTCTGTTTTACTACTTAAATATTTAACAAAAGGGTATACTTGCTGCAGATTAACTATTAGGTGTGGATTTTGACTACACAGACGACTATGTTAAGTCTAGGGTTGCTTTCCTAGTAGAAGGTCAGTATTCACTTGAGGTTTTAAATCCTCTAACAAAGTTTTCTTCATATATGTATTCACCTCTGAATACATGTATTCGCCTCCCCAAAAATTTTTATGAGAAAAAATTATTTGGTACATAGCTTTGTGTTCAGATTGGAACAAAAGAATGTAGCCTTGACCACAAACTGTGAAAGTGTTAAGTAGAGATGTTACTGTAAAAACTCCCAATTCTTCAAGATGGATGCTTCACCATTTTTAGTCTTGTGGTATAAAGTCCTACACAGTCACTGATTATGGAACCAAAGGTTCAAACAAATTATCCGTCCTTGGTTTGAAAAATGTGCTCTTAGACAACTGTGTTTATATCCATGCTGTCTTCCCAAAAACAGCAGCTGATGTAATACACTGGCTAACCCTAATTTTCTAACTTTAATATCTCATACGTGGTGCAGTCAACATTTTACTTTTAGTAAAATCTAAAATAAGAAAATTATTAATGAAATATTTAAAAAAGACTACATGTATGAGTTGTGCATTTTTGCACTGCTAAGAGCTGAACAAAAGAAACAAAAATTAATTTAAACATATGTAAGCTCAGGGATGCCTCATTTACTCCATTCATGACTAACATAAATGCTATAAAAATGTCTTGGTAATGACTTAATAACATGGCTTATTATTTGGATACCATGACACGCAGGCAGTAAGTATGTGCAGACGAAAATTTAATAAACCTACAGACCTAAATGCTTGGAGTGGCGACAATGACAGGGAACTGGCTCTATTTTCAGATTAATTCACCTCATCATTTTTTTTTTATCACTTGTGGACCTTGTGTTTAAATGATAAACGTTTACACCCAGACGGTCTGGCAATGACAACAATAACTCATATTCATGACAGGAGAACATTTTTTTTTTTATATGAGAAACTATCATGTAACAGCACATGAAAGCAAAAGAAAATCCTATTTCCAAATAACAAAAGTCTTTATTTTAAAATAATTATCAAAAAAAAACAGTAGAAAATTATTGCCAAATAACACAAGACTGAGAATAGCGGCAAAGCCTAAAGAAAAAAAAATAGTGGATGCAAAAGATAAAGAAATGGGGGTTTACAAGAAGCAGAGACTGTGACCTATGAACAGCAAGAATAACACCAAAATAATTCAGACACCACCCTATGCCTGAAAAGACACATAGGGACCCTGCCCACTACTGGTGAGAATCCAGCCTTAGAGAACATGAGCAAACCCTTTTTTATTTACTGTTGAAACAGTTTTATTTTTACATTACTCAGTTAAATAAAAATAATAGAATTAATTTAAAGCATTACATACATCAAATCCTACTATAATAGTAATTGTTTGGAGTAGGGGAGAGTGCGGTAAGTAGTGCCAATTTTTACTTAAAGTGCCTTGAAAGGGAACTACAGTAACGGCTCCAGCTTAATTATGTACACATAGTTTATGATGTTGTGCACCTTTTGGAACAATTCTTCTGGATCTCAAATAAACTGTAGTAGAAATATAGATTTATAAAAAAAAAATATGGCACAACTTGCCTCTGGGTGTGGGGTAAATCGTGCCATTAGAGAGAATACACTTGTGTAAATTATGCCATTGATGTTTGAAGTAAAACAGATGTTTTAAATCTCACAAATGATAATGCTATATAAAAGTAAGACAAATTCATTACAAAATTACTGTAATTAATTACTACAAAGTTTATCTAAAGTTTTAATAAATTCAAAAGGTGTTTTTTTATTCTTATATTTTTTTGCAATGCTGCTGGAAATATATGAACCTCTGTTCTCTACCACCAAGTGGTATGGGTGGTTAACTTAAAGATAGTTTACAACATCGAAGGACAAAGAGCTCCACATTTTAGGTATTGGTTAACTTTAACGGGAATTTTACAATGCTATCTGCCCCCATACATGTATTGGTATCATTGCATCCCCGGATGACTTCATAATTTTCTCTAAATGTGAAGATGACCTCTCCATCAACAGACCTCTTATAACTTTGCTTTAGAAACCTTGCACTGATCTCATCACCTTCAACATTCTCCAGCAATCCAACATTGATTCTAGATGATACTGTTAGTGACAAAGATCTGTCTGCTGGTGACTTTTTAATTGTCAAGTTTGCAGGTAAAAAAAATCTATATATTTTTGCCCTAAAATTAAGAATGTCACATAATTTTATTGATCAAATACAAGAATACTATGAACAGTAACAATAAAAAAATATAATAAAATAATTTATAATAACTAATCATAAGCCAGAGGCACAACTTAACCCAGGCCCTTTGGTAGAAATAACCCCAAGCCCACAATTTTGAAAAAAAAAAAAAGCTTCCCTCAGGTGTTTTAAGCTAGCATTATAAACTGCTAACCGTATAAACTCATGGTGTAGCTTACTAAATTACTAAAACATGTGTGAATTGTTTTCAGAGTTGTCTATCTTTGTTCTAACACAGCAATCACAAAACCTTGATCACATATATTTTACTTTGGAGGGCAAAACACAGTTTTTTTTTAACTTAAATGTGCTTACCTCTCAACCCATATATCTCCCTTCTTTGGAGCACAAGTGAAATAAATGGATGTCTCTTCAAAATTATGTGGTCACATTACCAACTTCTTCTATGATTTTTTAGATAAGAGGGGTGGCACTACTTGCCCTTTGGCACAAATCACCCCACTCTCCCCTAGTCAGTTTATATTTACCATGGGGTAATCAGCATTTAAACAGAGATCTTACACTAAATAATTCATTTTCTTTTTGTTACTTCCGTCAGATTTGGGTCAAGAGTCTTGGTCGTGCATGCGTCTCCTGAGCATGCCAAGGACAATTACAAACAATGCTGGAGTTGCAACCACAGCAACAGCAGTGGAGACCTGTAAAAGTAACATGAGCATGTTGAATATATATTTCAGTGAAATGGGTCTTTGCTGTTAAGTTATACATGAAATTAATTTTGTAGTATTCGTTTTGTTATATGCTTTAATATTTTGGTGATTGTGATTTTTACAATATTTATTTTTCATTTCAAAATGCAATAGGACAACTTGCTGCAAAGTAATAAAGCTTAATGAATTTAGTATTTGGGTATTTAAAACATTAGCAGATTAAACCAACCTTGATAACAGCAGCAATGTAGGACTTTTCAAATGATTTTAAAAATACATTGAAAAGCGCAAGGCTGCAGGGTAAGTATGAATCTGTGTTGTCTGAGTCTCTGCATCTTTAAGAGAAAAAAAACATATTATTTTATAAATGTAAAATAACTACAAAGTCACAAACATATATTTTGGGGCCTTTGCTGACCTTTTGAACAAAGCAGTTAGAAGCAAGTTCTTGTCTGCAAAGTACAGCTCAGAGAGGCCAAGCTCAATCAGCATAGAAAGTGGCAGCCTGTAACCTTCCTCAGCAAGCAAGCCAAGGTTGTACCATCCCTTAAAATGATGAAAAGTACGACTTTAACAGAAATATTCACAAGTGTGATGTTGAATAAACATACAAAAAGAAAAAAAGAAGACCTGTGGGTTGTTCCTTAACGCTGCCAGTGAATACATCTGTGCAGCAGAAAATACGTTTTTCTCCTTGCTGTCCAGCCCCTCATATAGCAAGTCACCCATCTTTATAAAGGCTGGAGGAATAACAAAAATGCAGGTCAGTTAAATGAAAATGGTCTACAAATTATCTTAACTTTAAGAATCAGACTTACCATAAGTGTCAGGATTCTGACTCTGAATTGTGAGATTGTAATATCTTCTCATACAGTGTGTTGCATAAGCAGGAGCAAGAAAACCAGCCTAGGAGAAAGACATTGAAAGATGATAGTATATCTAAAATTACATCATTAATATAAGAGACAGAGATGCTTATTAAAAACTCCTTACCACATTTTGTTCACAAAGGTATGCCACATTGAATTGTGCAGGAGCATACCCAGATTCAGCTGCCATCATATAAAATAACAAAGACACTAACCTGTTTGAAAAACCGAGTGTTACTTTACATATATGTTACATGTTTATTGCCGTATCAAGATTGAAAAAAGGAGAACAGACGTGTCACTCTTGAGATAGGAATCCAGTGCTTTCCTTAAGATGCTGCCCAAATAACCGTTCTGCTCAGCTGTCCACTTAACCCACCTACGGTTAATGGAAAAGACAGTAAACTTAGAAATCTGCTAATATAAAAACAAGCTGGTCGGAGGTTTACAAACAAGTATCACTGGCATGAGTCTCACTTGAATCTTGGGCTTTTATTTTTATGATTCATTTTAATTCCGCTGACTTTTGTAAAATGCCACTTCACAATAATGTTGTCTCAAGGCACTTTACGAAAAAACGCAATTCAATTTTACCGTACAGACAAATTTCAGGTCATTTACATACTTTTAATGATACATTTCAACTATTCTTTTGCTAGGATGTAATAAGAACAATATAAACCCATAGTGTGTTTTAAAAACAAGGACAAAGGAACAGGTTAAAATTGATTTCTCTAAATCAAAAGGAAAAAAATATATACATGCAGACTCACTAACCACTAAAATTTGGTTAAATGGTCTTTATCAGGCTACACTTTACCAGATGTGTTTGTAGTCATTTTCAAGCTTCTGGCATAATATTAAGTGTGGCATCACACTATTTGGATATTTCATTACTTATCTTGGCAAATTTAGTAGAGCTGTTTTTAAAGGGTTGAATTCTGTCACAGGCTTTTGAACAGCAGTCTGAACCTTTTCAGTAGAGTTCGGTCTTGGCCTAGACACACACTTATTGTTAGCCTTCTTTAGCCATTACAAAATCAGCTTTGGTGGATGTATGTGATCATTGTACTTATGTAAAACATTATACTTATGTAAAACATTGTACTTATGTAAAATATGCCCAAGTTCCAATCAGTGAACTGTTGATTCAGTGGGTTCTCAGGTTGGAACGCCTCATCATTGAAATACTTGGTTATACAGTGAAACATTTAAAGGACATTTAAAGGATTATTCTGTTCTATTCTTTTAGAATAGAACAGAATAATCCTTTAATTGTTCTGCAATGGGAAATTTGGTTGTAACAGCAGCAAAAAGCAGGTTTACAAACAGAACAGGACACAGAACAGAAACACAATTTTTACAGAAGAAAAAAAAATAGAAAAAATATCTACATCATGTACAATAGTTACAAAAAATGTACTGTACAGTTATTGGGGTATTTAAAATATTTAGAAAGTTAAAAAAAAAGTAAAGCAGTCACATGTTGGTAGCCCTGAATTGCATCTGATGAAGACCCTGGAGAGGTTGCTTCTAAACCATCTATGCACCCTGGTGAGGTCTTCATTGGATCCGCTGCAGTTTACTTACCAACCTGGTGGTGGAAGCCATCATCTACCTGCTGCCTCTACCTCTGACTCACCTGGAGATACCTGGAAGCTCTGTGAGGATCATATTCTTTGATTTCTCCTATGTTCTGAGGGACAAGCTGGTGCTATCAGGAGTGGACTTCCACATGTCCCAGTGGATATTAGACTACCTCACAGGACACCCACAATATGTGAGGACACAGGGCTGTGTCTTTGACATGCTGGTCTGCAGTACGGGGGCCCCACAGGGTACTGTGCCAGCATCCTTCCTCTTCACCCTCTACACTGCAGACTTCTCCATGAACTCCCCACACTGCCACCTTCAGAACTTCTCTGATGACGCTGCCATAGTTGGATTCATTAAAGATGGTGACGACAGAGTACAGGCAGAGGACCCTGGACTTTGTGGACTGGTGCCAGCAGAACCACCTGCTGATCAACGCTGAAAAAACCAAGGAGTTTGTGGTTTACTTTTGGAGACGCAGTCCCACCACACTGACACCGGTGAACATCGGAGTGAACATTTAGATAGTGGACTCTCATAGGTACCTGGGTGTTCACTAGGGATGCACCGATACCGATACTGGTATCTGCCCCGATACTGCCTGATGTACTGGTATCGGTATCGGTTAAACTTAACCGATACCATGAACCGATACTCAAAAATCTGCAACAAATTCACCAAAAAGATAAATTTTTCACTTGAAATTTTATTTCTGTGGTAATTTTATATTTTACATCTGTTATTTTGTCTCAGTTATGTTTAGTTTGTAAAGTCTGGTGCCTTTAGTCTCTTCATAAAAGGCACCAGAAGTTATACAGTTTAATAATTCAACAATATGTGGCAAGGTACACAACGAGGGCCCAGGCGGGATTCGTTCCCACGACTCCCAGGTGAAGGTCATGTGCGCTAACCAGTCAGCCAAAGGGATATCCCTGTGGCCAAGCAGCCAGGGTACATGATCTATCGGAGCCATAGTGACAGGGCCTCCACACTGTCACAAATAGTATCGGATCGGTATCGGGTATCGACATATACACAAAATCCAACCATCTGTATCGGTATCAGGACTGAAAAAGTCTGATCGGTGTATCCCTAGTGTTCACCTGAAATACAAACTGGACTTGAGCCACAACACTGATACTCTTTATAGGAAGGGTCCAGGCACACTATACCTGCTGAGGAGGCTGAGGTCATTTGGAGTCCAGGGAGCGCTGTTATAGAGCTTCTATGATTCTGTGGTGGCTTCAGTCATTTTTTACAGTGTTTTATGTTGGAGCAGCAGTTTATCGACAGCTAAGGGGAAGAGGTTGGATAAACTCATCAGGATGGCCAGCTCTGTTCTAGGATGCACCCTGGATCCAGTACAAGTTGTGGGAGAGAGAAGGAAGTTAAAATATCATCACTGATGGACAGAGTCTCCCACCCCATGCATGTAAATGTTGCTGAACTGCAGAGCTCCTTCAGTGACAGAATATTGTATCCTAGATGCATTGAGGAGCGTTTCCGTAAGTCCTTCTTCCCTACCTCAATAACTGTACAGTACTGTTTTTGTAACTATTGTACATTATGTAAATATATTCTTTTTCTATTGTTTTTTTCTTTTTTCTTCTGTAAAAATTGTGTGTTTCTGTTCTGTGTCCTGTTTTGTTTGTACATCTGTTTTTTGCTGCTGTTACGACCAAATTTTCCCTTGCGGGACAATTAAAGGATTATTCTATTCTAAATGTTTCCCTTTTTGTTTCATTGCAGCCATTTGCTACAATCAAAAAAAGTTAATTTTATTTCTTGATAATCTACTTTCCATACCCACTGTATATGTAGGCATCCATATAGGCAGTGGAAAGTTTTAGTTTAGCTCGAAAATGTGGGTTTTGGTGCAAGTGCTTCTTTTTCGAGCAAAATGTTGGAAACCATGTTGATGTTAAAGTTCACCCCAACATCAACTTTTATTGTTGATAAACTGTATAAAGGAGCTTATATCAGAACTGTCTACATGTCTGGTCATTATTTTATGTATTTTAATACATTTTAGTGAAAATATTAATTTTGTACCAAAAAACTGTTAGTTTAGTGCCCCCAGATGGTTAAACAATTACAGTGCACTGGAATTCATTAGAATTCGAATCCTGCTCAGCTCGGGTTTCTGAAGTAGGCTTTGATTACTGACGACAGCAGTCTGACCATGGTGCGGTATATAACACGTGCGGTCTCGGCCACACCTCCATAACAAGGTACCATTATCTGCCTGCAACACAAAAGGATTTAGAGCAATTGTCTCAAAACCCGGGTCCTCCATTGTGAAAAGTTTTTTTGATTTTCGCGTCATGCCTGGATACTTTATACCTTGGGCATCTCTCTGCACCACACATTTTCTGTCACGGACAATGACATACAGTGGCCGCAGTTGCACCTGTCGAGGCAGAGTCATACGAAGTTAGTCGAGCTAATCCATATTTAGCATTAGATTTTTGTAACAACAATGTACCACTCAGAGACGGCACCCATTCTATGCCGCGATGCTGCCACAGGCTCGGCATCTGCTGCTGCCCCGGGCAGAGAATGAAACAACAGCTCGAAACGATATGGCCAAGGTGCCGCTCGCCTTCTCCACAGTATTCTGTTCCCTCTGTTATGGAGAAAAATCTTTAACCTCCAGATTGTTTCCCTCTGAGGCAATGGAGTTCATGTTACTATGGCTGTCTCCATCTTTCTGGCCGTCTTTTACACTGTGCTGCTGTAACATGTCAGTCACAGCCCAGTCCTTCATCCCTTGGATCCATGGCAATAAATTAACTAATTTACAAAATATTTTACCAGATTTTCTGCAAGGATTATGCCAGGATCTTGTTGATGTCAAAATGCACTTTGCAAAAGAGCATTTAAGCAACAAACATGATTTAAATGCTGATGATGAGTGGATGTGAAGGTTTGATTGGAAGTGTGCAGTGTGATTTAAAAAAGTGTAAGGAGCTAACAAAACAGCATCCGATGGACGTCTCTCAACATAGCCGGGTATTCCTGTGGCCCAAACGTCAGCAAGGAAGACTGCTCCTCGCATGTGTCCCCTTTCTGCAGACTTCAGATAGTACTTGTAGGCCACATACTGAAAAGAAACACAAACAATTTCCCATTGAATGCTCTAAATAATTTGTATTAGAGTACAATGAAAGTATGTCTTTGAAGCAAACCTGGTTGGGAGGTTTTCCTGGATACAGCCCCTGTGAGTGCAACACCCCAAGGTTTAAAGGGGCATCTGGAGAACCAAAGAAATCAGCCTTTTCCCACAACTGCACTGCCTGCTGGTAATCCTTTTCAAACTGCTCATAGTACCAGGCCAGGGCATTCATTGCAGGTACAAAACCCTTAAGAAAACATTGTAAAAAAAACATGTAGTGTGCAAATTTTCAATAGATTTCGAGCTACAAGGAAAAAACACTAAATACTACATTGTCGTTAAAAATGGGTCATAGAATATAATTTTGTAAAACCTGTTCCATTGCTTTTTTGAGGAATGTAACACCTTTAGGAACATCCTTTTCAACCCCTTGACCCTGGAGAGAAAATGACTGTTAATAACAGTTGACTGCTATAAGAAGATCAAAATAAGGCTAAAAAGAGGCATACATTTTTAACGTTTATTGGGTAGAAATCTTACCAACAAGAGTACAATTCCATAGTCATACATTGACACTGGGTCTTCCAGCTGGACAGCACCTCTTTTATAGTGCTTCACAGCCTCCTGAATGTTTGGGGACAATCCTTGCTGACCCCAGAAGAGCATGCGGGCAAGAGCTTGCTGCAAAGCAATTTCAGTGAAATTTTAACAGAACTGTTAACCAAATAAATTGTTAAGTCTCCCTAAAAAGAATAAAGAAATATGTTTTTGTGCAGAAGTTTTAAAGGTTAAATATGGAACATTTTCATAAAAAGCTATTTAAAAAAAAATACATCCGTGGGGGTTTTATAGAGAGGTACACAATGAAAGAACATTTCCTTAAAAAAAGATTTGAATTAAAATATAATAAACAGTACATTTAAAGCAGGCATGACAATGACGTTATGTTTAAATCTACCAGCCAGTAACAGCTGCGGGTTGCAGGTTGACAGATATGGTCTCTATGATCCAACTATATGGTGAGTTCAGCTTGGCTGGTACTAGGAAGAATGGTGGAGTCAAGCAGCTGCTTCAGTGACCCGGAGATATTGTTATCTGTCTCAGAAGAGGAATGACCGCAGAAGATCCAAAACTGGAATTGTTCTAGGTAAAGCCTACACTCGATGGACCCACATGAAACATTTCCACGCCATCAAACACACAAAGAAATGGCAGTTTTCCTCCTGGATCTGTAAGCTTACTCACTTGCTAACTTTCTGACTTTGCTAACGTTAGCAGTCAGTTAAACACCTCTAAAATATATAGTCCTCACAGGACACGGTTAAGGTTGGTCACTGGGTGTTTCGGCAGCAAACCCAACAGCTGGAATGATTATGCTTTTTATTGTTGTAACTATAACCTAGATTAACTAGATGTCACTATTATGCTCATGCTCCATATACAAGCTTTAACTTCTAACAGCAGAAGCTGGAAATTTATATTTTGAGTTTTTCTGTGGTCATATTATGAAACACAAACTTTGTCATGTGATCGACCAACAAACAGTAGCACAAAATTGTGAAATGGAAAGAAGATGATACACAGAAAAAAACTGTGATGAGCAATTGAACTAATCTACAGTTGCTCTGATACTCCTAAATAAAATCCAGCATTGTCAATTACTTTCAGAACTCTCCAAATTAAAAATTATTCTACTTGTCTGTATTTATTCTCTATGATGACAACTGGCTTAGAAATTCACCTTTCAGTAGAACAACAATCCTAAACATTCTATCAGAGTTCAAATTAAATTTCCATTTCCATTAAAAACATACTAATTAGAGTATGTTACAGAAAGGCTCAGTGAAAGAATGTACTTAAAATCAGATTAGGAAATTGCAACAAAGCTTCAAACTGCAGAGGCCGCTCTCCATTCAATCTGAATGAGTTTAAGCTACTTTGCCAAGAATAGGTAAACATTTCAGTATAGATTTAAAAAGTAAGTGAAAAAATAATCACAGTTAATTTTAAGTGTGACTAACACAAATAGAAACCATAAAGAGCTTCATTAAGATAATTATTTAAAAAAACAAAACACAAGTCATACAGTTAATTACAAACCAATGCAAAAATAATAATAAAAAGAAAACTTTAAGGAAGCTCATTTGAATAAGACAGAAAGAAAATAAATTCTAGGGGTGGGACTTTATTGTATTAATTACAATTAATTACATAAGAATTATCTTGTTTAAAACACTTAACGCATCTAATAGCAGTTTTCATTCCAATCAATGCAGGATATTTGTCTGTGCATGATTTCCTGGGACACAGGTTACAATGATGCACACGTGAGGCTATAAGGTGAGGCTGTGAATAATCACTCTCTGGTTCCGAGGGGTTTTCCTCGTTTATCAGGGAGACCATACTTAAACTGACTGGTGCGATGTATGTAGGACGACATTCTTTTTCTCATCTGACATCCTCCACTGGGGGCCACTTAATGCCTGGTTCTGATTTGTTCATAGACTGAACAGACCACAGGAGATGCCTCTGTTATGTCCACATGAGTTTCCCTTGCGCCTCGCTGTGTTGGGCTATTCACATTAAAGCAAAAGCTGTGCAAAATGTCCACTGAAAAAGCCAAGTTTCCATTAAACATCAAAATATGGTCACCCTCTAAAAAGAATATTAGAGGGTCCAAAGATAAAGGAGGTCTAGACCTACCAAACTTTCGTCATTATTTCTTAGCCAACAGACTCCAATACACATCAAGATGGGTAAAACACAGTTATATCGATGAGTGCTGGGTAGACGTAGAACAGACACTATGCAATAAGATAAAACTTTCAGATCTACCTTTTGTTAGCTCAAATATAAAACAAAATGAATGTTTCAAAAGTATAAATATCAGCTCCTCTCTGACAGCTTGGTGGGAATTTCTTAAAATGACAAAGACCTCACTAGTCCCATGCAGGCGTACACCCATCTGGAATAACCCGGATATCTTACAAAAAAAATGCATGATCAACTTTCCAGGCTGGAGTTGTAAAGGAATTGAATACCTGGAGCATATATTTGATGGAACAGACTTTATCCCCTTTAATACATTGGTTACACAATTCGGAATTAACAAGAATAAATTCTTAGAATACCAACAAATTAAATCAATTATAAAAAATAAATTTAGGCTCAATACAGTTGATTTACAAATTCCAGGAAAAGTTTTAGACTTCTTTAATCTTAACCCACCCTGCTATCTAAAATATACAAAACATTAAATAGAATAGATGAATCAATAGCCCTTCCTATTTCAAAATGGGAGATGGACTTGTCCATCTCAATAGACCAAAACCTCTGGTCTCAAATTTCATTAAGAACCTTTAAATTTCTTAAGAATCCTAATCTACAATTAATACAATATAAAATCCTTCATAGAGTGCATTATACAGGGCAACGGATGTTCAAGATGGGTTATTCGCCGTCTAATACCTGTTTACAATGTACAAGCAATCTACCAGACAATTATATTCATGCTCTTTGGTTCTGCCCACCTGTTAAGAAATATTGGTACCAGATATGTGAAGATCTATCAAAGTGTCTGAAATGTAATATCACACCTGCTCCCAGAGTTTGCTTGCTGGGAAATATAGATGAAGTTACCATGGATACAAAGTCTATGCAATTATTTTACATCGCCTTATGCATCGCTAAGAAAAATATCCTCTTGAACTGGAAAAATAAAAATACTCTGAATATTAATCAATATAGAGATCTCCTTCTGGATTACATTGGTCTAGAAACGGCATCTGCCTCCACATCTGATCAATCTTTCTGGTCACCCTTGATCAGTTCCATCACCTAGTGGGGTCGGGCCCTTGATTCCGTTCTGTGGGACACGGTTGCCGATGTGGAGCTTAAGGGTTGGTGGTGACTGCGGGGAGGTCCTTGGGGGTGGGTCCGCTTGCGGTTCGGCGATAGGTGCCGAGACCCTCGCCTGGGGTGGGACTTTGGGGTCTTTGTGTGGTGACTCCTAGTGGCTGCATGCGGCGCCTTAGAGGGGTCGTGCTGGCGGACACGGGTTACTGGCCTGGTGCTGTGCTGCTCTGGGGGGGTCTGGACTGGGCCTGGGGCTCGGGGTTCTGGGGCGGCGCGCCCCCCGGCTGGGGCCCTGGCGGGGCTTGGCCGGGGGGGGCCGCTGCCGTCGGTGCCGGCTGGGGGGGGGCTGTGGTCGGCCGGTGGTTGGCGGGCGCTGCTGCCCTTTCCATCTCCCCGGGCTGGTTCCTGTCGCTTGCTCCCCGGTGGCCGCTTGCCGCGTCCGGGCGTCGGCGAGAGGCCGTGGCGGGTGGCCGGCGTCTCCGGGCCCGATCGGCTATATTGACACTGGACATGGCTCCTGGGTCTTGGTCTTAGCCCTCGCGGGGGTGCTGGGGTGGGGGGCTCTGGCCGGTGTTGGTCGGCCTCCACGGTGACTGACCAGTTGGTGGGGTGTGGGCTGGTGGGTGGACGTGCTGGGTTCTGTTGCCACCCGGCCATCGGGCGGTAGTAGCAAGGCTGGAGGATGTCGGCCTGGGGATTGGCCGCCCGGGACTTCGGTCTGCTCACGGGCCTGGCGCGGCATGTCCGGGGTACCCGAGTCGGTGGTGCGCCGGGTTCCGGCCTCGGCCCGGGGGTCCTCGGACGCTGGCGGTGCCTGGGGCGTCTCTTATTGGCGGGGAGGCTTTTTACCATCTAGCACAGGCGCTCTTTTTAACGGGGTGCGCTTGGGACGGGAGGGGGGAGGGCGTTGAGGGTGAGGGGGGGCTAAACTCAACCTGGGTGTCTAGTGACATGTGTTTTGTTAGCAGTGTGAATGTTGGGGAGGATTTAGGTATGCCCCTGGCATGGGGGCTGGTGGATTGCCGGGGCCCCCATGGGGCTCGGCGGTACCGCTGCCGTGGGCCCCGACTGGACGTGCTGGGGCCTCCCACCCCTGGTGGATCGGGCCGAACGGGGTTGCCTATTGGAGTCAGCAGGGGAGCTGGCTCCCTGGGGTTGGCAATGGTCACCCCAGTTATTTTCTCCCCATCCCCATGCCTCTGTCCACCTGCTCCTTCATTCTACCATTCACAAGGCCTTGGGACGTGGGCACGTCACTGGGGTGCGGGATGGAGCTTCCGTCTTCGCTACCCGGTGGCGGCCTGGGTCCCGATTTTATTGAGCAATTTAGACACTACACTTGCAACATTTACAGGGAACGCACATGTAGGGACCTGGCGGTGTGGCGCCACAGGCGAGGCCCCCCCGTTGTGGGGGCCTCGCCTGTGGTGCCGGCACCCACTGGTTAAACGCATCTAGACACTGAGGGCCCGGGGGGGGAGATGGGGGTACCCGGCAGTATTCCCATGTCCCCCCCCTCTGTTTTAAGTGCACATTAGAACAACACGCAACAACACCACATTGAGCTGGGGGAGAGAGGCTGGGGGGTCTTTCCACACCCCTGTTCGTTGGACCATCAGGGGTCGGAGCCCGGATAGAACATCACGCCGTCTGGTCGGGGTCCTGGGCTGGTGGGCTGCTCTTGCCGGTGTGGGGCCTTGGCGGTCTACTTGTCCCCGTCCTGGTGGGCAAAGGGGTCTGTCTCCTGGGTGCAGGGGCAGGGTTCTCTACTGGGGCGTCTGTCCCTGGGCCTGGGAGTATGGAGTATAGTGTACGTATGGGGGGTATGAATGAGGGTATAGCGTCCTTTTTTCGTATGTCCTGTATTTGTAAGAATGTGTACACATGAGAGGGAGGGTACGTATGAGTGTCTCTGTCTGTCTATGTCTACCTGTCAGGTTGGGTGTTTGGCTGCTCTCTGGCCTGATGCATCTTCTTCCCTCCCCGTCACTCCCCGTCGGTGATGGTTGCTCCTGCCCGCTGGTTGATGATGACTCTCGATGCATGGGGCTGGGGGTCCCGGTTGCGGCCCGGCTCGGTCCTGGTGCATGTCGGGCGGGTCCTGGGTGGTCCGGTGTGTCGGGCGGCCGCTGTTTCGGGCCGATGTCCTCCTTGGATTGACTGGGGCACCTCTTATGGGGGTGCCGGGGTTGTAGAATAGGTTGGTGCCGTCCGGTGGATCGGTGGGGACCGTGCCTGGCGCCCAGTCCTCCTGCCGGTTCCAGGACTTCAGCTGGCTGGTCTGTTCGCCTGGTGGGGCTGTCCGGCATTGGCTGGGCCCCTGATCTTGGCGCCCCACGTGGGGCGGGATCTGGACCCTGGAGCTGGAAGATCTGGATGTCCAGGTGCCGGCTGGGCGCGGCCTGGGGAGGGCGTACATCCGCTGTGGCTCTTGCTGTGGCTCCCTGGCGTGTGGATGTGTGGAGGCGGGCCGGGTTGTTGGCGGTGGGTATTGGTCCGGGGTGGCGGCGGCGTGTGTTGTCCGTCGGTTGGCTGCGGGTCCTCCTTGCCTGCGGCGGCGGCGGGGGGCCCTTGTCGGCTGGTCCCTGGTTGGGGTGCCCCTGGTCCCCGTGGCCTCCGGTTCCTGGTCCGGGCCCGCCCTGGCGTAGCCGGTTACCGGCGGAGCCCGTGGGCTCGTCACTGCGATCTCTCGGGCCCCAGCATCGCGGCTGGTGGGTGTTCCCCTGGGACTTCCATCTGTTCCTCTCTTGGTGGGTGATCGACCCTGCGCTGATCCGCCTGTGGACTCTGTACTCTGTGGGACCCTGGATGCATACATCTCTTGCCTCCTCCATGTCTGTGCCGATTCCTGTAGGACGGATTGACGGTTCCTTACACCAGCTATCAATCACTTGCATGGGGAAACCTTATTCAGACCTGCATGCTCGCACACACATAGGTGTGGGGACATAGGTGAGGACGGACATATCTTAAGCTGAGGTTATCATCATTAGTTAGTTGTTCACAGGAGCTTACCAGAAACATTTGTATTATGTTCATTAATCAATGCTTGTGTGTAGTGAATGTATAATTCTTTGTTTATTCTACCAGATCCGAACTATTGGTTTGGTTCTGTACAGTTTGTTGTTTTTGTTTTGTATTACTGTTTCTCTGCCGTCCGGCAGAGGTGGAGGACTGGGATGTTTTCTTGTGTTCTTTATTTGCCTCCCTGTCTTGTGTCGTCGGTTCGCCCCTCTGTTGGTCCGGTTTCTTTTCTTCACCTTCTTCCTTTCTCCCTTCTTGTCTCAGTTTAATGTCCATGACGTCAGGAAATTGAACCCACAGTAATCACTAATAAAGATTTTTCATACATATACATCAAGTGGCGTACTACAGCAAAGCTGTAATACTCTGCTTGGGAAAGTAAAACTGTTGGGCTTGTACTTGGTACTCAGACACCAATTCTGAGTAGCATACTGCTAGACAGGACACGTTAGAAAAATAAATAAATAAAAAAATATTTAAAAAAAATAAAAAGAATATTTTTTGCTATTATTTTTTAAAGACAACTTCTGAAAATATAATTAAAACGACACTTTGATTGTAGGACTAAATTCATGTACAACATAGGTTTGCAGGTTTGTATCCTACTTTACAATTTTGGCTTTTCTTTGTGTTGGCCAATCTCATAAAACTCTAATAAAATACACTGGTAATATGGGCATTAATTTGACATATTGTAAAAGAAGGTTCAAGTGTACTTTTGAGCCATGTGATAAAGAATAGCCTACACCACAGGAACAATGGTCCAGCAAAGAGATTATCAGTTCAGGGTTCTCGCTGTTGGCTCCTTGCTCTTGATCAATGTTCGGGACTGTGTTCAGCCTTTCTTAAACACGAATTGTTTACTGAGGCCCCTTTTGAAAAAAAGCAATGAATTTTACCATTATGATGTACAACCATAAAAAAAAAAACTGTGAAAGAAAATACATGACCCATGGGACATACATGTTCAGTTACTTCTTGACCACGACAGCAATTTCACACATGCAGCCAGATGAATAAAAGATTCTGCAAGAGCAAGAAGAAAGAGGGGATCTGGAGCAACACATGGTGGTGCACACAGTCCACCCCTGATCTCAACATCACTGAGTCTGAAAGGGTTATCATGAAAGGATTGAAGCCTCAGAGATTGCCTAAATCCGTATAAGACATTTGAATAGACTCTCTTAGATGTCTCAAAGAGCCGGGTAAGATAAAATGTGGTACCTCGGCTTCAGCCGCACCTCTGCGAGCCTGTAGTTTCAGCCACTGAAAGATGTGGTGGTCCTCGTTGGTCTGAAGGTTCAAAGCCTCATCGTTGTTCAAATATACAGCCTCCACAAATGTCTTAAAATGAAAAGAAAAGTAGAAGACGTGTTAAGGTTAAAGACTTTGATTTTCTTTTCAGCAGTTTCCTCCAACAGATGTTGTGCTGGGTTATGAATTAAACATGAAGAACTATTACAAACACCCTCTTTATCAAACAGTAATCTCTCCTCTTCGACAGAGCACAGACTGCAGAAAACATATTGATGACTTTCATCTGAAACCTGATCCCTCAGTGGGAATGAACATTTTTAGAAGCATATTCTATTTCAGCTCACGTCGTGAAAATGAAAAGCAGAGCCCTGCAAATGTCCTCATACCACTTCAACTGTTCAATGGTTGTATCCCAAAAAAATCACACACTTCATTGTTTTATTGGGTATTTATGTGACAGACTAGCACAAATTGGTGTGATGTAATTGTGAAGTCGAGAAAAAAAATATAGAATTTTAAAAATACTTAAATGAACATTTAAAAAGTGTGGCATCTAATGATATTCAATCCCCTTTATTATACCCCTTAATAACATCCTATAGAGATTTGTTAAATAATGCTGGTAAAGAACCAGCAACATAAAGGAATACACCAGAGAGGTAAAAGAAAATGCTGTTTTAAATTTTAATTTAAATTTACATTTTAAAACAATATCCTAATGGAGTTAATATTCCAACAGTTTCACTAATCATTTGAAAATGGAAAGATCTTTGTGCAACTGCAAACCAACCAAGACAGGACTATCCTCCTAAACTGAACCTTGACTAGAAAAGCAGCCAAGATGAACATGTTAATTCTGGAGGAGCTGCAGAGACCCACAGCTCAGGTACAAATATCTGACAATAGGGCAACTATTAGTAAATTATATCACAAATCTAGATATTACTGAATAGTGGCAAGAAGAAAGCCAGGATTGAGAAAAAGCTATACATTTGCCCCAACCAGTCTAGGAGATACATAAACCATATGAATGATGGTGTTCTACTCAGATGAGGCAAAAATTGTAATTTGTTTTTAGCTTTCATGCAAGACAGAATACTGTATGTACTGAGAAACTAACAGGGCACATCTTCCACAACAAACCATACCAGTGAATGAAAACGCCCCTACTACATTTTGATTACTGCCCACATCTCCCCACAACCCTCAACAGCAATCAGCTATCACCTGTGGAAATTTGTATATACCAATTTATTTTTCCCAATTGCGCAATGCATTCATGAAAAAAAAAAAAGACATTCGGTGCACCGAAGATGCTACAGTAGGCTCTACTGTAATTTCAGTGATGCTGTGACTGACACGGAGTCACGGCATAAGCAGGACATGGAGGAAATACTTCATAAAACTGTGGCAAATCACCCCGAACTACATGACACCAGCTGTTTTCTGTACAGAGACAGGAATAAAAATAAATAAAAAAAACATTATAAAGAGGTTAAACTATTTAGACAGGAAACCTCTTAAGAGGTTTGTTGGTGGAGCCGTTTTTACTGCAAAAGGCCCCGCTCTCTCCGCCAAGAAGTGAGCCATGGACAGCTTCTTCACCCAGACAGCCTCTCTGGAGGAGTAAACACTACCCAGACCTGTCTCCACCACAGCACATCCTGCGGCCCTCACATATTATATTATACAGTTTTACTTACTGCAGACAGATGGACAGCCATGATGCTTGAACCAACGCGGGACATAAGCTCCTCAAACTGGGGCTGCCAATGCAGCGAGGGGCCGGTGTTTTCGGCACCCCGATTCCCTGCTGTAGCGGTCCCAGCTCCACCTGAGCAAAGGCCGAACATGTAATGCGGACAACTTGGAGACTAGAATACACCAGCAGTTGCGCTGGGCTCGATTGAAATGGATGGTGCTCTGATAATGTTGTGATGACGCTGAAGACAGCGTGTCGAAGGGAAATATCCGAGGCTCTTAAAGGGACATGCAGCTAAATTCATGCCATTAAGTTAGGACATGTTATGAGTGCAATATTTCAAATAGGTATATCTAATTTATTTAACTTTCAGATCGATTTAGGGTAATATTATAGCTGTACTACAGAACTGTCTGCCTGAGAAGAACGTGCCAACCCCTTTAAAGTGCAGGTTGCATACTTGCTAATATGCATATAAAATGTTGTACAAAAATTACTATCAAATTTTAGAAAGGAAGTGATATGTGGATTGTAAAAGAAACAATAAAGCTAACTTATAGCACTGAGGCTAATAGTTAGCATCACCTAGCATTGGTTTAATTTCGTTTTTTATGCTTCTCCTGCTCTCCTCTTTGTCTCTCTCTGTTATTTTGGGCAGGCAGTAGAATCATAGCTGTATGGTTGTGCTCAATCAAATGTGTAGTAAGATTTCTTCTGTGTCAAAGCTGGTGTTCAAACAAAACAGCATACCCATCAGCATGACATACTTTCTGTTAATGCACATGCGCAATGACATACTTTTGGTTAAAGCGCATGCGCAGTTGTAAAAAAACATACTTTTCCCTTTGGTGTTTAAAATCTGTTCAAATCAACTCAAACTATATATATTTTAGGTTTAGGCATTTAAAATAAAGCATATTTGTCCTTCTGAGACCTTACGGTTAGGACATAAAACTTGTGGTTTGTGAAAATAGGTTAGATAACTTCAGTTACGGTATGCTATTCTAAAGTATGCTGTTTTGTCAGAACACCGGCATTGAACTATATCATGCTATTTCACAGCCTTAAACTTCTGGGATAGACATATATATGATAAAATGTTACCATTAGTGTTATATAATATGAATTTGTCCTGAAATTTAACTTTTGTCCTGTAGTTAAATGTTGGACCACGAAATGAAAAAGCTTGTTTCTATATAAACTCGCTTCCTGCACCCCAATGCTACGCTCTGTTCTGCTGCACAGCTGGGAGCAGATCAAGCTGAGACGCACAGTGCTGAGCTTGATCTCAAATAGTACTCTAAAAAAGAATTTGAAAATCACAAAGTACCATAATTAAACTCTGTTATATTAAGGGTTCAGATGTTTGTTTTATTTTATTTTATTTTTTGTAAAAAACCGCAGTCAATAAAGCCTATTTCAGTTGAAAAATCTCCAGGCTTTAGACAGAGCCCAAACTAACATAGCTAAGTCCACTAAGCAAATCTGTCCCAGCCAGTGTATAAAAACGCCGTGGGTGTTGTTTCCCCCATTTACTAAACATTCTGAGATGCTACAAATCAATTAATCAACTACACAATGCTGGTATGAGATCACATAAGCAGCTTGTTAAATGGATAACCCACATTAGCATTAGCATATAGCGACTTACTTCTCTGTCCATCAGGCATCTTTGTTCTTTGATCCAGCTGCTGTTCTTTAGGAATGTAGAATAAAATCCTGTCATACATGCAGCCAATCAGGCATTTTCACAGAGAAAGTAAAAAATCCAACAAAAAAAGTGTTTTAAGCTGCCAAAAACTGAAGCAGCCATGAACTTTAGGAGGAGAGTGTGTTTGAACACTATCACATGTAAGGCGCTATGCCTGCAGGGGCGGTGCAGAAACCTCAACACCGCATTTTTTTAATAACTATTGATGTCACTAGTTGAACACTCAGTCGATTTCTAGGAGAGGGATGGGCAGCTGCTCAGAGAGCAGAATTCAGGAGAATTACTCAGACATAGATTAATTAAGCCAAAAACCACTCTGGTGGTATTTTTTATGAGAAAATTGCATTACCAGATGGTTGAAAACAAAAAAAAAATGATTTTGCATGATATAGGCCCTTTAACAGCCATAGTTTTCTATTGATTGAGCTGACAGGACTCTCCTCTCCCACGTCACTTCTGGTCTGGCATTCTCACAAAAACGATTAAAACTCTTAAAGCGAAAGTAATGTATATATTGGTACATTTTCTTTAGAAACTGTTCCTAACATATTTCTCTAAACTATCGTTTAAGGGGTGCTCTAACCTGCAACATGAACTTTAAGCAAAACAGTTGAGACAGTTCTTCTGAGTTCCGAGTTTTATTTCTTGCTATAGCAAGGAGAGACTGACCAAACTTGTCATTCTGGCCTGTGTAGAGTTGACCTTTATGTTGGTGACCTGTAGCCTACTTACCACTGGTGTGAAACAAGTTAACAAACCCATGTAATTACAGGGTTTAGATAAACGCATTTTTGTTTGTTAGATAGACATGGTCAGAATCCAGAGCTGATCTAAATTTAATTAAGAATTTATGGCAACGAAAATTTGTAATCAGCCAATCACATGGCAGCAACTGAATACATTTAGGCATGTAGACATGGTCAAGACGATCTGCTGCAGTTTAAACCGAGCATCAGAATGGGAAAGAAAGGTGAATTAAGTGACTTTGAACATGGCATGGTGGTTCGTGCCAGACTAGCCGATCTGATTATTTCAGAAACTGCTGATCTACTATGATTTTCATGCACAACTATCTTTAGGGTTTACAGAAAATGGTCCAAAAAATTTAAAATATCCAGTGAGCGACAGGTCTGTAAACGAAAATGCCTTGTTGTCAGAGGAGAATGGCCAGACTGGTTCAAGCTGCAATTCCACAGGCTACCTGAGAATTGTTGCTGACCATGTCCATCCCTTTATGACCACAGTGCACCCATCGTCTGATGGCTACTTCCAGCAGGATAATGCACCATATCATAAAGCTTGAATCATCTGAACAAGACATTGAGTTCACTGTACTCTAATGACCTCCACAGTCACCAGACCTCAATCCAAGAGAGCAACTTTGGGATTTGGTGGAACAAGAGATTTGCATCATGGATGTGCAGCTGACAAATCTGCAACAACTGCGTGATGCTATCATGTCAAAATAGACCAAAGTCTCTGAGGAATGTTTCCAGTACCTTGTTGAATCTATGCAACAAAGGATTGAGGCAGTTCTTAAGGCAAAAGGTGTTCAACTCGGCACTAGCAAGGTGTACCTAATAAAGTAGCCAATGAGTGTATTTTGCAAGGAATAAAAGGAAAAAATTACATCTCTATACGTCCAAAGCTGAGAGAGACATACCTAAAACTCTTGACACTGTAATCAAATATAAAAACTTTTGCAAAGCATTGCATAGTAAATAGTTACTTAGAACAGAGATGAGATTTTCCTCCCAGTTCCCCCACAAAGCTACTGTATAACTGATGGTTTTCTTCTACTTTACAACATCATTCATACACATTACCTGTTGTGGTGTGGGATTATGGCGGTCTAAAGTTGTCTGTTTTGCAATGTTTGCATAATAGGCATAGGCCAGATCTGGATCTTTGGGGAAACCACACAGCCCCTGATGATGGATGTGTCCGAGATGTAAAAGTGCCAGCCGATCATCCCTTTGTGCAGCCAGCAGGGCAAGGAGCCATGCCTGTGCAAAAACAGATCATAAACTGATCGTGTAAACCCCAGGCAGAGAGAAACAATCGCAGAATAAAGAATACCTTAATATGTTGTTTCTGGACTCCCAGGCCAATGCTGTAGAGCACCGATGACATGTGCAGAGCGTGGTTATCACCAAGGCAGCCAGCTTGGAGCAACAAAGGTAAGATTTTGCAGACCACTGCACTGCTCCTCATTTTACCCATCTTATGAACTGATAAGGAATACAGAGCTCTTCCCACAGCTGACGGGCTTACTGCTGCTCCTCCTGCAAGGCACGAACTGAAATTATTTCACTGTTCCAATTTCTATGTGTTTAATAGCTCCTCAGTATTAATCAGTAAATCAATAGATCATTAAAACTTTCAAGCTGTCCAGTGTCTGCACTATGTAGTTCAGATATTACCATTTTTAAAGACTAGTAACTTGGCTAGTCTTGTTGCCAGTTTTCTGTGAGGAGCAGCCTCCTCCCAAACCAAACACTGGGAATTTGAAGGATGTCTCTCCAATCCCATCCACTGATGGAAAATATCAAAACAAGCCCCTGAAATGAGCAAAAAAGTCAATGATGTAAAGAATTTTAAAGTTGTAAAGTTATTTTCTTACATTGTTTTTTACCACCATCTAGTGGAGAAAATACAGATTACCATCATTTTTCCAATGTTTGGCTTTGAATATAAAACCATTGATCTTGACCGTGACGTCGAAAATAAATTCTTGGCAGGTCTGCAGCCATCCGCTCAAGTTTGTGCTTTTTATAACATCTGGAACAACAACTTCAGACTGTGGATTTCAAAAAGAGGGAAAAGTTTTTAGATGTTGAAATTCGTCCCATAAAAAAGAAAATCAAAAGTTTAAATCAACTCAAAATGTGAAAATTCTGAAATTTTAGAGATTGATAACACACCGTAAGTTTACACCTGGTGACATGATTTGCTGCTATAAGCTAACAATTCACTTGTATACCACTTTATTGTTATCCATTATATAAGTGAAGATGAGAGCATTATTACCATGCTATGAGGAACTCTGTTGCGGTAGTACACCACTGGTCCAAAGTAACCCTCCACACCTTGGACATATTTCCCTCCACCAATCACAAAATATCCCTCTGTGTCATTGACCACGGCAGAATGGCTCAACCTTTTAAAAACAATTAAAGAAAAGCAGATAAATGTTTTCTACTTATACAGTCACATGATAACTTTGCCCTTACATTGAAAAGTAGACCTACGCATATTCTGAAGATTTAATTGTTCTTTCCCCGTTATCCATGAATGCCAAGGAGACGGTAACCTAAATATGAAGACAGTGACTGCTTTAGTTTCAATGTTATCCTCAGGTAAATATTGAAGGATGTGCTGTGTCAATACAAGGTCACTCACAGCTCTTCCTTGTAACACCAAACTGAGTTTACTCCACTTATGTAGAGGCACAGTAAACGGGGAGAGAAATGCAGAAGATTCCTCTGACAGCCCACTTATTTGAATGTGTAGGTGGCCTGTATTTATGATGTAGATATGTAAACATTTGAATGTTGTTTCAAATTAATCCAATTATTATATATAATAATTTGCCCATCTATCTGGAGCTTTCTTTAACTGATATAAAAGAGGACAAAAATTATTAATGCCATATGTGTCCTCCATTATATTAAAATGATGTAAACACATTTACACGTTTCATGCCGGCATCTCATTCCGAAAAGCTGGACTAGAATCCAAGAAAAATGCTAACAGGTAATAAACACAAGTTTTGGAACAGTTTGGGAAGATTTTATCAGTATATAAACATTTGTCATTTTAAAAGGGCCAACACTGGGTACAAATGCGCTAGATAGAAAAAAAAAAAATTCCGGCTCTAAAGTCCCACAATCAAGATTATTTAAAAGACAGTTTCAAAATAAATAATTCAGAACTCCCAGATTCAGAACAAATTAAGTAAATTAAAATATTAAATGACATAATATCACAGAATTCTAAGAGGATAAGGGTCAAAGCTAAAGTCACAGTTGGATTCGAATTTTCTTTAAGCCCATTTGTGGCCCTGCTAACAATGTTTTTTTATTGTTTTTTTATCGTGCATAAAACCCCAAAGCCACCTTATGCAGAGGAGCAATATGAACGGTTAAGCTTTTGGAATCTTTTGTGAAGCAAAGATGCAAAAGTTTATTCCAAATATAGCAAAAATGTTTATAAAGAAGAGTGTAACAACTGTAAGAATGCTTCGCTTTTAACTTATGTCACCAGCATCAAATTGTAGGTTTGTGAGATGCATTCAATAGAAAAGTTAATGATACCTGATTTTGTGAGGAAAAGAGCTGGTGTGGCATAATTGTTATGGGAATCAATGTGATAAAACAGTCCACACAATCTGCCATTGCAATACCTGTTAACATATATCCACATGGAAAACTCACACCTAGGGAAAAAAATACAGTAATGAGATCTAAGGTTAACCATAATATCTTCATTTACGTTATTAACTGTGTTGCAACTTTAGTACAGTACATACCATGGAAAAGAAATAGCTTCAAGGCGAAAGTGCTCTAGCAGCTCATTCCTGTATGGGTTCAGCGTCTTTGTTATACCAAAACTTTCTCCAGTTGAAGCATAGATTGCAGACAGAAGATAAATGGTTTCTAAGGGTCATAAGGAGTATTAGTTGGAAAAAAAATTGTTTGTATATGCAATACTGCTAGTTCCACCAGTTTGAATAATATATATATTATTTTATCTTTTTTTAAGCTAACAAATCTGGTACAGTCTCACTGGTTTAGTCTTACCTTGCTCTAAAGGGCACTGTTTCTGTAAAAAACGCCGGGTTAACTGTAATATTTGTTTGCTCCAAGCGTTGCAAACTTTATGTTGTTTGATTGGTCGACTAAAGAAGGGCTTAAGATGCAAAGATGACACATCCTGTGAACCCGTCGAACTTTCAGTATAATCAGAACCGGTGTATGTAAATGAGGCCCGAAGAAAACAACTCAGCACCCTGTGAGTCTCTGGAACTATTCCGTCTGCTTGATACACCAACCAGTCCGGCAGCTTCAGCTTCACAGTCCTTATTACAGGGTCACTGGGGACACAACTCCACTGTCTTAAAAGGATTGTGGAGACTGTGCCAGTTTCAAAAGTTACAACACAGTCCAGCTTTACTGTAGCTGCTCCATCACAAGAGTAGAGAACTCTAAGGAGATGGTCTGGAATAGCTTCCTCTGGAGGATTCAGGAGCTTCACCTTATCGAACCCCCAAACAATCTGAAGCACAGGCAGCAAAAGGAACAGTTACTCACCTGAAGAAACAAGATAAGAGGGCTCTCTCAGAGATGCTTCAGATAATAATGTCCCTACCTGCATACTGAGGAAAAACTGGCAGATGCATTTGTATAATTTATGGAAGCCCATGTTTCTCAGTGCCTGGAGTAATCTTCTCATTGAAGAGACTGAAGCTGCAGGGAAACAAAGAGACTCCATATCCGGATCTAATCCTGTTTCACATTGGCTGCGGTGAAGCACAGGTAAATATTTAACAGCACACAGTTCCACCCAATTACTACCTGAACAGCGTAAGTGAGGAGGAGCTCTGTGCGGTGGGTAGCATTGCAACACTGAAGAAAATACAACTAAAGATGCACCAACAGCACTTAGTTTCTACACAGAACATGCATCTACAGCACCTTGCAAAAGTATTCACACCGCTAGCATTTTTATACATTTTGTCAGTTTACAGCTACACATCTTTCATGTGAGATACCCACACAAACCAATGTATATTTGTGAATTGGAAGCAAGCTATTTGACGAGTAAAGATCTGTAAATCTGAAAATCAAGAGTGTGGCACAACAGCTGCTGGTTTAGATTAGATCAAATGAATAATATAAAGAATGATCAGAATATGACTAAATGTATGCAAGGATATAATAAAATTACTTGCAGCACAATATCAAACAAACATGATTAGTCACTTTAGGAAACTTGATCAATGCATTATGGAGACTGTAGCTTACTTGAAGCATTCAGGTCAACGTATGCCACACTCAATATGCTTGTACACATAGGCAGAGCGCAATCTTCTAAATAACTTTCTCCTGATGATCTGGTTAAAGACAGAGATGTTTCTTTAATAGACATCTACTTGAAAAGCTTTGGCTTATTTCAGTGACATAATTTCTAATAAACTAAATCCTGCTGATCTATTTCATTACCATATATTTCTTTTTAACCTCTACACCACAAACCTATCAAAATAAGAGGTTCTACCTTAACTGACAGGCCGGGGAAGAAGAGCATTAATCAGCAAGAAAAACAGCAAATACACACATTGTTACTCTGGAGGAGCTGCAGAGAAACACTGCTCCGGTAAGAAATGCTAAGTAATCTATGGATGTGGGGGCTTTGGTCAGATGTTTGGATTAAAAAAATATATAAATTTTTTGGCGCGATTATTGAATGGGTTAGGAGTTGTTTTCCGATTTACCATGGTCAGTTGGAGAATTAACCTCGAACCCAGCACATGGGTCATCCATTTATTCCTCCACAAAAACATTGTCATGTTATACTGGTCTAAAGTCCATAAATGGTACTGCAGTGTTTGGCAATAATTTGGAAGTTATATTCAAAGTTCTTTATCCATTTGAGATATTTTACAAAACATGGACAAGTTGTTCAGTCTCAGATGTGTAAAGTTGCTTAACATGTATCAAGACTTTCAGATGGTTCTACAAGTTATTGACTTATGTGAGAACTTCAAATGCACTCCCCTTGACAAAAAATAAAACAATGAATTATTTTACTTCCACTTGACATGGCATTACTTCATTACATAGAATCCCAATAGAATTACTTTATATTTGTGGCTGTAACGTGACAGAATGCAAAAATACTTCAAGCGCTATAGAAGCTTTTGCAAGTCAGTGTATGCTTGAAATTTAATTATCTTAAATTACAAGTCAACCTTATATAATCTTTTAAAAATGCCAACTCCCATTAAAGAGATTTTTTTGTGAAACTAAATGGAAAATTCTGCAAATTCAAAATACAAATGAGTAAGAAACAGTTTTCATTCAAAATAGTTTATTGCTATCATGCAAGAGTGCCATCAAAGTCTAGACCACCACAGATGCAAAATTATTTTCTCTGTACAAATATAATGCATGTATTCATAAATATATGCTCAAAAAGTAAAGTTGGGTAACGAGGTTGGAGCTTAAGCTGATCCATTCTTTTAACCCAATATAGGTTTTGTTATGATAGTTGACATGCATCAACATTACAGTGCAATATACTGAGAGGAAACAGACACGCTCCCATACACACACTCACTCAGATGGCTTTTTCAATTTACAGCTATCGTGCAGGAAAAAAAAGGTTGAAAAAACACTAAAAAAAGTACCAGTTAGAAATCTTTTTTTTTAAGCTGTTTTTTTTAAATAAGTAATTTAAACATGTGTTCTGCTTCCAAACCACCTGTTACATTATGAGGCCGAGGGAGAGACAAACTGTTTTCTGCAGCACTTTTTGGTGGATCATTTATCAGGAGCACCCTAAAACTACTGGCGTCCTCACTACTTCAGGTATCAACTACAACTACTGATGCATAGCTGTTTGCTTAAAACGAAGCAACTTGCATTAAAACTGGCACAACATTATGTGTTGTAATAATCTGTGAATTGAACTTTGTAACAAATGTAAACATGTTATACCTATGGTACTGTTACAATAACAATACCCTTGGACATTCAGCATCTAAAACCTGGATGTACATTACAATGCACATCTTGGAGTCTTGTATTCTAGTTAAAAGGGGCTCAAGGGATTAAACAAACAACAATTATGAAGGCATCTGATGGAAACAGAGATTTGGCACTTTTACATTATTAGTTGTCTGCCTCCACAACTTGAGCGTAGTCTTATATAAAAGGTAATCTTAAAGAGCAAAACTTTGTTTCTTAAACCAAGCAAATATGTATCCTTTTAATTTTAGCCCTTACCAACAACTATCCCTCGCTTTTATGTTACATTAAACTACAGCGAAAAAGGATCACTAAGACGCAGAACAGCAGAAGCAGCTTAATGTTTTCTACTCAAATTGATCACTTCAAAAATGTGCGATCTGACCTTCAGAAATGAACTTCATCAGCCTGTGACAAAACATTGAGGCCCATCAATCATGGCCCACAAACTCACAGGAAGAACAGCTTTGGGGGAGATGTTTACAGTCAGTGACTCCACAAGGAGGTTTAGCAACAAAATGTTATTACTAGAAAATGCTGACTATTCAGAGTTGGTATCCAAACAAATGGAAAATCAAGTGGAAGGAAAAAGTGAGGTAACTGCAGCCTTGAAAATATTGCAAATCTCTTCAAAGATTATTTGGTGGGGGATTTATAAGACACAGAGTCGGTGGAGCTGGAGTTTGACAAATCCAAGACATGGGCTGCAGTTGTTGCATTTCTTGTGTAACGCAATTCCTTACCAGAGGTAAAAACTGCTTTATCTGTATAATAACCAATTATCACTCATGCTTCACAATGCTCCCAAAGTTCTTTTTAGAAGTGCACTATTTGATGCCACACTTTTTTTTTCTTCCACTCAAACTTCCACCATCAGGATTTGACACAGCACTGACAGCAGCCAGCACTAACCTTTTGGGGCTTATTCTACATGTCGGTGGTGTCGATGATTTACTCGTGGAAAAATTCAAAAGTAAAACTGGCATACTTCCTTTCTATTGTGTAAGCCATAATGTAAACTATTGAAACTATTTCGATTTGTTTAATGTAATATGCATGCTTTATGTTCTCAGATACTGGACTTTTCATTAGCTGGAAAAAAATAATTCTGAAACAAAAATTGTTAAAAAATATCAATTTCACTTTTTTTAAAAGGACAAAATGACTTAAATTGGCATTTCAATGACATGAGATGCACATGTAGGTTTAAAAGGTCAAGTAAAAATATAGGTTATGTATTTTTGTAAAGTACTACAATTTATTCAATCAAATTTAATCTATGGTTAAAGTTTAATACAGCTGGACTTTAAAGCAAGAGAAAGAACATACACCCTGCACCATACCCATTCCAATATTGTACAGGGAGAAAAATAAGTATTTCAAAAACAACAAAAATGCCCTTACCCTAAAATTTGATTGTCGTTTTGTAACATCAGTAGATGTTCTTCCAGCGAACTCCATCTACGTGGCTTTACTGATACATTTTAATTAATGAGCAACATTTTGGGGTACTCAAAGCTCTACTAGCACTTTTATTCCAAGTTACCCAAAATGTATCATATATTCTGCCTGCAACACAACAATTGACAGAAAAACCTGTACTTACCAGCCAAAAAGAGAACAAAACACAAAGAACAGTGTGCATTCATTTGGATTTGTAGGATAGGTGGCTAGGTAGTATTCAACGTAACATCAAGTGTTTTCTAAGCTGGATAACAACAACAACCGAGCAAACACTAAGAGCATACCAGTCAAACAGAACTGAAGACATGCAAAATGTCAGATTGTAAAACAAGAAGAAAAACCATGAGGGAGACGTTTCCCTTTCAGACTGGCACAACTTCCTGCAGGAATAAATAATACTCTACATTCCAATGTACAGACTTGCCCGCTGCGCTCCGGTTCAAACACTGACCAAATGAGCAGATAAAGCGAAACAGCTGGTTGCTCCCACTGTTCAAAGTAGGTGTTGTAACCTACAGAAAAGATGCAATGGCAACAAATTGTGCCATCTTTTGACCATTATCAAACCAGACACACACAAAAAAGAAAGACAAATAGAGGAATACAGTCAAGCAGCCTTGATAGCCTTTCAGTTCATGTTGCTCTTATTTCTTCTGCTTCTTGAAGATTTTGAAGGGGTGTTTCTTGCGAATGACAGTTGGATCTGTGTCTTCTCCTGTTGAGCCACTGTCCTCCTCCAGAGGGCTCTTCTTGGAGGACAGCTGCGGGATGCGACTGCTACCCTTCGCCCCCACCAATCCCATCTGGCCTCCTGTTGGGGACGGCGTATCTGGCTCTGTTGAGTTGGGGCTAAAAGAACGGGAGGACTCTGAGAAGTTGTTGATCTCCCCGAGGCTGGGCGACTTTTCCATGTGGTGAATCTCCTTCATGAGGATTGGGCTGCCTGAAAGGACCTCTGCAGCGCCTCCTTCATAAATGCGGTTTCCTCCGTTAGAGGTGAGGGAGTGCAGGGAGACCGTGTCGTCTGCCCGTCCGGACAGCCCGTACATAAGAGAGGTGGGTTTGATTATGTGGCTTTTGGAGCTGTAGGCTGACAGCCGATCACCAACTTGCGAGAGGGACAAGGAGGAGTCTGAGTCGGAGTGGTTCAAGTCCCTGTAGGGGCCAAACAGGAAATGCATGAAATTAGATGGAAACTAAATATAAATACAAAGATCTAATAAATAATTAAAGTATTGCATGCTTAGGTTTATCTACACTACGCCCGAAAAGCTGCATGCTCAGCAAAGCCTGGATAGTGGAACTTCACACAATAAGTATATCAGGAGAGCTGTAGGTTGAAAAACGAGAGTGTAAGAGAGTTATGAGGTGCAATGACAATCAAACATGATGACTTGAATTACCGAGTGACAAAACCAACTAAAACGTGAAAGCTTTGCAACAAAGCTTAAAAAAAATAAATCATGCGCAAAGGTGGTTTAAAAAGAAATTACAGTTAAAAGACTCACACACATGCGTACAGTGCAGTTAGACAGGTACCCGAGACTGTCGCTGCATGATGAGATAACTTTGGAGATATAATCAGGTATTGAGTCCATGGGCTGGAAAGCAGCGGGATGTACATGGGAGGAATGGAGGGCAACACCGCCAGCAACGGTGCTTGGCAAGCAGGAAGAGGACAAGGACGGCACAGACTGAGGGATTGGGCTGAAAGTACAGATGACTGACGGATGAGACACAGCTGACGAGAGAGTTTGCAGAGGAAGACATTCAAGTTGCCCGAACGAATGGCTTCGAGACTGTCTGAAGGCAGGCCTAGGCTTAGACGGATAAGGGTTTCCCTCTCCCTGCTGCCCTGCAAGCAGGGAACTCTCTACCAACCTCTGGGAACCCAATGCCAGCTGAGGGTCAATGTGGCGTTGGCGCAGGGACATCATACTGGGAGCTGCAGGAAAAAGTGACAGCATTAGTAGCAAACACTGACAGAAGGGACTGTGAAAGACAAGGAGAAGACCGAGGAAAAGATGACTGGGACGTTACTCTTGATAAATAAAGATGCACAAATAAGGCTGTTCTTGGTCAATGAAAAAGTCTTGTTTTCTTTGAGGTCTAACCTGCAGATTTATTCAATAAAAATTACAGGAAAGATATGCTTCAGGTTTTTTTTATCTGGGTAAAACGTTTTGGAAACAAACTGAAAAGAATTCCAAGCATGGTTCCAAAACACTTTACCATACACACATTTTTTTAGACTTTTGTCATGTTAGCCCAAATTTATGTAAAAAAAAGAATAATTCAAAGGTTTACTATGACTGATGCATATTAATAGAAGGAAACAAATGGATGATGACAAAAAAAGCAAATTGTTTGACAGATGGACGTAAATATAGAATTGGATAGGAAATAAGCTCTTTATGAGATTTTTTATTATACTGAAAAAGTGCATAGTCTTGGTTGATGCATATACAGAATAAATTAAGAATTCTTAGTTTTAATGCAGTTGATTAAGTAAAAAAAAATTCAGTATCTGACCTGCTGTTCACCAATCAGATGGGATCTCTGGATGGTTGGAGCATTTTTTAGGACTGGATTTATTTTTAAAAAACAAATATGTCTCTAACAAAATTCACATTACGTTTCAGTTTTATATATGCCTTATTAATGCATCATAAAATAAATTCAGCATGTTTTTTTCAAGCAAAAAATAAAAAGTCAAACTGAAACATGTTGAATGTTATCAAGAAAAGACTACAGGGGTGCACTGGGTGAAGATAATATATAGAGAGGGGAATAGATGTGGTGAGCAAGTACTGAGGAAATATTAGTAGAGTTCCCCGATGAAGACCATGGGAAAAATTGGTTGTTCAGTCAGGTGAACATAGAGTTTAAAAGTATTACAAATGGTTCAAAGGGAAGGCAGCTTGAAGACTAAACTTGGGAATGAATAATTGCCAACCAGAATATTTCCACATGGACTGGCAATCTGAAGCAATGGGCCACAGGTCACTGACTCGCCGCCTCAGCTGCAGAGTGCCATCTAAGGTGAGGCCAATGGGAAAGTGTTGGGAATCAAAAAGAAACAAAGGTTGGTGTAAACGGAAAAGGGAATGAGAAAGGGAGTGCAATTAATATTGATGAAAAGACTTCCATGTGTTAAAACACATGATCTAATGCTAATGTTCTGTCAAAGTAGTAACTAAGAACGTTCCAATATGTGACAAAGCTTTTCAGTGGTTTACATGGCCTAAATATAAGCTGTGTGCACTAAAAACGTCTAGCATTAAACAGAACATCCAAGTTAGAGCAATAGATGGAATTGTGTGACGTTAAACCTGAGTTAGGGTTTGAGCACTCACTACATGTGACATTGTTGATTCCTTTGCTGTAATTTGCCACAAAGGCAGACTGAACATTGCTGCATCATATTTCAAAATATCAACACAAAAACTTGTTCTTATAAGAGGTATATATTTTTTTCTTGACAATTCAGTTTTCAATAGAAAAAAAAAGTCACAGAAGGCCTCAGTTTTGATAATGGCTCAAAGTTTAAGTAAACACAAAATAAAAGAAGGAAAAAAATATATATATAAAAAGAAATGCACTGAGAAATTGGCAGCCGATCAAATCGCTTAGCAGCTTGATTGGCCCTTATCCGTGGCTGGCCAGAAATAAACAGTGAACATAACTATACCTAACATTTCTATGAGACATCGCCATCCATTTCTAAAGTCAATAGTAAGAATAAAGGTTAATGACAGTTCAAAAAAGAAAAAAACCACCCCCCACCCCCCAAGAAACAGAAACTAAAAGAAAAACAAAACAAGAAACCTGCATCAGAAATCAGCCACGTAACTCTGAGCGGTGCATCTCCACAAAAAACATGTAAACTGCAACTGTATTTTAAAACAAGACAGTTATGTTAAATCACATTATTACATCCAGTGGTCTTTGTTACAAATATTGACAGACAATCACTGAAAAACATTTTAAACTACACCACCTCCATCACAAGGGAAGGCAGAAAGGCAATATTAACCAAGAAGTCTCAAGACAAGTTGCTCAGGAATTGTCATGTGCATTGCTTTTTATTTATTTCTAATTTTATTTTCCCGCCACGGTCTTTGGCTGTTTAGGGAGTCGTTTGCTAATCCCCACACCGTGGACCCCAGTTTCAGACGGACCCTTACATTGCAGATTTCCAGGCATCATGCCTTCGTCCAAGTCGTCCATGTCGTCAGACATGACGAAGTGCTGAGGAGTGGCTCTGCCGCCCGTGAAGGTGGCATCGAGGTTGAGGGCTAAGGCCAATGAGGGAAGCCCTGGATTGGTGACGATGTTAAAGCCTGTGAGGATCTCAATCTGCTGCCAGCGGTGCAGCCTTTCCTTCAGAGCAGCGGTCACCTCACCAAGGGCTTGTCTGAAGACATATAGGAATGGTACAAATGAACCTCTAAGCTATTTTCCATCGTTTTCCTGGACGGTTATTCACTTTGACTTACTTTGCAGCCAAAATTTTGTGATCCACATCATCCAGTGAGGAGCTATGAGCCACATGGAACGTTCCAAAGAGAGTATTCCTCTTTTTCTTTATCTTTTCTGCCTGTGGAAAAAAAAAAGAGGCAAACTTATGAGTTTTAACTGTGCATTTGAATACGTCCATGAAGGCATTTTACTGATACTGATGCTCTTGCTCACCCCTTCTTTGGCCAGTAGGAGCTGCCGTTCAGCATTTTGCTTCTTGATGTTGTAGTACTGCACCTCTACCTCATGGGTAAGCTGCAGCCACTTCTGTAGAGGCTCTGGTGGTGACCAGCCACTCCGGGACTCCAGCTCCTTCTCCGCTTTCTTTAGAGCCATGCGTACCTAGAACAGGTTGCAAACAACAAGACCGAGATATAAATGTAGTACAATAACCTGGCAACAACTCACTTTTAGTTTTCTACAATCATTTAAAAGTTAAAACTATTCTATTAGATTTTTGAGATATCAGAGGCATCAATGTTTTAATATTAAAATAAATATGCTGCTTCAGAGAGATTCATATACAAAACTGGCAGAAAAACAGAAACTAAAAGAAAAACAAAATAGTTTGAAAAATAACTGGATAATGAGTTTGACATTTGACTCATGAAATCATGCATATTTCTGTTTTTTCGTAAATATGGCAGCTACCATGGCCACATCTATTCAGTATTTTGATGAACTTACACAAATAATTTGACAAATACATTTTTAAGTCTGCCAGAAGAAAACATTCTCTCAGTTTTTAAAATGCCAATATTACAACAGAGGATTCCTGATTGCATAAAAAACTTGGAATCATGGGATCTGAGACAAATGTTGTGCAATGTCTGAGTTTTAATTGTATACTAGCCAAAGATGACAATTAATATAGCAAAAGTGTTCAATGAGGTCTTTTTTTAATCATGCTGAAGGAAGTCAAACAAACTGTTCTGTGACATTTTCTGCAGAGCTGCACAGAACAAAATGTCATCATACACCATCTCAGATGTGTGCAGTGAAGTTCCTACAGCTTATCCAATGTCCACCCAAGTCTCCATAAATGCCCATAAAGTAGTGGCCCAAGGCTGAATGTACACTTCCTCCATCTCCAAGGGAAACAATGCACAATGCACCTGGATCGTTATGCTTTGGGATTATCAGATGTTCCTCCTTTAAATTAGGCATTATCTTTTTTTTTATAGAACTCTAAATAACATGCCTTGGAAGATAAAATTGATTGAAAGGTCAACAGTCACTCTGAATTAACACACAATTAGGTTGGTTTTGAAAACTGTCACCTGCAGTGCACAACAGATCCACAGATCTGATTGATCTACACCGATTCATCCAGAAATTACAATGTAAATAGTCACATAACAATTATTTTGTTTTGCGTTTTATGATAAATTAGGGTCCTAATCGTGAAAATTCTGTTTAAAAGGAAGCTTTTATAGGACATGTATGTGTCATGTTTCCTGACACAACATAACATGCATAAGGGCAGCTTTGCTCTAGAAAAAAATGATATCTGGAAATGATTTCCTAATTGACTGATTAACTTTATTAAATCAGGGTTGCATCTGGCATCAACGTAGATAGGTCACATCGATAAAATCTGAACCTCTGTCTTCACTGTTTTGGGCTAAGAATGTACAATAATTTTTTTCAAACTTAGTACTTGAAAATGAAACAAAAGAATTAGAAGTTTGGAAATTGTAACTCATATGGTTGCATTTCTTAATACACTGCAATCAAAGGGCAACAAATCGTTTTTACACTGATTTGAAACCCCAATACCTGCCTCCTGAAAATGAGTGAGTGAGAAAATTAGCTAACTTAGTTACTTGTTTTGGATATTCCAATTCTGAGGTTGACAGTACCTGTTCCAGCTCTTCTTCTGCATACTTCTGCCGACTCAGCTCATTCTCGGAGCCTTCTCGCAGCTCTCTCAGTCGCTGAGCTTCTTGCTTTGCAGCATTTATCTCATCTCTCAGCTTCTGCTCCAGGTTCACCTTCTCCACTTCGACTGTCCGATGCTCCTCCTGGGCAATCTGCAACCTTAACACAGGATCGGGGACAAACAGAAACAGTTAATGTTCCTTTAATTTGTCCTAAAAGGTAAGTAGTCAGCGGAGGTATTCGCAAAAAAAAAAAAAAAAAAAAAAAATTAAAAAAATAAATAAAAAAAATAAAAAAAAAGAAAGAAAGAAGGAAGGAAGGAAACCTTGCTGTGCCAGTGTAACTTAAGCTAAGTGCTAACAGCTAAGCATGTGAGTGCCACCTCTGTGTGGAATGTGCGCAGTGCATCAGCCCTGCCTCACCGGAAACAATGGCTGAAGTGTAAAAGCAGAACGTTATGCTAAGCTGGTTACAATGAGCTGACATCAGAGAAAGCCAAGCCAGAAATGGCAACAGCTGTCAGTGAGTAACCTTAGAATAGCACACTGTGATTTCAAATATGCCTGTGCTCTTTGATACACCTATTAGCGTTTATGTTAGATATATTCTCAGCACAAATACGTTAAGAAACAGAAACTTGTTACCTTCAAACAAGTCTAAATTAAAATAAGTTGCAAAAAGTTTTCACATTTGGCCTGAAAATAAAGGATTTGCTAGTTGACTTAATCATAAAAGCTAATCCATCATGCTCCAATGGTAACAATGTCACACTGAGTTTATTTTTTAAATCTTTTTTGTCAGAATGGTGTAATTCCCCCTTTGAGCACTAGGAAGCAGCAGCCTTCCCCCCTAGTCACATTAAACAGAAGAACAGAGGCAGGAGAGAAGGGCAGATAAATGAAAGCTGATCCAGACCACCAGCTATGGAAAATGTGGCTAGTTGGCAGTCCAGCTAATGCATTCAACCCTGACCTTAACCCCACTTCAGCATTAATTCAAATGATCTGGAACATCCAGCGAAAATATACCTCTACTGCATACCAGGCCTGACTGTACAAGCTAGAGCCGAGCGAACAGGGCAAAGCTGGATTTTTTTGTTTTACCAGGAAACGCCAGCAGATATGATAAAATTTAAGTCTTACATAAGTGTAAATGCCAACTGGCTTATGAAGGTCTCTCACACTTGAAGCAATCCTTGTCCTCATTTATGTTTTCCAGAATGTAACTCTGCACGTCACACCCAAATTCAGATCCACACCCATATGTGGGTGAATTAGCACTCCAACCGACATGTAAAGCGCTTCTGCTTATCACCATCTCCCACCAGAAAGGCATAGTCCTGAGGCACACAGGAAATCCTGCTCTTGTCAAAGCCTCCATTTACAGGCTCCTAACATGGAAGCCATGTCTGAGCCTGGCTACTCGATACCACTGGAGGATGTGCTTGAAAGTGTGGAAAGAGAGCAGCTGGCAGCAGGGATAAGGGAGAAAGGCTCAACTACAGACAGAGGGCATACCTCATTCTCTTCAGATACAAAAAACACTCACCAAAAGAGATACAAGACCAGTCTTACTACTCAGGGATCTACAGCTGATGAACTATGAATTGTTTTATTTCATGGCCAAAGCTTTTTTTTTAAAGGCTCCAACATGTAAAAAGTTACATTTTTGAACATTTCAAATGATAAGATTCGAGTCCACATCTAACTTCACTGTCAACACACCATAGATTCAAATAGACACAGCTTCTTCACAGTTAAACCTTGGCAGTACAGACAATTGTTTATGGATAAGAAGCAAATGCAAATTCTTATGTCTATAAAGCAGAACACAAATTGTTTGAGTACACCTATGCATTATGTACTAAAGTTTGAATTTCCAGGTATTTTAAAAATTGCTCTTTGGTTTGATCAGCATAGAGAATATTACTTTAACATTGTTCGCCTAGTTAGGCTGACAGATAGGATGATTTCAAATCTGGTCAAGGATAAAATGTTACACTGAAAGGAGAAAACGGCCTCATAAGCAGTGCTCAAAATGAACGGTCAGTCTATTAGAGGGGCACAGCGTGTTGATATCCCTGCTTACAAAAATAAAAAAAATTAAATCTGATGCCGTCTCTTTCACCAATATTCTCTAGAATTTGAGACATTTGTAGCTTCATTTAAAGTGCTAAATAACATACTCCATTTACTGATCAGGGGCCTTCTGAAGGTTAAAGTGCAACTCAACAGATTCTTACTCTTGCTGGTATGAAAAATGCGGCAAAAGGAAGCGTGACTGTTGGATCGAGGGACGCGCTGGGCGGTGTCAACACTTCCTTGCTATTGCAACACACTACAGAGGTGTTGCCAAGACTCAGCTTGTTTCATACTCCACAGTGGCTGGACATCAGCCATCACCGCAGAGGAATGCCGATTCAAGTTTAAGTGCAATGTTAACCTGAATATGGGTGCCACACTGGTGGTTTTTGGTAGAGAATTAAAATTTCAACTAAAATGTACTAAAACAACAAAATAATGATCAGACATGATGAAAGCACTTTTAGACACTCATTATACAGTTTATCAGCAAAAATAAAAGTTTATTTTGGAAGTGAGTTGCTCTTTAATGGTTGCACTGCATTTATTTATGGGTATCAGATGAATGTGCTACACATTTTGTCTAGGGATGTTAAATGAAGTCCAAATAAAATACAAAAGTCTGATTTTTTTTTGTCAAAGGGGAATAACAAATTTGTAAATCTAGAGCTCTAAAAGTACAAATAATTATTTATAAAAATAACATTCCCAGTTTAGTTGGCAACGCCACATGCCCTTTGATTTTGCCGATTATTCAATCATACTAGCGTAGAATTCCAAATTGTACTCTAAGCCTTGGCCAGAAACAAAGACGCTTATGTTGGTAGACAGCCTGAGGCACCATTGCTCCCAGTTTAGGTTCCCTAAGAATCATGCCATGGACATTACATAGCAAGGATACATAAAACACTAAAGTTTTTTTTAAATATTCTTAGACTTTATTCAGTCCAATAAACCTTCAACAACTACTAAGCTGACAGCCAGGTCAAATAACAAGCATCTAAAATTGGAGTTGGAAAATATTGAAAAAAACTAAACAGCTTGACCTGTGTAGAAAATGACTAAGTATCCTTTTAAGGTATAGGAAGATCAAGTACAAGCTTTGAAGCACATTCCCAGAATTCCGCCTGGCAATTCACAGTATGAACAGATCCAAAAAGATGGATATGTTTTAGAATATTTCTTGGTGGGTTTTGAAACTTCACATTATTCTCGCCAATTAGCCAAGTGGTCTTTTACCCTTATGAGTGACTTTGTTCTGAAATGAACTAAAACATAATATGGAGATATATTTATTTTGAATCTGAGTCATGTGCCAACCTTGTGCCTTCTTCAGATCATATGGAAACACTGTTTTAATTTGAAAAGCCGAATCTGATATGGAAACTAGGCAACTGTGTTTATCTTGAAATAAATAATAACACAAAGCCATTGCGTACATCTCTTTTTAGATTGTGTATTAGTTTATAAAATATAGTCTTATCTAAGAGTGCTATGAATAACTGCAGTCTTGCGTTTAAGAGAACTTGTGATAAAGAAGTAAAGATCAATTTATACATGGTCCTGATTTCTGATTTTCTAGTGGAGAACAGCTAGCTCTTGTCCCGGTGTAAAGCTTTTGTTCCTCAGATTGATGCACAACAACAGATGCTTCTCTTAGAATAAAGCAGATAATTTTCCATATCAGAGAAAACTGAATAGTTTTGACCAGCATGCATACAGGTGGTCGCATTTGGAACCAATCATCATATTTATGCACAAGCTTAACAACTACCATTTAACCATAATACTGCAGAAGCAGTATGGGGGTAGCAGGAATGTTTTGACCAGATTTTTCCATAGATACATACACTACCGTTCAAAAGTTTGGGGTCACCCAAACAATTTTGTGTTTTCCATGAAAAGTCACACTTATTCACCACCAAAAGTTGTGAAATTAATAAAAAATAGAGTCAAGACATTGACAAGGTTAGAAATAATGATTTTTATTTGAAATAAGATTGTTTTTACATCAAACTTTGCTTTCATCAAAGAATCCTCCATTTGCAGCAATTACAGCATTGCAGACCTTTGGCATTCTAGCTGTTAATTTGTTGAGGTAATCTGGAGAAATTGCACCCCACGCTTCTAGAAGCAGCTCCCACAATTTGGATTGGTTGGATGGGCACTTCTTGCGTACCATACGGTCAAGCTGCTCCCACAACAGCTCAACGGGGTTCAAATCTGGTGACTGCGCTGGCCACTCCATTACCGATAGAATACCAGCTGCCTGCTTCTTCTCTAAATAGTTCTTGCACAATTTCGAGGTGTGTTTTGGGTCATTGTCCTGTTGTAGGATGAAATTGGCTCCAATCAAGCGCTGTCCACTGGGTATGGCATGGCGTTGCAAAATGGAGTGATAGCCTTCCTTATTCAGAATCCCTTTTACCCTGTACAAATCTCCCACCTTACCAGCACCAAAGCAACCCCAGACCATCACATTACCTCCACCATGCTTAACAGATGGCGTCAGGCATTCTTCCAGCATCTTTTCAGTTGTTCTGCGTCTCACAAACGTTCTTCTTTGTGATCCAAACACCTCAAACTTGGATTCATCCGTCCACAGCACTTTTTTCCAGTCTTCCTCTGTCCAATGTCTGTGTTCTTTTGCCCATCTTAATCTTTTTCTTTTATTGGCCAGTCTCAGATATGGCTTTTTCTTTGCCACTCTGCCCTGAAGCCCAGAATCCCGCAGCCGCCTCTTCACTGTAGATGTTGACACTGGTGTTTTGCGGGTACTATTTAATGAAGATGCCAGTTGGGGACCTGTGAGGCGTCTGTTTCTCAAACTAGAGACTCTAATGTACTTATCTTCTTGCTCAGTTGTGCAACGCGGCCTCCCACTTCTTTTTCTACTCTGGTTAGAGCCTGTTTGTGCTGTCCTCTGAAGGGAGTAGTACACACCGTTGTAGGAAATCTTCAATTTCTTAGCAATTTCTCGCATGGAATAGCCTTCATTTCTAAGAACAAGAATAGACTGTCGAGTTTCAGATGAAAGTTCTCTTTTTCTGGCCATTTTGAGCGTTTAATTGACCCCACAAATGTGATGCTCCAGAAACTCAATCTGCTCAAAGGAAGGTCAGTTTTGTAGCTTCTGTACCGAGCTAAACTGTTTTCAGATGTGTGAACATGATTGCACAAGGGTTTTCTAATCATCAATTAGCCTTCTGAGCCAATGAGCAAACACATTGTACCATTAGAACACTGGAGTGATAGTTGCTGGAAATGGGCCTCTATACACCTATGTAGATATTGCACCAAAAACCAGACATTTGCAGCTAGAATAGTCATTTACCACATTAGCAATGTATAGCGTGTGTTTCTTTAAAGTTAAGACTAGTTTAAAGTTATCTTCATTGAAAAGTACAGTGCTTTTCCTTCAAAAATAAGGACATTTCAATGTGACCCCAAACTTTTGAACGGTAGTGTAATATAAATGGTGTAATGTATTAATCAAGTTTAAAGAGCAGGTTACTGTTCATTATTCCCTCATATCCTTTGTACATCAAGGTTAACCCTGACAATAACAGATATATAATTAATACTGAGATCTAACACAATATAAAACACACGTTATGTAGAACAGTCCTTGAGCCATTCAACAGTTTGCTGTGTGGGGTGGTGGGAAAAACCCTTACTTCTGCTGTAGGTCATGCAAACTCTGCTCAGCTCGCTGTAGGCCCTCCAAGTCCTTCATCGTTTTCTTCATGTGGTCCTTTGAGTATCGGTTCTGTATGTAGGCAAACCAGCAGCCGCCCATTCCTATGACTATTGACACCACCAGCATGAAGTCCTTCAAGTGATTGTGTCGATTCACTAATGGGAAAAACGAGGGGGGGAAACCATGTTACTTTTGCCAAATGAATACAGCAATTAATAAAATTTGACAGTTACAGTTGACTTTAATATAGCTGCATGTTAATACATTATTTTGTCATGGAAAAACTTTATTTTAGTATTTCAGTAGAGGAAGTAAAACTACAGATTCAGATACAGAAAGTGTTGAATTTCAGTGATTTTGATACTTATGACTTACACCTAATTAAAATTCAAAATTCATTTGGTCTCTGTATCCCATTATATCAAAGAAATTTAAAAAATATCATGGCATGTGTTGTCGTGGCTACTGGCATAAATCCTCATGGAGTGCAAGTCATAAATGTTGTCAGTGTTGTATGAATACAAAAAGAAACTGCACTTTATTTGGAAACTAGAAAACTAGTTGGAGAGTGCAGACCTCTGTTTAGGCAGCTCAGTCATAGTCTGACATATTAGGATGCACCTGCTGAAGTGCAACAGCTCTGGAGGCTATTGAACAATGAAAGCTTCACAAGGATGTGGTGTAAAGCATGCATTCCTAGGTCATAACGCAACAAGTGTTGCGGACTGACACAAATAGGGTCAGTTTCATAGATTTAGGTTGGGGCTAAATGCAAAAGACTTTGGCAACGTCAACACCAGATAATATGGACTATTCTAGTCCTGGAGACAAAGCATGCAATCTGTAAAAATATAAATAATTAAATTGCTGTTATACACAAGGTGCAAATGGCTAAAGTTGTAATTTGTTTGACTATCAATGAGTTTGTAATAATCCTGTTAAAAATAAGACCCAACGCCATTACAACTTGCCAGGTTAAAAGTAACCGCAGCCATTTAAAAAAGTTTCACATTGGTTTAAGATTAATGTTCCACGGAAGATATAAGTGAAATGGATGAATTCCCACCAATGCAGCACTCACAAAACTAGTATTTGTTCCATCATGTTACAAGAGGAAGCTATTTTTCTTTTTCTTGCAAACCTGATTTATTGGTGTGCAAGAAAGAAAATTATTAGGAGTGTTTAGGAGGTTAACCTATCCATGCCCGTTACAATCCCACATGAACCAAAAAAACCTGCAAAACTAAAACCTCAGTGCCGTCAGACTCGTTTGAAGATGTGTTCTTATCTAGACCTTAGAATTACACTTAAACAACAAAGCATGGGAATAGCTGATATGTGCAGTCATCACCTCTAAATCACTGGGAACAGAACATTTCAAAATGAGGTTTGGAATGTGTTTAATACACGTGCTCTTGGTTTGCACTTTGGCTGAGCACATACGCCCATACTTTCAGCACAGAAACCGTTCGTTTTAAATGCCTAAAATCATTGTATTTAAATCCAGAAAACATAAAAAACCTTGAAAGCCTAAACATATAGATCACAATTAGACTTGCTTATTTACTAGGGATGCACAGATACTGATACTGGTATCGGCCCCAATACCGTCTATTTTACTCGTATCAGTATCGGTTAAAAGTGACTCAACCGATCGTTTAAAATGAATAGATACCATGAACCGATACTTAAAAAATCTTTGTGACATTTTTCCAGAGTTTCCAAATTTGAACTTGATTTTTTTGTTTTGTGGTCATTTTTAAAAATATATTTCTTTAAATCAAATTCACCATAATTTGTCGTAACAAGCAGAGAAGAAAATAAAACCTGCCTTCCAATTCATTGCAATGTTTTTGAGTGGTAAAGTATCGGTACTCGCTATCGGTAAGTAATCTGATTCAAGTATCGGTATCGTATCGCTTTGACAAACGTAGCATCGTTGCATCCCTATTATTTACCTTTTAAAATGCATCCTACTCAGAAAAAAAGAGCCTTTGTTATCCTGCCTTTAAATTGGATCAGCACTTTTTCAACTGTGCATGCTGATAGGTTGAGTGTTAATACATCTTGAAGCTTGTCATACTAAATACTGTCTTTAACCAAAGGGTGTTTTGTTTTTTTTCTGTGATTTTTTTCTAGATGGGCATATCCAAAGCATTTTATACTGCATCAAACGAGTTACAACAAATGTATTACAGGCAGAGAAAACCAGAACCCATGGTGTGTAATGATTACCCAACGCCTATTGCAGTCCCAGCAGTTATTTGCACCATGAATATTGTGTGCTATTACAACAATTCATTTGCATTACACAGTACAGACCCCGGTTTCACATTTTATGTGCCTTCTTTCAGTCCAAAACATCTGCAGATGTTACCAGACAGTTAAATCAATAACTGCCCTCTCCGACTGAACCTCCTGCCTGTTTAGCCACAATAATTAGCGGCTACCGGTACAGTTTATGCCCTCAGTCTGAGCCAAATGAAGAAGAGAATATTTAACTGCAGCTACACTCTGATACTATCAGTAGTTTAATTTCCTTTCCAATCAATCACTTGTGTAATAATAGCTTGAATACTATTTACAGAGGTTGAGCTTTGGTGCTGATTTGGATCAATTTCTCTAGCTGGTACATGCCCTTGACAGCTGCTCATACTACTCTGTCTAATCTAAGTAATCTGCCATTACGTGAACAACACTTGTAATACCGATCTGAAAGGCCATTAATGTGCAAATTATTTTTAACTGGCAACAAAACTAAAATCAACCATTCCCAGATTTGTTTGGGTTAATCATTACCTAACACTTGCATAACAGTCCACTCCTTTAGACACAACCTTTTGTTGAATATGTCATATTCTGCTGCTGCTCTGTACAGTTAGTCTGTCAGGTTGACTATTTGTGGAATCTACTTGCTTTGTGAGGCTGTCAAAGCCAGAAAGTCCTTGATAATGTCTTCCTTGAGGTGTAATAACACATGCCAGAAACAGACCATTACGGGTCATATTACTGTGCAACCTTCGTCCAATGCAAATGCCTGCTTTCTTGGAAGGCTCATTAAATCTTCTTTAAGTTCGTTAGGGATTTGATTAGCCCCACAGTAATTATATAACATACAGAAGCTGATGCTATTTAACTTTTTCTTTGTTAGTTTAGCTGTTCAGAAGAATTACATTTTTTTTCTTTTTTTCTGATGTTAAATATAATTTTGTAACCTGAACTTGAAGTCTGACAAGCATTTATTTACAGTCTTTATTTCCAGGTAGAATAGCTGAAACACAACAGGAACAATAAACTGACCAATTTTAGTCTGTGAATGTAGAAGTAGTAACACCAGAGAGGAAGGGAAAGGGATGAATGATGTTTTTGTCACTGAATGTACAGAGTCCTCTGAAACATGAACACAGTGTGGTTTGTCACACCCAGAAACTGATACAAAGGGTATCACATATCAAAAGACGAATGGTTCAAAAGAATAAATGATTTGGAGTATGAAAACACATGAGTGAGACAAAAATATATATCTTGAAGGTAAACAGCTGCTGAAAGCAGAAAAAAGAAAACAGGTACAATCTGAAAATGTCTTCATAAAAGTATTAATTCATAAAGCCACAATGAGCTGGCGACATTGTATTTGTAAATCATCCTAATATAGTGCTCACAAACATCTCAGATTTGACCTACTTTAACAGTCTCTCTCCAAGCCACTTTAAACTGCCCTTGCCTTTTAAAGACCTGCAAAAATAACCTTATTCTACCACAGATGGAAATCCAGAAAAAAAGACTGTTTTGACTAATTTGTCATTTTCAACAAAGATTTTGGCTCATCTCCTTTTAATTTTAAAGGTGAAATTCATCTAAACTTATTTTTGCTGTATTTGTAAATAACCTATTTTTCTCATGATCCGTTGCAATTTTGAATTTTTAATACAGGTGAAAATTAAAAAAATAGAATATCATGCCTAATTTTATATTTAGTTAAGTACCTTAACCTAAATGGTGCAACAAACAAGCCTTTATTTGCTATAATTTTGATGAAAACCCAAGATTAATCTCGGAAAATGTGAATATTTTAAAAAGGTTCGATATTTTAGGCTCAGTGTAACATTCTAATCCGCAAATTAATCCAGAACCCATAGAAATGTTTCTTCAGCCTAGAAATGCTCAGCCTGGTTCAGTAGGAATCACAGTCACGGGGAAGAACGCTGACCTGACAGTTGTGCAAAAACCAACACTGACGTCTTCCATAAGAAAAGAAAGCCTCAAAAGGTGATTTCAAAAGAGAATCAATTTTCGCAAAGAGTAACAAAGCACATGAATAGAAAGTTAGAGCAACCACACACAAACGGATCCTGGACATGGGCTTTAAATGTCCTATTCCTCTTTTCAAGCCACTCCTGAACAGCTCAGTTTAATGGTGCCAAGTCCACTTTTCTGCTGAGAGCAAATTTTACTTTTAATTTGGAAACCAAGGTCCCGGAGTCTGGAGGAAGAATGGAAAAGCACAAAATCCAAAACGTTTAAAGTCCAGTGCAAAGTTTCCCGTCTGTGTTGATTTGGGGAGCTATGTCATCTGCTGGTGTTGGTGCACTGTGCTTTAATTTTGCTAACCGTCTGAAAGTTATTTTAATATTTATAAACTCACAATCCATAATACTTTAACGTTCTGATGTAAAAAAAAATTATCTTCTGTAAAATACTTTTTGGAGTGAGTTCAAACACTGTTGCATATTAGTTGTTTTTTTTATGGCTGCTACGACTGCATTTCCCCTCATGGGACTATTAAAGTATTCTATTCTTTATTAAGTCCAGAGTTAACAAAGCCATCTACTGCCCCATTTCCACAAGGGTCAGCCAAGGGGCAAAATATGCCGTCCAGATATGATACCAACTTGGAAGTCACAAAAATTGTAGCAAGTTCCCATTGACTCTTTTCCCATTTACTCAACTTTACAGCAGAATTAACATGTTTACAGAAAACCAAACATGTTAGGTTTGATAAGTCATGTTTCCGGTCATGACAACTATGAATAGGGATGGGTAGCGACATTCAGTGCTATAATGGTTCCATTTCTGACATAAAATAACCAGACAGAAACACAGCAGACATTTCGGTCCTTTATTTTTGTTTTTTTCTTTGTCCTGGAGATGTCAAGCACTGTGAATTCTGGGCATGCCATCAGATAAGAGCGATGCCCTATATCACCAAAAAAAGTCTAAGATGGCTATCTGTTTGCAAACAACTTCTAAACCTGTTAAAATTAACGCATTAACACAGGTTGATTAATTCCTAGAATTAGCTAAAAAAAATTTATGCAATCAACGCATTCACAGAACACTGTCTTGTTTATAATTCAGACCGCACCACATCAGTTCTTCTTAACCAGCCAAACTGTAGATTGTTGTGCAGCAGCATGTTTGTGTGAGTGTGTGTGTCCTGTGCCTAAATGGCAGGTGAGTATATCATTATTAGTGCATTGGGTTGATATGATTATAAGTTCATTGGTCGTCTGTGGGATTTTTCCTTAACGATCTTGGGACGTCAGCTCGCTGTGTGCGTTACAGAGTATAAATACTCCGTATATTATATATATCACTGTATAGCTTTAATACATTTAATATTTAGTTAAGGCTGCATTAAAATGCTAAATTATTCAATTAAACTGATATTTTTGCACTTGAATTTGAGCAAATTCATTGGCAGATGTTGCTGTGTATATCTTCGCAATAAGAGTATTAATTTCCTTATGTGATGAATCGAGTTGTGTGCTTATGGGAAAATGGTCAATTGTGACATTTGATTAGTAAGTCAATATTACATTTGATTTATGTGATGTTTAACACAGACTGGTGAAATCCTAATGTTAAGTTTATTCATATATTTTGGTTAGTTCTACTACATTAGTGCTGTTTGCTATTTTTCATATGAGACCACACATACAATGTGAAGATGATTGTGGAGTTCAAAACAAAAATTCTGTTGATTTCTCATATATTTAATGAAAAATAAAAAAGAGCAATAGCATCAGAATTTGTCCTTTATTTACACTGAAAACTGTATTGTTTTTCATTTAGGAATGGTTATTAATTCACAGCTACCCTATGATTAATTAGATCAAAATCTGTATCACCTTACATGCACACCGCAACTGCAAAGAGAATCTAATGCCAAGAGAAAAATGAGAAACATGAGACAGAACGGTACGGAAGAGCTGAAGGCTGCTATTGAAGCATTCTGGTCTTCCATAACAGCTCAGCAGAGCTACAGGCTGATAGCATCCCTGCCACGCCACACTGAGGCAGTAATTGATGCATAAGAGGACCTGAATTATTTTTCTCAGGTCTAAAATACTTGTTTTATTGATTTCATGTCCTACTCTAATTTTCAGATATTTTATATTTGGGTTTTTCATAAGCTGTACGCCATAGGGCCATATAATCAAAATTATAACAAATACAGGCTTAAAATATCGTGTTGTTATGGAATGACTCATATTTTAGTTTAGCCTTTGAAGTTGAATTACAACTTTTGCACAGTATTCTAATTTATAGAGTTTCACCTGTGATGTTACACCTCAGATGTAAATGATGAGACAAAATAACACTGGATAAATTATATCCCTGTAGAATACATCTTTATTATTGCCTGTCTAACATGAAATTGGTTTAACATAAACCAAGTCTGCCTCTAATCAGTTAATGGGTATGACATGACATGTTCTCTCTCGAAAACTAGGGATGCACCTATTCACCTTTTTCGTTTCAGATACCAATACAGATAATCTGAGGCCCATACCGATCCAAACAGTACTGAATTACATAAATTGTATGCTGTGAGGAAAAGGCACTAGGGATGCAACGATACCACTTTTTTCGCACCGATACCAAAACTTGCCGATAGAGTACCAATGCAGCTACTTCTACCACACACAAAAATGCAATAAATTGGAATACAGGTTTTATTTTCTTATCTGCTTGTTACAACAAATGATGGTGTATTAGAAAAAATGCATTAATAAAAAATGACAACGAAAGTAAAATTTCAAGTGAAAAAAAAACTTTAACCAATACAGTACATAAGAACAGTATCGGCCCTGATACCAGTATTGGCGTATCCTATCAGAAACCATATTACCTTGGAGCTCAGCTGATTTTGGAGATTCACTGAGAGAAAACCATTGAACCAACCAACAAAACCTATCAGATGTTTATATGTGCTTATTTGTGTATTTGAAAAACAGTATTTGACAAGTTGGTGTACGGATTACATAAATGAAAATAGAGAAGAAAAACAACTACATACTCAGGGGTGGTCCAAAAAGCACAGTGTCCAAAGCTTTGAGCTGTAATTTTTGCACATGGCTACGATCCAGAATCTTCAGAATAGAGACTGTCAAAGTAGCGTTCTTCACAGCAAACCTGAGAGAAAGCAGACACATATTTACTGTACAGGAGATAGAAAGAAGGAAGCAAAGGCTGTTATCCATTTTGAGCTGTGCCAAATCAAACTAATGACATCTCCTGCACCTCTAACCCTGCATTATTTTACGTTAGGATTCCAAACTGTGCAATTTGTCCTTCAGCCTAAATCCCCACAAGAGCATTTATTAATTTTCTTTTAATAGTTTAATATTTATCAGCAGGTCTTTTTCATCATTTAACATGCAATACACCATCCAAAACAAAAACTACCAAGACAATATTTTCAAAATTTAATAATTCTAATATTTACCAAACTGGAAATATAAAGCATTATGCTCAAGGATAAATAGAAACCGATTAAACTCTGTTCATGTTTAATTTGGAATAAATCAAACAAGTAGTTGTTGGTTATTTTGAATTTTTAATAATTTGAAAACCAATCTCTAAAACTACATTTGAAACCTTCACTGTCGCTTTCACATAGTAAACATGTTAAAATTTTAGGTATCAATTAAAACAAAATCAACAAAGCAGGCTGTAGTAAGTAAATAAGTGTGGAACTTCTGAGACAAAATTGAGTCTGAAGTCTTATCTTTGCGAGTTAAGTGTGACTCAAGTCGCCACCTCTGCTCTTACCTTGGCATAACACTTCCATTGAAAGCCAGTTTGCGAAATGCATCCACATACTGAGGCAGTTCCACATAAGTGATGAGCCATTCCACCACTTCGTCTACAGTCCAATTATACACTGAAGAAAAAAAAACAATGAGTCAGATAAAGGTGTTTAACTGGTAATTTCATGCAACTTGCAGGCAAAACATGTTCCTTTAACCATCAAGAATTGAAGAGACATGCTGAAAAACTTCTGATGTCTGAGATGTAAGCCTTAAGGAACTCTTGAATTAGTATTGGTATTGATATTTTTTTACTTTTTTTAAGAAATACAAGTATAAAATTTGCATCATGTCATGCTATGATATAAAACCATACAACGAAACTATATAACCATAAATGTGGGATAAAAATTATAAAAAGTGCTTTTACATCTTAAATCAACGAAGAGGTACTGAGCTGCAGTAAAAGGTTTTTTTGTTTTGTTTTTTTCAACCTGGACCTTATTTTTTAGCATTTGTAACGTTCATTTAATCACCCAGACAAGTTTGGAGCCACTTTGAGTCCTTTGGGACAAGTTAATATCCAGTCGCAACCACTGTATATCCATATAACGGTAGTCAATGTGGTCAGGAGATTTGCTGCCCGAATGAGGCCTTATCTGCCCCAAAACTACTTCATTTAAGCAATGTTTTGTTATTAATTGTTAGCACTACTCCCCTTGGAGTTCAGAATGTCTCAAAAGTACATCTTTGTTCAGTTCTGGGTGATTTAGAGGCTTATAATACAGCAACACTAACACTCAATTACGTTCCTGCCGGGCTCCATCCCAGTTGTAGTCTGAGCAGGACTTTCACTCTGTGCTCTACGGCGGTCGTCTAGACAGAACTTGCTACTGTAGACATCAACATGGTCCGCATTTGCGTTTTTCCATACTGCACTAACCGAATTAACAACTTGACTAAGTTCAGCTTCCACAGTAGGGCTGGGCGGTATACTGAAAATGTACAAATACTGACATGTATGACTGTTACAGACGTCATTTTGCTGTCCCGGAAAATTTGGTATGTAAAAAAAAATGTAAAGCTGGGTTTTAGTTTGACGGTGCTCTTGCCCCTTTAAGAAATTAGCGATGCCTTGAGTCACCTTGAGTCACGTGACTACGCACAGTCATGTCACATGCAAAAATAGCAGTAAATATGTTTTACATATCATCTACAATACTTCTGCCGTCTTTTTTTCTGTTATCTGAATATTAACCAGCTAATAACGGTCATGATGTTTATTTTAGTTCTTCTTTGGCAAAATCCGTTCTGAGTCTGTACTCTGCCGCCTAGCGGGATTCAGCACTACATGCAAAGACATTACAATATGCAATGTGCTGTTTGCATCAACGTGAGGTTAAAAACAAGTTTAGTTTCAGCAATTAGAACATCAAGAATGTCTACTAGAATATTAATATTTAAATTATTTTTATATCATTCACCTGTGTCTGGAAAAAAACATGATGCAGTCCATATGACAGTAAAATGGGCCATTAAATGCACAAATTTGATATTATTCGTTCTTATAAGATAATGCAGAAATGAACAAAATACCATTAAATACCCTAATACCAAAATATTTTTTTAAAATACCGTGATGTGAAAATTTTGTCATACAGCCCAGCCCTAGTACCTATATTTAGCAAGTGTTTAGACTCACCTACTGACTGTTTTTCAGAAAAATGTGACTAGCGACAAACAAAGTGACTTTTTATGGTGTTTTTTGATCTCTAATGTGCAGCACATATGTTTGTTACTGCAGCAACGGCGCTGCAGTCGAACCAGATTGTTTCTAGCTCAACGGCTTCACCCGCCCAGGTCCTGCACAGGCGTAGCAGATATTAACCCTGCTGAGCTGCTGCTATTGTTTCTCATACAGCACTTGAAGCCGCCGCCTATTCCCACCTGTGCTCTGATGTAATATTGTATGATGTATATTTTCTGTCTAAAATAAATGACTGCACACAAAAATCACCAATTTCACTCATCCCCTGTCACTTCCTCACCTAATCTGGTCTGTGTGATCACTTCTGAATTTAAACTGGACTCTAAGAAATACAGAAAGGAGTTTGGGGCAGATAATGCCTTATTACAGGCTGCAAATGTCCTGCCCTGATTGACTCCAATTATATGGATAAGTGCAGATTGTTAACGAATATGTAATTCCCCTGAAGGGGTCCAAGTGGCTCCACACTTGTCTGGGTGACAAAACAAATTTTATAATTGCTAAAAATAAGGTCCAGGCTGAAAAAAAAACAAAAACAGAAACAAAGAAAACAAATGAGCTGTGGTCTACAATAAAAAAAGAAAAGAAAAAAAGAAAAAGAAGAAGAAAAAAAGGGGGGGATCAATACATGAGTACAGGACATAGAGGTTAGAGCAGAGCTCTCGCTGCACCAGACAGACTGATAATCTCAAGGAGGAGAGAGTGGAAGTGGGTTTTGTGCTGACAGAGTCAACAATGTCCACTTTGCCACTATCTGCAGATGATAAGACCACAGTTCTTTACCCACATGAATCTAATCAAGCACCCTGCTGCTTCAGTAAAACAGTGAGATGTTTCACCACTGGTGATGTGTGAACTTAGCTGTGAATCCATTAGGGGTGTCAAGTCAAGTTCTTATAAAGTTCTTCAGAATTAAAAAAACGTGACATATAGGGCTGCAGCGATTCGTCAAGTTACTTGTTGACTGTTATTTTGTCAAATAAATACTCTAAAAGGGCTAAGTTTTGGAGCCAAATGTTGGAGTTGGAGTTATCTGTTTTTTTGAGAGATAAAAGGAAAGTGCTTGATCATTTTACAGCCACAAAATTTCCGTTATGCATGATTTGCTTTGGTTATTTAAAAAACTTAATTAATTATCTGATTAATCCAAACATTAAATAGTTAGATTAATCGATTACAAAAATAATTGATAGCTGCAGCCCTAGTCACATAGGAAACAATCAATAATAATACTAACATAATTTTTTTCTTATCCTTTTTTCAGTCATTATTCTGTACACATACCAATTCCTGAACTGTGTAATGCAAATTCTACCTTCCTGAATGCCACAAACTGCAGTAATCCTGTAAAAAGGACAGCCATCTCTATTATGGATCTGACTAGTAAGCAGAAAGTTCCCGAAAGTGTACTACCGCCACAGTAGGCAGCCGGTGGATGCTACGCTATCCCACAATGCAGCGGACGGCCCGAAATCATAGAAGAAGGACCTAGTTAAAAATGGCAACAGACGAACTGTCAACCATTGACACCGCTGCAGTTTCGGCAGATAAATGTCCATGTAGCGATGTCACTGATTACTGTAATTGTTTTTTGACTGATTAAACATTTAAGTTGTTAAGTCATACCAGACAAAATAAAGGCTAGAGGATGGTGGGACCACAGGCGAACGTAGCGTAAACATCTGGGTCAACAGAAGTCATATGGGTCAAAGGACATGCAAAATGGTGGAGTAGTAAGTCTGATTCCATGCCTATTACGCGATCGTTTGCTATGCAGTATTACATTAACAGGTGAGTAATAGTCGCTACGTTGCATATAGTAAATAGTAAGGATTTGGATGCAGGGAATGTCAAAGGCCTTTTCTGTATAAGCTGTAATTGTTTCCCATTAATTGCACTTTGAGATTGCACTCATATATCAACATATTTAGCTTGTACTTTTAAATTATATATATATATATATATATATATATATATATATATATATATATATATATATTTTACAGGACTGGATGAATGATCGTGATTAATGATCGTGATTAATAATCGTGATTACAATATTGATCAAAATAATTGTGATTATTTTTTTGGACATAATCGTGCAGCCCTATTTCTGAAACTCAAAATAACAACAACAAAAACTAATTAAAAACACTTGAAACAGAGCCTTAAAGCAGTACCTTTAGAAATCTTCCAGGCATGCCACAAGTCCTCCACGCTGATGAACTGGTCATCGCCATGAAAACTGTTATGCTTGGCTTTGGGGTCATGGTAGTTGAGATCTTCCCGGAGGAACTGCAGGATGAGAAGGACTTTTGTACCCATTACAAAAAAACAAAGACAAAAACTTTATAGCGTAAAATAGCAAAAGCCTAGGCTGCGGCAACAAAGATATTTGGAAATATGTATTTGACTTCATCATAATATTTAGAAAACATGCAAACCACAAAACCAAAATAAACTACTCTTTAAAGGGGAAGTTTTTTTATTTTCAACCTGAACCTTATTTATAGTGTGCATTACGTTCGCCTACTCACCCAGAAAAGTTTGGAGCACCTTGTAGTCATTCTAGAGAAGTTTATATCCGTTTGCAATCAGTGTATATTCATATAGTGGGAGTTGTGGGGGCACACAAAGTGCCGGCTCTAAATAAAGTATTATCTACCCCAAACTCCTTAATTTAACAAAACGCGGTTACATCCCCTTTTCTGCTCGTCCTCATTAGAAGTTTAAATGAAGAGTTCTATGAACAGACTTAAAAAAAAAAAAAAAACTTTCTCCAACCCTGACTGAACGACCAACCTGATGCATAATACATTTCTCTGGAGGTTGAACAATTATTAAGTTGCACAATTTTTGGCCTGTATGGCCATCCATCGCAACTCGAACACAAAAATACTGCTTGCTTGCAATGATTTAGGTACGTGCTCCCCCCCATCGTCAGGAAACTACACACTGTCACTTTAAATCTGACTATACTAACAGCCGATCTCAATTACGTAGCTGCCATATGGCATGACAGTTGTAGTTTGAGCAGGGCTTATATTCTACAGTTCTTTATGGTTAGACAAAACTTGCTAATGCAAACATCAACCTGGTTTTTGCGTGCGTGTTTCCAAATTGCACAAACAAAATGATTCAGTAGACAAAGTCAGTCGTTTAGCAGACTAAAAGTCCAGCCATGGGCCACTGCAGTAATGTCAAAATAAAATGGCAGCTTGTTGTAAATTGGAATTAGCATCAGTAAATACGACAGGAAGAACACAAATAAGCACTTCCCAGAGGCCCCACATTCTGAGGGGAATAGCAATAGCTATGAATAACAAAACATGATGATTAAATGGACGCATTTGTCGTTTAGATGATCAGTTACTTTTTCTGACAATGTCCTTTTTTCACATCTCAGGAAAAACTAAAATAATCATGTATCGTTATAATAAGAAGCTTGAGCCTCCTCCAACTTGGTACCTAAATGTGATACATTTATCTTGCAGTCTCATGACATCCTGGACTAAACTTCCCTTTTTCTTCTTCTCTGCATATTGCACTGATATGCATGCATCAAAGCCATGCAGTTTGAACTACCAACACAATTTCCTATTTATCATTAAATGGAGATATGACATGAGACAATGATGTTAATGTTTGATTTCTGTTTTAGTAGACAAGTCTAGATTAAAATCTTATATAATACATTTAATACGTTTATGATTTAGATGTCTTTTTCATTGAGGTTATTTGAAAAAAAAAAATATATATATATATATATATATATATATATATATATATATACATATACATATACATACATACATACAATGTATGTATGGTTTCATTCAGAACTTTCTGTGCATTTCTATGATCTTTGGTGTGGGAAAGACGTATCAGTATATTAGCCCTGTGTTGGATATCCCTATTTGAATGAATTTATTTATTAAATGTTTCTCTTCTTTAATACGTAACTTAAGATTTTTTTGTGATCATTTAAAAAAATTGTGATGCAATCGAAATTGTGATAATATAATTGAAAAATCTTGATTTTCTATTTTTGCCATATTGCCCACCCCTAGTATCAAACAACCAACATTTACTTTTCCTCTTTGATAATTAATAAATGCACTAACCGGCCACTTTATAAGACACACTTGGTCGATTAGGGCATCAGAATGGAGAAGAAATGGGATTTAGGTGACTTTGAACAGAGAGAAGATGTTGGTGCCAGACAGGCTGATCTAAATAATTCATAAACTGATCATCTACTGGCATTATCAGGCACAACCAGCTTTCAAGTTTACAGTGAAAGGTCTGAAAATATCCAGGGATCATCTCTTTTGTGGACCCAAATGCTTTGCAAATGTTAGAGAAGAATGGCCAGACTGGTTTGAGATGATAGACTGGTAAAACTAAATCTAATCCACTGTTTACAACCAAGTTCTTTTGAGTTCCATCTACTAACATGCGGCACAAAGAACCTTGATGCTTCAGCAGCAGAAGATCCTACTGGAGGACTTTTCTGCCAGAAACAGGAAACCGAGGCTGCAACTCAAACAGATTCTCAGAATTGAATTAGCTGTTTGAAACAATGTAGGATCAGATGTTGGCATTAACATGATGAAAGAATTAGTGCCGCCATGATTCATCATGACGTCAAGTTTATCTTTTTACGCTTTGTTTTTCTCTAAAACTACTGCGTTGTCTTCCTTCTGTCTGCAATCAGGGTCAGCTGTGACATAACTGGAAAAGTCCAAACAGCATCATCATCATCATCATGGAGAGCCAACAACAGAGTTCTAAAGTTCTGGAGAGTTTTATAAAAGATATAGAAAAACATGTGAAATACAGAGTTCACAAGGTTCCACAGTTCGGCGCACCGGGTAGAACTTTCTAGAAACGGGAACTGCACCTGTGGCTGGCTGCGCTACGCATGATGCTCCTTCGCCCTTAGTAAGGAGGAATATAGTTCGGTTTATAGTACTTGTTTTGACTATAGCCGACAAAATGTCCAACAAATCTAGATCTTCTGTCTGGCTGCATTTTACAAAACAAGACAAGACTGTGGAGTGGAAGTTATGCAGCATAAAGCTTGCTTACCATACCTCAACAACCAATATGGCCTATCACTTAAAAGCGGTAGGCGATATCTACATGTGTCAGACAGCTTGCTTTGTCTAATGTCTAAAAGCTAATAGATTTTATTTACTTGATAGGCGCACCCCCAGGCCATGCCACAGTTGTCGGGAAGCACAGCGCGGTTCTCTCCCTTTTCTCTCTCTCTCTCTCTTTTTTTTTTTTTTTTGTCGACTGGTCGTTGCACAGGGCAGGACTTTGGTCGACTTAGCATTTCCTTGACTTGAGCCCTACGACCAAGGCTAGGACAGATGAAGCAGCCGGACCGAAGCTAAAGCCGCTCCTTCTACTCTCAAATCACCAGTGAGGAACTTTTGAGTTAAGTCCATATTCACACTGTAAACAACAGGACCTCTGTTAGCTGCATTTTACTCAGTCGAATGAGCTATCTGGAGCACTGTTACACTTTGTTTCAAATAAATAATTTCAATTTTACCATTAATGCATATTTTAATACATTAAAGAAGAATGATAAAAATTGCATCACTTTGTCTTTTAAAATAAGAGTTACTGTACATAATGGATTGAATTAATCAATGATCATAGACTAGTCAAAAAATGACGTAGGTATCTGTACTGTAAAATAAAAATGTAAAAATGTTTTGAAAAAACGAGAATCAAATCGTGATCCTAAAATCGAAAATCAAATTGAGGATTTGGAGAATCGTGACACCCCTACTAATTAGCTTGTTAGCTGCTAACATCAGCAGTGGGGTGATGTCCTCTTTCCTCTTTTCCCTGGACATGTCAGCTTTTTATGTTCTGTCCATGGCATCAGGGGCATTTATAGACTAATGAAAAGGTCCTTGTTTTCTCATGTGACGCTCTCTACGGCCCAAGCTGCTGTGCAGAAGATGGTTCTGATCCATTCATAGACACTGCTGCTTCTGCCTTTTTAAAGAACATCTAAGAGTAGATGTCGCCACAAAAGTGTGATGGAGTGCAACATTCAACTTGAGGCAACTTCAGGCAGTGTGAGCCAATGGCTCGAACTGATATGACCACTGATCTCCATAAAGCCTCCCTTTACATCTAGTGGACAGCGGAGAAGAGAAATCATGATTTCTCTCTTTACTGGAGAGTCTTTATGGTACTCAGCGGCTCATGCCATATCAGTTCGAGTTGGCTCAACCATGACCCCCCGCACCCCAACTCTTCCTGCCTCCCCGCTCATGCTCCAACACTTGGCCGGGCTCCTCCATGCCTCCTGGCCCTGCCCACTTTGGTAGAATTTTGAAAATGTTACCAGAGGGCGGGATAATGGTTTTTCATGATGGCATGATGAAGGCTAAATTAGAGCAGCAGCATGCCACTATGATAAGAGGAGAAAGAATTTACACTTGATAATAAGAATTTACAGGTGATCCGATTAGTTGACTAATCAGCAAAATAATCAGTACTTAGTCAATTATTGTTTGTGGCAGCCCTAGAAAGAACGAATGATTACATCTCATGTCAGCCTTTCTGCCTGGTGGTGGTGTAAAAGTGTGGGACATTTTTTGGGTATAGTATGGGCCCCTTAGCAACAATGGACCAATGTTTGAATTCCACAGCTTCTCTGAGTAATCTGCAGACCACGTCCCTCTGATTTTGACAACAGCGTACCCATTATCTGATGGATACTCTCACACTGATAATGCACCACGTCACTAGGGCTTTGACTCTGAACTTTGTTATTCGAATAAAATTTTTATTTTTTTTAAATGAAAGATATTCAAACAAATTTTAGGGAACTCTTAATATTGAAACCTGTATAGGAATTACTTTTTGTAAATCTGTTTGCTTGTAAACGTTTTCAATTCAGATTCTGAGTAAACGAGCGAGTAGTAGGCATGAAATTGGACACATTGCTCCACCATTTTGCCGGATGTTTACATTACGTAAGGTCACCTGTGGTCCCGTTAAACAACTTATCAACTTTAATGTAAATTTGGTTGTCATTTTTTTACTTTTTTTTATTTAGTAACATCACTATTCATTTATACAGCGAAATTGCTGCGGAGTCAATGGTTGACAGTTTCTCGGTAGCCGAGGTCACTCTTCTTCTACGATTTTGGGCCTTCCGCTCCATTGTTGGATAGTGTAGCGTCGCACCGGTTGCTTACTGTGGCGGTAGTACACATCCAAGAACTTTATGTCTACTACTCCAATCCATACTAAAGAGTCAGATCTACTACACCGCTCGCTTACTCCTCTTCGCCTACTACGTAGCAAGCGTGGTAGGGGTATTTGGATGCAGTCAGCCTTTCTGTGCACGTAGTCTATTAACAATGATTGATACACTGCCCTCTGGTGGACAAAACATATAGAACTTAAGCTATATACCAATATCTGTCTTACTGAAGACATGTATTGGTCCAAATATAAAATAATAAATATTACAATATATTGTAATAAACAAGCAAACTTCGAATAGGATTTTTGGGCAAAAGTCAAAGCCCTACACGTCACAAAGCTCAAATCATCTCAAGTTAATTGTTGAAGATGACTGTATTCCAATGCCTCTGCAGTCTTCAGAAACCGACCTAACAGGGCAGCTTGGGGATGAAGTGAAAGAGGAGATTGCCACGGTGAATGCATGTGTAAAAAAAATCTACAGCAACTGCATGATGCCATCATGTGTATGATGGCTAAAAATGTTTGAGGGATTTTTCTAAAACTTTACTTAATCTACGTCACAAAGGAAAGGTGGGTTGGAAACGCAACACTAGATACTATTACATAGGCCTGGTCAAACAAATCGATTGAATTAATTTTTTTTTTAATTATTGTGGGAAATTAAAAAAATAAATAAATAGAGTTTTTGTGTAAAGGCACATCTTTGGCTCCTCAGAGCTTCCGTGGAGGAATTGGTATGGAATTGGTATATACACTAGATACTATTACATAGGCCTGGTCAAACAAATCGATTGAATTAATTTTTTTTTTAATTATTGTGGGAAATTAAAAAAATAAATAAATAGAGTTTTTGTGTAAAGGCACATCTTTGGCTCCTCAGAGCTTCCGTGGAGGAATTGGTATGGGTTTGCTGTGAAAGACATGGAGCAAAAGACCCCAATGCTGTTACATTTTCCTAAAGCCCATCACAGTCAAAGGCAGCAGCACCACAAACCTATTCAAACATCTGAAATAGAGGCACCCAGCTGAAAAATGCCAGTTTCTCCAAGATGAACAAAACCACAGTGACCAACAAACAATAGCTAAAAAGCAGCCAACTGTAGCCGAATCCTTTGCACAAGTTGTCTGCCGTTTTAACTTATTGCTTTTCTTAATAAGTAAGGAGGTTGGGAAATGGAAGAAAAAAGGTCATAAATAGAATAAAAAAAGAATAAAATTGGAGATTTTATTTTTATGTCATTTCGCCCAGCCCTACAGTGAATAGAAAGTATATGTTTCTTACATGAATCTAATAACTATTTTTGCTGAGAAAATCTTACCCAAAAATGCTTATTTTATTTCTAACTTAAAAAAAAAAAATCACTTTAAAAACCACACGAATTACCAACTGGCTGGTTACACAGCCTCACTAATGAATGTTCCCTAGATTGCAGGCCAAACCACCCACTAAAACACCGACACAGTTTTTTAAAATGAGCCCTACATAGCACTCCCACTATAGTGAAGTCAACAAAGGTGAAAGACAGTAATAAGCCACGATGCTGTTCCATCTTAATATAATAGTGTAGGAAGATTTCATGACTGTGAGCTGATAGTTTCACCACTCTGCTACAAAAACAAAACCACTTGTTGAAATATGAACAAGATCTAAGACGTATTCCTAAATTCCAGCTCCAGTCTTTCATGCTGATCAAAATTAAATCAGTTTTCTTCTTTTTTAAAAGATGAGAAAATATTTTTTTCTCTAAAAATAGAATGATATTAATCTTTTCACTCTGCACCAATTTATCCCGAACCTTAGAAAATAGATAAAACAACACATTCTTCTTGTGCAAACTGTGACATATGAGAAGCAACAGACCTAACTTCTCAACGCATTGCACTGCTGTGAGCAGCTAGTAATTCAGTTTTACAGAATACATTCCTTCAACAGCTAATCAGTTCTTGCTTTGATATTTTTAAATACTTACCCCATCAGTCTCTACTACATCCACGTTGCCGTTTGCGTCATCATCCATTTGCTTATGGATACTACGGATAGCTTCAAAGGTGAGAAAGGCGGTTTCATCATTGCATAGTGGTTCATCGATGCGACAAAATTCTGAAAGAAAGAAAATATTCAACATTGGACTCAGTACATGGATTGCACTCTTCCTGCAGGCTCTGAGACCTTGATTTCCAAATTAAAGACAAAACTTACTGCCAACTGAAAAGAGGAGTTTTGATAAGGAGTATGTGTGTGTGTTTTCCTTTTTTCCTTTCTCTTTTTTCCAGAAAAGAAGTTTGGGCACATCACTCAATTAGCATCTTTTTAATTACATTATATGACTGAAGTGAATAAAAATATTTTCTTTTGTTCCTTTATCGTATTCAAACATAAAACTCTTATGAAAAAAATAATTGCGGGTTTCATTTAAATTTAAACCATGGTCAAAATTACCAGAAATAAAAACTTTAAATTTGTCATTCAGTGAATGATAAATCCATATACTGGTACATATATTTTTTTTTTATAATTTTAGCCACTGAATTAAACTACAGAAATAAATTAACATTCAATTTGTCATGTCATGAAGTTTATTTAATCAAGGGAAGCACAAAAAAACTATGTTACATAATAAAAATTTGCATTGCACAAAGGTTTTCTAGCCAAGGGCTAATTTGAAAACCCAGTCGTTGGTTAGGATATTTTTATTTTTAACCATCTATACAAGCAGAATATATATATATACATACATACATATACCCACAATATTCCAATAATCCTATCAATTTTGATTTTCTTTGAACTTTGGAAAAATGCAAGAAAGCTCCTTTAAAAGAAACACTTTCCTGCTAAAACAACTCAGGACCAAATTCCGTGGCAGCAGAGAAAGTATTGTTTATACAAGGCATTTCAGTCAAAGTCTGTGTGCTACAAAGAACCCAAGTATTGTCTGAATGCATCAGCCAGAAATAGCTGCAAAAGAATGACCCTCAGATCAAAAATATATGTTGCTTTTAGTTATGGGATGTTATAATTCCTGTTATACTCAAAAATAGTGCTTAAAGGCATCAAATAAAAAGTAATCTTAATTGTGAAGCAAATTTACAGCATCATCATAATGGGATTACAGTCTACGGTACTGTGAAGAAAAAAAGTCCATATTTAGATTTCTTTTGTTTTTGCTTTTTTTTTTTAATCACTCAAATTTCTTCGATCAAATCAATTTTAACATCAGCGAAAGATAACCTAAAAACGAGGCAAAAACATTTAATCAGATTTTGACTGGGTCATTGTAACCATTAAAATCATTCAGATGAACATGCTGTATTGTGTAATGCTGCATTCAGACCAAGGGCTTTGTCAGCGGCAGTAAAGCTCATAAAGCATCTAGTTTGACGCTTCTATGTTGAAGCTTGCAAAGTCTGACACTTCTGAGCAAAAACGAGCGCATGGGCGGGGCTTCTTCTGTTGCCGGACATTCTGAACTATGGCGGATAGTATTGAGAGAGTGGCTTGGCTTTATTTGCTAAATAAAGCTATACAATGTCAACTTCGGCTATATCAGCACCGTTTGTGGATACACCCTATTCTATGGATGCGTTCGGGAGTTTAACCATTTGCTCCAGGAGCTACCGTAGGGATGGGATTCGCTTTTAGCGGTACTTCCGTCTTTCCCGCGCCCAATTTTACAACCTCCTGGAACGCATCGGCGCTCGAATCGCCTACCAGGACACCAACTACAGGCGCTCTATTCCTCCCGAAGAGCATCTGTCCATCTCTCTTCGGTAAATGTTATTTATGATTTTTTTAAATCTGCGTTTTCTAGACTTAAATGTAGGTTTTTCCAGCTCCCGCGTGTAGTGACATCACTACAATTATAAGCTCTGATTGGTTAACCCGCCGCTTCAGGGCCGTCAGCACCGTAAAAAAGTTCAACTAGCTGAACTTCTGCGTTGCTGGCCTTATGAGCCTTGAAGCTTGAAAAGCAGGAAAAGCTTGAAAAGTTGACGGAGCCTAAGCTCACAAAGCGCCGCAGAGACCGTGACGCTCCTCCATCGGCTTCCGCCATAGACTTAACATGTAATCTTGACGTTGCTGACGCTGACAAAGCCTGCGGTCTAAATGTGGCATAAAACTATAAGCCTAATGCCTAGTTTATGTTTCGCCGTCTGCGGAAGTGCGGAGACATGCAACAGCATTATCCATCGACGCAAGGGCTCTCCAACAGGGACCAGTGCCTACTGGAAGAGGCTGTAGGGATGCTGAGGGTTCTGATGATGCTGCGAAGAACCGCAGCCGTTTAACACATCATCCCTTGTAGAGGATGAAGGCAGAGCCGCATCAGGTTCTATACCACGGGTCTCCAATCCAGGCTTCATAGGGTGGTGTCCATAGGGTGGTAGTTTTAGATGCGTCTCTGCTCCAACAAAGCTGATTCAAATGGTTAAACTTCCTCCTCAGCATGGCAAAGTTTTACAGAGGCCTGCTAACAAAGCACCATTTGATTCCGGTGTGTTGAACCAGGGAAAGCACTAAAGTACTAAAACATCAAGGATATTGGCCCTTCAGGACTGAATTTGGAGGCCCCTGTTCAATACTGTTGAAATTGTTCATTCGTGACGAAAAATCTGCAAATCAAATTCATCTGTAGTGTTTTCTTTTCACTAAAACTTTAAAATCGAAGAAAACTATTTTGTTTTTTCCTGCACAGATCAGATGCATTCATTGTATTTTTACTGTTGGTTTGACAAAGCTGCACAAGAATAACTAATACTATACTGATGTTTATCACCCTTTAAATAAAGTTACAAAGAGTTCATTAATAATTAGAAGGAAGCTGACGTATATTTTTTTAGCCTTCATTCTAGTGTTACCATTTCAAGTAGTCTAACTTTTTCTTTATTTCCACATTAACTATAAAAAAAAAAAAATCACAGAGCCATTGGTTTTGAACTACAATGGCTCTGTGTTATAAATAAATTTGGTTATGGAACAATGTATCCTTTGTTGAGCAATTATGAATTCGAAATCATGGTATAGGCTGACGGAAATTAATTTGTGCCAACTGAAAAAAAATAAAATAAATGAGGATCATGCATGCTCTCAAGTCCACCAGTGGGTACCACCACGGACCTTTTTTGACCTAGGAGAACCCCTGCTTTGTTTCTCACCTGTGGTGAACATGATGCTCTGGTTTTCAGATATTCTTGCAAACTTTATGTTGTCAGACACATTCAATTTGTGAGATGTCTTAATTCTACAGGTCTGGTAGTAATCAGGCCAGGGTGTAGAGGGAAAAATTGAAATCTACTTTCCAAAAATGTGGATAATCAAAGTTTATATATAATATTCAATGATTTCCCATATATAGCCAGGTTAGTCTGGAAAATTATTTACCCCAGTCAAACTTGAACAGTCTGCCTTGTCACTTGTAAAAGTCTCACTTTATGACCTGGTTCCTCTTGAAAAAGGGATGGACTTCACAAGTAAATAAAATGGAACATTTCAGTGTAACAAAAAAAGCTGAAAACAGAAGTCTGTAAGCAAGCAAATAGTTTTTCATAGTACTATTAGTACATTCTTACATAATCCTGGATACATTCAGTGCGAGTTCATTACGTTAAACAGCTTCTCTCCGGTTTTGATTTGGATTTCTTTTTTCTCGCTGATGTTTACTTGTACTTTTAAAAAAGCATGTTTGGAGCATTTACCAAACATCCTTGAACCAGGATCATACTGGTTAGGTTTGATGGGGAGAATGGCCTTGTCAATGACGAATAATAGCTTAGATTTCTAACACAAAGCTGAGATTGTGCTTCACAATGACCACATCCTTCCCGAAAAAACACACTAACGGAGATTTGCTAATTGCAATACTTCAGCTTTGTGACATTATATGGTTAGTACAACTTGAGTCTGTCTATGCACTGGTTTAGGGTTAGACAGATGATCTTTCCAGATAACAGCTGTTTTTAAAGTTGTTTGAAAGAACCTTGCAACATTATTTTGTCACTTTGCTCAAAAACAGCTAAACATTCCGTTTTATATGTGATCTAGACAAGTTCTACAAAAAGTAACTGCTCCACATTCTTTATTAGATTTTGTCAGCCACAATATCACAAAATATGTTTAAGCCTTTGTCTTACAAAATCAGTGATCTACAGTGAAACACTGATCACATTATTTTTTTTAAAACAAAGCTTTATTTCATCCCGAGCAACAGGTTATAACAAAGTGGCTTAAAAAAGAAAAAAAAACACAGCCTAAACTGTCACTAAGAAGTCACCCAAATCCCACTAAAACACACAGCGAAAACAGCACCAACTGCATTTTCTTGTCGTTTAATTGGGCCTCAAGCGAAACCACCAAACCAGAACAAAGACCAGAACTTCCGTGAAGCTAAAAGTTAATTTTTGAGCCACGGCATGCAAGCTTTTCAGCCTCAGTAAACCTACATAGCCACATACCACAAAGGGAAATGCATTCTCACTGCCCGTGTTTAATAGAGAGTGAATGTCAGTAAAAAGCTTTACCACCTGCAAAAGGTTTCACACACACGTAACCAGGCCTTTTTTCTCTCATTTGGCTTGCAAACGTTCAAAGACACTAGATAAGGTATTTACATACTAGTCAGCCTGCCTTTTTTTTTTTTTTTTTTTTTTGGTGAGAGCGTAAGTTGCGTAAACTGTTCTGTGTCCCTGTATGACCAGCAGCACAATATGACTTTGACAACTCATAACGGCAACAGTTAATGTCTACAACCGGCCAATAGGATTCATTGAGGGACCCTGAATCTTTTTATCTTATCTTTATCAAAAAGAAACCTTGTCACAGTAAGCCTGATGAGACTGCTATAAGTAACATATGTCTTTAAGATGCATTTCTGCTGGTGTGCAAGTGATGTGAACAAATTGTCAGAGCAGCTCTCACTAACCGTCTGCTAAGCAACAAAGACCACAACCAAACCAGTCAGTAACGTGTGCAAACAAGTAGCACAAAATCCTGAACAAACAGTGAACAGAGGCACATGCCAGCACTTCAAAACCCCAAATTGACACCAAGTTATGACGTAGCTCATATTTCAGGGCTGACAGATCAAGAGTTTCTCTCGTTTATTAACACTTTTTTTACTGACTGGGACATGCAAACCGGGGTAACAGAGTTCCTAATCCTCCCAATCTGGGCAACACCATACGTTTGAGAAGCTTTGCTGTTATTTTATCCCATAAACATTAGCTTAATTCTATCGGTTTGACATGGTGGCTTGCTCCAAGTTGAAGGACAGGGCTTAATGGCAAATGCCAGCTGTACTATTCTCAGCATAGCTACATTTAGTTCCTGCACAATCACAAAGATGTAGCACAAACTGTAATACTCTAGCACACTATAGTGTGTGTGCCTGTGTATGTGTGTGTGCAAGCCTAGTTTATCAGTCGCAATGCTACAATATAATAAAGCAATGAATAACCACTCACCTGACATGCTGTTTTCACCATTCTGACTCTCCGGCGTCGGGAGAGTTGGTTTTTCAGATGCACTCTCTCCAATTAGGCACAAATAAAATATCCATAAGGTCACAGATCTGTGAAGCTCCATGTCTGTTGCGTGCTGCCAGAAAAAGGAGATTATCGTGTAAATTGTAACAATCACAGAACAAACATTTAAGTCTCAACATTTACCTACTTTAGCACCTAAAGCTCTTCAGTCTATCAGTTTTAATTCTATCATTATATCAAGGAAATTTCAATCGAACGCAACTGGACTTGGTAATTTGTCTTGGAAGACGTTTCACCTCTTATCCAAGAGGCTTCATCAGTTCATGCTCGCCGCTGACCAGGCTGGGACTGGTCCAACTAACTGGTTTGGAGACTCAGCTATTTAACCTCTTGGAGGGCTTATACAAGACTCAAAACCCCAAGAGGTTAAATAGCTGAGTCTCCACACCAGTTAGTTGGACCAGTCCCAGCCTGGTCAGCGGCGAGCATGAACTGATGAAACCTCTTGGGTAAGAGGTGAAACGTCTTCCAAGACAAATTACCAAGTCCAGTTGCGTTCGACTGAAATTTCCTTTAGATAACCATGACCTGGATGAATGAGAATATTCACAGGCTTATTCTATTATTAGTATTCTCAGGGTGTTTTTCACTTCACCTCTTTGCCATTTCATACCTTTGCTGTAGCAGTTTTATCATACCGGACCCTTTATTGTGTAAGAAAATGACACCTTAACCCTAGACATTTAAACTTAAATTATGTCAGGTAGTACTCAAAAGGGAGCTATTTTGTACCCATTTTGATGACCAAAGCTTAAAGTATGTCTTTATAGGCTACTGTAAGGAAATTTGGCGATATGTGTCCAATACATTTCTAAACAGCACGGGATAATTTAGAATGTCCTTGATTGGATCAGACATCCTAATCAGTCCTATTTTCTTAGAGCCAAATGGCCAAAAAGGGTATTCTATTCAAAATAAGTAGAATAGAGCATAATACAAAGTTTACATTTAATAGTATACTGACTTTTAATGATATTTAAGATTTGAGCCTTTTTATGAATATATATCTTTAGAATGTGTGAACACATGCATAAGCACAAAATGCAGGTAAAAAATGCTAACTGACAAAAGACACACAAAAGCTATTACAGCTAAAAGTAACTGTCCCAATAGTCAGAGTAAGAATAGAAAAAGAAATCGTATAGAATTTGTATAGATTAGCTTGCAAGGATAGGGCAAAAGAGCCTTTTCAGCAAAACTCTTCCAAATCTAAATAAAATCATCGACTAGCATATATTATACTTAACTCAACAACTAAACTTACCGGAATATTGACTGATAAGTAATCACTAGCTATATGACAAGATAATCACTCTGTTATACAACAGTACCACTACACTTAAAATTGATCAGATCAAAGGTAGCGCTCGCGTGTAATTGATACCAGTTTATATGAAAACAACACTGATACACGGAATTAAATTTCCAAAGGTTTAAGTAATTTCTTAACAGTTTCGTGGGACGCCCACACGTTTATTCAACGTCACCGCAGTAACGTTAGCACGGCTTTCATTCAGGAAGCGACTGAACACTTGCGTTATCTGAAGCTGATTTGTCCCTTGAAGCAGACATGTATCAAAAAATTTCACCTCAGTTGGAAAATCTGTCTGCAAAGTAAGCAGCCTTCATCTTCTGCTTCTTCTTATTGGGGGTCTGTCAAACCAACGGCAGGCTAGCTAGGTCACCAACTCGGCTTACGATGAAAATACAATATAACCTCATACAAAAGGAAGCCGTTTGTCAGACGTGTAACCCTCTGTGTCGTTTATGTAAGTTTACAGCAGCGTCGACATGTTCCTTTTTTTCTCTAAAGATACACATTAGCCACGAGTGACGTGTAGCTAACCAAGAACGTGAACAGGGAGTAGCAATTGTTTCATCTAGAGGCTAACCAATACTGCCAAACAAGACCATGTTTATGCCAAAAATATGAAGAAAAGCTACCTGTCATGTGTTACACTGAAAAAATAGTGTAATTTCAGCTCAGTAACAACATTGTAGCAGATGCCTGGTCCCGCGGAGTTGAAGAGCAACAATACTCCACCTCCTGGTAGAGCTCTCGGTCTTCAGCCAGCCTACAGACTGAACCAAAAAAGCCGCAGCAACCTCGTCTTGCTCTGCGGAGGGGAGAACCGTGCGACGACGACCTATGTTGCCTCTAGCGGCTGCAGTGGGAAGTTGTCAACACGGAAAGCATCCGTGACGTCCATGCGTGTGCAGAGAAAGTGCGCTATCTAGTGGACATTATACAGCAATGCAAAACTCTTGAAAGATTATTTTTTTCACAGCAGTCACCAAATTTCTATAGTTTTTGAAAAAAATGTGTGTATGTATATATATATATATATATATATATATATATATATATATATATATATATATATATGTATATATATTTGAATATTTGTTATTTACTGAATCCAGTTTAATTCCTCCAACAAAACTACAAGAGTTAGTTTATTTTTTGATGGTTTCTATATTAATATAGTTAAATTCAGAAAATTATTTTAACTAATCCCTTTTTAAATTTATGTAAGAACTTTGGGTTATACAAAAAAAGTGGCTAGCTCAGGTAATGGATGGTGCATACATATAGAGGCCCCTAATAATTCTAGATTTGAGTGGCAACCAAAAAGAACAACAACAAAAAAAATTGCTGTCTGCGATTGGAAGACACTCTGCTGTTGGATAGTATCATGCAGAGGATGCACTGGTTTGGCTATATATCTATTTTTTATTATTATTTAAGAAAAATTCTTTGCATCATAATCTCCACAGTGGTTCTACAGTAGTACCAAGAATAGAAGCATCGTTCTTCATCAGGTTGTTGAGCCTTTTTAAGTCTCTGGCTCTGATGCTGCTACCCCTAAAGATGATGACCGAAGAGATTACACTCTTTACAACAGACTTGTAGAAGATATGCAGCATCTTGCTGAAAACCTTGAAGGACCTAAGCTTTCTCACAAAAATAAAGTCTGCTCTGTCCCATCTTGTTGACAGCTTCGCTGTTGATTCTCCCGCACAGTCTGTTGTTCAGTTGAACTCCGAGGTATATACTCCTCAACTACCTCCAGGTCAACTTTTTATCCCTGTTTCTCCTGAAATCTACAGTCATCTCATTTGGTTTGTTCACATTCATTGAAAGACAATTATTGCCACAACATGCCACATAGCGGTCCACCAGCTCTCTGTATTCAGCTTCTTCTCCATCACCAATAATTGCAGTTAAGTGAAAATTTCAGATTGAGTCGTTTGAGTATTTCTGCAGATGACATGTCTTATACTGGAAGCCTAAGGTTGTTTGTAAACTGACAAAGTGAAGATTTCTTGTCAGTTCTGGAAATCCTTCAAAGTCAACATTCAAAGGTGGACAATGCAAAAAGGCCTGAGGGCAAACGACTGAATGGTAATTAGTTGTACATCAGTGGAGATTAATTTCAGTATTTATTTTAAATGTGTTTTTTTAATCAGACTTAGTTATATTTTTAATTACTTAAAATATTTTCAGTGGTTGATGTGTGATTTTTCTTTCGGGTGTAAAAATAAATACGAAACTGATTTATTTTACAAGAAATTGAATCTATTTGACAGCACAGGTACAACCTGACAGACTTAAGATTTTTTTGCAAACCCCTCAGCTAAAAAGCTTCAAAGCACAAATACAATCTGAGAAGTTTGTGCCATTTTAATGAAAATCACTTATTAATTTTACTCATAATTTAAGAAACAGCATTCTTTAATTATTAAACAGAGACATAAATACATAAAAAACATTAAAAAAATTATAAAACCACAGCTGGAACACACACAAATGAAAAGGTGAATCATAAACCTTCGGGTCAACAAGAGTCTGGATATTATATTTGGTGGGAAATTATATAAAATACCATGTTAGAAGCAATTACTTTTGAGGATGGACAGTATTCCGATCACTAAAATATAGCTAATGTCTTTGACAAACATACAATATAGCCACATACTTGCTGTGCCAAATGTCAAAACCAACTTTTCACATCATCTAAAACATTTTGTGAAATTGAAGGAATTAAAAAAATGAAATTTAAACAAAAGCTGTTTTTATATTCATCGTGTGTATATGTATGTATCATCTGTTTATCATCTGTTTGACTGACAGTAATATATTTAACTACTTTATAAGTGTCCTCAAGAAAAAATGTGGAAAAGCCCATCCCAATCTTCCTCAACTGGATTGCTGCCGTCCTCATCAGGTGGTTTAATGCCTTCACAATTTTCACATTCTCCTTTAGTTTCTAGTCAGAAGTCTTTATCCTCAAAGGAGGAAATGACCACAACCTCCCGACACTTGAAATCCCAAACTGCTGTCAGATGGAAGGCCATGTTGGAGAAGACGACAAGGTACTCAAACAGCGCAAAAAAGGTGTAACCTGTAAACAACAGATTTGGCACCATGTGTTTATCAGCATTTTGAATACTGTATAAAACTAAAACATTAGTATCAGATTGGAAACAATTTCCTGAATTCATCCTGGGGGTCGGGGGCCTGGACAGGTCACCAGTCCATAGCTGAATTCAATTAATTACTAAATAGAGTCAATCTCGAAACTTAGAGCTGCAACTGTAAAAAACCTGATTCTATAAAATACTGAAAAAGGCATGCAAATCAATGTCAACTTTTCAGATTCGGATTTTTTTCAAAAAGTTTCAAAATCATAATTATATATTTTTTTTTTCTGTTGACAGCTAGACACTACATTACAAGCTGTAAAGTATAAATACTTTACCATGGTACTGTATATTTTCTGTTAATTATTATTTACTAGATAAGTAATGTAACACAATGTAAAACTTACTTCCTGATTCACAGTACATGTTGTGTTTCCAGTAAAAGAATCCAGCAAAAACACAGAAGCAAACATTAAGGAGTAAGAAGCGAACTTTCCAATGATGAGATTTGGCATCCTTTAAAGAAGAAATAAAATCGTGAAAAGACTAAAATATTGCAGTTGAAATAAGTTGAAATAAGATGTTTTTCATTTTGATTACCTCAGGACTTAAGGAATACTTCTTTATTGATCTCCACAAACGGCAGGTTATCAGCATGTAGATTAGAGAACTTACAATGAAGAGGACAAAACCTTCCTTATGCACAACTGTACAAGGGAGAAGAAAATATGTTCAGAACATGTCCTTTATGATGACTCATAAACAAAATAATTGCTAAATTAGTAATAAAAAGTATTAAACACAAAGCACCTCCTAAAAAAAGTAGCCAAAAAAAGTGCTGATTTATGTTGAATGTATCTCTTAAGGTATTTCATATCTAGATCACTCACAGTATGTCTCATTAGATGACACATATGTAAGGAGCAACAGGCCCAGGTTCTCAGAAATGGAAAAGACCAAGTTCAAGCAGCTGAGTGTGCTCTCGGAGGACCTGGCAGCAGCAAAGCGGGACTTATAAAACCTGAAGTAGGTAAAGGCCACCAGAAGCCTCGGAGCGGAGTGCAGTCCGATGCAGAACCGCCAAATGTGGCACTCAGGACTGAGGCTGATCGAGGCACTGATGGATGGCAGGTAGTTGGAAACCTGAAGACAAATAGTGAAACTTGTATTCTGTTGTTTTTTGTTTTCTTGTTTTTTTCCACATAGTTGTAGAACACTACATGTAAAAGAAAAAAGAAAAGAAAAACCGTTGGGATCGGAAAAACCTACGTTTCATTTCCATTTCCTCATTGAGGGAAAAATACATTCTAGATAAGTCAACAGAAACTCCATCTCTCTCTGTGAGTGTCTTGGTCAGGTGATATTAAGTGTGCAAGACAAACAACAAATCTAAAGAAAATCACCTGATGCACACTGTACAGTGGAGGATCTGTGATGCCGTGGGAGTGATTTTGCTCTATGCCTATGAGCCCATGAGATCTGTGTCAAAGTGCATGGCATCATGAACTCTTCAGAGATTTTATAATAAAATTAAATAGCTTTAGTTTGATATTTGAAAATGTGGTGTCACTGGTCCTCTCAGAAGTTTCATAGTAAAAAATATAATTCACATTAGGGACACCGTTCTTATGCACTGTATCGGTATTGGTTAAAGTTAACCGATATCATGAACTGATACTTAAAATGTGGAAATTCTTCAATAATTTCACAGAAAATGTTATTTTTCAATTGAAATTTGAGTTTTGTGGTAATTTTATAAAAAAAATTTTTTTACCTAATTCACCATCATTTGTTGTAAGCAATTCATAGCACTTTTTTGTATGGTAGAAGTATCGGTATTGGTACTTGGTATCGCCAAGTACTGAAATCCAAGTATCGGTATTGTATCTGTTTGAAATAAGTGATATCATTGCATTCCTAATTAACATGAAATATTTTTTCTTTCATAGCAGTCCCCAACTTTAAATAATAATAAAAATATAATTTAAAAAATATATGTATAATGATCTGTCTTTGCTGTTAAATGTGATACAGGCTGTATGTATGCTGTAAAAACTAAACAGTGGATTATGACAGCATGAGGCTGCTTCTGAGAGCTTCAAGAAGTTCCAGTACAAGCCATGTGTTTGTCAGTGTCAGGGTCCCTAACTGCCCTGATGTTTTACGTAACAAGATGTATAGATTTATTTGTATGTTCTTAAAATGACCTAATCGCTGTTTTAGTTAATCCTTATCACTGTTCTGTCAGATCTTTCTCCAGGCTGTGGAACCATTGGCGAAATTGTCTGTATGTTAAATATTGAACCTTGTAGTAGTCTATGTATGTATGTATGTATGTATGTATGTATGTATGTATGTATGTATGTATGTATGCATGTATGTGTGTATGTATGTGTGTATGTATGTATGTGTATATGTATGTATGTATGTATGTATGTACTGTAAATATGCATGTGTGTATGTGTTTTTGTTTTTATTATTATTATTATTATTATTATTATTATTATTATTATTATTATTATTATTATTATTATTATTTATAAACTGAGGGGAGAGTGCTAATAGAAAGCCCTGGGGAATCTAAAGTGGAATGGTCAACTAACTTTCCATAATCAATGTCTGTGTAAATTGTTACAGAAAAATGTGAGATGTATGGGCAGATGACAAAAAAGGGTTGGATGCAGTATTAACATTAGAATAGTTAAAAAAAAGTAAAAATAAAAAAAATAAAATAATCATGGTATTGAAGATTGAATTAAAAAAAAATGATATGTGATGTTGCAGCAAAACCTGTTATTTTGGTAAATTTCACACGTTTTACCTGGGGTGCCGACACTTCTCACAGGTTTTGCATTAGAATAATTTCTAGAAAACTGCTTGAATCATGGAAATTACCTGGCAATGTGTACCAGTTGCATCTTCAAAGTGAAAAAGATAGGATATAGAGACGCAAGTGATGAGTCCCAACAGTGGCAGGCACACAGTAACCACAATACAAGCAGCAAACGATATCCTAATGACAAGGGGCCTCTCATAGCCCAAAATGTTTGAGCCTTGGATCATCCTATTCTGCAAGAGGGGAAACAGACAAACATATTAATCGCACCATTACAAATGTTTCTGTTCACGAAAAATTATGCACATAGATAGCCTATGTTAGTAATAGTGTAGCAATGACTTTAATCTTGAAGTAGCCATATTTATTAGGATAAATTAATTCATGTATGTTTTCGTTTTTAAGAATGCCTCCTGGAAAACCCTACCTCCATCCAGTTTACTGCTGCCCAGCATTCGCTCCAGTTATAATTGCTGGTTGAACAATAACAATGTCGAACGAACGGAGGTGCTGCACGTCTCTGATGCCATCGAGTCAGGAAGAAGAGACTAGGATGTCATCCAGCCATCTTCAATTTCGAAACGTTCATCTTTAAAATTTTGACCAGATGCACCTAGCAGTGTAACAATAACGGGCCTACGGATGCTGCTGTCATCCTTGCGTGGAAGATAGCGGGAGGAAAAACAAGAGTGGGAGGAGAGAAGCAGTTTCCGGGGGAGACGCGGAGCAGTGAACAAGATCTGTCAAAATAATACAAAGAGATGGTTTTAATAATATGTGGAAAAAAATTCAGCGACTGATCAAAGGAGTGCAACACAATTAACTAAAGGAATTAACTAACTCAAATACAGTGCCAACAGCGTGCTGTTTCTGGGCGCTCTATGTGGTGCTAAAAAATAACCTTGTAAACGATCGATTTCTTCAGTCGTTCATCGGTTTTTCTCTTTGTTCGTGTCACTCTTTGTTTCATTGTTTTATTACAAAAAAACACCATATAATTCCCATGCGTAGATTATGTGAGATAGTTTACGCCTCCGGAGACTGCGTCATGTGATGGCATGCATGCATGACATGAGCTGTATTTATTTATTTATTTTTTTCAGAGCTCTGACAATCCGCTTATCCAGTTCAGCGCAAATATTCGATTTATGAAGAGATTACCCCCTTTACTGCTGGAATAGGAACATCTAGTATTATTATTATTATCAGCTCAGAAGGGTTCTTGGATGCAGACAATTTGCTTTGGAAAATGGTTTGTTGGGAAATTCCAACTTTACTTCAATCACTACTGTTCTTCAGTGCCATGACAAGTAAGTGTCTGTTTATTATATTTCATTCTCGATACAGGTGCATTATAATTAATCAAAATATGTTTGACATCAGTTTATTTTTATTTTCAAATTTTAGTAATTCAGATACATTACAGAGAGATACTGACATTGGATAAGCGGAAGAAGATGGATGGAGATACTGTATATTTCAAGCTTTTATTAATTTTACTATTGCATTCCATCTACTGAAACCCACAGAAAATTACTTAAGTTAAGGCCAATAAAAACATCAACATTACTGTCATCAAACCAGTTATTTTAGTAGTGTGGGCAGTTGCCAGGTCCTCCAGGAAAATAAAATCCAAATCTTCAAAAAGTTAGTCAACAATTAAGTCCTTCAAATCATCTTTGTAGAAGAATGCGCTGAATTTGGGTGTGATTAAAACAAAATTGAAGTAAAAGATCACATACCTCCCTAACCGTCATTGCCTGTGCAAAACTTCACATTAGACTGCAAGCAACTTGAGGTCTGTGTCCCTCCACTCTCTAACAAAAATTTCCCAAACTAAATACAAAACCTACTTATTCTGAAAACAAGACTTTGGATCAATGACCAACAGTCCAGTCCTTTTTCCCCCACAGATGAGATGTTTCAGATGGCTTTGGTTCAGAGATGTAATAGTTGTCCTCCAATATTCTGGAAATGAATGCGTGTGATGGCTCTTGAAGCAGAATCAAACTGCAGACCACATATTTTAATCCTTCACAGATTTTAGTATGGGTTTGCATCCTAATCCAAAGCCTGCTTTTGGTTACATGTTTTGTACCCCACTTTTTTATTTTTTTATTTATATGCTTGAAAGTAACTTTCAGCTGGGTGTTCAGCTTCTTCAGCAGTTATCTTTGTGGCTTTGTCTACCGGATTGACTGTCTGAAAGATTTAAACATGCAGAGAGCAAAACTACCATACAGTCAAATGTTGCTGACTGCCACTCAGTTTTTTGGTATACAGTCTTCCACAGTAACCTAAGACTTCTATATTAAAATATAATTGTATTATTAGTCATACGTGATTCATCTGAGTAAATAAATCTTGAATTAGCTGTGAGCCGCAAACTTACTGCTGGTCATTATTGTGTTAAATGGTCCAAGTTCTGTCTGCTGCTGCTACTGTCTGGTACATTTTAGGATGGATTCTAAGATAGAGAGTTAGCCAGGTCTTGCTGCATCCCCAAACCGCAACATTTGCAGCTCAATTATTCATTGCTAGGATAACCATTTTTCCTGTTGAAATGTTGTATTTGGCTGCGATGGACTGGCAACCTATCCAGGGTGTACCACACTTCTCGCCTGTTGACTGCTGGAGATAGGCACCAGCCTTCTCACAACCCTTCGAGGATAAGTGGTATAAATTATGGTTGGATTGATTAATGGATTTGATTCATACCAAAGATGTTCTCTGTTCTTATGTCGTGACAATAAGATTTTAGACTTCTCCATTCAAAGAACATTATTTCAGAAGAAATGGTCTTTGCCTTCATTTTTTGTGGCAAACTTTAGTCTGTCCTCCATGTTTGCTCAAGAAAGCAAAAGTTTCCTCCTTGCATACCTCCTATTAAATTTCACTTTTGAAGCCTGTTTCTCTTTGTCCAGCATTGTTCTTCCAGGGCAATGGAGACACGAAGCTCCTGCAGATTATTCCATGAGATTTTAGGAAATTTGAGACTTCCTTTAGTATCTCCCAGTCTGTTTTTAAAGTGAAATTGCTTGGATGGCCATATACGGGCATGTTGGCAGTTGTTTTAAGTGTCGTTTGCTTAAACACTATTTTCTCTACAGTGGTGACAAAATTCATTGTGTCCCTGATGATATGAACAGCGATCATAAAAATAAACAAAAATAAACATAATTTGGATTATTTTTATTTTTGTCTTTAATGGGGTAAACATGTATTCAAATGTTTCTCCTCCTGTTATACTTAAGCATTTTTCCAGAATCCTTAAAAATGCGAACTGTTGATAAGAGACTGTGCAGCTACAATCCCATAGACATTTCTGTTCAGCTCAAGAGCTTTATTCAAACTGCGATTTAGGGTTGACATCTGGACTACACAAATCCATTTCTGCAGCAAAAGCAGTAACTTTTCATATCTTTGTGCTACTGTTACCAGACATTGTTCTACTATATTGTCAAATTTATAAAAAGTTCTGTTGATACTCTATCACATCACATTTTCATAACTCTCTCTGTCTCTCTATTTTCAGAGATTTACAGAAAAGCATTTTAGTCTGGGATTCACGTTAAACCCCCCCCCCCCCCCCCCCCCCCATCTGTCAGGCAATCACATTTTCTGCCACATGTCTCTCCCTTCTTTTCCACTCCATCAACTTGAATGTACATCACTGGCGGGAAACCCAGATTAAACAAATTATTTAATCCTGTAGAAATTCCTGTCCTGTATGTTTTGGCATTAATCAAAATCAACAGAGCATACCATTATTGATTTAATGCAAATACTTTTCTTATTTTTTTATTTATTTCTGTCTAAGCATGTGAGGGTGCATACTCCAAATATGCCCATAAGCTCCTGGCTGACTTAATGACCAACTACACAAGTGCTCTGAGGCCTGTGGAGGACACAAACACCATCCTGAATGTGACTCTTCAAGTTACCCTCTCACAAATCATCGACATGGTAAAACACATGAGACAAACACCAACATCAATATAACAATATTATATATATATATATATATTATATATATAAATATATATATATATATATATATATATATATATATATATATATATATATATAATATATAACAACAAAATTATAACAATGTAATTAAGTACATGTAATAGGGGTGTAAAAACAGATAAACCTGGATGCTTATTTTTAACAGTTAATATATTAGAGAATTTTAATATACCGAATATAATCATGAACACCGCATATTTATTTATTTAAGCTTTAAAATTTTATTCTAGATGCTCGGTTTTGCCCACATTAATCATTATAATTTTTTTACAGGATGAGCGAAATCAAATTTTGACTGCGTATTTGTGGATAAGGCAAGTGTGGTTTGATGCGCACCTCAGATGGGATAAAGATGAGTACGATGGACTCGATACCATCCGTATACCTGGTAGTTATGTATGGAGACCTGATATAGTTTTATACAACAGGTAGGTCTGACTGGTGTTGAGTTATTTTTCTCAGTTACTGTATTGGTAAACTTCTGGTTATCATTGAAAAATGCACAATCTGATCATTCCTTTAAAACCATTATTCAGGACTCTTCACGAGTCTTTCAGCTTTTACACCAACTCATGAGATTAGGACATTGACATTTTAAGGCCTACAGTGCTGGTCTTGTTTACTGGGGCCTCTCGTAAAGATGTGTACAAAGAATTTTAGAGGTCTGTTAGTTCGCTTGCTTTGGTCCGGACCAAAAGTTTTTGTTTTTTTCTTTTTCATATTCACATTGCGAGTTGGAGCAGGAACAGAGTTTCTCAGCAAAAAAAAAAAAGTTTGCTAAGGTCTTTCAACCATTGGACAGTTAAGCGTGTAAGCAGGGTAAAACCAGGTAGCTATGTGAAAATAGCTCCACCTTGTCTTTCCACATTTAACCAGTTTTAAAACGGTGACAGAAAAATCTGAAGGTCACAGCACGATTGGAGCACGTTTTTAGCCCATCTGTGGATGCATATGTGGCACAAAACATACTGGGTATGACAGATTGCTTCAGTTTACTGATGCAAAAAGTGTGCATCCATGGGCCCCTTGTTCAGAGAGTTATTCTGATCTCGTCAATTGGATAAATGTTCCCTTATTTCAAAACAATGTCTCAGTTGGGACTTCAGCCTCCGTTACGCAAAGTCGGAGCAGTTCAGCTCCTTGCAATGCATTCAGTATGATGAAATGATCATACATCCATCTTATTAATCTGCCAATTGTGATGGCACAATTTGGATACTATGGAAATGGCAGAAAACTAAAGATTGTCGCGAGACCTCTGAAATGGCTACAGAAATGTATTCAGCAGCAGGTGTACAATAGGAAGCTGATAGGTGGATTTTGTAGAATTAACACAACATACTAAATATGAATAGAAAAGAAGTGGACTGTAATGATGTCACCATTGGGATATTTGCAGCAACTTTCATAATGTGCCACAAAGACTGGAGCCCGTCATCTGACAAAACAGCATAGTTTGTCAGAATAACATACGGCAAGTTGAGTTATCTAACCATTTCTAACAATCCCACAAGTTTTACGTTTTAACCTTTAGGTCACAGAAGGACAAATATACTTTCTTTTAAATGCCTAAACGGAAAATATATGTAATTGAAGTTTATTTGAACAGATTTTAAACACCAAAGGGAAAAATACATTATTTTACTGCTGTGCATGCGCATTTATCGAAAGTACATCATACTGACGGGTATGCTGTCTAGAGCTGTGTTGAAATAATCGAAAAATCGATTCTGAATCGATTCTTGTAGAAATCGAATCGAAATGATTAACAAGTTCAAAAATCAATTTTATTCTTTCGAATACTTAGCCCTTTTTAAAGCTGAAATAGGAAGGAAAAGTGCAGACGGCCATTTAAAGTTTTGTGTCTGAAAGGGTTAATACAGTTTCCCATGGTGAACTGTTACTTACCCGGTCTTAAGTCATTGAATTCCAGGCGTATAATTAAGATAACAGTAAAAAATAAAACGCGTTTTAATACCACTGACCAATATGAATATCGAACTGGATCAGACTGTATTAAATTAAATCGAATCGATTCCAACTCTTGAGAATTGGAATCGAATCGATCCTTGAAATTTGAATCGATACCCAGCCCTAATGCTGTCTTGTCAGAACACCCATCCAGACTAAAAAAGTAGGGATTTTTGTTCACTGAGTTTGTTTGAAATCACTCTGAGACAAGCTCTTCAGCTGGGTCTCAATTTCCTTTTTTGGTGCGCCGGTTGTATTCACAACAGCGCAAAGGGTCTGGGAGATAAAGGGGAAACAAATTAAAGTTTGTTTTAAGCACACTAAACGAGGCTGTTTCGAATACTTTCTTAGAAAAGAAATGATTTTTAATCTTTCGTCCTCCATGAAAGAAAAAAAATCCAACCTGTATTTTCAGTATACCTTGCAAAATTTAAATGTACGTATATTTCCAGATTTGCTGTTTTTTTTTTACTCACACAAAGATATGGCTCCATTGCAGGTACATAGCAATTCACAAGACTTCCAGTTGTGTTCAGCTGCTAATAAGTGGCTTCAAGTCAAAGTTGCATGTCCCAGGCAATATCCAATAATATGTTTGGAACTGGCAGTTTGACAGATTAATACTGTCCAGTATCCATTCATCCAGAGATCCAAGTTCGGCCAGCTGACTCTCTCAGCCCTTCCCAAGAGTCCTGTGTTACCAAGTGAATGTAAAGATCCAATCTCCAAATGAACTTAAAGTGAAACTAAACCCCGAAACAACTTTATTTTTCCTTATAAACTGTATGGATGGTTCTTTACCAATGCAATCTTTCAGGCATTTTTTTAACATTTTCGTGTAAACTTGTTAAATTCTAAAAAATTTTGTCTAAACACATCTTAGTGCTGCCGCTAATGGTAATCGTGGGGTATTGCATTTGAATTTCGTAATTATCTTAAAGCTGTACATCTTTTCCATTGTCTACATCACAGGCATGGTCTCACAGAGACGCCCTCCCTCTCTCAGACACACTCGCCCCGCCCTGTGACGAGTTGAAACTGCTTATCTTGTGTGCTACGTGTGCACACAGAAGCACACCGAGAGAAACAGAGGAAGCTGAAATCAATGTATCGCATTTTGGAGGACCACAACGTCAAAGTGTTTTAAAGCCATAAGTCATAACCTATACGTTTTAAACACACCGTGAATAAGGAAACAAAACCTGAGGTCATTCCCTTCGAAGCTACTTAGCATCGATGCTAGCGCTAGGCTCTCTGTGCTTGTTTGCTACTATACGTGCTGCTGGCATCAGGCAGCACTGACTCAGCGAACTGAGCCAACAGCTCAAACTGATACGTCGTTTGGCCTCTGCGCTTCATAGAGCCTCTCTTTACCTATGGTGGATGGGAGAGAAGAGACCTCATTGCTCGGCGGCCGCATGCCATAGTTCAGCCGTGAGTGTCTACCGGACCACACCCCCGTGTCCCTACTCACGCTCATCCTCCACACTTGGCCATGCCCCTCTGTGTCTCCTGGCCCTGCCCACTTTGGTGGAGTTTTTCAAATGTTGCCTGGGGGCGTGATTATGCTTTTTCATGGGGTTCAGTTACTCTTTAAGCACGTCTGGAGTGATGTACAGTACTCTCTTAACAACCAGTTTTATTGTTCTTGTAACTATCCCTGGTCTGTTCCATTTGAGACTATGAAGTTTTACACATCCCTTATGTCAGTACTCTGGGAAACATCCATTTATCAACAGGACAGCTCTTAAACTATTAAATAACACATCACATGTACTGAGAAAGTTTAAGATGCACACTCTGCTGAAAAATCAGAACAACTCTTGTTGACAAATTGTTGACTCTCTTTCAAGTTGTGAACTTTGAGTCCTAATCAAATACAGTATGTCATATCTGTCTGGAGTAAATGTGAACCGTATTCACATGATTTGCTTGCTGTGATTAGCCAACTTTTTTTTTCCAGTGCAGACAACCATTTTACGGGGCCGATGGACACCAATGTGGTGATCCGACATGATGGCCAGATGATGTGGGATTCCCCTGCTATAACGAAGAGCTCATGCAAAGTGGATGTGTCCTTTTTTCCCTTTGATGGTCAACAGTGCAGGTTCACTTATGGCTCTTGGACCTACAATGGAAAGCAGCTCGACATCCTGAATGCCATGGAAAGTGCTGACCTGGCTGACTTGGTGGAAAACGTGGAGTGGGAAGTACTTGGCATGCCAGCTAAGAAGAATATTGTTCAGTATGGATGCTGTGCAGACCCATACCCAGATGTTACCTACACACTGAAGCTCAAGAGAAGAGCTTCCTTTTATGTTTTCAACCTTCTAATACCGTGTGTAATGATCTCTTTTCTGGCTCCACTGGGCTTCTACCTGCCTGCTGATTCTGGGGAAAAGGTTTCTTTGGGTGTCACTGTGATGCTGGCCCTCACTGTCTTCCAGCTGTTGGTTGCAGAAATCATGCCACCTTCTGAGAATGTGCCACTCATTGGTAAGTATAATAGTGTATGCTCAAATTCCAATTTGCATGATTGCAACATAAAGATGTATAATGTAAAAGTGTATTTCCTTGTTTTTAATTTCCTTCTACAGGAAAATATTACATTGCAACGATGACAATGATTACAGCCTCCACTGCTCTGACAATCTTTATCATGAATATTCACCATTGCGGCCCAGATGCCAAGCCAGTTCCCAAGTGGGCCAAAAAAGTCATTTTACAGTACATGGCTCGAATTTGCTTTGTCTATGAAGTTGGGGAGAACTGTATGTCAGTAGAGTTAGAGAGACAGGAACCTTCACTTGTAAGCAACCCTAACTGCACTATGAATGGGCAGGCGGGACCAGGACGAGAGGACCATGACATCAAAAGTGGTCAAGAGACAGTTGGATCTGCCATCATGGAGGATAAAGAAGAAATTGATCAAATCCTAAATCCATTAGGATCAGTTTCGAGGAATTCTACAAACCATTTCAACACTTGTACAAATGGCATTTTCATGAGCTGTGGGGAACTAGGAATTCCAATGAGATGTAGAAAAGGAGGGGTGAGTGACAGAGAAAGAAAAGATGGAGAGATTTCCTGCAACATTCATGCTGACAACGGGCCACTGCAGAGTAACATTGAGTACATTGCCAACTGTTACAGAGATCAGAGGGCCACACAGAAACGTACTGGGGAATGGAAGAAGGTAGCAAAAGTCTTAGATCGCTTTTTCATGTGGATTTTTTTCATAATGGTGTTTTTAATGAGCCTGCTTATCATGGGCAAAGCCATCTAACCAAAAGTACTTTTTGTTTTTGTGAAAAAATGCTTTTATACTTAGCTTTTAATATAAAATGTAACTGGTAAAATTAGATATTTATCAAAGATATGAAACCTACTGTATTTATATCCACCACCCATGAAAGGCTAATTTTGTTGGCAAATCAATTGATTTCAGTTCTGTTCAAAAGTAGTTCATAAATCTTAATGGGTAATTAAGTGCTGTTGTAGCTAATGCTAATTTATCAAAGACTTTGATGCTGATTGCTGTGGGCATGAAAAATTTCTTGTAGTGGTCAGTGTTGCAACAAAACTGAAAAAGTCTCCAACTGAAGACACCTTGATCTCAGGGTGCTTAGGGTTATCGACAATTTTCTTGATTTTTTGAAGAACCTTTTTCAATGAATCCATCAAAAATGACTCCAGTAGGTTTTTCTCTATAGTTTCTCAAATAATAAAATACAAAGATACCTATGTAATTGAAACATTTAGAATATGTTTATGCTATATATGTAGAACTGAGAAAGAAATATAGATGAAGATGAATTTATCTATGAAAAAACAGGAGCAGAATGGCTAATATAACGGAGGATCCAAAAACGGAAAAAAAACACACAAAAAAACTGTTGAATTTATATCCCAAGGCAAGTATGGAAATGACAAAGCAACCATGAGAACTATGTCAAGGCAAATAGAGCTGAGAAAGAGTGAAGACAGAGGAAAATCAATTGATAGATAACAACTATGAAGGGGAAGTGGCAGACTGATGGAAGGGGAATGATAAACTTAGTAAACTTGCCTCCCAGAAGTAGCAACTCAGTCAAACACTAGTCAAAGAGAGCATGTTGATCTGAGGATATAAGGGTCTGTGCAGAAACATCGGGCTGGAGCAGCTGGGACAAATAGAGAGGTGCCAAAGCATGGAGTGATTTAAAGACAAATAATAGTGATGAATAAATAAAATAATGATTTTTATCCGGTAGTGAACCGGAAGCCAGTAGGACCACCCTCAAACCTCAATGTATTTTATGGTAATTATTCTTTCAGAACTCCTCCTTATACGTAGGTGAGACTCGACCATTCAGAATATCAAAAGAATGCAAAAGTTCAATTATATCAGTAATTCATCTTAAACAGTGAAGATCAAATATGACATAGACTTATTTAATACAAACTGAGATATCTTAAAGTCTTTTTTATAGCAGTTTTGATGATAATGGCTTACAGTTTATGAAAACCCCAAATTTTACATCTCAGAATTAGAATATTATAGGAAATCAATAAAACAAGGATTTTAAATTTCCTAACTCTGAAAATCATAATTGTGCAGATATACTTAGTACTTGGTGCTTGTGCTCTTTTGCATCAATTACTATCTCAATGCGACATGGCATGGATACTGTCAACCTGAGGCACTGCTGAGGGATAATGGAAACCAGGATGCTTCAATAGTGGCCTTCAGTTCTTCTGCATTGTTTGGGCTCCTCACAATGTCCCATAGGTTCTCTATGAGGTGCAGCTCAGGAGAGTTTGCTGGCCAATCACCCCAGTAATCCCATTGTTATTGAAGCAGGTTTTGCTACTTTTGGCAGTGTGGACAGGTGCCAAGTCCTGCTGGAAATTAAGTCAGCATCTCTATAAAGCTTGTCTGCAGAAGGAACAATGAGGCGCTCCAAAATGTGCTGGTAGATGGCTGTGTTAACTCTGGACTTAATAAAGCACAGTGGACCAACACAGATGACATGGCCTAAATCAACACTTTAAGCATTGCGGATTGTCTGCCTCTCCATTCTTCCTCCAGATTCTGGGACAGTGTTTTTAAAAAAAGATGATAAATTTGCTCTTATCAGAAAAGATCTGTGTTGTTCAGGAGCGGCTTGACAACCGTAATACAACATTTGAAGCCCATGTCCAGGATCCGTCTGTGTGTGGTGATTCTTGGTTCAGTCTATACCTTGTGAAGTTTTCTAATACTGCTAAATGGGCTTTACCTGACTTTTTTTTCTTTTTTTCATAATATATAATAAAAAAACATAATAACTAAACAGTTTTTTTTTCTGTGAAGTTTAAAAAGCAAGCACAACTGTGTATCTTAGGGTAGGGTAGTTGGCTTTTAATCAGAGAGTTGTATGTTTGATTCCAGCTTCCCCCTGTCACTTGTTGATGTGTCCAAGGGCAAGGCACTTAACTCTATCTGCGTATCGGTGTATACGTGAGTGTTTGTGATTGTGAATGGATGAATATGGCTCACATGTAAAGAACTTTGAGTCAGCACAATTAGAAAGCACTATAAAAAGTTTGGTCCATTTACAATTACAATAAATTTGTGACTTCAACTCTGGTTAACACAGGCTTGCGTAAAATTAAGCACTGTGAATGAATAAAACAATGAGGGGAATAATGTTTAATTCAAAAGAACATTTTCTGTGGCTTAAAAGTATAGTTTTGTGATCAAGATTACCTCCTTTTCAACAAAATGACTTAACCACTCTAATAATTTGCTTCTTCAGAAAATATATCTACAGACGTGGACAAAATTGTTGGTACCCTTCATTAAATCAGAGAAAAACTCATAATGGTCACAGAAATAACTTTAATCTGACAAAAGTAATAATAAATAAAAATTATATAAATGTTGACCAATGAAAGTCAGACATTGCTTTTCATCGATGCTTCAACGGAATTATTTAAAAAATAAATGCATGAAACAGGCCTGGACAAAAATGATGGTACCCACAACTTAATATTTGGTTGCACAACCTTTTGAGGCAATCACTGCAATCAAATGATTCCTGTAACTGTCAATGAGACTTCTGCACCTCTCAGCAGGTATTTTGGCCCACTCCTCATGAGCAAACTGTTCTAGTTGTTTCCGGTTTGAAGAGCGCCTTTTCCAGACAGCACGTTTCAGCTCCTTCCAAATATGCTCAATAGGATTGAGATCAGGCCTCATAGAAGGCCAGTATTTTCCTCTTAGCCCTTCTTGGGTGTTTTTAGCTGTGTGTTTTGGATCATTTTCCTGTTGTAAGACCCGTGACCTGCGACTGAGACCATGCTTTCTGAGACTGCCCAGCACATTTCTCTCTAGAATCCCCTGATAGTCTTGAGATTTCATTGTACCCTGCACAGATTCAAGACACCCTGTGTCAGATGCAGCAAATCAGCCCCAGAACATAACTGAGCCTCCCCCATGTTTCACAGTAGGGACCGTGTTCTTTTCTAGATATCCTTCATTTTTCCGTCTGTGAACATAGAGCTGATGTGCCTTGGAAAAAAGTTAAATTTTTGTCTCATCTGTCCACAGGACATTCTCCCAGAAGCTTTGTGGCTCGTCAAAATGTAGTTTGGCATACTCCAGTCTGTTTTTTTTAATGATTTGTCCTCTGGCTCAAACAGCGAAGGATGTTCCGATCTGACACTGATGTTCCTTGAGCATAAAGTTCAGCTTGGATCTGTTTTGAAGTCTTTCTAGGCTCTTTTGTTACCATTTGGATTATCCGTCTCTTTGATCTGTGTGGTAGTTATTTTTGACGGGGCTAAATATGTTTTAAATATCTTCAATCCGAGGTCTGTTTTTCTTTAAATTCAGGCCTGGGAAACATGAGGGTATGTGTGACCTTTGAGGACCTCTGAGACAAAGAGTTTAAATTGCAAAGCTGTAAAAGCAGGATGTTTAGATAAGAAACTGGGAGAAAAGTTTTAGAGAAGCAGATAGCCATAAAACCATAATTCTTTATAATGAACCTTTGACCCAGAACAGAGACGACCCATCTTCTGACTCCAGGATTCTCTGACAGCAAATAAGAGCTAAGACACTGTATGAAAATGTTCTGATTGGAGAGATTAGAAACGCCTAGAGGCCCGGTTGTCTATAAAGCTGTGAAATGAAGATCAGTTAATTGTTCAGATTTCTTTAAATCTGGACCACAGAGGAACGACGGGGGCAAAATTCCTCTGTAAAACTGCAATTTGTTAATCTGTTCAAAATAAATGTTAAACTGGAAATTGGCTCCATTTTGTCTCTGCTTGAACATGCATTGAATTACTTATGATAATTAATTAATTCAACAAATGGTGACCTCGACCGTGTGCAGAGTTTTGGACCAAAATCCAGTTATTTTTTAAGTTAATTAACGGACAGGTATTTGCTCTATTGACAATTTGCGCTGAGTTGCGTAGTTTTTTAATTCTATTGATTGGTTAATCTAACATTGGGTAATGTTGTCATGCAAGTTAAATATGTTTTTTGTTTTTTGTTTTGAGCAGATTGACTATTGCATGCCCGGAGTGTTGAGACCTGATCGGCTGTCTGTTTTCCTGTTTCTGAGCAGGATTTAGTCCTTCTTTTCGCTCCGTAGAGGAACACCGGTGCATGCTGGGAGATGGAGTTTTTTTTTACTCTGCGCGCCCGGTGCGGGCTGCTTGTTCTCCGGAGCGGACGGTGGAAAGATGGACCGATATCTTCAACGACTCAAATTGGAGCCACGGTGCGGATCGGAACTCGACGGGTTGGCCACCCTGCCCAGAATAGGACGCTATTTGGAGCTCCCAGGCTGGCAAACGGAAAAAGATTACTGAAGGGCCTGGGTTGCCCTCTGTTAAGTCTATCGAATTACCTGGGAGTGGGGCTGCGTATACTTCCAGACGCGTGGCTGAGCACCACGAACGGGAATTGTGAAAATGGTCCGGCATTGTTTTTTTGGTGAGCTCCGATGAGGTTAGTGTTTTAATTTCTGCTTGTACAAGGGTGTATTACTATGTGTGTGTGAGATGTTTTTTACGCAGGCGCTTGGCGAGACGTGCTGGTGATGTTGCGTTTTGTGTTAAAATGTTATTGTATAAATAATGAACTCGAGTATAATAAATAAATTAAAATAGATAAATGAATATCTAACTGTGTATGATGGATAACAGTAATTAAATATCTATAAGAATTAGTTGTGAACATTTACGACAGGCCATCTGGGTGGCCGCCCCACGCTAGGTGCTATGGCGGAGCTAATTCTGTGTGAGTTTTTGCTTGATAGCACGGCTATCATACAACAGCTTTGACTATATGTTTTGATAAATAAATTAGTGGTTATAGGCGGTTTTCTGCCATCTGTTCGAGTCTTTTGAGGGGTTTTCTGGAAGCCGGCGCCAGGAAATTTCTCAAAGCGGACTACGAAACTTGTAACAGACTGGTCTAAACCTCCGCGATAAAATAATTAATAAGGTCTAAAAGCCACCGCTTATAATGTTGTGTTTTTTGTTAATGGTTTTGGGCTGTAACGGACGTAGTAGAATCGGTGTTTGCTGTGCGGAACGGCTGAAATTGGGGACATATGTTTCAGTCCGCGTGGAAGAACAGGAGATTTTTTGTTCATGCCGAATTAAAGTTTGGTGACGTGGTATAACTTGTGCGGATTAAGTCCTGGTATTGCGGTAAGTCATCTTCGAAAGTGTGTCTTACGATGTTCTGGAGTGTTTTCGCCGTACGTTTTGTACTGTATAACGTTTAGTTTCACAAAGAAAGCTAACGGTAGCACGTTGCTATAGGCTGTTGTGCTAACCTAGCGGTGGTGGTTTTTGTGTGTCAATGTGTTTGTGGTTGAAACTAACTGCATGTTCTATGTGTTACAAGCTAAAAGTTGATTTTGGATAGAAAGTGATTACAGACTCCTGCAGACGATTGCCTTGTTAAGACTTAGACTTATTTGGATTTTTGTCTACTTTTTCTGGTTGAGTAAGATGTAAGACGGCCTCAAGATAACTGCTCAGATAAATTTTGATTGCAACTCTTTTTCGGCAATATTTTAGCACATTTTCCACGAAGGGCAATTTAAGGTGTTTCATGTTTAACTGATCTTTAAAATTAAAAAGAGGAGAGTGTTTAGTCGAAATAAAAGTTGCATTTTTTGAATCTTTAAATAGGTGGATTTTTTGCTTTTTTTTATTGATCTAAGCAGGAGTTGTTAAGTTGGCCTAAATAAAGATAAAGCTATAAGTAGTAATTATAAGAATTTAACGAAAAGCAAACGGTGTTAATTGGAAAGCAACAAACTGGTTTAAATTATTTTTAATAAGCACCGTGTTGTATGATACAGAGAATGAATTTTTTCTGTGAATTAAATAAGTATCATTTATGCTAAAATTATGTTTGGCTTATTCCTGATGGCTCTATAGACTTTAGAAATATAGCTTAGTCTCTGAATGAAAGACATAAAGGAGATGGGTGTAAAATTATTTACACAATTAAACATTCTTAAGGATTTTCTGGACAAAAATGCTTAGTGGAGTTATCAAACTTCAAATGGGGCTCAAGAAATAACCCAGCACATTTCAATTCCGTTATAAATTGAATGTTTTTACCATGCAAAACAACACTTATCATAGTGATATTTTCTAAACTAGTGGGATTTGAATGTTTGAGTTTGAAAAAAAAGAATACATTAAAACACAGAGTCATCTTTAAGGCATCAGTTTGTTTTTTAACAGACTGGGGATAAATTTGGAATTGGTCTAAGGATTGAAAGTAACAATTAAAGTCTTTGGTAGATTTATTTAAGAACAAATAATGAATATCAGCGGTGATCGAAAATGATGGTTTAATTTAGAAGTAAGAAGTAAATTCTAAATTCATTTATTCTGATGGTGTAGAGGCAAAATGCGATTGGACCAGCTACATTGAAATAATTTTTACCATATAATTGAATGCACATTTTGTTTTGACAAATAAGAATTGGTTTTAGTTTTAAAGTTTAAGATTAATCTTTCAGATGTTATTCATTGATTGGTAGCTAGTCTACTTGATGCTGAGAGTAAATTTACAGGTCCTAAAACATTTTAGAACAGTTATGATCATAGAATAATAGCATAATATACCATTTGATTAGTGGGGACTCTGTAACTGACAATTTATTGAGATTTTTGATTTTATTTTCTTTATTTTTTCTTATTTTTATTTTTTATTTTTTTTCCTCTCTCTCTCTCAAAATTTATATATTTGTATTGATTTGGATTCTGACCCAGATTTCTGAATTGCGGTCTGTTTATTAATTAGAACTTAGGAAAAATGTTAATTTGGGAAGCTGGATTAAAGAAAACATGATTCAGTGGTAATGTATTTGACATTTCTAGAAGCTTGAATTTAATTTGGTGTTTATCATTGGAGAAAAGAAAATGAAAAAGAAGCCTGAGAGGAAAAGGGGGATACTGAAAAGAAAAATGCTGGTTTTTAGTTTTTTATTTTTATTTTTTATTTTATTGCGACTAGTTTTTGTTTAGAGAAATCTCATCTCTTGAACCTCCTTTATTGAATTTTTTTGTTTTGTTTGACTGCTGAGGGGAATTAGACTACTATGTATCCTACAAAATTTAAGAGGAGTTTTAGTTGAAAAAATCAGTTTGACTATGTTTGATTCACTTCACAGACTCTGACAGATGTTTTTGAGGTATGAAATGTTTTCATTATTTACAATCAATATATGGGGCAAGTTAGCACATTTGTGTTTGTTTAAAGAGGAATCATATAAGCAAAAGTTGCTTTGAATTTAGATTGGATTGTGTTAAAAAAACAAAAAACAAACAAGTACTTTAGGTTTGGCAATTTCTAACAATAAGTAATCACCTGGTTACGTTCACATCAATTTGATCAGGGAATGAGACGTGCCTGTGTTGCACTACGGTCTTAAAGTCCCACAGAAATATGTAAAGGGAAGCTGTTTTTGTCAGTGATTTAAATCTTGGATTTTTCTTTAGAAATATGGATAGACTTTGAAGTATAGCAAACTGAAGACTGTTTATGTAAACTATGTTGTGTTTATCAGTCAGTACTATTCTCTGATTTTGTTTTAAACATTTGATGTTTTTAATTTTGATATTTTTTGTCTGAGCCAGTTTGATAGAGATCCAGTACACTTAAGTGATGGGGAGTGGAGACTGGATCGTTATTGGTAATTGCTCAGATGGGAGAAGCTTCACAGGTAACCTTTTTCAACACCAACAACAGTTATCTCAATGTAAGTAGCATACTTATATTAGCAGAAATTATTAATTGATTAAAGGGACAGAGTCGGGGAAAACTGGTGTGAAGTCTGATTACAAAGGGGTTTAGTTCAATATGAGCTATTCGTCTCAACCTCAGTGAAGCGAAACCAGGAGAGCCACTTTTCCATAGCGACTTTTTGTAAGAGGGACAGAAAAAAAGGGGATAGAACCTTTGCAGATGGTTATTGCCTTTATTTTTGTTATTACAATGTTTTAGTGGTGTTTTAGCAATATCTAACAGAAAAATCCAGCCTTTTTGTTTTTTAATTTTATTTTAGTTATCTATTTACTTTGGGAACAGACCACTAAACTTTGAAGAAAAGAATTAGTGAATGGTATCAATGCAGTTTATATCTGAGGAATCGACATTATGACATAAGAGTTATGTTTGCTTTCAGACACCATATTTTGCAGGACATCAACATAGAGCCTACTGATCTTACTGATTAATTTTCAGATATTTTTCTCACCTCAAGGAATTGGAGACTGCTGACACTGAAATGTATTGCCCAGGAAGGACGTTGTGGGGGTGATGGAAGAATTTGTAGAGTGGGTAAGACTGACTGATAGAGGTTAACCTGCGTTTTTCTATACTTTTGATTGTATTTGTGATCAGACCATAGATCTACCAAGTCTGGGCATGTTTGCTAACACTAAATAAGATTATATTGATTTGCCAAATTAGGGCATGGGACGTGAATGGCTGTTTCTCCACTGTTGACGCACTCCAAAGGCTTGTGTGGACTGGATGAAATGTCGGGTCTGCTTATCTGTGGAAACTTGTCATAACTGCCTTTCACAACAATGCAGGAGACAATTTGCTGAGATTAACAAACGTTCTTGGCTTTATCCACAGCAGGCACCTGAGGAAAATGGGGAGAGGCACAGAGCTGCTGCCCCAGTAGGACAGGCCTGTCGGGTGCTGGATGGGAGAACATGGCTCTGGTCCCATGCTCAGGTTTGGAGAAAGAAGATAAATTGGACACTTTAAATTAATAGGTGTAGTTTTTATTAATGTATACTTGGAAAATTTACAGGGTCTGACAGCTAAAGTGTGAAAAACTCAGGCTAACTAAGTTAGTTTTGCGTACTTATGGGATATATTTCTGGCTATTATGACACATGCTATGGGTTTTGTTAAGCTGTAAGGGAGAATTTAGAAACAATACGTAAATGTTAAATTAATCATTTGATTCCATACCAGGTTTTCTTAATGGCATCAGATCGCATCTTCCTGCACCTGAATGAATTGGCTGTGTTTGGGAATGGTCAATTACGGGAGTAATTTACCATTAAAGAGGGATTATTATTATTGTAATCATCTGATTGTGATTTGATTTGGAAAAGACAATTCTTTTATAGACATGGACTGAATGCAGCTTCACGGAAACGACGAGCCTGGTCGAGGATCAGCAGGAATCTACCTAAAGAGGGCCAAGAAGGTTTTGACCAAGCTGAAACGGAAGCTGAAGCTATTTGGAAGTGGGGCCAGTTGTGGATTTGTGTTTATTGGGGGAAATGCTCAATTAATGAAGTAATTGGCATTTCAGAGAGTGGTTACTGCATATATGGGAGTAAAAACTGGAACACTAAAAAATAGGAGCCCTCCACACTGATCAGCTCTGTACATCGCTCTCGCAGCAGAAAGGTGCCATGGTGGGGTACAACGAGAGTGAAGAAAGAGGATCAGAATACAAATATAAAGACTGAACATTTATTAATCATTTTCTTGCATTTTACAGGTTGTTTAACTATTTTTATTCACAAGTGAAGAGTGGTAACACTGCCTAGGAGGGTTTCTTAAAGAATTTTTAATCAGTTAATTTTCAGGATTTCTTAATTTCCAGTTGTTTTTAAGGTTGTATTAAGGTTTGCATTAAGAAACAACAGGGTCTACTAGAGGAAAGACTAAATAGACTCGATGATTACATTTTAAAGGGTTCTTAATACCTTCTATTTCACAGGTTTCTTAACACTTTAAGTTTGATTTATTTCAGAATATAACATATTAAGAATGTAATTGTTCATGGATTTTCTAAGCTTCTTCCACACTAGTAACAGGTATCAAGTTAGCTTTAATTATCTCTTCACATGTAAGACATTCTTATACATTTTGGGTTTTGAATTAGTTTTTGGGAATTGTTAAAATAATTTTTTTTGGTTAATGCCAAAAGAGGGTGAATTTATAATTAACAGATTTACATTTTTTGAGTAAGGGGAGTTAAGGTTAAAAAAGGTACTTTAATAGTTTGTGTTTTGAATTTTAGTAAACTGATGAAATTTCTTGGGTTGGAGTTTTTTGCATTCTCAAAAAGCTTTACAGGTTTTGATCTTTAATCAATCCATTTTCAAAAATGGATTGAAAAGAGGGAATTGTGGTAGTAATTTTTGACGGGGCTAAATATGTTTTAAATATCTTCAATCCGAGGTCTGTTTTTCTTTAAATTCAGGCCTGGGAAACATGAGGGTATGTGTGACCTTTGAGGACCTCTGAGACAAAGAGTTTAAATTGCAAAGCTGTAAAAGCAGGATGTTTAGATAAGAAACTGGGAGAAAAGTTTTAGAGAAGCAGATAGCCATAAAACCATAATTCTTTATAATGAACCTTTGACCCAGAACAGAGACGACCCATCTTCTGACTCCAGGATTCTCTGACAGCAAAAAGAGCTAAGACACTGTATGAAAATGTTCTGATTGGAGAGATTAGAAACGCCTAGAGGCCCGGTTGTCTATAAAGCTGTGAAATGAAGATCAGTTAATTGTTCAGATTTCTTTAAATCTGGACCACAGAGGAACGACGGGGGCAAAATTCCTCTGTAAAACTGCAATTTGTTAATCTGTTCAAAATAAATGTTAAACTGGAAATTGGCTCCATTTTGTCTCTGCTTGAACATGCATTGAATTACTTATGATAATTAATTAATTCAACATCTGTCATCAATTTTCCTCCTGCAGCCACGTCCAGGGAGGTTGGCTACAGTCCCATGGATCGTACATAACTGAATGACGTGCAGCTGTAGTCACAGAAACATCTAGCTGCTTGGAGATGGTCTTATAGCCTTTACAGTTAACATGCTGTCTATGATTTTCTTTCTCATCTCCTGAGACAACTCTTTCCTTTGCTTCCTCTGGTTTATATTGAGTGTGGTACACACCACTTCACCAAACAACACAATGACTACCTGGAGTCCTATATATAGGCCCACTGAGTGATTACAGGATTGTAGACACCTAGGATGCTGATTAGTGGACATACCTTGGATTAACATGTCCCTTTGGTCACATTATTTTCATTCTTTTCTAGGGGTACCATAATTTTTGTCCAGGCCTGTTTCATGCATTTATTTTTTAAATAATTCTGTTGAAGCATGGATGAAAAGCAATGTCTGACTTTCATTGGTCAACATTTATATAATTTTTATTTATTATTACTTTTGTCAGATTAAAGTTATTTCTGTGAACATTATGAGTTTTTCTTTTATTTAATGAATGTTCCTAAATGTACATATCTTTTCAGTATATGGTTTGAAAACGAAAAAAAAAAAAAAATCATATGTCAAAACATCTGCAACCACCCCATTTCACTACTCTACAAACTATTTGCTGATTTCGGCTAAAGAGTAAAGACAGAATGCTTACGTATTGAGGACGTGTCAGAACTGATTCATTAAACTGTTAAGTTTTAACCATTAAACTCAAATATAACAGACAACTCAGTCACAATCTGCATCCAAAATTATCAGCGTATCCTTGCAGTTTGAGAAAAGATGAGGACGACTGCTTGCTGATTCCTTTCATATTTTAGCCAGAGGTTATTAAGTGAAAGGTAGTCGGACATTGAACTAAATTTGTTAAGCCACAATTCTCCATCACTGACCGGCTATAAAATTAAATACAACCAATTAATAGAGTAAATTAAACAAAACTGATCACAGGTCAAAGTATGGAAATCATTCTTTACTCGCACTTTTGTACAGTGATTTAAACAGAGGAGTTTCCATTTATAGTGTACATCTGAACAACAACTTGGAACACAGAGCATCAGAATTCACAATAAATTAATTAAATAGTTTTTATGAAGAGGCAAACCATATACAGTTTAACTCTAACTTTTGTGGAAAATGTTTTACAATCATATAAGCTATAAGCTTTTTATTAAATTAGAGTACTGTCATTGTAAAAATAAAAAATCGTAGACAAAAAAAAATGCTAGCTCGATATCACAATTTTCCTTTTGAGTATTTGAGTAATCTTATATCGTAATGCTCTTGTTTGTAGTCCATAGATAATAGGGTTTAAATTGGCAGGCACTACATGAAATAAAATATATGCAATCCTCCTTAAATCTGGGTAATCTGGAAATCTATGCAATATAATGGTTAAGAATCCCGACCAGAGCATAATCAAATAAAGAACCAAGTGGCTTGCGCATGTTTGAAGTGCTCTGTTATTCATCTCCCTGTTTTTCCTCATCCAGCATATGAGAGCTATTCTAATGTAAGTAGCAGTGATGCCTCCAATCGAACAAGTAAACACCAAAACTGTGAAAAACAGCCCATAGATGTTGTTGATGGACACATCATCACAAGAAAGCTTGAACAGTGATGGGTTGTCACAGAATGCATTTTGGATAAGTGATCTGCAACGAGACAGTTTCACTGTGAGACTTAAGAGCATAGACACGAGCAGTATGGACACCCCCCAAGCAGTAGCCGACAGGCCAATTACAGTCTTATTAGTCATGATGTAGCTGTACCTCAGAGGGTGGCAGATTGCCACATATCTGTCGATAGCCATGATAACAAGAATCATGTGTGATGCAGATCCAAAGGTGTGGCTGTGAAAAGCTTGAAGGACACACTGGTTGTAAGTGACAAAACGTTCAGTTGATAGGACATGAGCCATCAATTGAGGCAGCAGGACTGTGTTGCCAATCAAGTCATTAACAGATAGGTTACAGAACAGATAGTACATGGGTTGGTGCAAGCTCTTTTCCTTTATGATAAGGGTAAGAACACCAATGTTAGAAAAGAGCAGAGTAGAGTAGACAAACAAAAGTAAAAAAAACAGAGGGTATTTCAATTCTGGAGCTATTTCAAATCCTTGGATTTCCAGGATATCAGATTGTGTTGAAGCGTTTCCTCCCATTTTTATTGATTTGGGGAAAAATCAAAAAAAAGAAAAGAAAAGTTACAATGATTTAAAATGTATAAAAATGACTGTACATTCACAAAGATAAAAAATATATGATTGTGTAATAGAGTATGTTTATAGAATGTTATTTTAATTAATATTATGAAGTAGAAAACCCTGATTCAGTGAGTACACTAAAAATGCTGTACGTATTCTCATTCAGTTGAAAAACTTATCAAAGCATGAATGTCATATTTAATTCCTTGTAGATTACTTTAGCAATATAAATTAGTAACAAAAAAACATGCACAGGATAAATTATACAGAAAAGTATTAACCAAAGAAATATGTTTACCTTTTTTTCTTAACATATGCACAGATAGTACATTGTACTCTACAAGGACCCCAACCAACCAATGCCAGACTGAGGAATGTCTGCAATAATAAATACTTTGCTGAGGTAAGATTGATTCCCAAGTTAATTAGCAGTAGCTGTTGTTCTTTATAGGTCAGTAGAGGTGGATTATTTTCAGCCTATGAAAAGGGTTTTCTTAGATGTACAGATGTGAAATTTAAGTATTTTTTTCACAACATTAGGAAATGTTATATCTTCAGAAGAGAAAAAAAAAATATTACAATTTTCAATATTTCAGAAAATTAACAGTTAGGTATTGTGAAACAACAGGTTGAGTTTGGGAATTAATTATTAATAATTAATGACCATGGCAGTTTGGATGTTTATAGACTCACAAGATGGACATTGAAAGGGGGTATCCAAATTCAGGAGCTACACGGCTACACCCTTAAAAAGCCATATTTGAAGCCTGATTACATGACAGCAATAATACTACGGGTGTCCAAACTCCATCTATCCTATTACTAAGCCAGATTTAAAGGACGGATCTGGTGTAACCTTCCTAACCTATTGCATCACCTGAAACAGAGTTTTTTTCTTATAACAATGGCAGACAAAGCAGGAGAGGAATACAGTTTAAAATACAAGTATATTAAAACCTTTTGGTAAACAAATAAAAAGCCTAAAGTGATGCGGCATTGGGCTGTTGTTGTTTTTTTTGTTTTGATTATAAAAAACATTAAAAAATGTTTTCAACAAATCAGCAATTCAAAAAAATAAAGTAAATTAGCAATCAAAAACACACCAAGATTTCTAACTCCATTTTTAGGTTTAACGCCATCACAGTTGGTAGGCAATAGGACATACCCTGAGCTAAAGAAATATGCTGGGCAGAAATGAATTTGAAGGTTAGACCAGTGCCACTGCGCTAGTCTGGTACATTTCACAGTCGCTTGCATCTGGTCTTGATGCGGAAGGGATGCGGCCATTGAGTTTGGACACACATGATGTCTTATCCAGGATTATAATGTACTACAAGTACTAATGAGTGTTTGAGTGATGGAGGCCAACTGCAGCTCAAATAGAATTAGAATGTTTCTAACATTTAAATAGAATGTTTCGTAACCAGAGCAGCGCTTGACATAACACACTGCATGTTTTACTTCATTAAATTTTTAGCTGAGCTTTAAACTTATTATTTTTTAATTTATATATTTTTAATTGCTCTACATGTTTTTATTTGATCACATTTTATCAATATTTGTTTGTGTTAACATTTTCTATCAGCATTTACTTAATTTCATTATCTACTGTTTATTTTAATACTTTAACTTCTTATTTTAATCTTCCTTCTAGTGTTTCCTCAGAGGGAGCCCTCTGCCTCAGGAGCAGTGATCTGTTGTGGCTGTCTGAGTGCTCTCCAGGTAGCGCTTGGATAAAGGTGGGGGTATAAGCCTTCATTCCTCTGGGCGCCCTGCTCAGTGCCTTGGCTGCTGCTGCCGATGCAGATGGCTCCCATCATGGCGTTTCCTTACCTGGGTCATCTGTATTCGACCCAATGTTGCTTTTGTGTAGTGTTGCTTTTAAGTGTGTGTGTGCATGGGAGATCAGATTGGGGGGGGGGGGGGTATAGCTGTGATCATGTTTTTATTCTGGGAGGTGTGTGTGGGGGGGTCATTTTAAACTATAAAGCACTATGAGATGCAATTTAGTATTAAACGCACTTTATAAATAAAGATTGAATGATTGATTGATTGATTGATTGATTGATTGACGATGAATACCATGCAATTTAGTATTAAACACACTTTATAAATCAAGATTGAATTTTATAATCTTTTATAATCTAATTTATAATTGAAAATAAAGATTGATTGATTGATAGATTGATTGATGGTGAATACAGTTTTAGCATTAGAAGGTGAGATATCAAAGACTAAACTTGGCATGTTTATAAGAAATATGTAGACATAACTTTTGCAGGTTACTGTAAGGCAAATAAAAATACAGATGCAAAAGCTGAGGATTTAGGAGTGTATTGAATCTTTTTCCAGTTTTTAATTTAACAAAACATATTTATTTACATCAGGCTAAGCGGTCTGTTAGCACTCAGGTAGGGTTTCTTATGAGAAAATTGCATTACCAGGTGACTGAAGACTCCAAAAACTTGATTTTGCATGATATAGGCTGTTTAAGTTTATTCACATAGTTTGGTAAGCTCTACCTTAGTTTTATTTATTTTTTATAGGAGACCACACATACATTCATCTCTCTCCTCACATATATACCATCCAAACCTCTAGCAACAACTGTGTGGCAATAATATATACCAAAACAAATATAACAGCCTTTTCTCCACCATATCTTCTCATACTCTGAATGGTCTTAAGTGGATCTCTGCAGTGACATGCGGTCAGGTGAGGCAGTGCCTCACCTGTCATAATGACAAGCAAAATGAGCACTAAAATGGATGAAAGAAAATATATGTTTCAATTGATCTATTCTCTAATTTTTCTATAATATTTAAACTGACTGAATTTATTTATATAATATAAAAATGAATTTACACATTGCCCGTTCAAATACACAGGATAAGTGTTGGGTGAGGCAGTGCTTTGCTGTGCCTCACCTCTGTTGGCGCTGTCACACAGTGAATAAAGCAGGTAGCTGATACTTACACATCGCTGTCTCTCTTTATATTACCAAAATACATGTTTGATTACACATGTGTGCTATGCATAGTGATCTTCTACAGCTGGTTTAATATCTCTAATGGATGTTTGTGACATGTTTAGTCTTTCTGGTTGGCCGTAAATGTGCAGTGAAAATATGTAGGGTGAGGCAGAAAAAAACGTCCCTCACTGATAGGGAGCAGTGCTGAGCCCAATAGATACAACAGTTTCTGCTATGTATCAAAATGACTGAAAACAGTCGGAGAAATACTGAAAACAACAGCAATAGAACCAACCGATAACAGCGTTCCTCCTTAAGGATCATGTCCAGTGAAGTAGCCAGATTTTAAAAAATGAAGGCAAAGAAAGATGAGTTTTACATGAACAGATAGTTGCATGCGCTTAAACAAAGTAAGATTATGAAATTATGAAATAGAATATGCAATTTTCTGTTATGATATAAAAGATCAGCCAATAGAAATACATTTTACTCAATATTAAAAGTTATATTTTTCTTGCTATCATATTGCTAAATAGTATGGAAGTGGTTGAAGCAAGAATTAAAAAAAATATTAAAATAAAAAAGTATTTCAGTTAAGGTAAAAACCGAAACAGAAGTTTCTTATTTGGATTTAATATCTCCAATTCAAGAGGAGTCACTCAGTGCCTCACCAGTCCTGAACCTCACCGCATGTCACTGGATCTCTGGCATGTACTCCCAGGGGGAGCAGAGTGAGCTCACCCTGAATCAGTACCTCCATAGACAGCTCGTTTCCTCCATTACAGTAGCAGTTTGTGTTGTAGCAAAACTGTGGAAGCCTTTGACAGAAGAGACTCTTTGCTGTAGGATAGTCCCATTAAGAGAATAATCAGTTCAGCTTTACATACAGAAAATGACAACCAGTTGCCTTAGCAACTTGCTAAAAGATAAATACCATAAAAGGGCCATGTGTGAATGTGATTGTAGAGTTCAAACCAAAAGTCCCTTGATCTCTCCTATATTTAATTAAATAAAAGAGCATAGGCATCCAGATTTGTCCTTCGCTGCTCCAACCTGCGTGTGGCAGGCCCTGATCGCAGCTCTATTCCTCTTGGCAACCTAATAAAAATCCATCACTCACAGTTTTCCACTTTCCTAGATAACAAAGCTGTAGCCCATAGCAAGGCATTTTTCTTCCCTGCTGCAAGGGAAGCTGTAGCCTGTATCAGTGCAGATTCTTCCACCATCTTTCGGCTTAAGAAAGTTTACAAAGCACAATTTTTTTTATTATTATCTTTTTATGGGCTACTTAAAGCAAAGAAAAATAAAACCTTCTCTGACACTTTGAATATTTCCAATTTTATGGAGAACATTTCTGTTCTTAGTACTGTTACTGTTATATTCTGAGACATCCTTCAAACAAATAACTCAATAATAAACAAACAACCAATCAGCGGCTACCACTACTAGGTAGGAGTGAGAGGGATATCACATCACTGGATGAATCAGTCCATAGGAGGGTGTGTTAAGTTACTTCGGCAGCTTCGGACCAAGGCAGAGGTAGTCTAAAAAAAGGGAACTGACACAGCTAATGGAAACACGCCAGAACCGTTCCAAAGCTACCTGTTCCGTACCGGCTAGAGATGGACCGATACCGGTATTGAGTATTGGGCCGATACTACTCTTATGTATTGTATCGGTATCGGTTACAGTTAACCGATACAATGAACCGATACTTAAAATGTGAAAACTCTGCAATCATTTCACATAAAATATTTATTTTTCACTTGAAATTTTAGTTTTGTGGTCCTTTTTATTATTTTTTTGTTTAATCTAATTCACCATAATATTTTTTGTAACAATCAGAGAAGAAAAAACCTGTCTTCCAATTCATTCCTTTTTTTGTGTGTGGTGTAAGTATCGGTATTGGTAATCAGTATCAGCAAGTACTCAAATCCAAGTATCGGTATCGTGTCAGTTTTTAAAAAGTGGTATCGTTGTATCCTTAGTACTGGCCCTAGTGGAAAAGGGGCACTAGTGATTCATAACAAAACATTGGTTAAATTAAAGAGTTTTGAGGCAAATAATGCCCTATTTAGAGACTCACTTGCCATGCCTTCCATAACTCCCATCATATGGATATATGCTGATCGTGAATTGATATAATCTTCTCCCAAAGGACTCCAAGTGGCAGTAAATGAATATAATGAATACTAAAAATAAGGTCCAAGATGAAAAAGAAAAAAACATCCCCTTTAAGTGTCTCTGACTGTTCATTTTTCAAAGAAAAGGCCAAGTCTAAATCATCAGAAGTTGATGCAAAAGACATTACAAATGAAGGCCGTTACTGAGCCATGCCATCTTTGTTGTTATGCTCCATCATAGTTCTGCCGTCATTTTAATAATAAATAAAAAAAGCTCTGCAGTAATGGGACCAGTCAATGGTAGACCTGCCAAGTCAATGGTAGATCTGCCAAGTCAGTGGTAGACCTAATGAGGCTACAGTAGAGTGTGGCTAGACTAACCTGCAGAGAAAAAATATTTTACTATTTTCCATTCCAAGCTCGGCTCCTCTACCAGAGCCCTGGGAGCTTGAGGGGCCCAGTATCTCCGCTTGAGGGGTGCAGTATCTCCGCTTGAGGGGCCCAGTATCTCCGCTATTCCAAGTATGGTGTTTTTCTGGATTGAGATGTCTGAGGTTCTTCCAGGGATCTGCTGAAGTCATTCCTCCAGTTTTTGGGGCACTGCCCAAAGTGCTCCGATTACCATGAGTACAACTGTCACCTTCACATTCCAAGCCTTCACTAGTTCCTCTTTGAGCCCTAGTTTTTTCTCAAGTGTTTTCATGTTCCATCTTCTTGATGTTACCGTCATTTGGTATTACCATATCCACAACAATGACTTTCTTTTGCTCTTTATCAATCACCACAATGTCCGGTTGAGTCCCCTTTCACTGTGGAAACTGCAGATGTATGTACAAGCTTCCCATGTCAAACTTACATACAGCATCAACAAACCCTGCCCTGCAATTTGATTTGACACAACTATAGGGTTTCTTTGTAAACATATTTAATTCATACACTGTAATCTAGAAAAGAGACAAGCAAATAAGTTAAAAACATCAAAATGATCATCAAATCATCTTCGGTTTCATCAATTTCTCTGGGGTGTAATGAGTGGCTTTCCGGATGTCCCAACTGAGCTTTTGTGGTCTTTGTTCCCAAGTGACTAATGTGACCACTTCAGTGCTGTGTTTCAATTACTTAAACTGCTGGAAAAAAATACCCATGTAAGCTTTGATTTATGATACATTTTTTCATAGATTTATTTCACTACCATTATCCTTACATGTCATTAATAAATCATATACTAGGATGTTAGTTTTAAAAGTTGCTTCGTTTGCCAACTTAACCACTGATTTACTCCCAAAGGTATTGTTGGACAACATCCCTTAGTGGGAAATAACATTTACATTAGATAGAGATGTGACTTAGTTTGTATTTGTCCAGGGATTAATTATTTTGTGAGACAGTTAATAACAATAATGTAATCAGATCTCACAGGGTCTCATTATGAAGAGTGTTTTGACAGAATAATGAGACAATCGATTGTTGCAAGTTTTCCATTTTGAAGAGCATCCAGTTGCAACATTTTACCATTATTTGCTTTCTTTAAAATGTTTTTGAGAAAGATAATTTAAATAAAAAGTTTTAACGTGGGTCAAATAGCTCAGGTTAGATAATATCTGAACTGAAACAAAATATTCCATTTATAAATTTAACATTATGTATTTTGACTAGGGTTGCAGTTACCAATGTTGCATTGCAGCATGACATTTTGGGGTTCCAATACTGCTATTCTCCATTCTTTGTAGAGCCATTTGCATTTCTGGACTTTCTTTGACCACTTTGCTTTCTTCCACTGTCTAAAAAAAAACTTAATAGTTTACCCTTACAGTTTTTGACCTCAGGTTTGAGTGAGAGTGGGATTGATCTCCCATGATCAGTCACATACCCTGCCATTTTTACACTGACAACTGGAGGCAAGCTGTAAAAAAATAGTTACTAGGAATTGACTACATTCTTTTCAAAAATTACAAGATAAGAAAATCATGTAGAGATATTTTAACAAAGAGTGAAACATTACATGTTTAGAATTGTATCTAGATTACAACAAATTTGAGTCCAGCTTCTACTTTTTAAAACATTTCTTTGTACAGCTGCTCATAAGAAAGTGATGTCTTTATATCCATAGTTGCTTGATGTCATGGCTCCACTCTTGGTTGGAAGCAAACCCCAGTCGTTTGTTAAAGTTAAAACTCAGAAAGTGAATGTGAAATGTCAGAAACTTTGGAAAGGTGAAAACCTGTTTGCTTGAGTATTCATTCAACTTGAACAATAAATATAGTATTGTTTTTTTATCCTAGTGAACAATACAAACAGAACAAAAAACAAAAAAACGGATTCCTGAGTTGCTTGTTAGATATGGTACTACAGAAATCAGTACCAGTCTGTTAAAGCTACAGAAGAGTGTGCTGTGTTAAAGTATTTTTGATGAGCTGATTGCAACCCAGCACCATTATGTTCTCATTCAGGAAATAAATTAGCCAGCTCAAAAATTAACTCCTGATCTTAAAGAAAAACACAAGTCAGACTTTAGGTATGGGTACCGATATCCAGTGCCATAATTGCACCGGTTCTGACATAACGGTAGTAACCAGACCGAAAAGCAATGCACATTTCGGTGCCTTATTTCTGTTTCTTTTTTTTCGGTGATGTCAAACGCTATTGATTGTGGGTCTGGCATAAACCAAGAACGATGCCCTATATCACCAGAAAAGGTAAACTTGGCTATCTTTTTGCAAAAAACTGCTAAAAGTTTGGTCCGTCAAAATTAACGTATTCATGCAGGTCGATTCATCCCTAGAATTAACTTGATTTTTTTACCACAATTAATGCATTCACAGAACACCGCCCTGTTTATAATTCAGCCCACACAACATCAGTTCTCTTTCCTAACCAGCCAAACTGTGGATTGTTCTACAGCAACATTTGTGTGTGACAGCGTAAATGACATATGAGTATATTATTATTATTGGTGTATTGGGTTAATATGATTATAAATTCATAAGTTGTCTGTGGGAATTTTCCTTACCATCCACTTGGATGTCAGTTCGCTGTGCATGGTGCCAAGTGTAAATAGGCCGTATTTATTTTGATCTATGCAAGTTGGTTCACTGTATAGCTTCAGTATATTTCATAGTGAGTTACCACTGAGTTAAAATTATTTTTTCAGACTTAAATTAGTACTAACTCATTATGGGAAGTACATCTTCACAATAAGAGAATTCTTTTCCTGATGTGAAGAACCACAGAATCTGCTGAGTGTTTACTTATGGGAAAATGGGAAATTGTGACATTTGATTTATGTGATGTTTAACACAGACTGATAATATCCAAATGTTAAGCTTATTCATATATTTTGGTTAGTTCTACCTGTATTTGTTATTATTTTTCATATGAGACCACACATACATTGTGATTTTAGAGTTCAAAACAAAATAAAATTAATTTCTCCTATATTTAATTAAAAAAGAGCAACGGCAATCTGGATTTGTCCTTTATTTGTACTCAAAATTGTAGTTTTTTTTGTTATATTCAGGAAAGGTGAAAAGGTACTTCACAGTTACCCTTTGATTAAGTTGATCAAAAATGTTAATCATTTGAAAGCCCAAGAAAAAAACAAGATGGTTTTTGGACGCAGTTTGTATGTTTTCCATTATTTAAGCACCTTTACGAGCACAGTTTAAGCATGGCACCATTTCAAAAATACCTGTTTGACACCAGTATCAAAACCTAAACGATACCCATCCCTAGACTAGAGGGGTTTTTATGGACCGGCCTGTAACAGTAGAGACCAGCAAAGATCGGTTACACTACCTATACAAGAAGCTACACCCAGCTCTCCAGCTTTCCATTTGTCCACTTTTTACCACTGTCTTAATTATGGCTGAGCAGTATGGCAACATTTTTATCTAATTTTTTCATTTTTACATATTGATTTTATAGTATTTGACTGTGTATTTTTCCATACAGTACACAATTGTTTTTACCTATAATGTGAGAAAATTATTTTAGATTAGTTCTATTTATTGAACAGTCAAGGCAGCCGGGGAATATGAGATAATGTTGAAGAGTTGTGTATATCTCACCTACATTGGTTTAACTGAAGGACTCCTCTGTTATTGATATGGCTACCATAGCTCTGACAGAGTCTGGAAAAACGCACGGGCAGACAGAGAGACACAATGTTAAAGGGAGAAAGCACTGGCGCAAAACGGCTTCCTGTACCGTCAAAATAAATATGTTAAACTGCCATTGGAGACTGAGTCATCCTTTTCCTTATCTCCATCTCCACGGAACTCTGTCGAATCACGTCTGTTATAAATACAAAGCAACTGCAGTAAAAGTTAATAGGTTGAATATTTAATAATAATACTAATACTACTACTACTACTACTACTACTACTACTACTAATAATAATAATAATAATATATTATAATTATAATATATATATAATAATTAATAATATATTAAGTTGAATATTCTTCTGGGGTGAGCATCTCCTCACTTCAGGGTTTTCCTGTGTCCTCGTAGTTCCAAATTCAGGACTACAATGTGTCGAGAGCGCACATAAAGTGGTAGTTATCTAATCACATCCAAGCATTTGTTTGTACTTTGTGAAAATATGAATAATGTTGCCAGCATCATTCTTTGTGGTACAATGTGGACTTTAAAGCCATGTTGGAAATTACTGCCAAAAACACAGAGAAAGCTGAAGTAGGAAACATGCAGTGTAGGCATTCAATTCCCTAAATCGTGGCAAGGTCGGTTCAGTCATAGTTTGAGCCATGTTGCTATTTTGGCGTGAGATGCTGAGGCAGTGCCTACGGTTTCAACCCCCCTCCTTCCTGCAACCAATCAACCCTCATTTGCATTATTTTAATTACCATTAACATTATATAAAGATATGTTACACATGTCACTGCAAGGCTTTTTATATATGGTTATTGTCCTTAGCAAGTTTAAAAACAATCTCAAACCCCATAACAATAGCGGGATGTATCTGGGGCCGCCATGTTGTTGCCAGTGAGGACATCTCAGCAGCAGCAGAAGGAGAATAAGCCCTGACGTCACTCTTGTGCGCTATGAGCGATTTCCAATCCATTTGAAATAAGTTACACTTTTTGCGAGGGCGGGCATGAAAAATAAAAAGCAATAGCTATTTCTATATCGTTTTAATTAGGTTAAAGAATTAGCGACTTTGAATTGGAAAATGAAAAAGCAGTTTACGTGTGCTCATTTTAATTTTATTCAAGGGTCAGTGATGACATTTGTAGTTGGAAAATGAACAAAGCATTTCTGCAAATGCTTTTTGACTTTAAACCTTGACATGTCAAATTAAATATATTTTACTATGGTGTTATTTGAATAAAATCATAAATGTTTTTTTTTTTTGTCTTTTTAAATAAAGTTACAAAATGAGCAATGCTGAATTGGAAAATAAAAAGGCAGTTTAAATGTTTTCTTTTAAAATTTATTTTTCTTCAACTGACATTGCAAATTGAATTTTGTAATATTTTTTCTGGGGTGTGATGTGAAAACTAAATCTTAAATTTCCTTCTCTTTTTCATTTTTCAAAGTTACAGAATCTTACAGAAGGAGCAATGGTGAAATAGAAAATTACAAAGCAGTTTGGATTTGGGGTGTCATGTTCTCGATTTTGTATCGAAATGGATTGAAATTACGTTATGACCTTGCAGATTGAAATCCAAAAGAGGATCGCGATCACCTCCTTCCATGTTTACATACTCTTTACATACCGTAGAAACAGTTAGCAGACAACCATCTCATCACAAGGAACCACACTGTCATGCTGCCCTATTCACCCACTCTCCCCATCATCATCTGCACCTGTGTCGTCCTGTCTGAACATCCTCACCTCCTATTGTTTGCACCTGTGTTCCCTGAATGTCTTCACCTGTTCCTCCTTGTCTCCCCTTACTTAAGATCCAGCGAGCGCTTCAGTCCTCGCTGGATCATTGTCTTACCTTTGTATTTATCGTCTCTCCGTTTGTCGCTACACCAATAAATATCACCTTACCTGGAACTCTGCTTCTGCGCCTGGGTCTTTCGTCCTCCTTGTAGCACAAGCGCCATGACAGAATGATCCAGCCCGAAAAGATGGACCCAGCAGAAGCCTCGGACTCTGATCTCCTGCAAGACCTCTGGGCTAGCCTGGATGACATCTGCGGCTTGGAAACTTCAGCTCGCCAGACCGCAGCTGAGTATTTTATAACAGAGACTCTTCCTCGGTTCTTCCCCAGCCTCAGTTCCCATGACGCGCTGGACCTGGAGGACGCAGCGGACGTCCTCATGCAGACAGCCGAGGAGGAGTTGTCCTTTTTGGGGAGGCGATCCGCATCCACCAACATCGGCTCAGTCCATGCTCCACGCGCCACCGATCCTCTCTCTGGCTGTCTTCACTCCTTTTCCAACAGCTTCATCGAGGACTCCCCCTGTTTCCGCCAGTCGTCCAGCTGCGCCTACAACGCAGGCTTTGTCTGCCAGCCCAAAACTGGGTCCCCTCTACGTCAGCGAAGATGAGCTGTTTGAGTTCTTTCACGGGGACAGACTCGAGTACCTCTATTCCAGAGGGGAGCCAGATCCTCGTCGCAAGCAGCCACACAGACGCCGCAAAGCTGCGCCGGAGTATCCTCCCTCGGACTGTTCAGACTGGGAGGACAATGAGGAGCAGTATGTGGAGCAGCAGTCCCTCGTCGGCTCTCAGCTCGTATAATGTGCTCCCGGAACTGGTCAATGCTGGCATGAGCGGCCATCTCAGCCACGCAGCCGAAGGCTAGAGGCTCCTCCACCATCTCGCCGCAAATTGCAGCGCCGGCGGAAAGGAGCGGCTTCCGGGTCGCCGAACTTGGTGCCTGCATCAGCCTGTTCGGTCCTAAAGTTGCCATCTGCATCAGCCTGTTCGGCCCCGAAGTTGGCGTCTGCTTCACCTGTTCCACCTTCTCCCTCCTTCAGTCTCTGTTTTCAGAGCCAGCAGAGCCCCTCCGGTCTCTGCTCCCAGAGCCAGCAGAGCTCCTTGAGTCTCTGCTCCCATATCCAGCAGGCCCCTTCAGTCTCTGCTCCCAGATCCAGCAGAGCCCCTTCAGTCTCTGCTCCCCGAGCCAGCAGAGCTCCTTCAGTCTCTGCTCCCAGAGCCAGCAGAGCCTCTTCAGTCTCTGCTCCCAGATCCAGCAGAGCCCCTTCAGTCTCTGCTCCCAGAGCCAACAGAGCGGTTGGATTCGCCGCCGCCAGAGTTGCTGGATTTGCTGCCGCTGCCGCCAGAGTTGCTGGACTTGCCGGACATCATTGTTGCGGCAATCCTCCTGGCCATCACCGCAGCAGCCCTTCGGCACAAGCTGTCTCCTTGTGGGCAGCCGGAGCTTCCTGTAACGACCAGGAGGGACCTGATACCAGCATGCAAGCCTTCACTCTCAGGTCCGCGGAGCGCCCAGTTCCAGGTCCGCCCACCATGGAGGACCCAGCTTCACTAGCCAGGTTCCTTCGTTCCCGTCAGGGGGAACCAACCAGGTCCCTCTCTCTCCGCCGACGACCAGCCAAGCCCCCCCGCCGCTGCCTTGTTCGCAGGATAAGACCGCCCGACGTCTGTCCAGCCTCCCGCTGGACCTCCAGGTCCCCAAGAGAAGACCACCGGGCCGGGCGCCCGTCTCCCGTCCCTTATTTATTTACGTATATGCTTCCATAATATCTTCTCAGTCAGCAAGCATAAAACTGTTTGCTCCTCATCACTGGACCACAGTGTCAGTTTCACTGCTTCCATTTTTGTTTAACACTTGGAATATGCTTACTCCCTGAAGTGAGTGTTAACAAATGACTGATCTGGTCCTTATTGCTTGGGTGCTCAAGTAACACAACTAGTGACACTACTCCCTACCCCCACAGACAATCTTCTGAATTTATGGTTTTTAGCTGGACCCAGCTCACTTTGAACTCAGGCCAAGCATGTACCAAAAAAGGGGAAGGTTAATTCAAATAATCATTACTAATAACAGAGTAAAGTTTAGCCATGCTTAGTATGTACCAGCTGAAAAAGCCCATAATAGCGGTAGAAACTGCCGCGAATATGCTTAAGTGCAGCTTAAGTGCATTTAAGCATATTGGCAAACAAAACTGCAAACAAACACTTAAGTCCAGCTTGTTTAAATTCTCTATCAGCAGGGCAATCAAATTTGATTTTGAATTAAGGGTTGTTGAGAAACCCTCAACCTCCCCACTTGTAATTCTGACTTAAGATGAGTCTGTTAACTTTTCCAATAAGAATTTTGAATTTTTTATTTCTTTGGTCAAATGGTATGCCTCTTTAAGCAACATCCTTTATGATGTCATATTGTGATAGAATAGCTTTTCGGCCAAACTGTTAAAAAAATATAACTGTTATGATGCTTGGAAAAGTACTTTCTGGGGTGATACTTGTTCTTAAAAGCTGATCTAAAGAATTTCAGTTGTCATGTTATTGTTTTTCCTGCAAAGCCAATGATAATCCCTGAGGTGAGAGTTGATGGAAGCGAGGTAAGGAGAAACAATAAAGCAAGCCATGCATGGCAAACATCAGCAGATCAACCTGCTCTTCATCAAAACATGAGGAGTATCAAGGGTTACTTCTGTATATTTCAATAATGGGCGTTGAGGATTGTTTTCTCGATCCATCCTATTAAAAATGGAAAATAACTCATTTGGAATGAGTTCTCAAATAACCCTGGAAACATTTTTTATTCCACCTGGAGGAAAGTACCCAATATTTTTGTTTGGTCTGGCCATTTACCTGTTTGGAATGTCCTGCAATCTGACTCTGATGTCTTTAATTATTCTGAAGAAAAACCTTCACAAGCCCATGTATTTTATTCTGATTAGTCTGCCACTCAATGATCTAATAGGAATAACTGCCATGTTACCAAAAGTACTTTCAAATATTGTTACAGAGACTCATGAAGTTTCCTATCCTCTCTGTGTTCTACAAGCTTTTCTTCTGCACATGTGTGCTGGTGGAATTCTGTTTATTCTTGCAGCAATGGCCTTTGATCGTTACATAGCTATCTGCATGCCACTACGCTACAGCTCTGTCATGACTCCAAGAATTATTGCCCTTATTATCTTCCTGGTTTGGAGTTTTGACTTTGTCTTCATTCTGTCACTATTTTCTCTTCAGTCAAATCTCCCCAGGTGCAGATCTGTTATACTGAATGTATTTTGTGACAACCCGTCTCTCCTGAAGCTCACATGTGGAAACATAACTATAAACAACATAATTGGGTTGTTTATTACAGTAGTCATACAAGTCCTAAGTATGTCAATTCAGGCATATTCTTATTTTAAAATTCTGATTGCATGTTTGAGTCGGAAGCAATCTGATGCAAAGGCAAAAGCAGTGAACACGTGTGTTGCACAGTTGGTTATTCTTGTTATATTTGAGGTTGCGGGAACTTTCACAGTTTTATCACATAGGTTCAAAAATATTTCCCCTGACTTACAAAAGGTAATGGGCATGCTGATGTTTATTTTACCTCCACTTATTAATCCGATTGTATATGGTCTGTATACCAGTGAAATACGCAGAACTTTCCTGACCATCTTCAAGAGCAGAATGTCCTCCTGAATCCCAGTATACATTTATTTATTTCTTAATTTTTTAGGTGGTATAAGTCACCATTTGGATAAAGTAGAATCTTATATTAAGAAGGAAAAACAATAGGAATGAATGATCCTAAAGAACAATTTGTCTCTTGTTTTTTTTTGTTTTTTATAACTGTATCTGAAAAGGATTTTTCATTTTACACTGGATTGGAGTAGGTATTTTCTAGGAAGACTGTTTTTTTGTATATGAATAACTTTTTGAAAAAATAGTGGTTGAAAATGACGCCAACATTAATAGTTAGTTAACATGAAAACTAATTGTGCTTGCAGTTAAGAAATGTATATGATACTATGAACAAAAGTGTATTTTATTTAAATGAAACCTGTGGTGAACCATCATCTTTTTTTTATTTTTTTTTTTACTTTAATATGTTGATTTTTACTGAAATCTACTAAAGCCAAATATGTTTTAATGTTGCTTAGTCTTTTTCTTTTTTCATGTAACACAAATCTCTGCATTTTAAACAAAATAACATAAATACACAATAAGACAGATATGAGGATGCCACAATAAAATCCAACTTTCTAAAACAATGATTAAGTTTATCATTTATTTTTTCTAATACACTTTTTAAATTGCAAATACTAAAAAAACTCATAGTTTGAATTAGTGCAGTTTTGTTTTTGATGTTAAATTAGGCCTTGAAGCTATAGTTACACATTTGAAATTATACGAAATAAAATAAAAAACTGCATGCACATTTGTATTCTTATGATAATTCGTCCTTGACTGTGTGTGTCTTCATACAATTTGTTGTTAATGACAAAGAAGCTGACTGGATCATCGGTTTTAACACAGAATAAAATTATAAGTTTCAGTAAAAGCACAAATATAATGTAGGGATTTCCCGATCAGCATTATGGGCCTCCGATCCCGATCTGATCTTTTAACCTCAATCCGATCTGATTTGAAGTCCTCACCCAATATTTTTTCTTTAGTATATACATTTATAAAACTGAAATATATATTTTAACTTTTTATAAGACTAATTTCATTAATAAACATTACCATTATTGCAGATCCCATGAAATCAAAATCTTACAAAGAATTAAAGTTCATCTTCAATGTAATACTTCAGACAGAAGTAAAAACTAAAACACTTATACTTGGCACAGAATTGTAAAAAAAAAAAATAAATTCTGGCAGGCTATATTCTGGCTTGCACAATGCTGCCTTCCACTTTCATGGGATCTCATTCACTCTATGTTTTGAGTAAATACCAGTGTTAGCAGGATTATTGGTGTTTTCAATATAAGCTAAATGCCAATGCTCCTGAACTCAGCATAGATTTTTGATGCTATTTCATTGCACCACATGTGCAGTTCAGCATCTGACTTATTTTCCTCTGCCGCTGCATTAGCTAAGAGGGACGTTTTTCTTTGTTTATTTTGTTTTATTGTTGCGTGTAAATGCCAGACGGTGAGTTTCTATGCCTTTATTATATAGTTTAAAGTACGGTTAGGCATATTTGTTGAAGTTGACCCTTTTTAGAATTAGGTTTAATCTGCTATGCTGATTTGTGGTAATTATATTAACAGATTAATTAACCTCCCTGTTTACCAGAATGACACACTTTCATGGGGGAATTCATGGCGGATTCACAGACTCCTCCTCCCCAGCTCTGACGAAGCATGTTCCTAAAAAGGGCATAGGGGCGGGATCTTCACTGTAGACTCTGCCCTCGCGGGGCGTGTATGGGCGTGTAGTTCGGCCGTAATCACGCCCATTCTGCTCCCGCGTCTTTAGTTCTGATGCTAAACTTGGATCGGCCCCCTCATTAATTATGCAAGATTTCAAAAAATTATCTTACGAAAGCCAGCCTGGTGCCTAGGTTTTTTATGAGCCCAGCTTTATCTGAGGAAGAATTTGTAGCCATAGAAAAACTGGGCACCAGGCATTAAAGTTGTTTTTAACGTGTCTAAAGTCCAATGCTTTTCAATGGGGGCCTAGCGGCCAAATGGAGGTACTACAGCAATGGAGGAGCAATGGCGGCCTCCATGGTATGTGGTCACAAAGCAGAGCAGCCAGCGGCCATTGGAAAAATAACTCTGTTTTTTTTTTTTAAACGAAGATTTTCATCTGCTCCTTGAAAAAAAAAAAAATCCATCCAAAAGTAACCGGATAAATGTTTTTTTTTCAGCACATTCATAGACATGGCAAACCAGTAGGTGACAGTAGTTCTCCCAATTCCTATCGACTCGGAGTAACTTTCTGCCTTCTAACTTCATTACACAGCAGTCATGCAGCTTATACAAGCAAACAAACAAAACCCGCTTTAACAATGGATGATGCCAACACAGCTCTGAGGGCATAAATGCTATTTTTTAGATTAAACACAGGTTGCACAAGTGATGTTTGAGCAATTTTTGTTATGGATAGTGACGATACGGCTTTTAAAACTCTGTTTTCAACCGTCCACACGCAGATACTGTAAACGAAGAAAACGCAAATCTCCACTTTGGCTGAAGTTATTAAAAAGATCATTTTTTGGTGCCCAAAATATCCAGTTATGTGTGGATGACAGGCCAAACCGTAGGAAATACATCCGTTTTGTGAGATACCCGGCTATGTGTGGATAGGGCCTAAGACACCAATTCAAAATACATATGTTAAATTTGGACCACCTCTGCATAATTTTAATGACAAAAACAAACAAACAAAAGTGCTTTTCTAGTTAATTTTAATTTGCTTTTATTTCAAACATATTGTTGCTACAAGAAGTAAACATATAAAGCAAACTCTGTATTTATTGTTATTTTTTTATAGTTTGTGCTGCTGCTCTTTTTTTTACCCTTGTTGTCTTGTTACACATTATTCATATTGCTAAATGTATTTCATTAGCAAGGTTCACACTTACAGAGATTAGAATTCCAATGTAAAGGTAAAAGTTGAAGCAATGAAGAGTCTGGGGAGATGTGCTGATGGAGGCTTAGGATGAAAATTAAGTGTGGGGGTGCAGTCTTCTGGAATTCTTCTTTTCCTGAGCCTGCTCAGGAACCCCCACCCCATACAAAACCTGAATGAGAGAGATGTTCGAGGAAGGTAGGACTATGAGTGAACTAGAGTGAGATGGAGAGAGTCAGTGGATGAAGGGATGAGGAAAGGGATGAAGGGATGAGGGAGGGAATGAAGGGATGGACGATGAGGCCAAATAGAGGGTCGGGAAGGGAGGGGTGCAAAAGCAATTGAGACAAGCAAGAAACACTTTGCAAGCTGAGTTTACTGAGTTTGACTGCAGGGTAATTAGAGATGTGAACCAGGCAATAGGCAAATATAAAGCTCACCATTTCCAGTCTGAATGTTTTGAAATTACAGTTTAAAATAACATTACAAGTCAATTATGCTCTCAAAGATTTTTTTTTAGCCAAAGTCAGGAAAGACTTCAAAAAAAGTTTGCCTGCTGGCACAACCTGATAAAATAATCAGTATAGAAAATTAAGGCTGTATTTGTAGTCCTTTAACGTTATAGCAGTGGTGGACTGTCAGGGTCTGCAAAGCCTTCTCTGCAGGCCTAAACATAGTCAGAAAAGTACATTTATTATTTTTTTTGATGATATCCAGTGTTATATAATATGGTAGAGTTTTTATCCATATATTTCAGCTACCTTGTCAGGTTGTAGGAAATCACCCTAGGCCTTCAGAATCAACAGTGCAGGCTCTTATGCACTGTAAGTAAACTACCATAATATCGCCTCCTACCTGATGATCGCTAGTTTGAATTTGTTGGTGCTGAAGTTGCTATGTAGATTTCCTTTGATTGGATAAGCACTTATGATAGTCTGAAAGTTGGAATTTAACAAAATATTTGAACTACTAAACCCAAAAATCTATTAGCTAGATTAGCCAAAAAGAACTACTGCCGGTGTATTTTTTTAACTCACGCCATTTTCAAGACTGAAAATGTAAAAAATTCAACCGAACAGAACTTATGGACCTGGACATCTAAACTGTACAACAGAGCCATTGAGGTCTTTTTGAAAAAACAAAGAAGGATGGATTTTATTTTCAAATAAGCATATGATGTGGAGAAGATCCATGGTGGTGTGTGCAAGCATTTTATTTGTATTTGTGATGTTTGTCGCCCTGCGATGGACTGGTGACCTGTCCAGGGTGTACTCCGCCTCATACCTGATGATCTCTAGTTTGAATTTTTTGGGGTCTTATATAAAATGGCGACAATGCACTTTTTTTTCTTTCTTAGTTTCTTTCTCTTGATTGTTAATATAAGCTTATTGATTTTAAACACTCTGGAAATTGAGTGTTGCTCAGCCAGCCTGTGGTGTATGTAGGATTGTATATGGATTCTTTGGGCCATGGTGTTGTAGTGATATTACTGATGGTATTATGAGGTGTATTCATTTAGGTTGGACTATGTATGATGTCACTTAAGGCCTTGGGTTGAAACACATGACATGTCACCGAGTCATAGAAAGGTACAAAGTAAAGCAGTTTATTTTATTTAAAGTATTTATCTTTGTGATGGTTCAACACATTTTTAAAAACTCCATCCAGCCATCCCTTATCTATGCCACTTATCCTTGAAGGGTCATGGAGGGGCTGATGCCTATTTCCAGTTGTCCTCGGGCGAGAGGCAGGGCACACCCTGGACGGTTCGCCAGTCTATCGCAGGACAACATAGAGACAAACAGGACAAACACAGAATGCACTCAAACCTAAGGACAATGTAGAGAGACTAATATACAGGCAGGTCTTTGGACTATGGGAGGAAGCCGGAGTACCCAGAGGGAACCCTTGACGCATGCACAGGGAGATCATGCATACTACATGCAGAAAGGGTTTGAAGCCAGGATCTTCTTGCTGCAAGGCACCAGTGCTACCAATACGTACAGGGTAAAAAAAAAAATGTAAATTGTATTCTGAAAATGAAAAAGCATCTCTGCTAATGCATTTTCATTTCAAAATTGAAATGTAAAATTAAATGTTACAATTTTGCTAGTGTTATTTGAAAATGTTATTTAACACTTTTACTTTTCCTGTGCTTGGATTTATTTTTAGCGATGAATGTCTCTACGACCTCACACGTGTTCCCATGGGTCATCTGTGGCTTATATAAAGCCAAAAACTTTCCTCAGTATAGTACTGGTGAGCATGAGAAAACGGACAGCAAAAGGTAAGAGCTCACATTTGTTAAACATTCCACTGAATGTAGGTTTGCTTTAAAAAATATATGTTTTTCTTTCAGGTCAAAATATCACCTCAGCCAGAAAGATCAAGGCTGATATTCTTTACAGCAAGGGAGCTACCAAAGGAAAAAAGCAAACAAACATGTCTTCTAATTCATCTGTGAATTTTCTGATTCTTACATCCCTGGGCTTACCTCCAACACATATTTATCCAGCATTTTTATTTGGAACACTTGCTTATCTCATAATTGTATACTGTAATTCACTGATAATATTGACAATTGCATTGAGTAAAAGGCTACATAGGCCTATGTTTCTCCTGCTTGTTAATTTGTCTGTTAGTGACATTCTAGGTGCTTCAGGGTTTTTTCCTCAAGTTGTTTTCAGCATTTTGACACAGAACAGAATAATTTCTCCTCTTGCATGTATAACTCAGGCTTTTCTCATTCATATCTATGGTACTGGAAACCTTATGGTATTAAGTGCTATGGCATATGATAGATACATTGCAATATGCAATCCACTAAAGTATAATACAATCATGACTTCAAATAGTGTGATAAAAATGATCCTTTTTATATGGGTTTTAGATTTTTTAATAATAGGCACACTGTTTGCTTTAACTTTAAGGTTTAGAATTTGCAAAACAAATATGGAAGATTTATATTGCAACAATCCATCCTTTTTAAAAATTGTCTGCGGAGACAAAAGTGTGAGCAACTATTATGGGCTATTCATAACATTTATGATTACTGGAGGTTCTTTGTTAATAATAGCCTTCACATATGCACAGATTTTGTCTACATGTATTATAACTAATAATGTTGATGTCAGGAAGAAAGCCATTCAAACATGCGGGACCCATTTAGTTGTATTTTTAATCCTGATAATTAATTCCACCTTTACAATCCTCTCTCATCGCTTTAATACCATAAACCCTTTTCTGAGAAGGGCTTTTGGGGTGTCTATTCTGATATTTCCACCATTCCTGGACCCTATTATATATGGACTTAAAACAAAAGAACTAAAGGAAACTATGATTATGTTTGTAAAAAGGCATGTAGGGTCAACAAAGTAACTTTTTTGTGCTGTCAGACAGGGTTCGTTCCTTCTGGAAAACTATTTTATTCTATGTCACAACCCCTTGAGTTTTTGAGTATACATTTTTTTTTGTAATTATGATGATGCTTAGACAAAAAAATAATTATTATATTAGTCCAGCTCCAAAGTACATGATGTTATGCATGTTGTAAATTTGTGTAAGTTTGTGATTGTTTATTCAACTTATTATCCTGTTAGTTTGTTTTCCTTTTCCTTCTTTTTTCTTTGCTTGTGCAATAAAAGTTTATTTCAAAGACAGACTGAATGCTTCTGTATGTATGCATGCACCTCAATTATGCAGTTTCACTGTCTGGGGATTCTTTAGTGGTGATGGGTTCGAACATTAACCTAGCATCAGCCAGATCAGTGTGTAGCCCCGTGTTGAGCCTACACATTTCGATCTGTAATCTTTGCAGCAGAAACCGTCTGACAGAGGGAGTTCCATTTGGTAGAATACTTTGAGCTAATTGGAGGACACAGAAGGCAGTGCCCACCTGGCACTGGCTTCTACACGTCAACCAACACAGCCACATTTGTTTCACTTTTCAAAAAGTGCTTCCCTTTACTCACTTTTTAACGAAGAAATATTATCCAGTTCCTCTACAACCGATTCAATAGCTGCTTGTACGCGAGTGTCAACCAGCACGGCTATGTTTGTTTCTCTTATCTGGGCAGTTGATACCATTGTCACAACTGAACTCCCGCCCCACAATGCTAACAAACGATTGGCCAGGTCAAATATGGATCAGAGATCGGACGTTTTTTATTGGAGCGGTCCAAGATGGATTCTCCTGAGTTTGGAAAACTCCAAATATCACAAGAATCTATCTTGCAGAGCAAGGTTAGCACTCTTTTTCAGTGGCCTATAAACTGTGGCACATAACATATGAGGAGTGCTAAAAACAGAGGCAGTAAATTCAAAAGTGGTAAAACTATCAAATAGAACAGGTTCAGCAGAAAGAGTTGATGAACTTATAAAAGCTTTTCCGCCTCCTTCTACTGACCTGTGTCTTTTTGCCTCCTTCTCTCTCTCTCTCTCTCTTCCTCTCACTGCTCCTGTCTCCTCTTCTGTCTGTAATGTGGCGTCTCTTGGTGACGGTGGAGTCCTACAGTCAAATACCCACAGGAAGGGATGCGGCTCGTTTTGCTAAGTAAAGTTTTGAAGCATAAGATAATTTATAACCCCTACTAAAATATTGGAATGGCATAAATCACATTTACACTCTGTTGGATAGAACTGTGTAGCCCTCTAATATCCTTGTTAGCCCCTAAGACAAAACACATTAATTTTTTTTAATGAAATCTTCATTTAGCACATTGATTTTGAACAAAAAGGGCATTAAAAGGGCATTTGTAGTGTGTAGATGTGTGCTATTTTATGGCTCAGTTAATTTTGAATTAATATTAAATTAATCAGATAAAATAGCAATTAGCCACTCGATTTTGAAAGGCTGAGTTCAAAAAAATCCCATTGCAGGTGCTTTCTGTAAGTGATCCCCATATATGCAGGGTTGTCAGAGATTTTTGGCATTACCTTGTGTTGTTAGCTCTTCATTTATAGCTGTTTCATTTTCTCTGCTAAGGTTAGTTGCCGCCGCTAGCTCAGGCTGAGCATCACTGGTAGAAGTCGATGCTAACGTTGCTGCTGGCTAGCTTGAAATCCTTCTCCTCATTTTTAACTTTTTTTGAAAAGTTACTAATTGGCAGGGTTATAATAGTTTAAAAATTTGCACTCGTTTTAGTTTTTATTTAGTTTTGACTTGAGATTTTAAATTCTGTTTTAGTTTTAATTAGCTTTTACTATTTGTTAGGTAGTTTAGTTTTAGTTTTTTGAAAATGCTGAGTTTCAGTCTAGTTTTTGTTAGTTTTAGTCTTTTTGTTAAACAAGTTTTGTATAGGGACAAAGTGCAAAAAAAAGGAGGGTATGAAAAAATCTCAGAAAATAATTGTACTTTAAAAAAAATTTGTATTGACATGGGCCAGATTAACAACCATACAAATCAAGTATAAAAGCTATATGGCAGAGTAACATTCAAAATCCTGTAAACACAATAACAGCAATTGGACATTAAAAAGCCCAACAATTAATGCAGGTTCTATAAAAAACACTGACCGGCAATACAAAAAACAAAATCCAAGTCACCATGAGTGACTGCTTTTGATCATGTTGCATATTTTCTTTTTTTTATTTGGAAAATTTAAAATTAGACAAGAACATTATATAGAGATACAATTTTGTGGAGGACATGAGAACAACATAAAAGCGCTAGAGGGCTATCAATGGAGAAACAAAAATAGGATCAGAGCATATGTCATATAAAAGACTTAAAACATTAGGTTTACATTGATTTGGTGTGAGATGATTCTGGCACTTTTCAAGGTTTTTAAACTACTTAGTGATTGATATTTGCCCAATAGTATTTTTGGATATATTGTAGTAAGTAATCCCAAATTGACTGAGGCGCTTTCTCTCAGCCTTTGTTTAGATTACCCTAGGAGGACCGCAGCAACACAGATGACTTCATTGACTGACATGTTAGGATATTGCAGTACAGCCAGTAAAAGCCAACAACAACCAGAAACTAGAGAGGGATTATTTGTTCATCAACACAGCCGATACACACACAACATACACCAGCTATACAACTTAGGTGTAATACCGGCTCCTGTTTGCATTTGCAGTCACAGTATTGGTTGGCAATGTTAGCTTGTAGCTCACCTGTTATGAAGTTCCTTCTGCAGACTGTTGCGTGTTTAATCATTGTTTCAATCGCTTCTTCTAATAGCGTGTAATCCAAAAACGTCTTTTATTGGCATTGAAAGGGGGCGAGTCGATGGGATTGCATCCAACTTTCCCAGTTTGTTGTTTTATCAAAGCGTTTTGTGCAACCAAAAAGGCACGAGACGTAATCACATCTATTTCTGGTCAAAACGTAGACAGAGAGTGACATAGAAATAATTATTCTAGATTTTATGAGACACTTTCTGAAACGAAAACTAAGCACATTTTCTCAATTAATTCAGTTTTTTTTTGTTGTGAACACTCATTACACTCATTACAGTTTCAGTTCATTTTCATTTTGTTTCAAATTTTTTTATTTTAGTTAACAAACTATTCTTTTAATTCCTAGTTTTTGTTATTTCGTTCGTTTTCGTTAACAACAATAACCCTGCTAACTGGCAGAACGTTTTGTATAGCAGCTCCTTCTTTTTCCTCCTTTTCCTTCTTTCTCTTTGCAGCCCCGCTAGGCTTTCTGTTGATGCTACAGAGGTCCATTTTCTGCCCGCAGTTCCACTACATATACAGTATATGGAAACCACTTGCTAAGCCCCACTCACCATTATTATTAGCCAATCTACATAGTGCATTGCCACCTGCTGCCAATCATTACCTGTCAAGTCAACAAACTGACATATAACGGAGACAATCACAAGAGTCCATTTTTTGTAAACAACATTTTTTTTATTCTGATTGGACAATTATTAAAATTTTGACTAAACACTTGTGTGCGATTGTTTTATGTTGCGGCAAAAAACAATTATACCGGCAGAGGGCCCGTCTATGCCCGAGTGACCCTGGGCATGTGCCCAGGTTGCCCATATGGTAGATTTAGGTCAGCCGATGTGGAGGACAGGGGTGGGTGAGGGTATGCCAGGCTTAATACCAGCATGCGGATGCCTTGTCTGTTTAAATGTAGTCCGTCAGCCCCAAACAATTGACTCCTGCCCAGAAAATTTTAAAATAATCTATAAAACTAAAAATTATGCATCACGGTGGCAGAGGATAACCAGGTGTTTAGAGATGGGAGCCTGCTGAAACAATCTATTCATTTGCCAATGGTGGGAGTGGGGCCAGAGATAAAAAGAGATAAGGGTTTGTCTTTCAAAAATTAAAAAAGATTAATGAAATACCGCTTTAAGAGCTCAGGCTGCTGTTTACAAATGTCATTGGTTCCGGCATGAATTCTAATTTTACTCACAGTTGGTTGACGTTGGATGGAGTCCAGAATCTGTTCAGAAATATCCTTTACTGTAGCTCCAGGAAAACAAAGAGTAACAGCTCCTCTCATCCTAATGTGCCGGATGATAGAATTTCCAGCGATGAGAGTGTGCACAGGATGGTGTGCAGGCTTCTGCTGAGCAGAGGACCCCTGTCCAGGACCGGTGTCAAGGAACTGCTGGGTGTTGGGCAGCTTGGCTTCCACAGGACTGCAGCAATGTTTAGTCGGCGCAGAGGGCTCGTTCCATGGATTGGAGGTGTAATTAAGCACACCTCTGTGGGTCCCGGCTGTAGTCCTGGGTTTGGCGCGATGTGGGTGGCTACATGCGTGAATTATGAGAAAATTGCACTACCTGACGGTTAAAAACTCGAATTATTGAATTGTATTTAAGAACTCAATGGAGGAATTCAATTCATGTTTAAGGAGATCAATGTTGAAATATCCAAGAAGGATGCAAGTTCTATTTTTAAATAGGTATATATTCTCTTAATCAGCTTCATCATATTATTCATCATAAATTCTGTATGTAAGCTTGTGTGATATAATTCACAGTGAAAATCCAATTATAATCTTTTTGTGAACTAACTTACAAATTGTAAGTTAGTCATTTCTTATTTGAATATTTTCCCTCCCATTCATGAGCTAATTTTAAACTACTAAACTGTGTAGTTTTGTGGTTGGTTAAAAGTAAAGGGGGAAAAATCTGAAACAAAACAGAAAAAAGTCTGTCTGTAGCAAAGCACAATATTAAAACTCTTAAATACTTTATTGATTCCAAACGGAATTTAACTATGTTTGTAATTCATATTAACATGACATGGATGATATCATCTGTTGTTGCCAAGTGCTCCTTTCCAGCTCTTCTTTAAAGACCAACTAAACCTTAAACCAACATTGTTTTGCTGATAAACCATAAATTAGTGCCTAGACGTGCCATCTTTATGTATGGTCATTATTTTTTATATATCAGTAAATCGTTGAAAAAAATATACATTTTACTACGACATGAAAGTAACTTGGGTCAGATTTGACAATAAGTGGCTCTGGAATATTGCGTGGACATCGGGGGCAGTTACCTTGGATTGGCAGACCAGGTTGATGAAACTATAGGTGGATCACACTTCTGAGCATCCCTGGTAAGGTCTATTCAGGGGTTCTGGAGAGGAGGGACCGACGGATAGTCAAACCTTGGATTCAGGAGGAACAAGGCAGCTTTTGTATTGGCCGTGAAACACTGGACCAGCTCTACACCCTCAGCAGGTTCCTGGAGGTTGCATGGGAGTTTGCCGAACTGGTCTACAGGTGTTCTGTGGACTTGGAGAAGGCATTCGACCATGTCCCTCGGGGATTCCTGTGGGGGTACTCTGGGAGTATGGGGTACCAGGCCATTTGATACAGGCTGTTAGGTCCCTGTATGACCGTGTCAGAGTTTGGTTCACATTGCCGGCAGTAAGTCTCCGCCAAGGTTGCTCTTCGTCACTGATCTTGTTCATAACATTTATGAACAGTATTTCTAGGCACAGCCAAGGTATTGAGGGGATCCATTTGGTTGCCTCAGGATCAGGTCTCTGCTTTTCGCAGATGATGTGGTTCTGTTGGTTTCATCGGAACGTGATCTATAACTTTCGCTGGAGCGGTTCGCAGCCGAGTGTGAAACGGCTGGGATAGGGATCAGTACCTCCAAATCCGAGACCATGGTCTTGAGCTGGAAAAGGGTAGGGTGCCTTATTCGGGTCAGGGATGGGGTCCTTCCTTAAGTGGAGGAGTTCAAGTATCATGGGGTCTTGTTCATGGATAAGGTGAAAATTGAGCAGGAGATCGATAGATGGATTGGTAGGTCGTCTGCAGTTATGCGCAGTACCAGTCTGTTGTGGTGAAATGAGAGCGCTGCGGAAAGGCAGATCACGGATACAGGCGGCTGAAATGAGTTTCCTCCGCAGGGTGGCTGGGTTATCCCTTAGAGATAGTGTGAGAAGCTCGGTCATCTGGAAGGGTCTCAGAGTTCAGCCGTTGCTCCTCCACATCAAGGGGAGCCAGATGAGGTGGCTCGGGCATCTGGTCAGGATGCCGCCTGGATGCCTCCCTGGTGAGGTGTTCCGGGCACATCCCACCAGGACGAGACCCACAGGAAGACCCAGGACTCGCTGGAGGGACTATGTCTCTCAGCTGGCCAGGGAACGCCTCGGGACTCCTCCCGAAGAGCTGGCCCAAGTGGCTGGGTAGAAGGAAGTCTGGGTCTCTCCGCTTTAACTACTGCCCCCAGTGATAATTCTATAATTTGGAAGGTAAAATATAATGGGTTAAGATTTAAGTATTTTGAGAACCGTGTCTGTTGCTGTTGAGTTTTCACGGGCATCTGTTGTTGTGGGTTGGGGCAAGTCAAAGACCACGGCTGTTTTTTAGTCCAAGTCCGCCACTGAATACAGTTAGGCAACACAAGTATACCTATCTTGCCCTAGAAAATACTTTATGGTAAAAAGAAACTCACCTGAGGGTATCTTCAACTTAACCAATGCTGTGGCCAGCTCAAACTCCTCTCTCCAACAGCCAATACTACTATTTACTGTATTCATCAGTACATATCCACCACAGCCACACAGAACAGACTTCTCATGGAGCGCATAGAGCATACTCTCCCAAACAACACCTGTGAGGTGTTCATGGCCCCTTTGAAAATAAAATTACAACTTTAAGTTTTGATTTACCCAAGAGCTGTTTGGGGGGGCTCAGAATATAAAAAGACAAAAATAACCTGAGTTATATCTGTCTTATATGTATTGTTGTTGAATTAAATAATTATCATAAGTAATTCAATGCATGTTCAAAGCAGAGACAAAATGGAGCCAATTTCCAGTTTAACATTTATTTTGAACAGATTAACAAATTGCAGTTTACAGAGAAAGTTGCCCTAGTTTCTCTGTGGTCCAGACTTAAAAGAAAATCTGATACAATTAAACTGATTTATTGCACAAACCTTATAGAAAACCGGCCTCGCCAGGACTTAGGCGATTTCTAATCTCTCCCAATCAGATCATTTCCAAACAGTCTATTAGCTCTTATTGGCTGCTGTTCAGAGATTTAACTGGAGTCGACGATGGGGGTGTCTCTGTTCTGGGTCAACGGTTCATTATAAAATTTATGGTTAAATTGGCTATTGCTTCTCTAAAACTTTTCGCCCAGTTCTTAATCTAAACATCTGCTTTACATCTTTGCAATTTTAACTCACCCCAGAGTTTTTTGATGACTTAAAAGCTTTCATGCATAAACAATGCTTGAAAAACATTCTTTATATTCATGCAAGCTAATTTAAAACAGACTTCCCCCCTTTACTTCTCATGATAAAAGGAGACAGGAATTACCACAATTCCCTCTTTTCAATCCATTTTTAAAAATGGATTGATTAAAGATCAAAACCTGTAAAGCTTTTTGAGAATGCAAAAAATCAAATCCAAGAAATTTCATCAGTTTAAAAACATGAAGTATTCCAGACTAAAATTCAAAAGACAAACTATTAAAGTACCTTTTTTAACCTTAACTCCCATTAAAAATGTACATCTGTTAATCATAGATTCACCCTCTTTTGGCATTAACCAAAAAAATTTATTTTAACAATTCCCACAAACTAATTCAAAACCCACAATGTATACGAATGTCTTACATGTGAAGAAATAATTAAATCTGACTTGATACATGTTAATAGTGTAGAAGAAGCTCAGAAAATCCATGAACATAGACATTATTACTATATTATATTCTGAAAGAAATCAAACTTAAAGTGTTTAGAAACCTGTGAAATAGAAGGTATTAAGAACCCTTTTAGGCAGTGTTATCACTCTTCACTTGTGAATAAAATAGTTAATCAAATAGTTAAACAACCTGTAAAATGCAAAAAAATTATTAATAAATGTTCAGTCTTTATTTGTATTCTGATCCTCTTTCTTCACTCATTTTATCCCCCTCAATGGCTCCTGGCAGCTGGAGAGCGATATACAGAGCTGATCAGTGTGGAGGGCTCCTATTTTTTTAGTGTTCCAGTTTTTACTCCCAAATTTGCAAATAACCACTCTCTGAAATGCCAATTACTTCATTAATTGAGCATTTCCCCCAATATACACAAATGCACAGACAGGCCCCGCTTCCTATAGCTTAGCCCACCGATGTGGGCTGGTCAAAACCTGCTGTGCAGCTGATTGCTGAGTTGTGATCTTCTTCTGTAGATCCCTCTTTTGAGATGGCAATTTCAAATTGCCCATCTCATTCATTGGCACATAGATCACACTGGATGAGTAATATCACCACCCAAACAACTTTCTGGGTGAGCTAGGCCCCGCCGCCTGTGGCCCCAGCTTCCGATTCAGCTTGGTCAAACCCTTCACGACCCTCCTTAGGCAGAATCCGACCAGGTTCGTCGTTGGCGTGGAGCTGCACTTTGTGTGTGTTCCCAGCTGTCATCTGGAACTTTGCTGAACCACTGGACTCCTCACGCCTTCGACCTGGAGCTGTACCGTGGACGCCTTCAGCAGCTGTGACCAGAGGAGACTGTGTGCTCCTCACGTGCTGCTGAATCCTGGAGATAATCCTGGGGGCATAAGCTTGTAAACATCTAAAAAAGACAGTTTTTTGATCCGGTCTTGTGATCACTCCTTTTCAATCTAATTCAACTGCATTGTGCCAAGAAATTATTTCACCCATCTAATTAAAAATAATCCCTGGGGAAAGAGCAAATCCACATTATTTTGACACACCGTTGTTTTTCCTAAAAACTAACCCAAAAAACACCTCCCTCATTAATGGATTTAAAAACAAGAGCAGGCTCAAGAATTTACTTTTTGTGTACAGTTCAACTGATTACTATCCATTTGCTTGTTCACCCAAATTGATTCTTAAATTTACTTATTTTATTTATCCAGTTTAAGACACTTATGTCTGTTCCATTAAAATATATCCTTTCTTAAATTCAGTACATCCCTGTGGATGAAAACGTAAAAGAAAGAAAAAAAATGTTTTTTCTCTCTCACCAGCCAGCAACCCCCTGCTATCGGCCCAATTTTTCCTGCCAAATTTTGTTCCCGGTAAATGGTGGTATTTTACCCGGAGATAATCCTGGGGAAGACATGGGGTTATCAAAATACGTAGAAGCTCGGCCACCTTCGATCAGACAAACAGAAACTCTTGTGGTTAATTCAGCAACAGTGACATTGAATCAACAGTCTTTGATCATCACTTCTTCAGCAGAAACTGTCCATCTCACGCCAGCCAAGTGAATTCACACATTGTCCTTGAAAGTACAGCTCAGCATGAGGAAACGTGCTCCCCCCTAGGGTGGCCTCCAGTTCACCTGTGCCTCCCTGTGTGGGAGCAGAGCACAAGAGAGTGGTAATTCTGCGCTGGTCGTAAAGATGTTTCTCTCTGTGGCCGTTACGGCGGGCGCCTGGCACTATCCGTCATCAGCCCACGCACCCCCACCCATCTCATCACCCCAGGATCATAAATTCCATCTCAAGAATGTTTATCTGAGGGGTATTTCTGCTGCAGGATGAGAAAAAGAGAAAAAATATATAATTAGAGTAAGAAAAAAAAACAGACAGTCCCTCCTTTCAGCTCATTCAAATCAAGTTACATTCAAACATTTTACTTTCATATTCATTAGTCTCCTTCCTTGAATGCTGAATTTAAATATCTTCCACACTCAGACTGCCTATGTGGGCTCTACTTTAATTTTACTTCAATCAGTTATACTAGTAATAATTTCTTCAATATTAATTCTGGTAAAAATATACCAATCAACAGGTTTGCTCTCTCCACCAGGAATAATAATCAATCCTTATACGTCTAATTAAACTGTTGTTCTAATACTTCCCCTGCGTATTTTAATTAATGTTTCCTTCATTTTTCATCCAATTTATATTCTATATTTCATCAATGCAATGCCTTCCTCAATTTTTTCAATTTGATAAATGTCTCTTTCATCTCATGTGTAAATTAAACATTTATAAAGATGGAGCATCGCAATATCTCATCAACACACTTAGTTCTTAGAAAAACAAAATTAAATCAAAAAAGAAACAAACAAAAAGGCTGGATTTTTCTGTTAGATATTGCTAATCCACCACTAAAACATTGCAATAACAAAAATAAAGGCAATAACCATCTGCAAAGGTTCTATCCCTTTTTTTTTTTTTTAAAAGTCGCTATGGAAAAGTGGCTCTCCTGGTTCCGCTTCACTGAGGTTGAGACGAATAGCTCATATTGAACTAAACCCCTTTGTAATCAGACTTAACACCACTTTTCCCCGACTCTGTCCCTTTAATCAATTAATAATTTCTGCTAATATAAGTATGCTACTTACATTGAGATAACTGTTGTTGATGTTGAAAAAGGTTAAAAACATCAAATGTTTAAAACAAAACCAGAGAAGAGTACTCACTGATAACACAACATAGTTTAAAAAAACAGTCTTCAGTTTGCTATACTTCAAAGTCTATCTATATTTCTAAAGAAAAATCCAAGATTTAAATCACCGACAAAACAACTTCCCTATAAATATTTGCCAAACCTAAAGTATATATTTTTTTTTAACACAATCCAATATCCATTCAAAGTACTTTTGCTTATATGATTCCTCTTTAAACAAACCCAAATGTGGTCACTTGCCCAAATATTCTTGATTGTAAACAATGAAAACTTTTCATACTTCAAAAACATCTGTCTGATTCTGTGAAGGGAACTAAACATAGTCAAAATGATTTTTGCAACTAAAACTCCTCTTCAATTTTCGTAGGATGCACAATAGTCTACTTCCCCTCAGCAGTCAAACAACACAAAACAAAAAAGTCAATAAAAGAGGTTCAAGAGATGAGATCTCTCCAAACAAAAACTAGTCGCAATAAAATAAAAAATAAAAACCAGCATTTTTCTTTTCAGTATCCCTCTTTTCCTCTCAGGCTTCTTTTTTATTCTATTTTCTCCAATGATAAACACCAAATTAAATTGAAGCTTCTAGAGACGTCAAATACATTACCACTGAATCATGTTTTCTTTAATCCAGCTTCCCAAATTAACATTTTCCAAAGTTCTAATTAATAAACAGACCGCAGTTCAAAAATCTGGGTCATAATCCAAATCGAACCAAATATATAAATTTTGAGAGAGAAAGAGGAAAAAACAAAAAATAAAAAATAAGAAAAAATAAAGAAAATAAAATCAAAAATCTAAATAAATTGTCAGTTACAGAGTCCCCACTAATCAAATGATATATTATGTCATTATTCTAGGATCAGATCTATTCCAAAATGTTTTAGGACCTGTAAATTTACTCTCAGCATCAAATAAACTAACTTAAGAACATCTGAAAGATTAATCTTAAATTTCAAAACCAAAACCGATTCTTATTTGTCAAAACAAAATGTGCATTCAAATATATGGTAAAAATTACTTCAATGTAGCTGGTCCAATCACATTTTGCCTCTACACGATCAGAATAAATGAATTTAGAATTTACTTCTTACTTTCAAATTAAACCATCATTTCGGTCACATTCCTTATTTGTTCTTAAATAAATCTACCTAAGACTTTAATTGTTACTTTCAATCCTTAGACCAATTCCAAATTTATCCCCAGTCTGTTAAAAAACAAACTGATTACTTAAAGATGACTCTGTGTTTTAATGTTTTCTTTTTTAAAACCAAACATTCAAATCTCACTAGTTTATAAACTATCACTATGATAAGTGTTGTTTTGCATGGTAAAGACATTTAATTTATAACGGAATTGAAGTGTACTGGGTTACTTCTTGAGCCCCAGTTGAATTTTGATAACTCCAATAAGCATTTTTGTCCATAAAATCCTTAAGAATGTTCAATTGTGTAAATAATTTAACACCAGTCTCCTTTAGGTCATTCATTCAGAGACTAAGCTATATTTCTAAAGTCTATAGAGCCATCAGAAATAAGCCAAACATAATTTTAGCATAAATGATACTTATTTAAATCACAGACTCATTTTCTGTACCATTCAACACGGTGCTTATTAAAATAATTTAAACCAGTTTGTTGCTTTCAAATTAATACCGTTTGCTTTTCGTTAAATGCTTATAATTACTACTTATAGCTTTATCTTTATTTAGGCCAACTTAACAACTCCTGCTTAGATCAATCAAAAAAGCAAAAAATCCACCTATTTAAAGATTCAAAAATGCATCTTTTATTTTGACTATAAACTCCCTCTTTTTAATTTTAAAAATGAAATCAAAAATTAAAACTACACCAAGTCAGAATCGACTCATGAGTAACTGTTCGTAATCATTTTCGTTTAATTGTAACATGCATAATTATCCCAAATAAATTTACATGCTCTCCTCGTAAAACCAGTTAACCAAATTCAGCATGTACTTGTTAATCTGTAATCTCCGTACCGTAACAGTTCAGTTAAACATGAAACACCTTAAAAATTGCCCTTCGTAGAAATGTGCTAAACCATTGCCGAAAGGGAGTAGCAACCAAAAGTTATCTGAGCAGTTTTCCCGAGGCCGTTTTACATCCTAATTAACCAGAAAAATTTAACAAAATCCAAATTCGTTTAAGTCTTAACAAGACAATCGTCTGCAGGAGTCTGTAATCACTTTCTATCCAAAATCAACTTTTAGCTTGCAACACATAGAACATGCAGTTAGTTTCAACCACAAACACATTGACACACAGAAGCAACCACCGCTAAGTTAGCACAACAGCCTATAGCAACGTGCTACCGTTAGCTTTCTTTGTGAAACGAAAGCTAAAACAGCACAAAACGTACGGCGAAAACACTACAGAAAATCGCAACACACACTTTAGAAGATGACTTACCGCAATACCAGGACTTAATCCGCACAATTTATACCACTGTACCAAACTTTAATTCGGCACGAACAAAACATCCTCCTGTTCGTCCACGCGGACTGAAACATATTTTTCCAATTTTAGCCGTCCCGCACAGCAAACACCGATTCAACTACGTCCGTTACAGCCCAAAACCATTAACAAAAAAAAAACACAACATTATAAGCGGTGGCTTTTAGACCTAATTAATTATTTTATCGCGGAGGTTTCAGACCAGTCTGTTACAAGTTTCGTAGTCCGCTTTGAGAAATTTCCTGGCGCCGGCTTCCAGAAAACCCCTCAAAAGACTCGAACAGATGGCAGAAAACCGCCTATAACCACTAATTTATTTATCAAAACATATAGGCACAGCTATCGTATGTTAGCCGTGCTATCAAGCAAACAACTCCGACAGAATTAGCTCCTAGCTCAGGGCGGCCGCTCTGATGGCCTGTCGTAAATGTTCACAACTAATTCTTATAGATATTTAATTTCAGTTATCCATCATATGCAGTTATATATTTATTTATCTATGTTAATTTATTTATTATACTCGAGTTCATTATTTATACTATAACATTTTAACACAAAACGTAACATCACCAGCACTTCTCGCCAAGCGCCTGCGTAAAAAACATCTCACACACACACATACAGACACACACTTGTACAAGCAGAATTTAAAACACTAACCTCATCGGACCTCACCAAAAATGCCGGACCATTCTCCATTTCAATTTGCGGTGCTGACGCGCACGTTTGAAAGAAACGCAAGCAGTTCAAAGTAATCCGTTCAGATTAACAGAGGGCAACCCAGGCGCTCCGTAATCTATTGTCCGTTTGCCAGCCTCGAACAACCTTACGAAAGCGTCCTTCCGTAATTGAGATCGCCACTTCTCCAGCCCCGATCCGCACTTTGGTTCCGATTTTGAGTCGTCGAAGGGACCGCAACATCCGGTCCATCTGCTCCATTGTCCTGCAGAGTAACAAACTCCATCTCCCAGCAGGCACCGGTGTTTCTCTGCGGAGTGCAAAGCAGGTCGCAGTCCTGCTCAGAAGAGAGACACATACAATGGAGCCGCTTCAACCACGGGCTTGCAACAGTCAATCTGCTCAAAACAAAAACAAAAAACATATTTAACTTGCATGACAACATTACCCAATGTTAGATTAACCAATCAATAGAATTAAAAAAACTACGCAACTCTGCGCAGATTGTCAATAGAGCAAATACATGTCCGTTTATTAACTTAAAAAATAACTGGAGTTCGGTCCAAAAACCCTGCACACGTCGAGGTCACCAAATTGTTGTTGAATTAAATAATTATCATAAGTAATTCAATGCATGTTCAAAGCAGAGACAAAATGGAGCCAATTTCCAGTTTAACATTTATTTTGAACAGATTAACAAATTGCAGTTTACAGAGAAAGTTGCCCTAGTTTCTCTGTGGTCCAGACTTAAAGAAATCTGAACAATTAACTGATCTTCATTTCACAACTTTATAGAAACCGGCCCTCGCCAGGACTTTAGGCGTTTCTAATCTCTCCAATCAGATCATTTCCAAACAGTCTCTTAGCCATGATTTGCTGTCAGAGAATCCTGGAGTCCGAAGATGGGTGTCTGTGTTCTGGGTCAAATGTTCATTATAAAAATTTATGGTTAAATGGCTATCTGCTTCTCTAAAACTTTTCTCCCAGTTTCTTATCTAAACATCCTGCTTTTACAGCTTTGCAATTTAAACTCACCCCAGAGTTTTATGACTTAAAAGCTTTCCTGCATAAACAATGCTTGACAAAACATTTCTTTACTATCATGCAAGCTAATTAAAACAGACTTTTACTTTCTCAATGATAAAAGTTTACAGAATTACCACAGTATACACAGTATTTTGGTAATTTGTCCACTTATTGTGACTTCCTGTAGGAAAATAAATATTTTTAAACACACATCTAACATCTCTAATACTCAAAGCTTGTGAATAGCAAGTCAAATTACCAAACATGGTCAGTTTTTGGGATGTTACCATGTCAAGCTCTCCCTGTTTGAGCCTTTCAAACTTTTACAACTCTATGGTTTTTACATGTGCCACCCCCCGATCTACCCACTCCCGCCCCTTCTGAACCAGTGTCACAGGAAGAACTCATGGAAAACTGATGACACTTCACATAATTACACTATAAAGATGCCACTGTTTCTTATCCCCTCATCATTTAGGCATGGAGAATATTTGCCTCAGCTCAGCTTCTCAGTAGCCACATTAAAGAATGAATTTTGTTTTTTGAAAGTTTTTTTTCTTCCTTTTTTCCTTTTTTTTGGGGGGGAGGGGTGGTTCTGCTTATCTCCTGTTGTGTTTAATTGTGTGTCATTCTAAGACGTTTTGAGGTACGTTTCAATTACTTTATAGAATTTGTGGATTGCAAGAGACATTTTGTAAGTTGACGAAGTTTTATGTAGTAGATGGTTTGTATGAAGCTCTTCTGATGCTATAAATGACTTGAAAATGGCCAATATACATAACACATCTCTTTTACAGCTAAATGGCTATAACATTTCTCATGAAGGTGTCTTCCCTGCATTCCTTTTTGCAACCTTAAGCTACATGATCATCCTTTTCTGTAACCTTACACTAATTCTTACCATTGTGCTGAACAAATCTTTGCATCAGCCAATGCATATTTTCCTGCTGAACCTTCCTGTCAATGACCTGATAGGTTCTTCAGCTCTCTTTCCACATCTCATTAAAGAGATCCTGACAAACAGCAGAAGGATGGAACACTCGGCTTGTATTGCCCAAGCTTTTTTTATTCATATCTATGCAGCTGGTTCGGTATTCATTCTTAGTGCAATGGCCTATGACAGATACATAGCTATATGTTATCCTTTGCGTTACAACATTGTTATGACTAATGGTCACATAATGAAAATAATCACATTGGTGTGGTCTTCTTGTGTAGTTCTAATAGCTGTGCTTTTTATTTTTCTTTTACGTTTGCGCCTCTGTCGATCTGAAATAACAAACTCCTACTGTGATAATCCAAGTTTGTTGACTTTGGTATGTGAAGATACAACCATAAATAACATTTATGGTCTTTTTATAAGTGCTCTTTCACAAGTGATTGCTAATGGACTGGTTTTGTATACATATCTTCAGATCCTCGTTGCATGCTTTAGATCCAAAAAGTCAGACACGAAAGCAAAAGCTCTACAGACATGTGCTACTCATCTCATAGTTTTTCTTTTATTGGAGTGCTTGGGCCTTTTTACCATCATATCATACAGGATAAAAAAATTTCCACCTCAGATAAGAAGATTTCTTGGCGTATCAACATTAATCTTCCCTCCAACATTAAACCCAATCCTTTATGGACTTAAAACAAAAGACATTCGTGAAAAAATAATGACGTTTTTCAGAAGGAAATTGTTTATTTATTAATTTTCTGTCCCCAAACCTGACCCTATGCAAATTATAATATGTATTTTGGACTAAATCAGTAATTATACTTTTGAAGGCCTTATTAGATTGCTCGAATCTCATCTGGCACTGATGGTCAGTAACTGCAAGCTATGTTTATTTAGTTCTTCTGAACTTTTTTAAAAATTACAGTTACATTTAGGTGCCACCATTGTGTCACAGCAAGGTTAGCATATTTTTTTTTAAGAATGTTTACTTATTTTCAATGTATATATGAATCTTATGAAATTTTGTATGAATTCAAAAACAATATATATAATGTTAATCAGTTCTTACTAAATATATTCTCCACTGCAAATATTAAAGACCAATGTTAATTCAGTGTGTTGAACTTTTTCAGTTAAGGAATAATTAGACAGACCTGGTCTAATCTAGACATAATAAACTCAAAATAAAAATAGCTGATGCAGAGTATAAAGAAACTGGTATTCTGTGTTAGTCATGTGAATGTGTTTTGCTGGTTTTCTTCCTCTTCTGGTAATGCATAAAAATGTTTAGTGGTTTAAAAAAGTTTAAAAAAACACACACAAAAAACTAAGACATTAAGAAACCCTATCACCCCACAAGTGGGTGAAAGGAGTTGAGTTCCAGAGGGAACAGTTCAAGAAAGTCCTGCATCTTGTGCAGCTGAAGATCCCACATGAGATCCAGAACCAACACCACAGAAGGTACCACCAATAGTAGAACCAGAGCCTGTGGCAAAACCAGTTCAAGACAGAAAAGTTCAAGACTGCCCAGAGTAGCCCAAAGGCATGTTTCCACTATTGGAACTTCAGGATAATTTTACCAGACTTTCCCTGTATGCGCGTCTCTCCACTTCAATGAGCCTATTTGACAGAGCTGTTTGGCTTTTTCAGGAACATACAGAGTACCTGCCTTGGGGTATCTACTTGAAAATGGCCCAGTACAGTGGCTTGGCGAGACTTGTGGTAAAGTCATGCTGATTCTTTTTTCATTAATGAATGTCTGGATTTTTTATTACATCGGCAGATGTCGCCAAAGAAACGGCTTGAGAGAATTGGATGATTTTCTAATAAAGTAGTATACAGGAAAACATATATAAAATATATATTAAAAACAAACCATTGTTGTGTCTTCCATTGTTAATCTCTTGTTATTTTCTACTGCTATGGGCAACCTTTGGGGATGGTCAGGTGACTCCACTCATTACTGAAATGGTTGCGATGGGCTGACGTCTTAGCAAATTTCTTAAAGGGTCAACTTAGTATGGAGTGAAATATATTAAATGTCTATTAATGTTTGATTAAGGTGTTTTAGTTATCATACTTTGTAATTATACTTTTAAGATTGTTTTAGAGATATTTTGCAGAGTCAGCTTGTTTGGGTCACAGAAAAACAGGACATTGAGCATGAAAGCACAGGCAGAAAGCATCACCATACAATTGACAATGAAAGGAAGTGAGAAAGAATAGTCAGCAAAGAATCTAGTAAGAGCTGGTTTGTAAAGTCACAATTTAAGTAGAGTAACAGGAAGGTAAAATAATTTTGCATGCATGGTTGTAAGGAGGCTGGTCTTGGCAAAAGTTTGAATGGACCAATTTTTTTGTGTACCATATGTAAAGCTAAGGGGGAGTTTTTAAAATATAGAACTTAATGTTTCTGTTTAAAACTCTGTCAGACATGATGGGCTGGCCCAGGGTTAGCGAGGAAACCCTGCAAACCAAATATCTAATCTGTTTTAAGAAATTATGTAAACTAGTATTTGATCGGTTTTAAGGAACTTTGTGAACCAGCATTTGATTTTTTGTATTAAAATCAAAAGAAATTTAAATTACTCTTGTCTCCTCTCTGATAAATATGAACACGAATGGAATTTATAGTGTTAAGGTTTAAATTGAATAAAGATTAAACTCCTGCTGGAGACAGCAGTTGAGAGGCCTGACCCCGTAAGCCTTTCCCTCCCAGAAATGTCCAGGAACTTGTCTTGTGGAAATGTGGCTTAAGTCAGCAAAGAGTCCCTGGATGACCACTGGCTGGCCATAAGAGATGATCAAGAGCTTTGAGCTAGCAAAAGAAAAGAAAAATTAAAAATTTTGAAAGGTGTCATGGAGAGACCACAGTAACTGACAGGAAACTATGGAGTAAAATCCAAAGCCTTTTGGCCAAAGGCCACAAGAAGCTATGGTGAATGGTCTAAGCAGAGAATGTCTATGCCCTGCCACTCTCATTGTACTTTTGGCGTTTGCACTGGTTGCAGTTCAAATCTGGCTCCATATGAGGTCGCTCTCATGACAAGTGGAAATTGAATGGAGGTCTATGGAGCAATAACCCTCAAAATCCAATTTTATCAGGATATAATTGTTGTCTAGTAATTTAAATATTGTATTCGAAAGGAGATGTAAATAAATGACACATTGCTGGGTGTTAGACTTTTTAGAGTCACTCATTTGCTATAAAAAGTATTTTAAGATGTCAATGAAGTCATACACATCGTACAACCAGAGATACTGCTTTACAGCAATCCTTAATTTTTCATTTAAATTTCACAGTACATACATAACCATAGGCAGATAACAGTACTAGCAACCAAAAAACAGTTGTTAGGTTAAAAAGTCCGCCTTAAGATTCTGGTGCCACTTCGGATGCCACGATGTCGTCAGGCAGTACCTCTGGTTGTAATCAGTCCTACACTGAACAATTAGTGTTCATTAGCAAAATGCTAGCGTGTTATGAAAGGACATAAGTACTCGTTCATTAAACTTACGACGTATAACGTATTTTGGACTTGCAAAACCTACAATTAAATCTGAGATTTCACAACGGCAATCGGTTAAAAGAGACAAATTTAGCCATCTAGCTCAATAGACTCCCATTCATTTTACACTCATGGCGATCGCTCCCAGTGGAACTCTGATGGAACTGCAACCAAAATTCATTACAATGGGACTTAATAGAGAGTGGCAAGGCTCTCCATGGTTGGGCTCTGGTCTAAGGTTCCAAATGCTAGTACATGAGCTCTGGAAAATGGCCATGTCTCAGTGCGGCTTGGCTAACCTTGCTTTGCAATATGGATTCTTGCGAGATTTGGAGTTTTCCAAACTTAGAAAAATCCATCTTGGACTGCTCCAATCTTAAAGGGAGGGTATACGATTTCATTGTAAAACACTTTTTTTAAAACTGCAAAAAATGTACCAGGGGCAACCTATAAGTTAGGAGTTCTTAAACTTGACCGAGTAATTTTCATTCTTACCACAGCGAGAAACCCTGGGAAAACCTCATCCAGTCAACTTCCATGTTCCATCCAAAATACGAGGCTCGTAAGCAAAGCTTCCGTGTTCCAGCACCTCCCCCTCTGCACATCCCCTTCATGTTCATGCAACGCTCGTTCTAGACTGTAAACAGGAAGTGAGCTCATGCTACCTTACCAAAAGATAAATTCATTGCGCGAGCTGCAGTAACCGATGTATTTGTTTGGTGAAGCATGTATTTCGAAGTTAGTGCGGATTACCTTCCCAAAATGAATCGCAAACGCAATGCTGTTGTGGAAATAGCAACGAGAACGACGAAAGCCGATGAAGAGCGTGCCAAAAGCCGAATCTGCATCGGAGCTGCTGCATTTACACGATGGCGTCAACTAAAGGAAGCTAAGGGCTTGCTGACCAATGCATTGGTTGCTGATTTTCTCCTGGGTAGGTAAGATCATGTTATATTTTGTGATTTTGGTTGAAATGGCTTGTGTCCTGTGAGTTGTTGACTGTGGCGGAGACCCAACGAGACCATGCTGGCTGCGCGTGCCTGTATTATTGAGGCGTGGTTTAAGGGAAGAGCATGAAGCAAGGGGTGGGGCTTTTTTTCTTACTTTTTTCTATTTTGCAATTTACGCCCTGTTGAGGAGCGCTCCTAAAATCGTATACCTTGCCATTAACCGTCCGACCTCCAAGCCATATTTCCCTGACCAATCGTTTGTCAGCATTGTGCTTTGGGGCAGGAGTTTCAAGTCCCAGCTAAATGAAACAAACATGGCCGCCCCCATTGATACACACATAGAGGCAGCTATTGAATCGGTTGTAGAGGAAATGGATACTATTTCTTTGTTTAAAAAATGAGCAAAGGGAAGCAGTTTGTGAAAAGTGAAACAATTGAAACAAACTTAGCCACGCCGGTTTACACTCGCATAGAAGCCAATGCCAGCCGGTCCCTACCTTGCGCATCCTTCCTTCAATCAGCTCAAAATATTCTACCAGTTGGCCTTCCCTCTTTCAGATGGTTTCTGCTGCAAAGATTTCAGATCAAAATATGTAGGCTTGACACAGGGCAGGGCCACACATACATCTGGCTGATGCCAGGTTACGGCTTGGCAGGAAAAGCCTCAAGAATGGCATGGGAGCACCACAGGAATGAGTTTTACTTATGACTTGTGGACGCTAGTAAAATTTGTAGTCGAGGGCTATGAACAATATTCATGTTTCAAATGTGTCAAGAACCTACAATAGAGTTTTGTAAATGTCGCACATGAAGATCTTCTGATCTGGTGAAGCCCTACAGAAATAAAATAAATTGTTACAAGGCTGACAAAACACTGTAGCTCCATAAGTTAAGTATGTTTTGGAGAGAAAAGGCCAACAATCCCAGCCCAATTATTTTACGTTTCTCTCCCCAAAAAAAAAAAAAAAATGGCATATGAGATTATTATAGTGCCAAGATTTCAATGCTCTCTCTTGCTCCTCTGATATTCAAATTACAACTGATTATAGCAGACACCTTTTGTTGTTGCATATGTTAAATCGAAACCATGAATTACCCATATCTGTGCCAAAGTAAAGACTGGGGAGTAGTTAATTCATTCAGCTGTGGAGCTTTCTAAGATCATTGTATAACATAATGGAGGTCAGTTGTTCATTCCAGTGTTGTTGTTTCAAGTGTAACATTACAAGAATGAGAGCAAAATATAATCAAAGCTCATAAGGGACATCCACATTTGCAGTTTTGGTTTCTGTCTGTTAAATGGGTAGAATTACTATTCCACTCCGTTTTGCAACAGCAAAAATTAAAGCTGATTAAAATTCTAAAACTTACCTTCTTTGCTTCTGTAGTTCCCACCCCCTATTTAATCTTTTCCAGTAAGTTATATCAAATTGTGAAATACAAGCCTACCTATGCTATTCCGTGAGGAAAAGAAAGAAAAATAACTTATATCATCATAATGCAACCTCAAACTTTAGCCTTAAGACCAGGAAACAGAGTCATAGTTTAACCCACCTCTCTGCAGCTTCTGTACTTTTACCCACTCAGTATCCCATTAAGACATTGTCTTTCCCACAGCCAAAATCACATAGACTAAAAGTTAACCTGACAAAAGCAAACTATGAACAAGGAAATAGGGCAATTAGATGTGGTTTACTGAACATAAGATCCCTTTCCTCAAAGACTTTTAGTAAATTACTTGATATGTGATACTAAAATTTATCTATTTTGCCAATCAGAAACCTGGTTGCTGCAGGAGGATCTTGTAATTATAAACGAGTCAACTGCTTCCAGTTATCAAAATTTTTACGCTCCTAGAAGTATTGGGCAAGGAGGATGAGTTGCATCCATCCATTTTCTTAACCGCTTAATCCTTAATTGGTCGCGGGGGTGCTGGTGCCTATCTCCAGCTGTCAACGGGTGAGAGGCGGGGTACACCCTGGACAGGTCGCCAGTCCATCACATAGAGACAGACAGGACAAACAACCATGCACGCACACACCCAACCCTAAGGACAATTTAGAGTGATCAATTAACCTGACAGTCATGTTTTTAGACTGTGGGAGGAAGCCGGAGTACCCGGAGGGAACCCACGCATGCACGGGGAAAAGATGCAAACTCCATGCAGAAAGACCCTGGGCCGGGATACAAACCCACAACCTTCTTGCTGCAAGGCAACAGTGCTAACCACTGCACCACCGTTGCAACCATCTTTCATTCATATTTGCAAATTCGCGCTAGACCAATTATTAACTACACTTCTTTTGAACATCTAATCCTTAGATGTCCTCATCCAAGCTGCAAAACATTAAAACCACTTTTGTGCTTCCAATTGGTAAAATAATTAGACAATATGGAATTAATTTCCTGATGAAACCAATCAGTTAGGTAGATTACAAGCATGTCTTAAAGACATAAAAACCTGGATGACTCTGAATTTTCTAATTTTAAATTTAGACAAGACAGAAGTTGTTGTTTTTGGACCAGAACCTTTAAAAAGAAAACTGCTAAGTCAATCACTTCATCTGGATGACATTAATTTGGCCTCTGGTAATAATGTAAAGAACTGGGGTGTAATATTTTACCAAGACATGCCATTTAAATCCCATATTAAACAGGTTTCTCATATTTCTTTCTTGCACCTCTGGAATATTGCTAAAATCATTAGCATCCTGTCTAAGAGTGATGCAGAGAAACTAGTCTATGCATTTGTTACTTCAAGGCTGTACTACTGTAATTCCTTATTATCAGGAGTCCACAAAATGCAATTAAAAGCCTTTAGTTGATCCAAAATGCTGCAGCAAGAGTTCTGATGTATATTAAAAAGAGAGATCACATTTTTCCTGTTTTTTCTTATGTTCATTGGCTCCCTGTTAAATCCAGAACGGAGTTTAAGATCCTCTTCCTTGCAGCTAGAATAGTCATTTACCACATTAGCAATGTATAGCGTGTGTTTCTTTAAAGTTAAGACTAGTTTAAAGTTATTTTCATTGAAAAGTACAGTGCTTTTCCTTCAAAAATAAGGACATTTCAATGTGCCAAACTTTTGTACGGTAGTATATATATATATATATATATATATATATATATATATATATATAAATATATATATATATATATATACATATATATATATATATATATATGTGTGTGTGTGTGTGTGTGTGTGTGTGTATGTATAAAGTAAATAACTTTGTAAAATACTTATTTGAAAGAGTTTTTGAAATCTAAAAATGGTTGGACTTATTTGCATTTTAATGTATTATGCTGATTTCTTATCAAAATTGAATAAAAGACTGTTTGAGAAATACATTTTTGAAATACTGCTTAAATGGGCACATTTAAGAAGAACAAAGGAATTATATATAGTCCACTATATGTCACAATACAGTCGTTGAACAGCGAAGGGGCACACTGGTTACACAAATACTTCGTTCACGTTGACAAAAAAACAAAAAATATGAGCCTCTAAAAATTTTAATCTTGAATATGCTGCCCTCTTGTGGCTTTTAAAATTGCAAAGCATGTGGAAGAGAGAATCTACAGCAGTTAAAATCAATATTATTCTTACCTCACAAAAATTACAGAAAATTAAAGCAAAGATGACACTTTTGTAGTCATCTATTCTCTTATTTCAGAGGAAATAGATAATTATGGTGACAAGTGGTGTCCAAATAAAAAAATATGCATGTCATGTCCCTATTTCTATGGACTTTGGATTCTGATGATATTTTGAAAAGGAGCTAAAAACAATTTCATTTCAAGTTTACTTTACCTTCACATTAGTTTTTATGAATGGTATTTATGATTGTATTATGTTCTGTTTTGTACATTGCAAATTTTTTTGTGTGTTTTAGGTAAACATTCAAGGCATTTGTCTGTAAACAAAAGTGCAGTATAAATAAAGTTTATCTTACTTACTTAAAAATTCCAATTCTTGGATACATTCTTCCACCTTCACTGATACACAGCCATTTCAATGTGCAGCGATGCTCCTAATCAAAGTAACCAAAATTATGTCTCTGTAGAGAGCCACAGTTGTAAACGGCTCTAATATATTTCATCACGCTGATGAAAGAGCTTATTAACCAGGCCTCTTATCTGAGATACATCTGAGTCTCTGGAAAAAATTATGTTGAAAACTTTCTAATGATCAGAAAGAGATTGATTTAGTTCTAGGTACTACTTTACCTTGTACAGTCACCTTATTGTTCAAAAATAATCTTCATGGTTTTTTTTAAGTCAATATGACATGTATTTACAAATGGACACAATAACCAAAAAAGCACTTGGAGAGCACAGACCTCTGCCAAGGCAGCGCAGATCCTCCCCCAGACCGATCATCTTTGAATTTTAACCACTTGTTTAAACATTTCCTGAAAAGTTTATCAAAATCTGTTCAGAACTTTCTTAGTTATATTGCTAACTAACGACCAGTCAAATCCAGTTGAAAGCATAACCAGTTGAAAGCTTTAATATCTTTTGAAAAATCATGAAAATAATCACATTAGTTTGGTCTTCTTGTGTGATTTTAATAGTTGTGCTTTTTATTTTTATTTTGCGTTTGCCCATCTGTCGATCTGAAATGACACACTCCTACTGTGATAATCCAAGTTTGCTGACTTTGGTGTGTGGAGACACAACCATTAATAACATTTATGGTCTTTTTATAAGTGCTGCTACACAAGTAATAGCGAATGGTCTGGTTTTGTATACATATATTCAGATCCTCATTGCATGCTTTAGATCCAGACAGTCAGACACAAAAGCAAAAGCTCTGCAGACATGTGCAACACATCTTTTTGTTTTTCTTTTATTTGAGTGCTTGGGCCTATTTAGAATTATATCTTATAGACTACAGAATATTTCATCACCTTTAAGGAGATTTATGGGGGTGTCTACATTAATCTTTCCCCCAACATTAAACCCAATCCTTTATGGACTGTTTTTACACTTAATGCAAATCTTGCTTGTTTTGCTTTTTTACTTTGTAGATCATTATTAAAAGTCTGCAGAGAATGTTTTTCTATAACTATCATTTAACTGATTATTGTACATTTTGTTTCAAGTTATTTACATTTTAAAATAGTTTTAGATTTTATGTGATTATTTTTCATGAATGTAATTATTTATTGTTAGAAATTCCTGATTTAAGATCTTTTTTGTTATTCATGAAAAGGGCATTTTATTTTAGTCACTACATGTCTCATCAACATCTTAAAACAGGTAACATTTCTATACATTAAATTAAAGCCACCTTGGCCTGTGTCCCAGAAAGGTCTGTTGGAATTATGTTAATCTATTAATTTATTTATTTTGTGTCATTCTATAAAGTGTTCCAAAATACCTGTAAAAGATAACGTTGGTAGTTCATAATAGCTTTATTTTGTCATCATAATATAATTAATTGGACTGCAATAAAAATGTTTTTATCTTACATTTAATTCTAACTAATTGGAGTTTCTAATTTTCAAGAAACTCTGTGTTTCTGCTTACAGCTCTTTCATGTTGCATATACATGTCTCAAAATGATTGCTTACGAACTTAAATGATGCACGTCTAAAGACACACTTTATTATATCTGATGATGTCATGAATCACTGTCTAGATATATGTAACTTAAATAAAAGCAAAATGCTTTTAAGTGTTTTTCACATGAGGATGTAGAAATGTTACAAAATCAACTCATTTACATTAATTTAAACTAAAAATGTAATTCTCCACTTATTGATTGTCATTCTGTTAGTTGCTACCCTTGTGGTTGAACAAAATGAGTCAATCTTCTAAAATAATATCAAACAGATTCCTTGAATGATGGTCAAGTTTTTATTAAAGATATCTGGCAAAAATATACAGGGAACAGAGGTTACTCTCTATTTCGCCCAATCTTCCTGTTTACTCTTCTTGCTCTCTCCGAGAAGGTTAGGCTAGGTTTCTTTATTCGTACCCGTAGGTAAATTTGCAATTCTGAGAACTAGTCAACATTAAAACATATTATACAAAGATAAAACACAAAGTACATGTTTAAATATAAACCTTGTATGTGCTCCAGATATATTTATATACTACATATATATTATATAAATATAGGATGTGCCTAAGATACAACAGAAATTTAAGCCACTGGACAATAACAAAGATAAGAAGCCGTGTCAGGGGCGACCAGATCCCTACTTGTTCATCAAGGAAAGGTCAGCGGGGACAAAACTTTTACTAAAACGATTCATATGGCTTATTTGCATTAAAAACCTACGACCAGATGGAAGCAATCGAAACTCTGAATGCAAAGGATGCGCAATGTCTTTTAGGATGCTTTGGGCCATCCTTTCTAACTGTCTATCATACAGAAAGTCCAAACTGGTCTGAAGCTGGCCGATGACTTTACTTGACCACTTGACCAGCTGGTTCAGGGCGTTTTTGTTTCTAACAGAGGAGCTCCCATACCAGGCGACCAAGCAGAAAGCTAGGGTCATTTCGATGAATGCCCGATAAAAAAGTGTCATCACAGTTTTATCTACAGTACATGAAAGAAGGACAGTTTCCGAAGACAATACAGTCGTTGGTGACCCTTTTTACAAACAACAGCACAGTTTTCATTAAAATTCAGTTTACATTCTATAATTGTTCCAAGATATTTCTAGGACTCCACACACTCCACTGGTTGTCCCTTTATATATGTTACTTCATGTGGGAGAGCGCTCTTCCTGAAGTCGATGATCATATCCTTTGTTTTTGCAACATTTAAGAGAAGATATGACTCATCACATCATTTGACAAAGTCCCTTACAACTGGGCCATGCTGACTTTCATTTTTGTGAAGTAAACTTACAATAACCGAGTCATCTGCATATTTCAAGATGATTCTGTTTTCATGGTCACTCTGACACATACTAGTGTACAATATAAACAACAAGGGTGAGAGAACGGAACCTTGGAGGATCAGCCTGTCGAAACATTGCACAGGTCAGAGAGTTCACCATTGACTCTCACTCTTTGATTTCTGTTATTTAAAAAGTCAAGAACCCACCCTACAATGTTTAAATCAAGATTGAAATGTTCTATAAGCCGTTTGGCCAGCAGATATGGTTGCATCGTATTGAAAGCTGACGTGAAGTCAATAAAAAGTAGGTGTGCATGACTCCCTTTCCCCTCCAAGTGTTTGAAGAGCAGATGAAGCAAAGCTAAAGTGGCATCCTCCACATCTCTTTTCGACCTGTAAGCGAACTGCATGGGGTCAAGAGCATGTTCAGTTTTACAAAAAATTTCTGATTTAAATAGCTTTTCAAAATTTTTCATAACATTGGATGTTAGTGCTACAGGCCGAAAGTCCTCCAACCTTTTGGGTCTATTCGATTTAGGGACTGGGACAATCACTGAATCTTTCCAGATTTGCGATACCTGTTGCTTTCCTAGCGACAGATTGAAAATGTGCAAGAAAATTGTACTCAGTTCTTTAGCAAAATTTTTAAGAGTGTGGCCGCAGATGTTATCTGGACCCCAACTCTTGTTAACTTTGGTCGACTTAAAGACCTTTTCCACTTGTTTTTGTGAAATCTCAAAATGTTGATTATTTTTCAAGTTATTTTTAAGTTCCTGAACCTCATTTATGAAATCAGAGGTTTCAAAGCGAGAATAGAGATCATTAAATGCATTTGCCAAATTAATACTTGATTTAAAACCTTCAAGGAGCACCTGACAACTGCCTTCATTGTGAAGACCAGTCAAGGTTTTAATGCTACACCAAAAAGAGCCCAGTTTGTTCTCATCCATCTTTTCTCCAACTCATTTTTATACCTTTTTTTGGCCCTTAAAATCTCACATTTTAGTGATTTACTAATGTTTTAAAGTTCCATGGCTTATCCCTGCTTAACAACTATCCTTTTTTCCTGTATACATGATATAACAGATTTATTTACCCAAGGCTGATTATTCGGGTATAATTTAATCTGTTTAGATGGGTTTCAAACTGAAGCCCTTTTTTTCTTCAGCCTTACAGTAAGTCTCTGTCAGTGGTTACAGTGGTCATTTTCCTTCCAGCCAGCTGAGAAATCGATGCCCCCCCCCCCCCCCCCCCACCTCTCTTCACTTACCTGCCTGCTCTCAGCACTCTTTATCTTGTCAACTATTTGGACCCTCTTTCTGCATTCTCATCTGGTAGAATCAACCATGGATTTGGTTCTGGTCAGCTGGTCTCTTAATGCGATTTTAACATCAAAAAGGGAGGTACGAGCTGTCCTGACGTTATATTGTGGAGGGCCTTGGATCCCTTGCTTTGAACATCTAGTATGTTGGAAACTTTTATATAACTGGACTCATGATAATGTATTTGCTGATTATTGCAGGTGCATTTTCTAAGGTATCATAATCTTCAAAGCTAAATGCAGCAATTGGCAGGCTGACAGGCTACAGGAGAGCTGCGGTGATGCTGTAACTCTCAGACTCAGCTGGCTGGAAGGAAAATGACCACTGTGATCACTGACAGAGACTTACTGTAAGGCTGAAGAAAAAAAGAGCTTCAGTTTGAAACTCATACAATATAGACCCTCCCTTGGCCTTGGTAGGTATTTCAATACTCCCTCTGATATGTGTAAAAGGACGTTCCGTCCTCCACAACCCACCCACTCCCTTATATGAAACTGCGAACTGCCATATTCAGCTCTCTTAAGGTTGTATATTACATCACAGTCGACATACTCTGGGATTGAACTGAGAGGAGTTTCATGGACTCACTGATTACTGATGCACATATGTTCATATCACAATCACTGACATGCATGTGTTACTTTGCATGCATGCTCGCGGTACCCCATAGTCTCCACCCCACCTCCTTTGACAGCGGAATAGTGGGACGCTGTTCAGGCTCAAACCGCACCCCCCATGTGCTTCAGTGTTGTTGTTTTTTTGGTGTTTTTCTTTTGCACCTCGACTCCGCCTCCTGTAGAGGGCAGGTCTGAGATGTAAATATAATTTTTTCAACCCCGGTTTTCCTCTGGCCTTTTGAGACCGTTTAATAATAATAGTAGCGCTGCACCATGGTTCCTCCCTCAGTCTACCTGGTCCTGTTGGTTTATTGTTAGTTGTTATATGTTCTTCAATGGGTTGTACTGTATACTGAGTTGCTCCTCATGGGATGATTAAAGTATTCATTCATTCACGCCTCCTAACTAAATTTCTTCAATACATTCCAGCTATCACAGTGTAATCTCTCTGTACGCTGACTCAGTCTCCTTGCTCAGCTCCTCTTTTTAGATTAGTATCCAGCTTCACCTGAGGCAGCATCATTCTTCTTGTCTGTTCAGTGTTCTGTAGATGTCCAGTTGTTTTGATGTCCATCAGATGATGATGCTGAAAAATGTCACTGAATTCTAACATGTTTGTTCAGTATATTAGCAATATGCAGTCACTAACTCAGTTACAAGAGAAATTATTATTCTAATACAAAACTTCCACGTCAACCTCTTGTGGCTAATTAAGATACAAAAATATAGCAACTTATGCTGTAAATGTGGATAAAGCTTAAAATGATGATGGTTATTACTACAAATGAAATCACGCTATATTCATAAAGCACTTTTTGTTCTAATATTATTATTAATAGAGATATGAATAATATTATTTGGATCCACACTTATTAAAAAGACTATATTATTTCTGTTCACTGATTGCTTAGTGAGCAAGCATAATGGCATTTAAATATAGGTTGCTTATTTATTATTTAGCATATCTTTATTTAGTTCTATGTCTAGGTGTGAATGTGAGTAGACTAAAACTATATTGTGAGCATTTTTTAATTTGTCTCATCACAATCTACTGGGATTCCTTACATAGAAAACTTTTAAACTCATTATCACTAAATCCTGTAAAGCACCTTGAATTGCCTTGTGTTGAAAGTGTGCAATATAAATTAAAATGCCTTGCCTCGTCTTAACTGATTGTATTGAAATTAATTTTGTTCTAAAGTGCCTTGAGATGACATTTGTTGTGAATTGGCACTATATAAATAAAAGTGAATTGAATAGAAAACGTGTACCTATAGACTGTGTTTCTTCATGTACAAAGGAAAAATATTTTTGGTAGCACTTTATATTACCTATACCTTATTTACCCTTAATTACACATGAATAAATACATAATTAATTAGTAACAAGTAGTTAATTGAAAATGTGTCCTACTTAATAATTAATTAACTATTACATTAATTAATGCTTTACTTCTACTGATAACTAGTTAAGTATTTTTTGTGAATCTTTCTAAAGTGAAGAGTGTTTATGCTTTATTATATACTTATTAATGTATGTATGCTTCTCATGGAGCTGGTGTCCCTAATGACAAAAATGACAAAATACTAAAACAGTACATGGCAATGGAAAGAAGAACATATTATGTGTGTTTAATTTTTTTAACTTCATATCACAAAATCTAAACATGAACCACATCCATCTGCATAGTTCCTGCAGCGATTTACACAAAATATTACAAAATGTCTTCACAGTGCAATTAACTCTTGTATAAAATATAGTAAAAAAATATAAACATTGCTTACAAAAACATGCATAGTAAATTCAGTTGTTAAAACAAAATATGCATTATAAACAGGAATAATATTAGTCCAAATAAATGTTGTAAACAGAACTCAACAGAAATACTTTCATAGGTAACAAAAGAAAAAGTATCTCATCAGTTTTCCTTCATCTATAATAGAGAGGACAGCATTCCCCATCTTGCAAGTAGGTAGTAATTAATTAATATAAAGCGTAAAAATGCAAAAAGAAAAACTACTTTGTCTTTTAAAGCAAATGTTGTTCTTAAGTATTAATTTAATTGCATAAATATGAAAACACTGAAAATATATGCTGACCATAGAGGAAATGGTTCTTACATGAAGAACAGGCATGAACAGGCATCAGTGGTGGTACTCATCAGTTAACACTTTATTTTAAATCTCTAAATAAGACACAATTTAGTGTATTTTGACCTACTTGTGTTTGTTCATGTTTGGTCATAGTTACAAAATCTCTAGTGGGCTAGTTTAAATTCAGTACATGTAGAGCCAAATATTTTTGTTCATCGTACGATGTAAAAAGTTTGTGAAACACTGCTTCACATTATTTATACTTTTTAGCAATGTCATATATTAACCTTCCAAATGCCCCACCTGGATGTTTCTTTGCAAGCCAGTCATTCCATTCTATTACATCAAGATTGTCAGAAAAGAAAAGTGTCAGTCCGATAACCCCGAAGCCTCCAACCTTGCTCTTTGTATGTCCCTATGTATTATCAGCAATATTAATAATGGCTTGAATACAAACTAATGAATTATCATCACATTTTTACAGCTATTAATACAATTTATAGTGACGGGCTCCCCTTGCTCAGCAGCAGGAAAATAACTAAACTCAAATGTTGGTCTCATTTGACTGTTGGAGTCAATCTGACAACAGGTTAAAGAGAGACGCTTTAAGTTTATACACCATCTTCAGCAAATCACAATAAAAAAAAAATAATCATGATGGAAAAACTGTTCAGAATAAAGTTTTGTACAGGCCACCAAACTGATTTAAAGGGGTAATTTGAAAAAAATTAATATTATGCAAAAGTTCCTTTATTTCAGTAATTCAACTTAAAAAAATGAAGCAAAAAAAATTAGACTCATCACATGCAGAGTGAGATATTTCAAGCCTTTATTTGTTATAATTATAACAATTATAGGTTACAGTTTGTAAAAAAAAAACTAATTTCAAATGTCAGAAAATTAGAATATTGTGAAAAGTTTCAATATTTAGTGTCATGATAAGTGTCACACTCTAACCAGCTAATACCCACAAACAGCAGCATACTGGTCTTCAAAAACACCTTAGCAGAGCCACAGGCTGATAGCATCCATGCCAAGCCACACCGAGGCAGAAAGTGATGCAAAAGGGACCCTAACCAACTACTGAATGCATATATATGATTAGACTTTTCAAATTTCCAAAATTTCTCTATTTAAAGTCCTTGTTCTATCAAATTTATGTAATATTCTAATTTTTGGAGATTTTGAATTTGGGATTTTCATAAACTGTAGGGCATTTTCATCAAAATTATAACAAATAAAGGCTTGAAATCTCTCGCTTTACCTGTAATGAGTCTATATATTAGTTTAATCTTTTATGTTGAATTACTAAAATAATGAACTTTTGCACAATATTCAAATTTCAACTATTTCAAGTTTCAGCTGTGCATCAATTATGTGTTATCTAATAAAAAAAGTATTTTGGACAGTGACGCAGAGTAATTTTGATATATTCTAATATAATTCTTTCCTGATACCTGTCTGGCTTCTATCAGCAATTGATCCCATTCTCTCCTTATCTGAAGACCCTGCATAATCCACTTAGCTGCAGCTGCTGGCCTCACATCTCCTGCCTGACTCTGATCTTTATGTTGGGAGAATAACAATTTCTTTCAAATATGTTGCTAGCAATAGTGGGTACACGTTCTGCACAGAAATGAAAGAAGACTGGGATTACTCTACGCATGAACTAACTAGTAAGTTATGTAATGTAAGCAACATTAGTATTGTTAACTAGCTTAAAACGATATATTTGCAAGTATTAACTTGATATCATTTAGCTAATATTACCTGCATTCAACAGCGAAAATTAACTTACACCTTGTTTCGAAAAACCTCTGCAAAGTTTTTTGCCTTTTACTGTGTCTTTTTTAACAAGTTGCTCTACTCTGCAGAACATGTCTGTGATTGACCAATCCCATAGTTAGTGTGTGCGTTTAAAGACAGCTCCTAAAAATATGTTACCGCACGTTAAATAGCAGTAACAGCTGAAAAAAACTCCAGGGGACAGAGGGCACTGACACGGAAAGTGTGGGGGGCATTTTCCATACATTACGCGGTTATGCCCATGGCCTTGCACTAACCACTTTGCTACACAATGACTCAAACATCCTGAATTTAAATAAGAATTATAACTTCATGTCCATTGTTAACTAAGCAACTTGGAACTTGATTGAAACATCTTAGTTCAACATGAATGAATAAAGTTCATGTCTAGGTAAGAGGTTTTACATAAAATGAACGCAATTTAGTTATGTAGATCTACCGTATATCTATCTAATGCATTTTATTTACATAGAAACCACATATTAGGGTTAAGTAATTTGAACAAATTACTTAAACAAACAAAATAAAATAATTTTTTTTGTGTTTGGGAGGTTTTTCTGTGCTTGAATAAACTGATGAAAACATACAAACAGTGCTATTATCTCATTAATTTACATCACCTGATTGGTTTGCTCTGAGTATGTCATAACCACATGTAAATTAACTTCCCATTCAACTTTGCTACTTTGAAAAGACAACTGTTGTGTTATGGTTACCAGTGCTTGGTTACTGTTTTCCTCTGAACTTTGCTCATTAGGTTAATGACTTTAATGTTTACAAAGTAACACTGGGTGTGCTACAGTGAGCCCTCCAGAGTAACATCTCCTCAGTACTTTTCCCTGGTAATGAACCTCAGAGGGTGTTGTGATGCAATGCTGTAAACAATCTCTGTTTGATTTCAGAACATTGATAAAGTTGTCTGAAAGGGCCTTTTGGCATCTTTCATATGTTTTGTTGATTTTGTTTGAATTATTTTGAATATAGGCATCTTACATGAGATACAAATATCTAACAGCAGAGAAGATACAGTAAGACTAAAATAAATATTATGTTACCTCTCACAGCAGGTTTAATTTTTGAATCGGATTCATTCATTCAACCAACATTTTTTTTTCTGTAAGTAAATAACAGGCATCAGGTAGGTAGGTAGATGGGCAGGTGGTAGTAGGTATGTAGGTAGGTCCTCTTGCTCTCCATAGGTGGTGTCCCATCCATTCCAAGCTCAGGTCTTCTACCGCAGGCGTCGGAGCTTGAGGTTTCTACACGGTGTCTTTGCTGTTCCAAGTACTGCGCTTTTCTGGACTAAGATGTTGGAGGTTCTTCCAGGGAACTGTTGAAGCCATTCATCCAGTTTGGGGGTCACTTCCCCAAGTGCTCCGATTACCATGAGTTCTACTGTCACCTTCACCTTCCAAGCCTTCACTAGCTCCTCTCTGAGCCCTTGGTATTTCTCGAGTTTCTCATATTCCTTCTCCTTGATGTTACCATCACTTGGTATTGCCACATCCACCACAATGGTTTTCTTCTGCTCTATATAAACCACCACAATGTCTGGTTGGTTCGCCATTACCATCTTGTCTGTCTATATCTGGAAGTCCCACAGGATCTTTGATCGGTCATTCTCCACCACCTTTGGAGGTGTTTCCCACTTTGACCTTGGGGTTTCCAACCCGCTGCACAGATGTTTCTGTACAGTATGCTAGCCACTTGGTTATTCCTTTCCATGTATGCTTTCCCTCCCAGCATCTTACACCCTGCAGTTATGTGCTGGATTGTCTCAGGTGCCTCTTTGCACAGCCTACACCTTTGGGTCTAGTCTGCTGTGGTAGATCGGATCCTTTATCGCTCTGGTGCTCAGATCAGGAATTAACAACATTCACCACAGCATAAGGGATAATGGCGCTGCGAGTCAAACGCGTGGGTTAAAGAATATGAATGACATGACAAAAAGGCTCATGTATTGTGGAGTTAGTTCAGATCGAGACTGTTTGTATTCAGACCTGTAGCGAAGCGAACTGCTGTCCGTTTGGAACCGGACTGAGACCACCTAAAAAAGTTGGTCTTGGTCTGCTTCTCTGATCCGCATCGTTTGTGTGTATTCACAACTGCATAAAAGGTCCGGACTAATGTTCCAAATGAACGCTGGTCCATTTAAAGTGGACTAAACAGTGCAGGGGTCTCATTTATAAAACATTAAGTAGAATCCCTACCAAAAGTGTACGTACGACCAAAACAAAAAGTTTGCGTACGCCAAAAAGATTTCTGATTTATAAAACCATGCCTACGCACAGGTGTAAGCAATTTCCCCTTTATAAATCACAGCCTTCTTGGAAGTTTGCGCACGTGAATTTGGCTCACATCCCGCCCTGAACAGGCCCAAATCTGGCTATAAAATGTCAATGCAAAGCAGGACATGAATATTGATGCATATGAAGAAGAGGGGAAATATGGCAACAACAAAAGAAAAACAAGAAGATAAACTTTACGGTGATGTTGATTGAAGTGCTAGTGGGTGAAGTGGAGGCTAGAAGAGACATTTTATTTGGTGGACACAGCAGCGGTGTCACAAATAAAGGAAGAACTGCGAGTGGCAGACTGTCAGTGCAACTGACAGCACGGTACCCAAATTTTTTTTTTTCAAGTGGTCGGACCTCAAAGTTGAGGGGGGGAAAAAAACACTTGCCTCCCACCGCCAGAGTGGGTCTGCTACTGGAGGGGGTACGTGTACACCCGAGCTGACACCAAATTATTTTAAGGAGACAGACTAATATGCCGTGTCTTTTCAGCTCTTAGGTGGCGAGGATTAGGAGGCTGATGGAAGATGAGGTTGCCCAGCGTCTAGTGACAGCCATTAGTATCTTAAATGATACAATAAACAATTTTTACATCCTGGCCTGATCCTTGCTCCCTGGGTGAAGGCTTCCTGTCGAGGAGGAGGCGGCTGTGGGTCGGGGTTCTCATGCTGGGGAGGTGGTATAGGTGATGTATTGCCTGCTCATTTTAATGATCCCATCCAAGACTGCAGGCATTATTGCGTTCAGGGACGGCAGATGATTCAATTTATTAATTGGCACACAGTCCCGGCCCTTTTAACTGAGTTTGAGGTTTTGAGATAAATTTTATGTATCTATTTTAATATTGACAAATGTTTTTAGAAGAGCTACAGCTCACTGCAAAGCTACAATAAAGATATCATTGCTGGTTTGGATGTTTATAATAACATGAATCCATAATTAATGTTTGGTGGGAGGTGAAATGATATGCGTGAGAGGAGTAATATGCAGTCTGGCTGCAGTTAACCCCCTCACCAACTGCGTCGTCGATTACCTCGTCTCCAAAATGTCCGTACGCACGGGTCAGAGTTAACGTACCTGTGCGCACATTTTCCCGTCAAGTCTGTTTTTTATAAATCACATATTTTGCTTTGAAAGTGGCGTACGCCAGTTTCAGGCCCCGTTTTGTGCGTACGCAACGTTTATAAATGAGACCCCAGGTCTGAATACACACTAACACAAAAATGTGGAAATCACAGTGGATTTAAAAAAAAATGTATTTCTATCTAGTTGCATGACATAAGAATTTGATACATCAGACATACATAACTCAGTTTTTGGTACAGAAACCTTTGTTTGCAATTACAGAGATCGGACATTTTTTGTAGCTCTTCACCAGGTTTTCACATACTGCAGCAAGGATTTTGGCCCACTCCTCCAAACCGATTTTCTCCAGAACGTTCAGGTTTCAGGGCTGTCGCTGGGCAACACGGATTTTCAGCTCTCTCCAAAAATTTTCTATTGGAGAGAAAAATCTGTTTTTGCAAACGAATGGAGAAAGCTCTGTCACCCCAGGTTTGGAGCTTGGTCCATGTGTGTGAGGAGTTTTGCGTTAAGGTAGCAGAGGGAGAGGGATGGGGTGTGGCGGTGGAGTAGGTCCAACAGGTAAGTGGGAGCCAGGTTATGGAAGGCTTTAAATGTGATGACAAGGAGTTTAAACTAGATGTGCTGAGGGACAGGGAGCCAGTGAAGGTTTTGAAGGATTATGTGATCACATGCACAGGTGTGGGTTAGGAGACGGGCAGCGGAATTTTGGATATATTGAAGTTTGGTGAGGGTTTACTACTAATGTTGTTGAAATATACCCCACTTTATCGTGACCTGCATTAAATTTCAAGTTGCAGTAGACTTTTTTTTTATCTTGAAAATATTTAAACTGAAATTTAGGAATTTTGTTTTCAAAATGTAATGTATGTAATTCAATTCACTTCACTTTTATTTATATTGAGCCAACTCACAACAAATGTCATCTCAAGGCACTTTATAACAAAAGTCATTTCATTACAATTATACAAACATTCTAATCAGTTAAAGAGTTTGCTATGTAAGGAATTTCAGCAGATTGTGTTGAGTCATCAACGTGAGATTGGGCCCGGATTATGCAGACTGCTACCAGCAGCACTTCCTCAAAAATCCCTCATACTGAGCAAGTATGTAGCCACAGTGGAGAGGAAAAAAATCCCCTTTAACAGGAAGAAACCTCCAAGAAACTGGCTTATTACAAACGGTCATCTGCCATGACCATCTGGGGTCTGAGAAGACAGAGAAGAGACTGCATAGAGGATTCTTGGTCACTTTGAGCATCATCTGGACCGATGTTCCCCATTCAGTAGAGGACATTGTAGTTGAGCAGGGTCCCAGACTGGGTGGAGCTTCTATGGGGAGAAAAACACTGAGAGAAAACAGGGTTAACAATCGCAATAACCGCAGAAAAAATACATTTGAAGAGTAGTAGAAGAGAAAAGCAGAAGAGAGAAGAACAGTGATCAGTCTGTTCTCCAACAGTCTAAACCTATAGCAACATAAGTACAAAAATAGCTAAGCATAACCTAAGCCATTCTAACAATAAGATTTGTCAAAAATGAAGGTTTTAAGCCTAGTCTTGAAAATAGACGGCGTATCTGCCTCACAGACTGAAACTGGGAGCTGGTTCAACGGGAGATGAACTCAAAGATCTGCCTCCCATTCTACTTTTAGAAATCCTACGAACTACCAGTAGACGTGCAGGCCTGATAGCGCTCCGGCACCACACTGGATTTCCGGTGTACTGAAGTGTTTGATTTAAAAAAATTAGGTTCGCATGATATGAAAATTCCCAAGATCTGAGAGGTTCTTTCACTCTAAAACCGACCACTCTAGGCCTACTTAAGCCAATTTGTTATAGAGTACGGGCCGGTCTTGGGTTTTCAGAGTGATGTAGCAGTTACTCCACGTGCAAATGTGTTTTAGGAGGATTTTTGTTGATATATTTGAGCGCATGCGCGAGTGGTTGGGTCGCAGAAAGCAAAAAACAATTACGCCGACTATAGAGACCCAACGAACACTTCGAACACGGTTAGTAGGCAACGACCCCAATATAACCCCTTTAACAGCTGAGAACGGGGAGAGCTTTAGAGAGAAACTTACAATTGCAATTGACTGCAAAATGGAAGTTATTTAAAGACCCTTTTAGATATATGAAAGACGTTAGTTTGATTAACAGGTATTACACCATTTTCTGCGACCATCATATTCTGTGACTCTGATTGGCTCTGAGTGGTACTTGATTAGCAACTATTTTCTCAAGAATTTTGGATACGAAAGGAAGGTTAGATATAGGTCTCTAATTAGCTAAGTCATCTTGATTGAGGGAGCGTTTCTTAAGTAAAGGTTTAACTACAGCAACCTTAAATTCCTGGGGCAAATATCCATGTCAGATGAAAGGACAACCAAGTCGATCATCGAGCTGCAGCCTAGGGTGTCCTGGTGCCAAGTGCGCACATGAACACCCTTATGCTTGAACATGGCGTTCGTTATGGACAATCCATGACGAGCACAGAAGTCCAATAACAAAGCACCGCTCCAGTTCATATCGGGGGGGCCAATCCACCCAACCACGCCTCTCCAGGTCTCACTGTTATTGCCCATGTGGGCGTTGAAGTCCCCCAGCAGAATGAGGGAGTCCCCAGAAGGAGCACTCTCCAGCACCCCCTCCAAGGACTCCAAGAAGGGTGGGTAATCTGATCTACTGTTTGTGCATAAACACAAACAACAGTCAGGACCCATCCCCTCATCTGTAGGCGGAGGGAGGCTACCTTCTCATTCACCGGGGTAAACCCCAACCTACAGGCGCCGAGATGGGGGGCAGCAAGAATACCCACCCCAGCTCAGCGCCTCTCAACGGAAGCAACTCAAAAGTGGAAGAGAGTCCAACCCCTCTCGAGGAGATAGGTTCCAGAGCCAGAGCTGTGTGTCAAGGCAAGGCCGGCGATGTCCAGTCGGAACCTCTCAACCTCAATCACCAGCTCTGGCTCCTTCCCCACCAGAGAGGTGACATTCCACATCCCAAGAGCCAGCTTCTGCAGCCGAGGATCGAAACGCCAAGGTCCCCGCCTTTGGCCACCTCCCATCTTGCGCTGCACCCGATCCCTACGACCCTTCCCACAGGTGGTGAGCTCAAGGAAAGGGGGGCCAATTTTGCCCCAACTACAGGCCTGGCTCCAGAGTGGGGCTTTGGTGACCCGCGTCCGGGCAAGGGGACACTAAGTCCAAAGTTTCCTCTCATCTGCACTTTGTCTGATCCCTCACCTAGGACCAGTTTGCCATGGGTGACCATACCAGGGGCATAAAGCCCCCGACAACTTAGCTCTTAGGATAATTGGGAGAAACTCGCTTCAAGGAACTTAAAGACCACCATGTGAATCCTAAGTGAAAGTGTCAGTGAAAGAAGCTGGTGTTCATGGCTGCTTAGCCACATCTGAGGACAAGCTAACTGCATCCTCACGGCCATGAGGGTCACTGTAACCAGCTACTGCATCCATTATTAATGTTGCATGACACTCTTTCCTCATTAATGCACACGTCAGGAGAACTTTAAACGTTAATAAGGTCTTTTTGGGTAGAGGCAAATATGTTAGTGTAGTCGGATTGTAGACTCTTAATAAAATGAGAGAGATTCCTTTAAACATTTCAGAGGTTTTAATATGATTTGAATTGATCATACAGGAGGACAGTAACCATTACAGTAGAATGCAGAGTACTGACCTGTCTCAATCTTACAACAACAAGCTTATATTATTTCTAGCAACCTTGGTCTATCTATTCTACTCGATAAAGTACAACTCTCAAGGTGAAAATCAGAGACTTGAAGGCGCCTTTCTCTTTGATTAGAAAGCTGTGAACTTTGTAGACTTTTAAGGATGCCCAGACGAAGAGCCATCTCCATGGAAACACAGGATGTGGACTATAATTATTAAACTCTCTGACCATGACTTGGGTAAAGGCATAACTCAATACGACTAGACATTCAAACTAATTATACAACATTAAGTAAACATACACTACATCCTGCACCACCTAGACTCTGCAGGTACCTACGCTCGGGTCCTGTTTGTGGACTTCAGCTCTGCGTTTAACACCATTTTACCAGAGCTCCTCCACCAAAAACTGTCCCAGCTCACCGTGCCTCCCTCCACCTGTCAGTGGATTACCAGTTTCCTGACTGACAGGAGGCAGCAGGTGAAACTGGGTAAGTTCACATCCAGCTCCCGTTCCCTCAGCATCGGCGCCCCCCAGGGATGTGTTCTCTCCCCACTGCTTTTCTCCCTTTACACCACTGACTGCACGTCGAGGGACCCTTCTGTGAAACTCCAGAAGTTTGCAGATGATGGCTGCTTAGCCACATCTGAGGACAAGCTAACTGCATCCTGCGTTTAACACCATTTGCGTTTAACACCATTTGCAGATGACACCACCGTCATTGGACTCATCCGCGACGGCGACGAGTCTGTGTACAGAAAGGAAGTGGAACAGCTGGTTCTCTGGTGCAGTCAGAACCACCTGGAGCTAAATCCGCTCAAAACTGTGGAGATGACAGTGGACTTCAGGAAGAGACCACCATCAACATCTCCTCTCATGATCCTCAACAAGCCAGTCCCCACAGTGGAGTCTTTCAGGTTCCTAGGATCCACCATCACACGGGACCTGAAGTGGACCTCACACATCAACATAATAAGGAAAAAGGCCCAGCAAAGGCTGTACTTTCTGCGTCAGCTCAGGAAGTTCAACCTGCCCCAGGAGCTGCTGATCATCTTCTACACAGCAATAGTCCAGTCTGTCCTGACCTCATCCATCTCTGTCTGGTTCGGATCCGCCACCAGGCAAGACAAGGACAGACTGCAGAGAACAGTCAGGACTGCAGAGAGGATCGTAGGAACCGATCTTCCCTCCATTCAGGACCTATTCCGGGCCAGGGTCAGGAAGCGGGCCAGGAAAATCACCACTGACCCCTCACACCCTGGCCACAATCTGTTTAGGCTCCTCCCCTCAGGTCGGCGTTACAGAGCGTTGTACGCCAAAACCACCCGACACAAAAACAGTTTTTTCCCCCAGGCTGTCGCTCTGACGAACTCTGTCTAGTCACAGTGTGTGAGTGCACTCACATAACAATAAACTATAACTCTGCACTTCTGTACATACTCACTGTAAAATAACCCCGGCTTGGTGTATATATTATCCTTTATTATTTACGATCTGATATTTATTTGTATTTTTACTTATTTTTGTTCATATTTTTCTTTTTTTTCTTTTTTTTTATTTCACTTATTCAAGTTCTGTACTGGAGGAAAAAGTTTGCCGGAGTCAAATTCCTTGTATGTGACATACTTGGCCAATAAACTGATTCTGATTCTGATTCTGATTCTGATCACAGTTGATTACAAAGTACAGATAAATTATTACACTAAATTTCTCCACCACATTAGGATAACTAATTTTAATGGTGTGTTTTTTATTGTTGTTAACTTGTTTAAGTTTAATCTGTATCTGTTTGGGTAAACCAGGCCTTGTCCTGAAGTTTTAAACAGTGTTTTTAATAGACGTTCCTGAAAAAGAGTACTTAATCAAATAGGAGTTTTTCCTGTTTTTGTTAAATGTTTAATAAATGTATATGAGCTACTTCAAATGCCCCATGTGCGTTACATGGAGCTAAAGCTAAGATTAGCCCACATGTTCCCTCAGTGAATGAACAGTCAGAGGTGTTCTAACAGAGATTGGTTCAGAAAAGATTAAGAACAGAAACTAATCTTATTAGCCGTGTTTGAAACCCCCTTTTTGTATCAAAATACTGGAGTTAGATTGTATCCAAATAGAAGTAATTTCCCAAAAGTTCAACTACTTCTTATCCAAATCATTTTTAAACTAACATTTCTTGATCCAAATGATGTTGTAATTTGGCTTACACATAAATAAATGGTGCTAATTAGTTAAAACTAATTACGATTGGTAAACTAATTAGCTTTCATCCCAGCATTTGCAAATCATTCCGTCTATCTATCTATCTATCTATCTATCTATCTATCTATCTATCTATCTATCTATCTATCTATCTATCTATCTATCTATCTATCTATCTATCTATCTATCATAGATAAATATATGTGCTGAAAAATGAAACCATATTATCAAAGCCAACATATCTATTTTATTTTTGGTTAGTGAACACCATAAAACATAACTAAGTAATGAATACCACCATCACCTCTTCATAAACTCCAAACAGTGATGACAGCAGAAACAAAGATCAGCAGCTAACAAGACAGTGCTAGTCCTTCTCTTTAAAGAACAGAATTCAAATTGTGCACACACACACCCAAACACTCCTGTCTGTCTACTCTCCTCCTCTAGCACTCCTATCTGCTGCGCCTCCTCACCTGTGGTTCCCTGCTGTGCGGTTTCCTTTGTGCTTGCAGGTGCTGCCTGTATACTCTTCTTTGCCTGGTGCGTCACTAAGCAAGCTATGTCCAACTTCTTTGGTTGACTGAAGGAATTCTGTCAGTTTAGGAATTTTCTTTCTTACTTCTTTGTCTCGAAGCCCGTTCTCACGAATCGCCTTCCTTTTCTGAGCACCGCTCTCAAATTTCTTCTGACTTTTTTTCCACGTTTCTTTACATCTCGATGACCATGCCCTGAAATCATCTAAATTGTACGATTGGATAGCTCATGGTGCAAAGGGAACTTTAGAGGCCAAGTGGGTGAAGTAGGTAATTTCTAATTTGGATCAACCAGCAGCCTTAAATTAGTTATTAGTAAATTAGTTATGCTTTATTATTTATTTTAGCTGCTGAGTTATTAGCTATATCTCTTAAAAACAGACCAGAATCCTTTGGTAATCAACAAAACTGGAATATTTCTAAAGCATTGGGATTATATTTAAATATGAAAAATGTGATTTTATGTCAATACATGATAGTGATAAAACTGACTTATATGGCATTCCAGTAAAAAATCAGGTAAAATCTTTAGGAATGATTATAACTAAAAATGCTAAAACCAGAGAAGACTAAAATATTTTACTCGTCATAAAAATAAAAATAAATCTATACTCAACTCCTGGTCGCAGGCAACTCCTTGCAGAAAGACACTCCGATAGAAATCCTCTGTAAGTTACTGTATGAACTACTTTGGGAGGTTTCAGTACATCTCTTAGAGATGATTTGGAATACCCTATGTTGTCAAATACAGTATGATCCATCTCTGCCAACCACCCTTCACAGAATAATTTCATACTGATCCAGAATGTTTGCAAACTAAACTGAAACAGTGTAAAATCCTTTGTAGAAATGATCATATTATAGTTATTATTCACATGATAAATATTCAAAATAGTTTTATTTAAAATTCACATCGTTTTTTATAAGTCAGGGACCAACAAAGCTTCATTACTTTGTTTGACAAAGTTATCGAATATGCATATTTCAAAACGGTCAAAACGACCGCCTTGGATGTTCTAATATTTAAATGTATTTGCCTTTTCAAAAAAATCGAGACATCATTTTGACAGAGGTCAACTGATAGTCAATATAAAAACTTATTTTTGACTGCATTGATAAGTTACCTAAAACAGAGAAAAAAAAAAACAGAAAAAAAAACTGTAAAAGCACAGTGTGTAATTTTCGGCCAGTAGGGGATAGTGCATACCTAAATTATCACAAGCATACAGTATCTGTGTCTTCGAGTAAGAAACTCAACAACGGAGGTCCAACTAGTGCTGTTTTCAAACGCTCATTTCCCTGAGAATTATACATTCGCAGCAACATGACGAGCACATCAGTCTCATCAGTCTCTCTTTCATTGCTTGGAACTAGCAAAGAGGTAAAAATTTATTTATGGCGAACCTTTTTTGCATTTTGAGGTGTAAATTAATGTTTTAATAGCAGGCGTGTTCCGTGCGCTTCGTCCGTCCGGGCTCTTGTAGAAGTAAAGACCTCATCTAATATGGCTTTCCCCTGAAAAGAGGACCTGCGCCTATGTATTTTAAAACTGATTTTTAAAGTCATATTTTACAATATAACCAAGATTTTGCAATTAATGTTCTTTAAGTAATTATTATTACATAATATTTTAATGGCTATTTTCAAAGATGTACTGCAAAAACTACACACTGTCACTTTAAGTCAGAAAACATCACTTTAACTGAATAATGCACACTTTAATGTAGCGATAACTCACTATGAAATGTGCTGAAACTATATAGTGAACCAAAACGCATAAACAACCATGAATACTGCGGTTTTACGCTCTTTGCATTGCAATATGGGGGCTGGTGGCTATCAGCAGGACAGAGACAACAGCCAAAGCAGATGTGGAAACTATATGGAGTGCTTCTGAACGAGTTTACAAGCACAGTCAAAAGAACAAAACATAAAACTGATGGCGTGTCAGTTGGTAAACCATCAAACAATTTCCCTGGTACTGTATCGCATCATCATGCCCAAATAACCCTGGAGTAAGCACTTATTCCTTACCAGTCCAGTAGCAACACAGCTAGTTCAGCATACATACATCCTGCTGTATCTCTTATGTCTCATTCACAGGGGCTGACCACACAAAACTGAAAAGTTGTAACACTGGGTTTTAGAAGCTAATCCTACTTTGACCTAACCCTAAACTGAACAACAGTTTGACAGAAAAGATCTTTCACAGCAGTGAAGGGAAGCAATTGTTTTCTGACCTGTCTTTTCCCGTATTGGTGCTCCGCCAACATAACACTGGAACTTTCCTTATCCCTGATTTACAGGGATAAGGAAAGGCTAATGGGCTTTATGCACAGCTCGCTTAGTAGAACCTTCGGTTTGCAGCTATCAGTTTTCACACTTTTCGCTCAGACCAGCAACTACGAAAGAAATGGATTGTGAATATTAGAAGAGAAAACTTCTTTATCTCTAATCACATCTGTGTCTGCAGTAGACAAAACAGACAAAACATGTGTGAAAAAGTTTAGCGGACTACAACTGCAGACAAAGGAGGAGAGCGAGGGTCGTAGACTCCAGGCCGATGAAAGGAGCATTAAACACGGAGAAAACATATATATAAATCTCACCATATTATCGGGGATAACGCTGTTGATGAAGTGAGAGTCAACATGGAGGAGAAGCTCTACAAGTTCTAGGTGAGTGTTTTACGTGTTATAGCTAGTGCTAGCTCCCGTTAGCCAAATGGCGTCATATATGCAACTTCTGACTTCTGATTTGTAGGCATTTTAAATGTGAATTTTTACAACCAAATAAATCTCAAATCATTGGACAAACACATTTGAAATGTACATCATTAGTTATCATTTAAATCGAAGTACAACATATGTTTCATTCAGGAAGTAAGACAAAGCGGACCAGAAAATAACTTTCATCGCTTCAGTGACTTCCATTCATTATGTTTTCAGGTTGGGTACCCATGGGCCAACCGCAAGGAGAGGAGACTTAGGCCCTCCATAGCCAGAGAAATTCTAATAAGGAGAGAACTCCCACTCTCAGGGTACTTCCGGATTCTGAACTGGGTGCAATTCCCCACTTTTCTCAGGATATAATTTTTTTGTCTAGTAATTTGAAAAGAAATGTTGAAAGGAGATGCAAAGAAATAACAAATTGCTGGGCGTCAGATTTTTTAGAGTCACTTATTTGCTTTAAAAAGTACTTTTAGGTGTCATGACGTCATACACATCATATGACCAGAGCTACTGCTTTACAGCACTCCTTATTTTTTCATTTAAATTTTACAGTAAATACATAACCATAGGCAGATAACAGTGCTGGCAACCCCCAAAAAGTTTTTAGGTTGAAAAAAAAAAACGTTGCCGAAAAAGTCCGCCTTAACATTCTGGTGCCGCTTTGGATGCGACGATGCCGTCAAGCGGTACCTCTGCTTGTAATCAGCCCTTCCTGGACCAATCAGCGGTCATTAGCAAAGTGCTAGCTTGTTATTGGCAACAACAACTTAACCTGTAGGAAAATGAAAGAACATACAGTAGGTACTCGTTATTCCAACTTCCAATGTATAACCCGTGTTGAACTTGCGAAACCTACAATCAAATCGTGGATTTCTCAATTGAAATCGGGTGAAAGAGACAAATTTAGCCGTCTAGCTCAATAGACTCCCATTCATCTTGCACTCATGGCGATTTCCCCCAGTGGAACTCTGGTGGAACTGCAACCCAATTTCATTACAATGGAACTAAATGGAGAGTGGCACAGCTCTCCTAGAACGGCTATGGTATAGCTTAAAACCTTTCACTCGCTTCCTCGCAGATGTCATTGTATTGTTGTGGAAAATCCAGTGGGCATCATCTACCGTGATGCACGGAAGTTCATGAAGAAGGCCAGTTAAAAATTCAATTTCTTCTGGTCTGTATTGGAACAGCTTTTAACCGGAATTGATGGGGCGGGCTTATCGTAACCAGCAAGCGACCGTGCATAAAATCCATTGAGATATGGCTGTTCTGAATATGATTTCGGTGACTGAGCCTTTTTACTGTAATCAAGAGAGGGAGAGGGGCCCACATGCATTAGTGTTTCTCAAACAAATACACTCTCTCAGTCATAGGCACCAAGAATCGTCATTGTTTTACCCCCCTTTTATGGCATCCCAGATCTTCTGATACAAATTTCCATATTTGCATTGTATATTCAGCATGGGGGAAGGTCCCAAATTTATTGCGTGCATCTTGCTTCGGGTTTAACAGGTGCAATACTCTCTTCTCCATGTTACTAAATCAGCTACAGCCTGTTTTTGCGATGCTGTGTGGTGTGCGAAGGTTTTAACAAGCTCAAAACCATTGATAAAAAGGCCTTACATTTAGTTTAAAAAGGGAGTTTTTTTAACTAAAGGACAAGAATGTGTCCTAAAACTCACTGGGAGGAGGTAGTCTACCTGAATCCCTTGAATTTAACTAAAAAATGGTGCTGTTGTGCTAAATGTTGTAAAAAAAAGAAAGGTGATGGCGGTAAAATTCTTGAGTGTTGCGTGTTTTTGTTTTCCACAGTAAAGGATGTCCAAGCTGATTTTATCACAGAGAGTGGGATGTAGTAATGTGCAGTGAAAGTGTTGCACATGCAGGGAGCCTCTAGAGGGAGTAGTGTTTTACTTTTGCTTGATACTTAACTGGTTTAGTTGAAATTCACAAGTGTCACACTAATGAATTCATAAAGTATATGCCTGGTCCCTCTTCAAGCCATTACACAAACAAATATTAAAATAATTGACATGGAAAAAATGCTGTGATATTTCCAAACCTTGCATAATCGAACACAGCAGCAAGAGATAGAAATCAGCTGAAGGTACAGCAGCACCATTAGCGTGTACAAAGGTCATCTATAAAGGAATAAGTTTCAATCACATGCACAAGCTGACACAGTAGGATCATGCCAGTGGCTCAACCGCGTGATTTGGCTCTGATCCTCACATGCCTATGGTTGCTTTTAATGGCTAACAGCAATCACCATGAGAACCCTTAATGGCCCACACCCATGCAGGTGATCACACTGTGATGCCTTTCTTAATCTGATAGCTTTGTATGTAAAGTAGCATTAAGTTCTTCAGAAAATTACAGCACATTAGCTTCTCTCTTTAATGCACCTCCTAAACAACCCTCAGAAGTTGCTGAAACCTCTTGACTGTTGTTGATTTCTCAGCGTTGCTCAGTTGGAACCAGTAACACACCACAAGACTTAAGTTTTTAGGATAATCTGGATCTTATCTAGATTTTAAAATTTGGTCTTTTTTTAACTTCTTAAGTTCTTATGCTTTCCCTTTCTTAATGCTTTGATATGCACCTTTTGAGAAAAAAAGTTGCTTCTCTGCCTAATCCCACCTGGATAAAAATAGTTCAATATTGTATTATGTTATTAATTTCAAGATATTAATTAACATGATGATACGATCAGTGATATGCACTTCATTAGTGGTCATAATACCATGTCTGATATGTGTATATGAACAATAATGATTTAACATAGGCAGAACAAACATAAGGCATGCAGCATCATATTAGACCAGCCAAGTGTTTCCTCTTTTTTCAGCAGGTGGCAGCAGTGACATTTTTCAACTGTGCTTAAAGGAAGGTCTGACCTAGCCAGGACCTCTCATAGGAAAATATTCATTACTTTTATAGACCGTTTTACGAATAGCTCTTTAAACATGGTGAATATCTTGACTCACCTCTGGTGAAACATTTTAAATAAACCAAATTTCTATAGTTCGTTTGAGAAGAGAAGTCAAACCTTTACTGGGTGCAGCAAAAACTTGTTAAAATACTTTTGACACAAGCTAAACTACTTATTGATTATAGTAGCTGTGTTAATAAGATCAAAGCAAAATATATATTGTTTCCTAGACGGTTTAAGTTGTTATAAATAAACAATAAAATATCCATAAAATAATTTTATTTATCTCTCTTTACTAATTATATTAGCCATGTATAATTATGGAGAGTAAGGGAGTTATTACATTTACAGACAATCATGTCTGTTGTTTTTTAGTTACAGGTGTTAATGCATGGTAGGGGTAATCATATTTTGTGTTATTTTTTGTGGGGGGGGTTTTAATGCATCATATCTGAATCTAACATAACAATAGAATACTGGCTACATGGCTTTATTAGGTATGTTATATAGGGTGACATTAGGTAAGATAAGAAACATAAGGTTGGAGCCTACTAGTCTTAAATTTTTTATTTATTTACAGAGAATGTCCGCAAAAGATTTCAAATTGTTTGCATGAGAGTTCTTGAAAAAACAAAATATAGTCTATCTAGGTGTATTTTATGTAGATGAAACTGCACTTCACTTCTGCTGTGGCTACGAAAAACCCAGTTATTTGTGGCACTCACTTCAGACTGGTTGATTAAAATCCCTGCCATGCGATTAAGTTTAATATGGGATATCGAAGCAAAGATCAGGCGCAATTTCCACTCATCAGACCACTTTCAGTGGCTGCTTCTGAAGGTGCAGCAGGCGGGAAAAACGACCATGGATCAATCAGAGGGTCAGCTCTACACAGACAGGATTTGTGCATTCTTTGTGAAGTCTTGTGTTACATCTGTTGTGGATTTATCAATTAAAAGTAATTCATTAATTGATAATTTGTATGATCTATCTGGTGATGCTGAGAATATTAACCAATAATTGTAAATTATTAATTTAATTCTCCCTTCAGATTATTAACAGGGCACCATCCATTTTTTTATCCCAAAAAAATGGATAAAACATATATTTATTAATAAGGGGATTATTAATCAATAATCTCACTTATAATGATTAATGACTAGGGATTACAACAGAAAGATCCTATCTGACGGAAATCAATTCTTGCAGTAATTCACACACACACTCAGAATAAAAGAAACCAGAGATTTGAATCAATTTAACCAATTTATTCTAAAAACACAAATAAAAACAAAATAACACACTACTTATACTAAACGGTTCTGTTAAGACTAAGTGCCTGAGCAATATGGCGATCAGCGATGACGTCCCTTAGGGCTGTCACGGGGCGCCTCCTACCGACATCGTACGCAGCCCCTCGCGTGTACGTGACGCGAACGCGCAGCTCGTTTGATAAGGACAGGGGGGATGTTTTATGACCCCGTTTTATGACTAATTGTTTAACTTGGAGCAAGAGGCCTGCGGTTCCTTCCTAACAAAGAAACCTCATGGCTCTTATCAGTGGGTTAGCTTCTGCTAATACAGGCTCTGGTTGCGAAATGGAAGAAAATGGGTTTCAAAATGTCCTTTGCGTGCTGCGCGTTCCTGGCAGGCACTCTGAGGACGCGGTTGCCTATGACAACAACACTTCACTGTAAACTACCGGAGAAGAAACAAAACTTCTACAGACTAACAATTCTGCTCACTAATAAAAGACAAAACGTACAGGAAACACACAATCGAAATACAAACTCTCACAAATTTACCCGTAAGCAAAACACGGCACGGAGGAATCTCAGAGCGCTCGAGGTAGATGCGGCTCTTCACATCAATGATTATGGATGCATATAATTATAAAGAAAAGCCTCCTAATTTATCCACCCAGGTTGAAGGTACATTTACACAGTCTTACTTTAAAGAGGAAGCTTTGTTGTTAAAAAAGCAGTAAAGCTAGGTTGCAGCACCCACGCTAATTGCTTAGCAAGGTTTTGTTTTGGCCATTAATCCTTCCTCTGGTCACCTCTTGGTCTCTGTCTACTCTCTGGCACATGCTGCAGACTCATAGCTGTATGGTGCCCTCCATCATGTGTGTAATTGTAAATGTTTAAGTTTCTTCTGTGTCAGAACTGGCATTAAAATACATAGTTTTCTAGCGATTGAGCTGACAGGGCTCCCTTCTGCCATGTCACAGATTTAACCTCTGGCATCGTATGCACGACTAAATTTTTATTTAGAAACAGTTTCTATATATTTCTCTAAATTGTGTTTTAAGGGGGGTTCTAGCTTTTGTTGTTGCTTTGTTAAAAGGGGTGAACCAGCTGTTTTACCTAATTACAGAGCAAGTTTTTAAAGTTTTTGTTTGAGAGCAATTTAAGAAGTTCTACTTGCCAATGTTACTTTATCTGAATATTATACAAGCGTCAGGACAAAAAGCAGTATTAACACAGCAGGAATGAAGTAAATTAAATATTACTATTTTATTTAACAAGAATCAATATTGTTGATGACACTGTTTACATGATATCATAAAACCTGAACTCCTCCAATCAAACCTTTCTGAGCAAGCAGTAGCACGGTTTTCAAATTACCCTATAGTAACAAGGTCTGAGTGCATTAAATATCATGTTCTGTGTTCATAATTTGTTACAGTACACAAGGGGGTGGCAAAGTTCTCTGTTTTAGGTCCCAATCTATTTGTCATTTACTCTAATTATCTTGGTCTGAATTTGGAATGGTGCGTTCAGACCGCACATTTTTTCTGTGTCAAGCAATGCTCCCAACGCATGTGGTTTGACGTATATATACATTTTTAAGCTGAAGCTTGCAAACCACGTGGGCGAGCCTTTCTCTGCCAGATGTTGGCTAGACATCGTCAACGTCAGGCGATGTCACCACAGTGAGAAGCTCTGATTGGTTGGCGCACTGCATCAAGTCCATCAAGTCTGTATTTAGTTGTATATATTTGAAAATGACAGACATTAGATATCCATTTCGCCTCTGCCTGAGTTTATAATCTTTTGTTACCCACCAGGCTAGTAGTATCGACACGCGGTCTCCATTTGTCTACAGAGGTGACTGCATGATCTGGTTAAATTACCCTTATTGATAAGCGACCCAACCCTTTTCTCCTCTTGTCCTATGATCTGCTCATCCGCATGTGTGCGGCGTAAGCTTGTCAGCTCATCCTACAGACCACCACCCTATGCTGTCTCACTACACTATCACCAACCACTACTTTGCAGTCACTAATCTCCTTCAAATCACAATGTTTACATTAGATGTAGTCCACCTGAGTGCTTCTACTTCCACTTGTCGTGGTTAGACATAGTACTCTAATTCTTCAATTCTAATTAACTATGAAGTTATCTGACTGTTTATGCAAAAAGTAAGCAAAACTAGAAAAGGTAGTTATTTTCCTCAGAATCCAAATGTTTATTCCAGACGAGACACAACAAACAGGAGAGTAAGATGATCATCAACTATTTTTCACAAGCAATACATGTTGTTTTTCTATTATTTTCCTTGGAGGAAGGTCCACACCCAATGTAGGTCAGATATCACATTTCTACAGACATTATTCCATTGGTCCTCATAGGCTTCTAGGACATAATACACTCATGACCCTTTCACATAATTGGAGTTATTTTCTTCAACCAACAGGATCTTGACAAACTGCAGATATAGTTAACATAGTTCAGCAAACGTTTAACAACGGACTCTGCTTATCTGCTAACCCATGAATGTGTCTAAGAATGTATTAGGTGATGCCATAAATATCTCTTGGGTCTTAGAATAATACATGACAGTTAAAGGAATTTCCTCCCTAAACTTCCCTTGACCCATATTATTCATTAGGTATGCTCTAAAACAGTATTATTGAATCCTATAGATTACATTACCTAAATGTTTTTTATAAATATCCACTACACACTCTTATAAGTTACCCTATGTCCCTGCCTCTTCTGGAATAAAGTATTTACAATAGCTTACGGGTGACCCCGAATAGTCGAATGCATCAAATCATCTAGTTCCCGACAGAATTTCTGCTTTTCTTCTAACTCATATTCTATCTGTGGGGCACAACCACTAACAACAATGATCATTATTCCCTCCATTTCAAGCTTCAATTCATCAGCCTATCTGACACCCTTTTATTTCCAGACATTTTCAGGAAAGTCCACCTTCAAGATAACTCCTACTCCATTTTTCTTTCCTTCTACCCCATGGTAGAAGAACTTGAACCCTTCTCCCATGCTTCCAGCCTTGGTACCTTTCCACCTGGTCTCCTGAGCACAGAATATCCACCTTCCTTCTTTGCATAATGTCCACAAGCTCTCTAGCTTTACCTGTCATAGTTCCAACATTCAAAGTCCCAACTCTTAATCCCATGCTCTTTACTTTCCACTTCTCTCTCTACCTACCAACACGCCTTCCTCCTTTCATCCTTTGACTAAAAGCAGTCCAATTTCCAATGGCACCCTATAGGTCAACAGCGGAGGCAGTCGTTGTTAACCAGAGCCTAAACAAATCTGGTATGGAGTTCATGTTTGTGATTTGCATTGTTGATTTGGTTAAGGTTTTACGTCGGATGCCCTTCCTGACACAACCCTCTGCATTTTTTTCCAGACTTGGGACGTGCACAAGAAATCACAGGGCCCCTTATAGTTGCATTACCAAGTTTTTCAACATCAGTGCCTGGTTAACATTTTACTATTCAGAATACACTCTAAACTCTGTTATTTATAATCTTTCATTATAAAATGTTTTCCCCTGTTAAAAGGTGAGATGAAGTATTTTGTTCTTGTAGCCACCAAGGTAGCTGTTAGGGTACACCAAAACTAGTATAAGCCCAATTCAATTTCAGTTTATTTTATTTATATAGCACTAACTGACAAAAGATCTCATCTCAGGAGACTTTACAAGTCTTTTCAATACAACTATACAAAAATTCCAATAACTTAAAAGTTGGCTATGTAAGGAATCCCAGCAGATTAAGTTGAGTCATTGAAGTGAGGTTGTACCCGGAATATACAGACTCCAAGTACAGCAGTCCCTCAGTAATCCCTCATATTGAGCAAGCATATAGCAACAATGGAGAGGAAAAACTCCCCTTTAACAGGAAGAAACTTCCAGCAGAACCTAGCTCAGTACAAGCGGCTATCAACCATTTAGTCTGGGGGTTTGAGAAGAGACACAAAAAGAACAAACGGAACTGATGTAAGATTACTTTCTATGTTAAGGAAAGTAAAAAGTTTAAAACAGGACATGGAGGATGCTCGGTCACTGGGAGCATCATCCGATAGATGCTACCCATCCAACAGGGCATTGCAGCTGAACAGGATACCAGACCAGGTGGAGCTTCCATGGAGCTCTACCTCCAATCAAAATAACTGCAAAAATACATCTAATGAGTAGTAGAAGAGAAAAGTGGAAGAGTGAAGGAAAGTGGTCAGTCTGTCCTCCAAAAGTCTAAGCCTATAGCAGCATAACTACAAAGTTAGCTCAGAATAACTTAAACCATTATAACTATAAGTTGTATCAAAAAGGAAGGTTTTAAGCCTAGTCTTGAAAATAGACAGTCCCTTCATCCGAATACCCCTACTATGCCTACTACGTAGCAGGCGAAAAGCAATAAGTGAGCAATGAAGTAGATCCGAATCTCTAGTATGGATTGGCGTAGTAGACATAAAGTTCCCGGATGTGTACTGCAGAGAGTGTCTCCGTGAGGGAACACTTCCTTAAAGGGAAATTCTGTTTTGTTTGTTTTTTCAAACTGGACCTTATTTGTCTTCCGGGACGATTTGGGAGCTTAAGAATAAAACAACAATAAAAAGCTGACGAATCTGCAGATGCCGTGGCAGATTTGTCAACGTTTTATTATTGTTTTATTCTTAGGCTCCCAAATGATGAAATGATAAAATCATAGAAATAGTAGTTAGACAAAAAAGAGAGAGACGTATCCATAGCCACTATGAAGCTAAGCTAACTTAAGCTACCAAGACCTTAACAAGCCAAGAAAACTGTGTGAAACACAAATGGTTCCCATAACGTAAATTGTACCAACTGAGAATGACTGTGGCAGCTTGCCTATGTGTTAAAATAACTTAGGAAAATCTCAACACAGAAAATTGGATCAATCGAAGAAAGTCTGAACACAAAACAGGTAAATGGAGCTCACCAGTGACAACTAGTGAAAACTGTTTTATTATCTATTAAATATCACAAATATTTTTGACTAATTAGTGTGTGTGTGTGTGTGTGAATATAAAACACACTATTTGTGATAAGTCAGTTTACAATTGAGTTCAAACTTGTCAGGTTTGTTTTTGAACCTTTAACTATCAAATTATAATAAAAACAACAGCACAAGTAAATGTCATGAGGATCCTAATTGAGGTCTCATGCGAGTAGTCTCCTCAAGGGTGTAATTAACATGCTAGTGTGAGGACAATTTTTCTGTAATGCACCTTGGTAAATTCTCATCTGAGAACATTATGTAACATTCTCCCTTGTTAAACTTCTCTCAAAACATTGTTTTCCAAACTTAACTTTTGTGTATTAAAGAAATTCTTGAATGTTTTATTATTATTCTAAATGTTAAACATTTATAATAGACATCTTTAGGCACCCTTTTTACATTGAACACTAAAGCTCCATCCATAAGGGAGTGCCCCCCCACAAAAAAAAAAAAAAACTCGTCATGTTCAAAAGCACCTGCATCTACACATGGCTTTCTTCAAAAATAGTCTCTATGTATGATGCACAAAAAACATACAATACAATTTTTACTCCTTCAGCTCAGAAAACAAAAAAATAAATGATGAACAACAAGATGGAAGTGATATCTTTTTATCTACAAAAGATGTGTTAGTGCTGTTTTAACAGCATCACCACAAACATGTAATTTGCCATTGTTGGTGTTATGTAAGGGTTACAGGTCAGGTTAGGGGTTGGGCTACTAAATCGGTGTTTTTAATATGTGTTGTCGCCCCATGAAAACACAAAGGAAAAATGTTTTTCAATCTCTTTCAAAAAAATACTCAAATTGGACAGAGGAGAATATAGTTGTGAACGTTACCGTGTTAGGAAAAAAACTTTTGCTGTAGGTAAAATATATGTGGATGACCATGATGGTTTAACCTGGATTTACCTAAAAAGTATCTCGAAGAAATATTATAAAGAATGAAACACTTCAGTTATTTGAAGAAAAGTTTACAAAATAATTCCACCGCTCAATTTTTCTCTTTCAAAAAATCTAACGAAATGGAGCCAAGTGTTTCAGCCGTTTAAAGTGTAATAAAAAAAATTTTTTTTCCAATTGAAATGTTTTTCTTGGTACAGTCTTGCTGAAGGCAACTGTCCACTAGAATGTTTTTTAATTATATCGACAACTAAAAATAATACAGTGTAAACTTTTTGATTTAGTTAAACACTACAAACTATTCTACTAATACAATTAAACTATTCGTCAACTAAAACTGCCATCGAATCAATAATATGTTCAAAAACTGCAGAGGCTATCTTTTTTTAATTTATTTTGTTAATGTTCACAATCCGAGCTGTGTCTGTCAAAAAACCCATTCAGGTAAAATATAACACATGCTCTGAGACCTTCATTGAGCACTGGGGATATTAGCAGTCCTCTATTACCCTCAAATTCAATGCCCACAGGGCTTATTATAATATTCAGTTGTTTAGTCCAGTGGGATCCCTGATCCGTTAGCCATTATTAAATCTGTATTTTAATTGCACTGAGATCTCTGGGGTTCATGTTGAAAATTCATTTCAGGTACTACAAATACTTAAAAATTAATTTCATGTAAAAGGCTCAATAACACCAGCTAGATCTTATTGCAAGTTTTTTTTAACTTAACTAATAAAAAGTCAAACGGCAGCTTACAAATCTTTTTTATGGGATTTACTGTTTTATTCAGTGAAGAAATTGAAGATATGCACTTTGTATTAGATATTGATTCACACTCTAAAGTTGATGTGGGTAGCATGCACAATGGTAATTCGGGCAGTATTTGCAACAAAGAGATTTAATTCTCTTCTTTTTTACAGTTCTTTAAGGTTTGGAGAGAAAAGTTAATTGTCATAGAGCAGGTGTGTCTAGCTCCAGTTCTCAAGGACCAGTATCCTGCCAGTTTTAGATGTATCGCTGCGTAAACACAACTCATTCAAATGTTCCTCAGCATGGCAAAGTTCTGCAGAGGCCTGCTAACAAGCCATCTTTTGATTCAGGTGTGATGAACCAGGGAAATTTCTTATCAAACAGCTACATGACAAACAGGTTGAACTGAACCTCCATGCAACAACTGATGCAGAACAACTTTTATTAAGATCTCCAGCCACTTATTACGAGCATGGTGACAACCCCAGCGGGTTACTTGCTCATCAGTTGAAACGTCAATCTGCCTCTCATTTAATTCAGCAAATTAAAGATCCCTTTGTTTACCTTGTCTCTGACCCAATTCAATTAAAAAATATTTTTAAGAACTTCTACTCCTCCCTTTATGAGTCTGAAGTATCGTCTGACATGGCAGAAATGAATAATTTTTCTCACCATCTCGACATCCCTAAAACATTATGTCCGCTATTAAAACCATGCAAAACAAAAAAGCTCCTAGTCCCGATGGATATCCTGTTGAATCTTTCAAGGAATTTGTGAACAAATTGTCCCCAATTCTCTTTTCTGTTTAGAGTCCCTCAAACATGGAATATTACCCCCCACTCTAACTCAGGCTTCAATCTCCCTTTTACTGAAGAAAGACAAAGATCCTACATCCTGTGCTTCCTATGGGCCTCTATCGCTTCTCAATGTTGATGTTAAAATTTTTGCCTAAACTTTTGGCAACCCGTCTCGAAAGAGTTCTTCCTCTGATTATATCAGAATGGTTTCATTAAAAGTCTGCAGCTCCTTTTTAATGTTCGAAACACTCTTTAATGTGATTTTCTCTCGTCATTCCTCTTCAGTTCATCAAGTTGTCATTTTGATCGATGCTGAAAAGGATTAAACCAAGTAGAGTGGCATTACCTTTTTGAGACTATTAAGAAATTTGTCTCTGGCGACAGATTCATATCCTGGATCAGACTTCTTTATACTACTCCAAAAGCTAGTGTTCATTCAACTAGTTTTTCATCTAATTATTTTACGCTGTTACGGGGGCCCAGACAGGGGTGTCCTCTCTCTGTTTTGCTCTTTGCATTGGCCATAGAACCCCTCTCAACAGCGTTAAAGTCGCTTCCTCTATTTTGTGGCATCCCTCGTTCTGGTACTGAATTATGTATGCGGACAACCTTCTTTTATTTATATCAGACTCACTTACTAGCATTTCGTCAGTTTTCTTTACACTGAACAGCTTTGGCTCTTTTTGGGCTATAAAGTGAATCTCCTTAAAAGTGAGTGTTTTCCGATAAACTATTTAGCTTAATCACATAAACAGTCTGATATTCCTCTCAAGCTGAGCCCGTCTGGGTTCAGGTATTTGGCCATCAATGTGTAATCACGTACCCTACTGTCTTTTTACTCTGCCAATTTTCCTACCCTGGTCACGCAGGTTAAGGAGGACTTCCAGAGGATGAATACTCTTCCTCTTTCATTGATAGGTAGGATCAATGCTGTGAAAATGAATGTCTTGCCAAGGTATCTTTTTCTCTTTCAATATACAGTATTCCTTAATTTTTGCCCAAAAGTTTTTTATGAGTCTTGGATCACATTATAACATCCTTTTTAGGGGCCAGAAACCACCCCATACTAGGGAAGTCGACATTACATAATGTTACATCTGATGGTCGCCTTGCCTTACAACATTTTCGGCTGTGCTATTGGTCAGCTCAAATTCATAAATCCGTTTATTGGCTCCATTCTTCACAACCACTATGGAGTAGGCTAGAGAGCCAGTCTTTTACTTTTTCCGCAGCCGCACTCACATTCTCACTATCTCTAAATTTTTTCCAGCTTTACAAAGAATCCTTTGGTGCTTTCTAAACTAAAGATTTTTTATCAGCACAGGTCCCACTTTAAGTTCTTATCTGCATCTACCTTATTGTGTCTTATTAATAACCACCCTTTTCTCCTATCCCTTACCAGTAGTTCCTATAAGTTGTGGCAAAACTGAGGTATTAAAGTTTTTAGAGACTTATAGAAAGATGGCTTTTTTGCCTCCTTTTCAGATTTATGTCTACATTTCGAATTACCTACAGCCCATCTATTTATGTACCTTCAAGTAGGACATTGTGCTTCCTCTGTTTTTCCACGCTATCTGTTTATGCTTAACATCCTACCCTGAGAACACATTCTGACTTTAGGACCCAATCAAAAATCTCTGATATCTAAGATTTACAATTTACTTGTGTCTTTCGATAATCATTTGACTACAAAGACTAAAATTGCTTGGGAACATGAGCTTTCAGTGAATTTGACAGATAGTAGGTAGGGTAAAGCTGTCCAAGCTATACACTTATCTTCTCCATCTGCTAAATTAAAACTTATATAGTTAAAGTTGTTCCACAGACTTCACTACAGTAAAACCAAACTATGTCAAATTTATCCAAACATCGTCGATCTTTCTGACAGATGCCACGCCCCTTCTTGTAATTTGAGTCACATGTTCTTCTTTTGTCCAAGGCTATGCAAATTGTGGACATATTTCTTCACAACACTGACAACGGTTCTAGGGACCCAGATAAAGAAGGATCCCTACATTGCTATTTTTGGAATCTCCCCAAATCAACCTCCTATTTCTTCTTCACAATCAGAGGTGATAGCCTTTACTTCCCTTCTAGCCAGGCGTCATATCCTACTCCTTTGGAAGTTCTCCAATCCATCATCTATTTCACTGTGGTTTAAAGATGTCTTGTTCTTTCTCAAATTAGAAAAAATAAACTTGACAGTAAAAGGGTGTATGAATATTTTTTTTGTAAAATGACAACCTTTCTTAAATTACTTAAACTCTCTGCCATCTTTGCCCTATGATTGACTCCTCCTTATATTTTTCCCCTTCTATTTAATTGATTTCCCTCCTTTTTTCTTTAATTAATACATTTTTATTTGTATTTATTTATTTACTTTTATTATTATAGTTTACACAACTGACTATTTTCTGTACTGCATAGACTATGTTTAATCTGTAAAAAAAGGGATCTTCTTTTTTTTTTTTTTTGTATCCCAAATAAAAGTCATGTAATAAAAAAAATTTGACTAAGGTACACCGACTATAATGATTATTTAAAACTGTAAAGACCCAACCCTGGATTATCAGATAATTAAAAAGGAAATCATCAGAAGTCCCTAGAGTAAGGAAAGAGGATGGACGAGAAGTCTGCATTAGAAGATATACCTAGATAGGGATTTTAAGCAAACATCTGGTGAGAAATCAGAGAACAGTTGCACCTTTTGGAGAAAGGTATGTGTAAAATGAAACAACTGATTACTCGTTTTGTACAGCTTTACTTATTTAAATTACATGTTTCTTTGTTTGTTTAATGGGATGAAAAAGTGAAACTTAGTTTATTTGTCAAATATGTTTGTGTAAATCAATGCATAGTGTAGTTTGTATTCAAAGAAAAGTAAGATACACTTAGGATTTAATAGTATGCCACAAGAATGTGCTAGTTATGTTAGATGTTATTGCTGCAAATATGAATGTTTAATTTAAGGTTTGGGTGTAATCTGTTGTGTTGTATACTTTTCAGTTTTTAAAGGTATTTTCTTCAAGATCATGTCAGAGAGAAATCAAAGCAGAATAACTGAATTCATAATAAATGGATTTCCTGGACTTCATCCAGAATATTATGGTCTTGCTTCAGCTGTATTATTCTTAGTCTATTTGGTAACTGTGATAGCAAACACTACTGTTTTCTTCCTATTTGCAACTAACCCGAATCTTCACAAACCCATGTACTACATCATTTTAAATGTGTCTGCCTGTGACCTTCTTTTTAGTACAATAACATTACCTAAAATCATCAGTAGATACTGGTTTCAATCAGGGAACATTTCCTTTACTGGTTGTTTTGTCCAGATGTACTTTGTTCACTATTTGGGATCAGTAAATTCTTTTATTTTCTTACTGATGGCTTTTGATAGGTACTGTGCTGTCTGTCATCCTCTCCGATATACAACTATTGTTAAAACCTTTACAATTCACATTCTCAGTGTGACTGCATGGATTATTGCTATTGCATTCCCTTTAATGGTAGTTATTAGAGCATATCATCTTCCCTATTGTGCATCAAATGTAATTAATCATTGTTACTGTGATCATCCGGGAATAACAGTTCTAGCCTGCACAGACAGGGCCCCATATTCTTTTCCTGCTTTTGTGGGTGCTATGATTACACTGTTAGGACCTCTTTCATTTATAGTTTTCTCGTACTGCTCAATATTTATAGAAATATGCAAGGTAGCAAATGTAAGAAACTATGGTAAGTCTCTGTCAACATGTAGTACTCAGTTAATAATAATCTCACTGTATTATGTACCTCGATGTTTTGTCTATTTCGCCAGCCAAGTTGGAATTCAATTTAGTGCTGACATGCGAATAGTAATCATAATGCTTTATAGCCTTGTCCCTCCAATGATAAATCCACTCATTTACTGCCTAAGAGCAAAAGACATCAGAGATTGCCTGGTGAAACAATTCTGCATAAGAACTGGACTACAACAAGCCCAAGTTTTAGCAGTCAGTGACTAACAAATCAGTGGAATTTTTTAATATCAGCTTTTATTTTCATGTTTGAGGATGTATCAAAAACCCTTCCCTAAAATCTGTCATTTTTTATAAATAAAAATAAAACAGTAAACATGGGTTTAGTCTGACACATTTATGTTACTTTATTACAAGTAATAGGCTCTCGCTCATAACTTGTGTCTATATTTTTTCTAGGTTTTGATTGCTTGCTTACAATACTGACATCAAATTCTGTTATTTTTTAACCAAGAAAAATAAATGGAAAAAACACTTAATCATCCTGAAAAGCTATTACGGCTATATTTTTGCAAAATGAGGTCAAATGTGTTTGTATTAAGGTTTTTTAAATAGTTAAACACACAGAAATCTGGCTTATGCAATAAATGTAAAACACAAAAAAGACCTAAATTTTTTTATTTTATTTCAAGACGTAATAAACATTTTGGATGCAGTAGATTCGATTTGAAATTGAGACTTAAATAAGACCATGGAAATTATCTGAAGCATTAAGCAAGCATGAATGCCAATGCAAATAGAACCTGGATGTAAAGCAGTCACAGAAGGGGCCAAGACCTTAAACACTATGTTCACGCTGGATAAACGGTTATTTGTAAAAGTTGCATTGGTTTCACTTTTAGATCTTTTGTGACAACAAAATGTCATAGTATGTACTGCCTGCAAGAGTGGCTATTGTTGAGTTTTTGAGCAACTCTGAGGTGGAGTTTGGACATTATTTCAGCAATAAAGAGGTAAAACTTTGGCTAACCCTGTGAGTAATACTTTCCCCTAAGTGTGTTGTTACCCCACAGTTCTATAAACTTTCTGGATATTTCTAGATGGATACATTAAAAGTGAACGGATTACAAGACAATTGTATGTTTCTTTTTTGGTTTAATAACACAAAACCAGGTTGTGAACACATTGCACAGTGATAACATTGCTCATGTTATCAGCAAAAGGTACATCTAGGAATACAATAACTTTGGCTTCTTATTTCTTTGAACATGCAAAGTGCTACAAGTTTATTTTCCACATTTGATTCTCCTATTAGTGTGGCTTATATGCACTCATAGCTTGCCCCATGAGAAGCTGTTGCTGTGCATTATTGACCCATTTACTGGAGTTAACAGCCACAGCAGAGAAACTCAAACAACTTTTTTCCATGGCAACACCCTCCAGCTCAGTCTGGGGAGTCTCAAGGTGTTTACAGACCAGAACGCCAGCTATTTATGATTTATGATTTTCATAAAGTTAGCTGTTCTGGTACAAACTCAGGCATTGGACAAAACTAAATTATCAATCAAAATTATCAAAAAGCATAGCAATCTGGGAAGAAAACATCTTTGAGGCACCAAAAAACTACAGGTACTACTATAGGTTTTCTTTCCAACTTAACATTAACTCTAAACTTACAGCCAGAGCTACAATGCATACATGCAATACATGCTTATTTACATTAAAGAATGTGGATCTGTTAGGATGGCATAGTCAAAACACAGGCAAAAAAACAATCTGTAAAAGCAACAAGCCGTGGTTGACTAGAAACCTCAAGAAACTTATAACACTTCATAAGAGAGGTTTCACTAATGGTGATAAAAAAGGCTAAAATGAGGAATCAGCCCACAACTACACGGGAGGAGTTGGTCAATTACAATGTAGAGAGCTGGAACCAGAGACCTACTGTCAGTAGGACACTGCGCCATCATGGTTTAAAATCATGCATCGCACACGGTTCCCCTGCTCAAGTTAGCAAATGTCCATGGCATCTGAAGTTTGCCAGGGACCATCTGGATGATCCAGAGGAGACGAGAGAAAGTCATGTGGTTAGATGAGGCAAAAAGAGAACTTTTGGGTCTAAACTTCACTCAAAATTTTGGAGGAAAAAGAAGGATGAGTTGTAGCCCAACTACACCATCCCTACTGTGAAGCATGGGAGTGGAAACCTCATGCTTTGGGGGTGCTTTACTGTAAATGGGACAGGGCAACTGCATACTATTAAGCAGAGGATGAATGGGGCCATGTACGTTCCTCAGTCAGAGCATTGAAGATGGATCGTGGCTGGGTATTTGAGCATGACAATGATCACAAGCACACAGGCAGGATAACTAAGGAGTGGCTCCATATGAAGCATATTAAGGTACTGGAGTGGCCTCTTCAGTCTCCAGACCGAAATCCAATAGAAACTCTTTGGAGGGAGCTGAAACTCAGTGTTGCTCAGCGAAAGCCCTGAAACAGCACAGTGGAGGAGTGGGCCAAAATCGCTGCTGCAGTTTTTGCAAACCTGGTCATGAACTACACAAAATGTTTGGCCTCTGTAATTACAAACAAAGGATTCTGTGCCAAATATTAAAAGATTTTCTCAGGTGTTCAAATATTTATTTGAATCAATAAAATACAAATACATTCTATAAAAGTGATATATTTCTTGAATTCCTTTTTAAATACTGTCTCTAACAGTGAAAATGCTCCTACAATGTAAATTTTAAACCCTTCCATAGTTTCTAAGTGAGAAAACTTGCAAAATCGCAGGATATTAAAATATATATGTTTTTCACTGTATATAACTTAAGCCAGCAACTAAAGATAATCTGCATCTTTGTTCTAAACCCCAAAACACACTCACCACAACCAGTAAAGTACACTGCTAAAAAAATAAAGAGAACACTTAAACAACGCATTTTAACTCCAAGTCAATCAAAGTTCTGTAAAATTAAAATGTCTACTTAGGAAGCAACACTGAACAACAACCAATTTCACATGATGTTGTGCAAATGCAAATGGAACAGACAACAGCTGGAAATTATAGGCAATTAGCAAGACACCCACAATAAAGGAGTGGATCTGCAGGTGGTGACCACAGACCACTTCTCAGTTCTTATGCTTTCTGGCTGATGTTTTGGTCACTTTTGAATGCTGGTGGTGCTTTCACTCTAGTGGTAGCATGTCACAGAGTACAACCCACACAAGTGGTTCAGGTAGTGAAGCTCATCAGTGGCTAATCAATGTAAGCTGTGACCATAAGATTTGCTGTGTCCGAAAAGGAGGATCACTGCCAGAGCCCTCCAAAATGACCTCTAGCATGCCAAAAATGTGCATGTGTCTGCTCAAACGATCAGAAACAGATTCGATGAGCGTGGTATGATGGCACAACATCCAGAGTGGGAGATTGTGATTACAGCCCAACACGTGCAAGAGAACACCAAGATTGGTAAATTCGCCATGGTGCCCTGTGCTCTTCACAAATGAAAGCAAGTTCATACTGAGTATGTGACAGACGAGACAAGTCTGGAGATGCCATGGCATTCTAGGGAGGTCATGCATTGACGTGGAGGCCACATACACTACCGAGCCTCGTTTTAACTTGTTCTAACGGTGCGTTCATACCGCCCCAAACGTCAGCGTGAGGAGTGGCAAGATTACATGTAAAGTCTATAATGTAGTCCATCAGTATATTGAGAGTTTAAATAAAGGTAATTAGAATTTTCTTGTTGTCTTGAAAAACCTCTCATCCAAGAGGTTTTTTCAGTTACGGAAATACTGTATTGGCAGTGTAGGATATATAAGTCTAAAATTATTGTCGTTAACGCTCACTTATGAGGCTACAGTTATAACAAATTACAGATGGTACCTGTAGTCTGCAAACTTCCTTGACATCTTCTCGTAATCCCGCACCATATTGCTTTGTCAACCCATTTCAACGTATTGCTTTTACCAAAGTGCAAAGCATTATGTTGAAGAAGATTCTCAGTCATCCAGGACATGATAATCTTGAGACTTTAAAAGAACTCTGAACATTTACTCTTTTTCTGCTTTTGTAAGTGGAATGATCTCTGGCGTTAATAGTTTTCTCGTACTGTAAAATACTTACAGCAATAAGGTAGTAGATTCGAAAAACTGTTTATAGTCTCTGTTAACATGTAGGATTGAGTTAATACATTTCTTACTGTATTATATGCCTTGATATTTCGTGTATTTAACTGGCCATGTTGGCATTAAGTTTTTGCTGATGTCCAGATAATAATAATCATGTTTTACAGTCTTGGACCTCAGATGATCAAACCACTCATTTACTGCCAAAAAGTAAAAGACAGAGAGTGTTTGATGAAACAATACAGCAGGAGAACTTGAAAGCAAATAGCTCAAGTCACAGCAGAAAAGAGATCAGTAGAATTATACTATTTTAATCAGTTTTGCTTCCTGTTAGAGGATGTCTTATTGAAAGCCTTGTCCTGAAATTTTTTTTTTTGTTCTTGTTTTTTTTTGTTTTTTTTTATAAAAAAAGCATACCAGCAGTGAATTGGAGATTTAAAAAAAATAAGTGTCACAAATTAGTAAGTTAAAATAAAGGATTAAAATGTCTAAATATTTTCTACTATTTGACTGGTAAAGACAATGACTACTAGTAGTACATAATACGTGATTATTATCTACACACTAAAATTAACCATCAGGGCATATCCTATTCCTTTATGTCCATTAAATGTAATCAATCACTGCTTTTGATCAACCATTTTGACATTACCAGGCAGAGATATATTATTTTTCTGCTTTTTGCAGGTGCAATGATCACACTGCTATTAGCTCTTCCTTTTATGATTTTCTCATATTGTGTATAATGCATTACACTGTCAATGTGTGAACAAATGCTTCATATGAAACCCACCAATATATTGCCTAATAGCTAAAAATATAAAGTGTTGGGTGAAAAAGACAGGAGCAGAGACACAGAGAGATAAACAATTGTCTTGAATAGCTTATAACTTAATTAAAATAGGTAATTGTGGCAGTGTCCTTAGGTTGCTTCATTTAGGAGAGAAACACGAAAAAGTATAATCAAGGTACATCTAATGGAGTTTACCAACCCCATTCTCTCACTGGGCACATTAGAGTTAAAGAGAATATACTGCCCCTTCCTGCAGTCAGGTTTCCAAGGCCAAAGTGACAGTGGATCTGAGTCCAATAGATGTGGTTAGTAATGCAAAGCCTAACACACGTTTGAGGTATGAGATATTCAAAATCCAATAACCAAAGTATGATGGCTGGCATATATATCAAACTTGCCATCCCTTCAGCTCATTCTGCACCTGAGTCCCTCTCCTTTTCTTGGTGGGCCCATGCTAAGATAGCTTGTTGTTTCCTTTTAGGGCTGTACTTGGCCGACGCCCAGGACCCAAGGCTTGACCACTAATTGCTTGCCATGAGGGTGTCCAAGTTTCTTTGCTTACTAACAAAGAGACTAATAATAGCATTGTTATGCTGAATTTGCCTAAAAACTGCAACCAATAATATCGCTCGGTCCAAATCCAATGATTGGACCACCTGGTTGTCTGACTCACCAGACAAGAGCACTTCTGCATCTACCTGGTTCCTCCACCCATTAATTGCTGCCTCATTCTGCAACGGAACACCACTGGTGTAGAGGTTCTTTACTAAATAATGTCAGGGAATGAGAAACAGCTGGATGCTACCACTTCAACTTTAGGACAAACTACCAGAGTCCAAGAAAAAAAAAACTGCTATTTGAACTCACGGAAAACAAATGATGGTTGAGTGAACTTCATCTGGTGCTTTCCTGTCTGCTGTGGCAATGCGTTCCCAAATCATTGAGGTGTGGCCTAGGGGTAATAGCTGATGGGAGGGCTGAGTGCTGTTTGACTGTTTATGTTTTAAGGTAATCTTTTTCCAGGAATTAGGAATGATGGGAATTTGAGTATGGATACCCGACCCGGGCCCGACGGCTCAGATATTTAGAAAGGATGCTCGGGTTCAGGTTGGACTCGTTCACATCAGAGGAGGAAGGGCAAAAACCTCCACTTCCATAAAGGCTCTACGAGAGCAGCCACAGCCGCCCCCCGCCCCCAAAGCCTCGTACACAAGAGAAGGAGAATAAAAGAAGGTAAAATAGAAAATAAACAGAAACTAATATTCATAGGAAGATAAAAATATAAATACATAAAAAATGAAATAGAAAAAAATTATAAATATAGGCTATAGTAAAAAAATTATAAAATTCTGTTTTAAAAAACGCAAGTGCAGTTTTTGTGATAAAAATAAATCTGAAATATTACTCCAAATCTGTCTTCCTGTGTACGGAAAAATGTGTTAAACTAGCCAGGACAACAAAAGACGTGCATAATGCGTATTAAGCTTCATGTGTCAGCATGGAAAATGCGCCATGGTGCCCTGTGCATTCAATCAAGCACCTTGTCCCCCTCTCAGACCCACAGCTCTTCATATTTTTCTGTGGGGGAAAACTCCATCGCTGAACCAGAGCAGCCCAGGTGGGGTCAGGTGTCAAAAGTATTTTCAGGTCTAAGAATCCGTACCCTCGGTTTAATAAACCGTGCGCACATGTGTCGAGCCCGGGTCGGACTCTGACATAAATATCTTAATGCCTGTCGGGTTCAGGTCGGTTTCTTTTTCTGCTCTGTCGGACGCGGGCCAGGCTCGGACAGAAAAATGCGACCCGATCCGCACTCTAAAGGTAATAGTATTAAAAAGGTACGCTCAATACATTAGATAACTTGTATAGTTCATTTGGGAATAAGACCTGGGGATGCACCTGGTTGGGTAGAATGAGTAGATATAAGCTCCCATCCAGCCTTTCTTCCGAGTCTTCACCTGGTGAGCTGCCTTATTCAGGTAAGATGTGTCTGTAACTAAGGGACATTCCTTTCATATTGAATTTGATTAGCTTTTTGCATTCACAGTTATTATTGAGGACACTACAAAGTCTATAATATTGTGAGAGCTTGCCGGCAAAGCACATTTTAACATAAACTTGTTATTGCACAGTTTGGTTCTAAAATAGATTACAGCAGCACTTTGGTAATGTTACATCTGCATTAATGTGCTAATTTCATAAGTAAAAAGCTAATTATATTTTTAAGATTTACTGAAATAATAATAACAATAATGTTTATTTTAATTCAAAGAAGCCAGACATTCTTTTTTTTTTTTTTTAAAGAAAGAGCTTTACAAATTAAGATATTATAAATAATGCATTGACATGTTGTGGTGTGATTCAAACAAAAGCAAAACATATTTAAACATATAACCTTTTTTTTCCCCAGGGACTTAGGATAATGGTGCTCAGCTCAAACATCACAAGAATACAAAGCTTTTTCATCCTTGGGTTCCCGGGACTCTCACCATCATACTATGGCCCTGTATCAGCAGTACTTTTTCTAGTCTACCTGGTTATTTTAGTAGGAAATATTTTTATTTTAGTGTTTGTCATTAGTGAAAAATCTCTTCAAAAACCTATGTATCTAGTCTTTTGTCAACTTGCATTGACTGATTTATCATTTGGCAATGTTACGCTCCCAAAGATTATATCAAAATATTGGTTTGGCGATAGCATCATTTCATTTTCTGGGTGTTTTTCACAGATGTTCTTTGTTCACTATTTAGGAGCAGTGATGTCTTTCATGCTACTAGTAATGACTCTTGATAGATTTATCGCAATATGTGTTCCACTGCGGTATCCTGTCCTAATCACAAATAATACAATTTTGGCTCTTTGTGTATTTGCTTGGCTTTTACCCCTACCTTTGATGATGATCACAATAGTCCAAGCTCTCAGTTTACCTTATTGTAAGTCGAATATCATTCCTCAGTGCTACTGTGACCACATCTCAATAACAAATCAGGCATGTGGAAATGATCTGAAAGCTGTACAGGTTGTTGCCCTCTGTATAGCAATGTTTTGTCTCTTGGTGCCTCTTGCATTTATCCTTATTTCTTATGTTTCTGTTATTATAGCCATTTTAAAAATGTCTAATTCTGCAGGCCGCGGCAGAATTCTAGCAACTTGCACTCCACAGATATTCATAACATGCCTTTTCTATCTCCCTAGGTGCTTTGTTTATGTAGCTAACACCGTTAGATTTTCTTTCAGTATAGATGTTCGCATTTTATTAATTCTGCTGTACAGTCTACTTCCTGCTGCAGTCAACCCAATAATATACTGTTTCAAGACTCGGGAAATAAAGCACACTTTGATGAGGAAAATAAAAACAACTAAAATTGGATTAGCATTAAAAATCGGGATCAAGTAACTAACTTTAAAAAAAAGAAAATTATTTAAAAAAAGAACATTATAATTCCTACAGGATACATTAGGTGAATTACATGTTTTGTTTGCATGAGTATCTTTTTTCATCTGATTCCATTATAAAAAGTGAATTTCTGAATGTCTTTCATTTACATATTCTTTTTTTACACTTTACTATAGTTTTTTTCCAAGTCCAAACAATGAAATAAAAACAAAAAAATTATAAAAAAATTCATGTCAATTTTGAATATGTAGCAGTGTGTGTCCTGTATCTGGGGAGAGCTATTTTTTCCCCACATTGCCATTTTGAGTAACTTACAGTAGTAACTCACTCCCCTTTAGCATTCTTTTTTTAATATTCTTTTTATTTTTCCTTGTTGTATTTTGTATTGACTATATAGCTTAAAGATGTGTAATTCACTTATTTATTATAACATAAGCATCCCTAAGGTATCATTTGCTGATTGTATAAGAATTGCATTGTCCTTTTATGGTTTGATATTTTGTCTTTATCTGTTAAATAAGTGTTTCAAAGAATTTTAGGAGATTTTATACTCATTGGAGATTAACCCATCGAATAATGAAATCAAACTCTTCCTAAACTATCAGACAGTCTGGCCCTGGATTCACTGTTAACAATGCCTGAACTCCAGGAGGCCCTCCAAAGCATGTCCAATAATAAAGCTCCAGCCACAGATGGATTTCCATTAGAGTTCTATAAAGATTTCTAAAATATTCTGACACCAACATTCTAAAACATTTTGCAGGAAACAAAGGAAAATAGCAGATTACCACCAAACATGAACTCTGCCTACATCAATCTTCTATTAAAACCAAGAAAAGACCCTATGTCTCCTACCAGTCATCGTCCCATTTCTCTTATCAATGTTGATCTTAAAATAATCTCCAAAGCTCTTGCAAGAACGATAGAGAAAATAACACCTCTTATAATTCATCCTGATCAAACAGGTTTTTTAAAAAGGAGAATTTCGTCCACAAATTCACATAGATTAATAGGCTTAATAGACTATTCTTACAGTAAAAACATCCAAACCAATATATTATCTTTAGATGCAGGAAAAGCATTTGAAAGAGTTAACTGGACATTTTTATTCGCAACCTTACATAAATTCAGATTCGGAAATTATTTCATAAACTGCTTAAAAGTATTATACAGCTCCCCAACAGTATGTATTAGGACTAATAATCAAACATCATCAAGGTTTTTCCTTCAGAGAGGTACCAGGTAGGGATTTCCACTTTCTCCCTCCCTGTTTGCTATTTTTTATTGAACCATTAGCAGCAGCAATCAGGCAAAATAATAATATTAAATGTATACAATGCAATAAAATAGAACATAAAATGTGTCTGTATGCAGATGATGTACTATGTTTATTACAGCATTTACAAACTTCTCACCATATCTTACAATATCTCACCAAGACTAGCAGACTTATCAAAGCTAAACTACATCACACTTTAAAAAAAAGTGGAAGATGATCTGGCTAGATAGAAATCCCTACCCATATCACTTATTGGAAGAGTAGCCACAATAAAAAAGATGGTTTTGCCTAGAATCAATTACTTATTCTCAATGATCCCAAGCAAACCATCACCCAAATGGTTTAGATCTCTGGACTCCTCTGTTTCTAAATTTCTTTGGAAAGATAACCCCCCCAGGTAACAGCTTGAAAACACTGCAGAAGTCCAAAGACAAAGGAGGTCTAGACCTACCAAACTTTCGTCATTATTTCTTAGCCAACAGGCTCCAATACATATCAAGATGGTTAAAACACAGCTTACTCAATGAGTCCTTGATATATGTTGAACAGACACTATGCAATAAGAATACATTTTCAGACCTACCATTTATTATATCACAATATCAGCTCCTCTCTGACAGCTTGGTGGGAATTTCTTAAAGTGAGAGTCCTTACTAGTCCCATGCAGACATACACCCCCTTAGACCAACCCGGACATCTTACAAAAAAAAAAAAATGTATGATACATTTTCCAAACTGGAGTTGTAAAGTAATTGATTACCTGGAACACATATTTGATGGAACACACATTATTCCACATAATACACTGGTCACAAAATATGGAATTAACAAGAATAAATTCTTAGAATATCAAAAAATTTAATTGATTATAAAAGGTACATTTAGGCTCAATACAGCTGGATTACAAATTACAGTAAAAGTTTGCTGTCTGAAATAGTTGTTGCCTATTTTCAAAATGGGAGATGGACAAAGCCAGAGGGGTTAATTTCCCCCGCCGTCACTCCCTGTCAATGAAAAATGCACGTGCCCTCTGGTCATTGGTGGCTCTCAATGTCTGGGGCTGGGGACCCGGACGCGGCTCGGCCCTGATGCACTCCTGGCTGGTCCTGGGTGGTCCAGTGTGTCAGGCGGCCAATGTTTCAGGCCAATGTCCTCCTTGGATTGGCTCTTATGAGTTTGCAAGTATGGTGCCGTTCGGTGGGTCGGCGGGGGTCAGATCTGGTGCCTGGGCCTCCTGCTGCTGCTATGCTTCTGTGGGCTCCGTTACCTGGTCGGTTAATTTGGGGGGTTGTCTGACATTGGCTGGGTCCCTGATCTCAGGGCTCTGCGTGGGGGCAGGATCTGGACCCGGAAGCTGGTAGATCTGGGTGTTCAGGTGATGGCTGGGCACGGCCTGGGGAGGGCGTACATCCGCTGCGGGTTTTACTGTGGCTCCCTAGCGTGTGTGTGTGTGGGGGGCTGGGCTGTTGCCGATTTGTATTGGCCCAGGGTAGCGGTGGCCATGGGCTCGTCCATGCGACCTCCCGGGTCACAGGATTGCGGCTGCTGGGTCTTCCCCCGATGCTTCCATCTGTTCCTCTCTTGGGAGGCGGTCGGCCCTGCGTTGGTCCGCCTGTGGCTCATGCACTCTGGGGAGCTCTGGACTTATGCATCTCCGACCTCCTTCATGTCTTTGTCGATTCCTGTAGGACGGATTGACGGCTCCTTACACCAGCTATCAATGACATGAATAGGGAAACCTTATTTACACATGCATGCTGCATGCCCAACACAAACATAGGTCTGTGCATGCATAGGGGTGTGTACAGACAAATTCTTGAGCTGAGGTTATTGTCAACAGATAGTTGGTACCAGGAACTTACCAGCAACATTAACATTGTATTTATTAATCCATTTTAAGTAAATCTGTCGGGCTTGTACTTGGTATTCAAACACCAATTCTGAGTAGTATACTGCTAGACAGGACACGTTTAAAAAAAAGGAAAAATAATAATAAATGACCTGCCATTTACCAGGGTATGTATTATGTGAAGAGGTTCAAAACAATATTATTTAAGTAAAACAATACTCCAAATAATACTCCTTGAAAGATGTCTGGGGAATGAAAAACTGTGCACAGACGTGTGTTTTCTGTGTACTTGTGTACATGCCGTTTTGATGCAGCAAGTCCTGTCCAGCCGAGGATGCGCCTCTTCCCACTCCCATCTGTATCTCTATAAGCACTTTCACTTTTGGGTTTGGGTACATCTTTAAAGGCACGAGTTCCATGGTAAGTGTCAGTGTGTTGTGTCTACCCGTGTCATATCAATCCTGAGTGCGCAACACTCGCAAGCCGCAAAAACAAACAATTAGTGGTCCGTTTTAGATCCTGCAGCCACAACAGTTTTGCTGACTGTAGTTGGGTGATTTCCTGTGTTGTATTTTTATATAAATACATATAATTAGGCTATTGTAGCTTGTCTGCGGCAGACATATTGGACATTTATGATAATACGGAACACATAGCGTCCCTTATTATTTCAAACTGCGATGCCATTTTTAATAATCAAATAAAGGATAATTCCATATTTTAAAGGGAAATTCTGTTGTTATTTTTTTCAACCTGGACCTTATTTTTAGAGTTTTATGTTTTTTCACTTACCCAGAGAAGTTTGGGGACAGTTTGAGCCATTCAGCAGTATTTATATATTCAGTCTTGATCATTGTGCATTCGTAGAGAGGGAGTGTCCTGGGCAGTACAAATGCCACTTGTAATAGTGTTTAATCTACCCCCAATGCCTTAATTTTTCAATTTTTATATTCTCCTTCGGACTTACAAACACCTCGGAAGTGCTTTTTCGGTGTCTTCCGGGCTGATTTTGGGTCTTAACCATAAAACAATAGTAAAAAGATGTGGAATCTGCTGGCACAGATGCGTGGAGACTCTACTCATTGGACTTCACAGGTAAATGTTTATCACACAGAATAGATTGAAAGTATCTAAAATAATGTTGACAGTATAATTACAAATTAAGTTACAAAAACTTCTTCACTTCATCATATTACTCCTTTCTTGCAGCAGCTCCATTGGTTACTGGTTAGATTTTAGAATTGAGTTTAAATTCCTTTATACACCTTTTTATACACCTTCAAGTTAATCCATAATCTTGCTCTATCTTATCTTTCTGACCTTCTTCAAAGTGCCAATTCCCAGCGATCCTCATCCTCTCATTGTTTAAAAGATTCTAAGATACGAATTTTTACAATGGGTGGCAGAGCTTTTAGTTTTCAACCCTAAAGCTGTGGAACACGCTTCCTCCTTATATTAAAAACACCGATTCCCTCCCTGCTTTTAAATCCTGTCTTAAAACACACTTGTTCAATCTGGCTTTTAATTTATATGTTTTATTTGTGTGATTAAATTTTTCAAGTATTTGTCTTGAGTCTTGATTTTCTGAACAGTGTCCTTGAGAGTCCTGAAAGGCGCTTCAAACAAAATGTATTATTATTATTATTATTATTACTATTTTTTTATTATTTCATGTGTACATGTTGTGCAAGCATTCAGCTATATATAAGCAAATAATAAATATCATATCTTTACAAATCTTTCTTACATTTTTATTTTATCATAGAACTAGCTAATCAAGAACCATATGGTGATACCAGCCCTCTGCTGCCCTGATGAGGATGATGGCAACCAGTGTTGGTCAAGTTACTTGGAAATAGTAATTATTATTAATTACTGATTACTTCCCCAAAAACGTAATCCCACTACTTTAATGATTACTTATTTTCAAAAGTAATTAGTTAATGTATTACTTTATTACTTTTCAAAAATATGAAACAAAACCTGATTATGGTATAAGTATATATTCTATGATATGAAATTAAATCATATGAAACAGTCTATTCTTAAATTTTTTTTATTGGTTTAAATTTTTTTCTTTTCTGCACATTGCATCAAGAAAAAAAACTAAATAAATGAACACAAAAGCCACTATAAAGCCAGCAACAAGCTTTTTCATTTCATTTCATTTCCGCACCAAGTCTGGTGGCTCTTAATTCTATTTTCACCTGTTTAGCAGCAGTAGAGCCGTCTGACGTAGACGGCTAGTGAGCTTCACATTCCCCAGGTTAGCTAGGTGCTTCCTCAGGTTGGAAGTAGATGTAGATAAAAGTTTACTTCCAACGCAGAGTGTGCAGCGGAGAATAATATTTTTGTTGTTGTTACAGAATCATATTGAAAGTAGTGTCGATACTTCCAACCATCAAACGCTGAATGCTGACACTCTATCCTACGCTCCATTGTTGTCTGTTGTTTTCTATCATGAACGTTGCATGCTTATATGTCCATACTTGCCAACCTTAAGACCTCAAAATTAGGGAGACATTTAAAATGGGTGGTGTTTAAAAACATAAAAATTAAATACTTGTATTTTACGATATTAATACAACATTTATACTGCTTTTATTTTGGTGCTACAGTGAGAAACTATTTTTCCTTACTTTTGATCTCAGGGCAGTATTGAGTCTGTTGATTTTGACGCTGTAACTTATAAAAAAATATGACCAGCTGCGCTCTCGGGCTCAAATAGCTGGGAAAAAATGCTGCGATCTGCTGCCGAAGTTATCACCCCCCTGCCGAAATAAAGTGAAACAACATGTGAGGTCGGTTGAAAAAATGTTTTAATTCCTTAATAACTAGATGGATTTAAAAAGTAATTAAAACTATAGCTCCTGTCATTCACATAAAGTCTATTCTGAAAACTTGCGGCTGGCTGCTGGGGCGTGCGTCACTAATTACAACTGATTGTTTTTCTCATGGGACATACACAAATCATGCAGGTGACCTGCTTGGATTCAAAAAGGCGAATTTCAGCAATTTTCATGTCATGAATGAGGAAACCGTAACCCACAGCACTTTCCTTGGCAAAATGCAAATTAAACATGTTTTATACTCCATCCCTCTCTCACAATAAAGAGGGAAGTAAACATGATAAGCTACACTGTCAGATGACGGGAGAAATTCAGGAGAATGGTGGTTGCAGCAGATTTTTGGGAGGGGCAATGAAATTCGGTACTCTCCCCTGGAAAATCGGAAGGGTTGGCAAGTATGTAATATGTCACTGTCATGAGACACACTCTGTGCAAGTAACTAACGCAGTAACGCAGCCTGCTTGCTCAGAAGTAATGGCAGTTTAATTCAGTTACATCCAGTCACAACATAAAATCGCATGTACTCTCAGTAAATTTAAATAATTAAAAACCCTAAGGTCTATATAGTACATAGATTATCAAGTTTGTAAGCCTTTCATATCTGACCAAGACTTTTGTTAGTAAACATTTTTTCCAACATCACCCTGGGAGTTAGAGGTACTCCTCTGTAAAAGTGGTGCAGTAAGGATGGGCTTGGCTACATATATTGCTTGTCAAACACTGGTTGGAACTGCTGTGACGTGTTTCAGTGGAAGGTGAAGTACCATTAATTCATTCTAAACAGAACTCATTACATTACTTTGTTGTGGCTGATGCTTTTTGTTGCTTTTCGCATTACAATAATTTGTGTATTTTAAATTTGTAACATGTTTTAATGTAATGTATTTTCTCAATTTAGCAAATCTAAGACGTTGAAGCTTTATGTTCTGTATTGTCTAAATTAGCTGTTTCATCAGTTTATTGAAAATGTTGAGTACCAATGAAACAAGTATACAAGATTTTTTCATCTTAGGATTCCCAGAACTTTTGCCAAAGTATTACGGACCTGTTTCAACTCTACTTTTTCTGTTGTACTTGGCTATAACAGTGGGAAATATATTTATTTTAGTATTTATAATATCTGAACGATCACTTCAAAAACCATCCTATTACATCTTTTGCCACTTGGCATTAACTGACTTGTTATTTGGAAATGTAACTCTGCCAAAGGCTATATCAAAATACTGGTTTAATGACAGCATTGTATCATTTTACAGTTGTCTAATCCAAATGTTCTTTGTTCATTTAATTGGTGCCGCTCATTCTTTTATTCTTATGGTGATGGCCCTTGACCGTTTCATAGCAATTTGTTTTCCACTGCATTATAACTCACTTTTTAGTAATAAAATTGTTTCTGTGCTTTGTGGAATATCATGGCTTGTGCCTAAATCGTTTATGATTGTCAATATGTTTGAAATTTTAAAAGTACCTTTTTGTAATTCAAATATAATTGTCCAGTGCTACTGTGACCACATGTCGATATCAAATCTTGGATGTGAGTATGTTCGTGAAGTTAAGTTTGTTGCATTGGTTTTTGCCATGATTAGTTTGTTGTTGCCACTGGGATTTATAATTTTATCTTATTGTGTCATTATTACTGTTGTTTTGAGAATATCTTCCATTGGGGGTTGCATTAAGACTTTGTCTACCTGCACCCCACAGCTCATCATCACATGCCTGTTCTATTTGCCAAGATGCTTTTATTACTTAGCAAATTTTGTGGGATACTCTTTCAGTGTTCCCATTCAAATAGTTATAGTCATGTTGTACAGTCATATACCTGCAGCTGTAAACCCAATAATATACTGTTTGCAAACAAAGGATATCAAAGAAAAAATGAAAAAGAGGTTGCTCTCCTGGAAAATCAATAGCACAACAAAACCTGCATAGCATATAAAATGTGGCACTAAGTCAAAAAAAAGAAAATTGCTAACCTCATTGTTCTCACTTTGTTTAGTGATTTCTCATCGCTGATATTCTTTAAGTGACCCCTGACTGATTTTTGAATTGAAAAACAACAACAAACGTTGTATTAGCAAGTTATATATGTAGACACATGTATATGCATGTAGAAAGCTTTTTTTTATTATTTTCTTAAATATAATTTATTTCACAAATTTCATTTTTACCTTTTTGACCAACTCTGAATCGTGAAAAACAGGCTCAAATACAGAATGGGGAAAACATTAAGAAACATTTCAAAAATAAAAATGTCAAATCGTTATTCTGAATAAAGTTCTACATCACTATTTAACACAGATGAATAACCTTGTTCTTTTTTATATACATATTTAATAATACATTATTTTTATTGAAATTTTAAGGCAAAAAAAGTGGTTTGGAGGAAAGATTTTATTAATACTGTATTTTAATTAAATAATTCTGAACTTATTATGTGCTTATAACTTATAAAAGGCATATTAATTTCTAAATTTTCATTGCTTTTCCTTTACCCACTTTTCTTCGCTTTTTCATTTAAAATCGGTCGTTCAAAATTTCATGTTAAAATGTAAACCTCTTTGTCTCAATCGAAAAAAAGTTGTTTTTAATGTAAAAATTTAATAAGAGTTAGTTGTTGTTTTTTATCTTAAAGCGTTGCTCTGACTATAGCGATGCACTCGATTTTTTTAATTATCAGTTTGATAAATGTATGATGATAATTTCATGTTTGCCTGAAAACAAGTATTTTCTACTTTTGTTTAAGTTACTAACAGATTTCTCGAACGATGATTTTAAATGTAATATTATTAATGTTTAGAGGGGATTATTTGAAAGATTTTACCGTTATTGATAGGTTTGCATGGATAAAATATCTGCTTTTGTTCAAGAAGCAACACCGTTGAGTAAGCCTTTTTTGTAATTGCAAGTACAAAAAAAGTTTCATTGTTTAATTTCATTTATAAAATGCTCTTTGTAGTGCGTGTCTTAGTATTATTTTATGTGGTTCATTCAATATTGATCAAAGTCAGTATTGTTTGCATCACAGAAGAATGAGTTGCTGCTAATAGCTCTTGAGTTGCTGTGCCCTACTTAAAGGGGAAGTACTGTTTTTTTAAGTCGGACCTTATTTATAGCATGCATTACATTCATTTACTCACCCAGACAACTTGGATGCGCCTTTGAGAGATGTTTAGATCCATTTGGGGTCAGCACAGTTGTGGGGCAGCCTCTAAATAACGCATTATCTGCCACAAAATCATTCATTACCAGGGTTTTGTCATGTATCGGTAGCACCATTCTCCTGTGAGCTCGGAGAGTCTGTGAGGTGCTTTGTGGCTGTCTTCTGTTTTCTTTTAGAGACATAATTAAGTACACTGACCCACAATTTAAATTATGTCACTATCATGCTGCATCCCGGTGGTAGTCTGAGTAGGTCTTTCATTCTTTGCTCGACGGCGGTCCATTAGACAAAATTTGCTACTGCAAACATCAACGTGGTTCATGTTTTCATGTTTCTAAATTGCACAAACAAAATGACAAAGTAGACTAAGTTCAGCTTCCACTGGTTTCTTTTCAGTCCTGCTAAAACTACAACTGACCTAAATCTGGAGATTTGTTAGCTAGTGACAGCTAGCAGTGTACGTTTTATTCCACAACGGCTGAAGGAAAAAGGACAGATCTGGTTGCATGACAGACCGTAGAAAAACTGGATCTTGTGAGAGGAGGTGGTTGTTTCACCAGGGCAGGGGTTCCATTCTAAAAAATAACCCGCAACAGGAAAAACCCTTATACATTTTTAACAATTATTCTTTATGTTTTAAGGCTGTAAAACTGCTCACCACCACACTTTATACACTTTTCTCAGACATACATTCAGATTAACTCGCAGTTCTCACTAGTTTAAATACTCTCAAAGTTCAAACCTTTCTGGTTTTTAAAACATAAAAGTATTGATATATTGAGGTATCTCCGCCCCCGCGCCGCTCTGGTGTGTCTTCTTCCTCTGTAGGTCTCGGAGCAGATGCTGTTTCCAAGTGAGAAACACAGGTATTGGTTATGGTTTTTGCTGTTTTGTCTTCTAGACGAGAAGATTCTCAGTCAGGATGCAGAACACAATACGCGTTAGTACGCTGTACAGAAAGCATGTAAAATTATACAATCCAAAAATCAGCAAAACAGCTGAAGCCGCAAAAGTTAAAGCTCATTTTAGTTAGGGACCACTGTATTCATTTAGGTATGACTAAATAGGATATGAGGACTAGGGGAAGAGTGTATACAGCCCGCTACAGTTTTATTCTTGGGGATGGAAGTATAGAGGGGTGAGCACCCACAAAGCGCATGTAAATCGGCGCCCCTTATGCTTACTATGAATAAGGTCCAGGTTAAAAAAAACGGCACTTCCACTTGAACTTATCACGCCAGAGATGTCACTTGTAGGGAGTTCACCAAGCTTCCTCTGATTTTTGAGGGGTTTTTTTTAATTATATGCATTTCCACTCAACCAGGCAGACTGAAATTATTGATAATTGATCAAACATGTAATTACAAATTACAACAAATTAAATAAATAAATCTTTTATTACACTATCTAATTGTTACTCATTGTTACATTGAAATTGTTACTCTGGCCAGTCTAGACCCCCACAGGACTTTGCTACAGTTAACAGCTTTTACTGCCATGTTTTTTTTTATTTGAAAACATATGTGAGGCAGATGAATGAACCATACATAGAATGTGAAGGAGACATTCTTGAATATTCAAGCCAAGCTCGAGATGCTGGTTGCAGCTAATCGGAGCAGGGGAGCAGGTCATGCTGCATATTTAGAACAACTTGCATCACACGATTGTGAGTTAATCAGTCGCCTGTTGATACTGTACCCGCTTTTGTATGAAGGTATGCATAGGCTTGAATCATGCCTGAAGGTCTTTGCAGTGGATTGTGAGTCTTTTTTTAATATAGCAGAATGCTGCAGCATCCTCGCAAAAACAAATAAAACGTGACAAGTTAGTGGAATGCAGTGATAAAATACTGCTTATATGCGTCAGCATCCAGATGCCACCTGCCAACTCCAGCTCTCCAACGCAGCTTTAACTGGTTTTTAATTCTTTTTAACTGTTTGTTGTTGTTTTTTTTCTTATGACTAGTTTTAACTGTTTTAACTTTTGGCGAGTTATCTTTTATCGGAAGCATTTTTAATCAGAGCTTGGACTACTGCTACCTTCATCATGCCTCCACTCACTTGTAGATCCGGGTGTGATAGTTTTCCCCTCAAACTAGCATGGTTTAGACAAATCTGAGTGTCTGCCTTTACCAGAGGAAACACTGGACAGTTTTGTCCGGATGGATGCTGGGACCCTTAATAAAGTTTTCTCCTCAGTGAGGCCCACCACAAGCGCTTTGGACCCAATTCTCACCCAGTTTTTTATACAATTTTGTGGTTCTTTTAAAGATGAGATTTTAAACTTTATAAATTGCTCCCTTCAGGCGGGGATTTTTCCTGCCGTCTTTAGTGAAGCCCCTGCTGAAGAAGATCAATTTAGATTTTAATCTTGGGCCTTCTTATCTGTCAGAAATGCTTTTACCTCGCGGTCTCTGCGGTCCTCTGGCAGCTGTCTCCTTATCATCCCCAAATTCAGGACGCACACTGATGGTGAGGCGTCCTTCCAGTATAACGGCTCTCACCTCTGGAACAGGCTGCCGGAGGACCTCAGGGCCGCAGAGAACGTTTATGTTTTTAAGAGCAGGCTCAAGACTTACCATTTTAGTTTAGCTTTTAATTGATTATTATTTATTAATATCTGTTTAATTGCTCTGCATGTTTTATTTAATTGAATTTTTTGTTTAGTTTTTAACTGATTATTATTTATCTGTTTTACACTTTTATCCGATCATATCTTATTCTCTTATATTTTATAATTTGGGATGCTATCAGTCTTAACATTTTGTCAGTATTTTAATGCTTAATCTAATTTTCTACTGTTTATTTTAATATGTTAACTTCTTATTTTAATCATCCTTCCTCCAGTGTTTCCTCTATGGGAGCTCTTTACGTCGGGGCGGTGGTCTTTTGTTTACCGTTGCTTTTCTGTGTGTGTGTGTGTGTGTGTGTGTGTGTGTGTGTGTGTGTGTGTGTGTGTGTGTGCGTTGGAGATGGGTTGGATTGGGGTGGGTGGAAAGGGGGCTATAGTTTTGACAATGATTTTATTTTGGGTTTGGGAAAGGTGGGGTTTGTGGGATCATTTTAACTTTGAGAAGCTTCTGTAGTTGGGAAAGCACTTTATAAATAAAGTTTGATTGATTGATTGATTGATTGATTGATTGATTGATTGATTGATTGATTGATTGATTGATTGATTGATTGTGCTGGGAGCACAAGTGGATGTTAGATCTATGCTGGTAAGAAATTCCACATCACGTTTTTAAAAGTGATGGGGACAGAACTGTCAATCAGAAATATTGCAGAAATACTGCTGGGTTCCCAGCTTCCCCAGTATAAATGGGCTCAGGTAATCTGTCCATATGTCATCTACGGCTTGTCATAGCCTTTGCAGCTTGGTGCAAGGGCCACATGTCAGTCGACCTCTGGTCTGGTCGCTGCTTGGGGATGGTTTTCCCTCTGACCTCAGGTCTCTGAGTACATGGCTGGATCTGTCCCAGTGTAGCTTGTGGGCTATTCTGTGCAGTAGCCCCTTCAGGGTTAAGCATTGCAGGCTCTCAGTGGTTCCCCATGGACTCTCCTCTGTTCCTCTCTCAGGGTTATGGTCAGCCCTGCATTGTACTGAACAAGTTCATTCCATCTTCTTGGTAAATTATTTATCTTTGTTCTTTTTTTAAGACGTTAGGCATTTCTCAAAAGACGGAGGAAGACTGCAGTGTGCGGAAAGTGTCAGTAGGTACAAAACATATTTTGAGAAATGCCTTAAACGTTGCCTTAAAAAGAACAAAGATCAATATCAGCCCCACATTGTTTCACCTGTGTCTCCTGTGTTCTGGGGGTCCTTTGAATTGATGTGGCTCCCATCTCCTTTTTGTCTGCATCAAGAGGCAGACCAATGGCTTCTCACACCTGCTATTGAACACTCATATGAAGAAACACCAGCACTCTCACAAACAAACACACATATTTTGATTCAGTATTTCCAGATGCACTGTTGTGTTGAGTTGTCACTAATTCATGTTGTAATACTTTGGTACCAGATGCTTTTTATTGATGCTGTTGTTATACTAATATATTTAATTTTAGGTTGTTGCTTTTCTCAGTTCCAAATGTTTTTGTGTTTTTGTTTTTTCTGTTTTTATTGCCTTTTTACTCTTTCTGCCATCCTTCAAATCTAGAACTTAGACTTCTTTGTTGTTTTCTTATATTTCCTTTATTCCCCTTCCTCTCTTCAATCTTTATTTCCTCGTTTCCCTTTTACAGTTTTGTCCAACCTCTCTTTTTCTCTTTTATTTCCATCTCTGTGTCCATGGTATTTAAAATAAACAGCCATTTGTAATGATTTCATATGCGTGTTTATGTGGAGTGGAATATCATAGCAAAAGCTGCACTGCTCAACTTGTGAAAGTACATCTGTTGGGCTTCTACTTGGAAATATTGCTCCCCTGATCTTTCTCCTCCATTTACATAATGAAAAAAGTATTTGTTGGAAAGCTTTAAATGGAGATGCAGGATCAACAGGTAGCGCCTTAGGGTTATGTCACCTAAAGGAGACAAGATTATGTTAAACCTGCAAAGGTGAGTCTCCAAGTGATTTACAAGGCAAGTGGTTTTGCTTGTAAAAGATTCCAGAGTGGTTTGGATGAACTTATATTGTAATTAAAAGAACACTCCTAAAAGTGAAGTGGTTTTGATTAAATCAAAGGTCTATTTCACCTAATTTGCTTATTTATCTATTTTTTGCTTTTTATTTAACTTTGGTGGACAAATGATCAAATACACAAATTTCACAAATGTAAAAGAATTTATGATTATTGGTTTTCCTGGACTGCTACCAGAGTACTATGGCATAGTATCTGTTATTCTCTTTATTGTTTTTGTTACTATTCTGGTGGGGAATATTTTTATTCAAGCTGTCATCATATGTGAGCGGACTCTCCACAAACCAACATACATTATTTTTTTTAACCTTGCAATGACAGACCTTATCTTTGGGATTGTAACACTCCCCAAAATAATTTCCAGATACTGGTGGGATGATGTGATGTGCTCATTTGGAGCCTGCTTTGCACAAATGTTTTTTGTTCACTCTCTGGGAGCTATTCACTCTTTAATTTTGCTGATGATGGCGTTGGATCGCTTCATTGCCATTTGGTTTCCTTTCAAATATCAGGTTTTATTTACAAACAAAAACATTTCTATTTCTTGCAGCTTGTGCTGGGTACTGACTTTCATACGAATGATGGGGATTGTTCAGCATGCCTTGACTTTGCCCTACTGTGACCTTAATATCATCATGCAATGCTTTTGTGATCATAATTCCGTCACTAAACTAGGATGTGGGGATGGTGTTGCATATATAAAACAGGTTGCATTTGCAAATGCTATGGTTACTCTCTTGGTTCCTTTATCATTTATAATTATTTCTTACTTCTCTATCATTATGGCTGTTGTGAAAATGTCTCTCTCTGAAAATCATCACAAAGTTTTGTCCACTTGTGCTCCTCAAATCTTTATCACTTGCCTATACTATGTGCCAAGATGTATTGTATATCTTACAGACATATTAGGAGTGAAAGTTAGCCTTGATGCTCGTGTTATTATAACAATGATGTACAGCTTCATACCTGCTACAGTTAACCCTCTGATATACTGCTTGAAAACGATGGAAATTAAAACTGCTTTGACACAGAGATTCAAAAATAAAAAAATAAACCTTGCACTATGAAATTATGAAATTACATATTTTTTAGATTAAATAGAGTCAAAAAGTTTTTATAACCTTTTGCAAACGCACACAAACAGAGATTTCCTTTAAGTAAAAGATAGACCTGTGGTTTAATCAGTTCTCTATATTACTTTGTGCATTTCTGGCAAAGAATATAAATGGTTAACTTCTTAAGATATAAAAAACTTCTTCCTGATGCATGATGACTTATATGTTTGCGAAATTGATTGTATCTGAAATTAGAACATCTGCTTCTACACTGTGATTGTAAAGAATTCAAATCTTGTTCTGTCTGGGGAAGTCTGATTTTTTTTTTTCTACAAACATTTATATTAAAATATTTTCCTGCAGTGATGATTTCAGTCTCAGATTGCCACCAAGGGTTTAATGACAATTAAATACTTTTAATATCTTAAATCTTAATTTTACCTCTATTTTATAATTCAGTACTCCATTTAGCCACTAGATGGAATTAAACTTACTCTACTTTTCATATTTAAAAATATTGACTTTACTCACTCTCAATACTATTTAGATTAAATTAGAGCCCTGTGATAGACCTGCAGCCCGTCCACGATGTTCCCTGACCTTCCTCTAAAGACTATTCCAGTTAAACTGCAGCCACTTGTAAACCTGCAGGGACACAAAAAATGATGGATGATTGGATGAATATTATTTACATTTGAAGTAGGTGGATTGCAACTTTGTAATGTTGTCTGTCAAATGGAAATTAAAATATGACAAGAAATCTGTCTTTGTGTGCTTTAATGTATCAATCAGACTTCGGATTTATGTAGCTTTTTTTTTTTTACAAAGAATTGAAAAGTACTACGTACAATACAAAGTCAAATTAGTTATGAAATGAGAAAATGTTGATCCTTATTTGAAAATGTCATCTGAAAAGTTTCATCATCGACACTATTGGATATCTCCCTCGCATTTCAATTGTACAGGGAGATTCAGCAGCTTGAACTCAACAATCACACCACACACATCTATGCGACAGTATTTATACAACTGCTACTCAATAAGCCTGTGAATATTCTCATTCATCCAGGTCATGGTTATCTCAAGGAAATTTCAATCAAACGCAACTGGACTTGCGAAAGCCGAAACCTAACCTCCACCAATAGGCGGCACGCCAACGACCGTCGTTAAGACATGGAGCACAAAGGATCCAATGACATAATGATTCTTGTTCAAGAGGTTAAATAGCTGAGTCTCCACACCAGTTAGTTGGACCAGTCCCAGCCTGGTCAGCGGCGAGCATGAACTGATGAAGCCTCTTGGATAAGAGGTGAAACGTCTTCCAAGACAAATTACCAAGTCCAGTTGCGTTTGATTGAAATTTCCTTGAGAGAACTGCTACTCAAATATTACATGAATACATATTACAAAAAACTTAAATTAAAAGGAAACTATTTATCTTTGTTTTACTGTAGGTAGGCCATCTTCCCTGGCTTTATGATCTAAACTCTTTTAAAAACTAAAGTATATTAAAAAGTGCAAAGAGAATTTCATAAAGAAAAAAAGAAACAATTCATGCAAAAATGAACTGGCCAGAGGCCAGAAGGGCTCATTTATCCTAGAGATTTAAAGACATTTGAAAGCTATTTTGTGCAAGTGGTAAATCAGATACCGTATCTTCAACTGTTCACATTAATCTACTTCATCTTCTCTACTTAATTTGCTCTGACCTTTCAAATAATTTCCTCCTCCTCACTTTGCATTTCCCTGTTTTGACTCAACTCTAGGGGTATACCTGCAATATCCTCACACACTGCAGCATAAGTTTCAAAGGTCAGTGGCTCATTTATCTCCTTTTCCCATTGTTCAAACATAGCAAAGGGAACACTCTTGGAAATATCCTGACTTAAGGTGGAAGACGATGTTGGTTCAAAAAATGAGTTACCAGGGAGAGTGCCATCTGGCCTTATGATAGACTCTGATGGAAAGCACTGCATATGTCTACATTTCTTGCCAGTGGTGATGGAAAAGTGGTCATACTCAGACTCAGAGGAAGTAAATGTGCTGTCTGTTTCACACTCAGATGAGTTATCTGTTGTCATAATGGACTCAATGGGTCCAGCCTGTAAAAGTGCTTGATGTGAAAATCCTGGTTCAAGAGCAGCATTCAGTTTGGTAATTTCTTCACAACTAAGTGGTTGCGTTGGCTCCAGGAGCTCTGCCTGTGGAAACTTTTTTGTGTAACAGGTCACTTTTTGCCGCTGCTGCTCTGTGTCAAGTTTACACAATGACGGTTTGTGTAAATTGGCAATATTTTGAGGATTTGGAGAGTCTTTTTGTTCACTACAGTTGTCGTTTTTGAATTTCCTTAATAGCATCCTCAGATCCCCCCACTGATTTGAATCATTTCTAAAGCATTTTGTACTGTATACATGTTTGTGCCAGCTGGGATTTGGAGAGTTTTTGTCTGAAATAGATGTACTACAGATGCTCCCAATCTCACAATACTCCAGCTCACTTGGAAGCCTCAGTTCCTTCTCATTCTCATAAGGTTTCCTTTTGGAGGCTGAAAGTACGGCTTTGGGCACTTGTTTGCAATCAAAACAATAGGTTGTGTTTTCAGTTTCTTGCGCTTTTTTGTGTGGAATAGTCTCCTTTTTAGACTTTGAATCCTCCTGTTTCAGTCTGTACAGAACTGCAAACACACATACAGCGATTAGAATGGTGATCAGAGGCAGAACTACAGCTATAACCCAAAAAGGCCTTTTGTTCTGTTTTTCTGAGCACTCTTCACTGAAAGTGGAAATGCAGATATCACATAAATTATCAGACACATTCTGCAAACAGATGCATGATTTTTCCTGTGTTGAGGGTCTGCACATCCTCCGGTTCTGACAGTCTGAAAGACATGCTCTCATAAATGGTGTCTCTTCAGAGCATGGTGAGAAGAGGCAGATTCCTTGAGAGTTGCAGCTGGACTGGAGTAGAGTTGAGCTTGGCCAGACCTCCACCATTAAACTGTGTCCACTGATGGGCAGAGTATGACCGCTGACGTTTAAATACTCGACACATCCATTGAATCCTGTCACCAAAACAATGTTAGAGACATCTGGCTGACTCCACCGGTCTTAGAATCATACTTTCACCAGCAACCTCATTAGCTGTACCTGCTAAATTGTTTAACACAAATAGAAATGCAATACACTTTCAAGCATGTCAAAGTTGTCAATGTAAGTGAACAAAGTGAAGGTACCCACGTACTCTGGTCAGCACACTTTAGACGTACTGACATACAGCATTGAGTGTGAGGAAGTAACAGTCCTCCCACATAATCCAGTCTTATCTGACCATTTTTTGATAACTTTTTAATTTACTTTACTTGAAGTTCCCAAATCTGAGAGAAAATTCCACTACACTAGTACTCTTATCAGACAGTGCTGTAACAAGTTTGAAATAATCTGTTCAATTCTTACTTCCCTTAGTGTCTCAGAATAACACAGTGGAAAGCAGAAATTCTTTCACTAACCCTTCAGAAATTTATGGTCTGGTAAAATTGTTATTTCCTCACTGCATCTGGCGTTAGACAGTGTAACCCCTTAAAAAAAGCAGTGAGTCATAGGAAGTTGGCTCCTTGGTTTAATGTCGAGTTGTGTACTTCAAAGCAGAATACTGTGAACTGGAAAGAAAATGGCACTCTACTCACTTAGAGGATTTCTATTTAACCTGGAAAAATAGTCTGCATCTATATAAAAAGACCCTTCGACAGGCTAGAACAGCAAATATTTTGCCGCTAACAGAGGTAAATAAAAACAATTCTAGGTTTCGTTTTAATACAGTTGCCACACGGAGTCATAGCTCTGTTGAGCCAACTATTCCCCCTTCTCTCAGAAGTGATGACTTTATGGGATTCTTCATAAGTAAAATAAATTCTAATAAAAATAAAAATAATTGGCATTTTCCCAAACATGATTACTTCTCTCTCAGTAAATAAGGCACTTAACCTTGTTTTGGTCTGTATTGTTTTGATTTTGTTGAACATTCAGAATTATCACAAATATTAGCTTAATCTAAACCTTCAACTTGTATGTTAGACCCAATACCAACCAAATTATTTAAGGAAGTGTTCCCTCTGGTTACTGGCACTATTTCAGATTTGAATCTATCTTTAATAAATGGATATGTGCCTCAGGAATTTAAGGTTGCTGTAATTAAACCCTTACTTAAGAAACACTCCCCCGATCAAGATGACTTAGCTAATTACAGACCTACGGTATATCTAACCTTCCTTTTTTATCAAATATTCTTGAGAAAATAGTTGTTAATCAACTATGCAAGCATCGAAACAGCAACGACCTGTTTGACGAATTTTTGTCAGATTTTAGAGCTCATCTCTTGTTGGAACTCTGTGCTGCTTTTGACACGGTTGTTCATAATATTCTCTTAGAAAGGTTTAACATGTTGTAGGGATCAAGGGAACCGCAATAGGCTGGTTTAAATCATATCTGTCTGACAAATTCCAGTTTGCTCATGTTAATGATAAATATTCGTCACACTGAAGGGTTATTTGTGGAGTACCACAGAGTTCCGTGCATGGACAATTATCCTTACTATATATATGTATATATATATATATATATATATATATATATATATATATATATATATATATATATATATATATATATATATATATATATATGCTTCAGTTATGCTAATGTTACACAACTATATTTATCCATAAATCCAGATGAATCCAATCAGTTAGGAAGAGTACAAGCATGTCTCGAAGAAATAAAAACCTGGAAGACTGAATTTTCTACTTTTAAATTCAGACAAGACAGAAGTTGTTGTCTTTGGACCAGAAGCTTTAAAAAGAAAAATTGGCCTCTGGTAATAGTGTAAAGAACCTTCTGTAATTTTTTACCAAGAAAAGACATTTAAATCCCATATTTAACAGGTTTCCAATATGTCTTTATTTTAGCTCCGGAATTGATTTTTACATCCCTCCCACCTCGGTCACAATTAGCGTTGTAATGACCACCTTGCTACCCGAACACATAACTTTCTCACACCGGGAGAACGTGATGCAGAGCTGGAATGTTGCTGCTTGTGGAGCGTCATGGCGAAACGGGACTGGCTGTTGCTGCGGGACATTTTAGTTTCCCTTTCTCCCGGGACAACTGAATAGATCAGAGGTAAATATTTCTCTTCAGAATCTGAATAAGCCAATAATTTACGGCGGGGAACTCCGACATCTCGGCCTCATAAGTTTTATCATTCTTAAAGTCGCTTTCTCTACACTGTGACCGCAGCAGCTGCACCTGGCGTCCCCCGTTCGCGGCGCTGACTTAAAGGCCGATTTACTCCAAAGGTTTCCATGGTAACACACCCAAAAAGGTGTCCAAGATTAAAGGTACACATGTCCGCCATCTCCTGATGTAAAGTAGTAGTTAAATTAGTGGCCCTATCTCCAGCTGTGGCTCGTTAAAGTGAGCAATGTTGCTTGTCGCAATATTGAGACTTTGGCGCCTGTGTTGATGTACATATTCTGTCTATTATTGTATTTTTTTTTGTATATATTTTTGTGTTCTGTTACATATGTTGTATATTTGTTGTTTCTTTGGCTGCTGTTTACGACCGAATTTCCCCTCGTGGGACTATTAAAGGATTATTCTATTCTATTCTATTCTAGAGGGTTAAGATTAATGACATGCAAGTTTCTGTCCTCTGATTGGCTAACTGAAAAACTACTCTTACAGTGTCTCTGTTTACTAAAATCAGTAACATTAAACAAAAATCGTCCCGGAATTTAACCTTAGATGGAGTTTACCACCCAGTTCAGGCAGCATTACCAAACAAGACCGGACTCTGACTCCTGGCCAAAGGACGCCACATGCCAACCGCCAGTCAGGCAGGTATTCTGTGCCACACTCTTCCTTCTTTGTAAATGGGTTAATCTTTGATAATTTATTCTCCTCCATTTAGCAATATGCTTAAATTCAGAAAATTTTCTCTTCTGATTTAAGATAATAGACTGTTTGGAACAGGGTTATAATAGTTTTAAAATGTTCATTAGTTTTAGTTTTTATTTAGTTTTGACTTAAGATTTAAAATTCTGTTTAGTTTAAGTTAGTTTTTACCAGTTGTTAATGCTGACCATAGTGCGTGGATACCTTCACAATCCCCCAGACAGTCATGACATATGGCCACTTGTACAGAGCTAGATTGTGCTGGAGGTTTCTTCCTGTTAAAGGGGAGTTTTTTCTCTCTACTGCCGCTACATGGTCGCTCAGTATTAAGGATTACTGGGGGATTGCTGTGGTCGGAGTTTGCATGTTCAAGGCACAGCCTCACTTCAATAACTCAATGGAATCTGCTGGGATTCCTTACATAGAAAACTTTTAACTGATTGGAATGTTTGTATAATTGTATTAATATGACTTTCCTCGTAAAGTACCTTGGTATTATATCTGTTGTGAATTGGCACTATAAAAATAATTTAATTGAAACTGAATTGATTTGTACCCCTGCACAATCCCGCCAATGTGTAATGTTTTGTAAAAAACAGGTGATCACGTTGTTGCCACAGGCTGACCACTTTTGTATGACCAAAGGCTTCCTGATGCCGTTTCCATTTTGTAAAACAGGCTACTGTTTCAGGCTGCTGGTGGTAGGTTTATAATTGCACACTGTTGGATCTTTAGTAATAACTGATCATCATTGGTCCCTGACTACTTCCAGAGGAATAAAGCCCCATGTCAAAAAGTTCTTGATATGGTGTCTGGATCATAACAATGAGTTCTCTATACTCAAAGAGTCTCCACACAGTCTCCTAATCCAGAACCAATGCAGTTTTTTTTTTTTATATGGTGGAACGAGAAATTCAGAACATGGATCTTTATCTGACAAATCTGCAGCAACTGTGTGGACTATCATGTCAAGATGAAGTCAAGTCTCTGAAGAATTTCTAAGAAATTTTGAGGAATTTATACCATAAAGGCCTAAAGTATTATTTTTTTTGGGGGGGGGGCTAAATTGGTACTGGCAAGGTTTACATAATAAGGTGGCTGGTGACGACATCGAGATTACAGTGAGATAAGAAATAAAAAAGTATGATTAGGACATACTAATAACTATTTAGATTACCTGAATATTGGAGAGTTGTTTGTCTTTGTGGGGGCGCACCAAGAATAACCTTTTCCAAACTAAAAATTCTGAAGTCCATGTTTTGTTCAGTAATGTTCAAGACCATTTTGTCATCAACAGTCAGAGAACTTTTATGCTCACTGCCCAACAAGGTCATGATGTGCCAAAGCCCATCAGCAACAAAAAGCTCCACAGTAGACTCGGACACATGTCCTAACGTTGTATCGATAGAAGTGTACACGGGTTTTTTGTCTCTTACCTAAAAATGCACATAAAGACATAGTTATAGATTTAAATGAACTCAGATATATCATGTCCACATATTAAATATTCATTTTACAGACCATCAACATAATGTTTCCCTTCTCTCCAAGAATATAGAGTAAGGTTCCATCTTCTATCGTTTTGAACTTAATGGTAATGAGAGCTTGACGCGTTGTATTTTCCTGTTTAGCTCCATTCTTTAGGGCTTTGAGCACAAGATCTCTCTTGAATCTCTCCTTAATTACATACTCAATATAATCACTTCCCTTGAAGCTCAACACTAGGTCTTCAGACATTTCTGTTTCAAAAAGGGAGAAAACAAGCACTCAGTTTCAGTTTGGCATAAGAGAAAACTGACTTGAACATTAATTCCATATTAGCTTTCTGTGTGAACAGGTGAACTGTAGACCAGGGGTCTCCAACACGTATCTCGCAAGCTACCGGTGTTGTGCCAAAGTAGTTATCCCCATCAAAATTATATCCCCTGAGTAAGGAGCGTGCACTCCCTTACTAAAGCGTTGTCTGTTTTCCTTCGCTGAAATGGTGCATTATGAATGAACACATAATGTACAGAATTACTGTATTTACTTAAACAAAAAGGGTGAAATAACGGAATACATGTGTTATATTTTAGATTCCTCAAAGTAGCCACCCTTTGCTCTGATTATTGCTTTGCATTCTCTTGAGCTTCAAGAGGTAAATCACCCCAAATAATTAGATTGGGTTCAGGTACGGTGACTTTGGAGGACAGGTTATTTCACACTTTATTGTAAAAGTACTTCATAATTCCAGATGTGTTCGTTCATAGTTTTGATGCATGCCTTCAGTGTGAATCTACAATGTCAATTGACATGAAAAGAAAGGAAACTCATTGAATGAGAATGTGTGTCCAAACTATATATATATATATATATATATATATATATATATATATATATTCACACTGTGTTCCAAATTATTATGCAAAAAGTGTTCAGGAGTGATAAGGTAAGATTCCTTTTGTATTTCAGTTGAACTTGTGGATTGTCTTGTGTGTCCGGGCTCTTTATATCACTGAAAGCAATTGCAGACACCTGTGCTAATTAGTTTGGCAGGTGTGTCCAATCAAAGGCAAAACTACTTAAGAAGGCTGTCCCACATTATTAAGCAGCCTACATTTTCAACCAAAATGGGAAAGAAAAAGGACCTGTCGGCCGCTGAGAAGCAACAAAACAGCTGTAAAAATGCATTGTCTTAGCAACAGACAAGTTTTTGAAGCTGATGGTGCCTCCGACGTGCCCCGAACAACAAGATGCAGGGTCCTCCAGAGGTTTGCAGCTGTACGTAAGCCATCCTTTCGACCGCCCTATCCACTGACAACAAGCAAAAACGGCTCCGGTGGGCCAAACAATACATGAAGACTGACTTCAAAACAGTTTTGTTCACCGATGAGTGCCGTGCAACCCTTGATGGTCCAGATGGATGGAGTGGTGGATGGCTGGTTGATGGCCACCCCATGCAAACAAGGCTACGGCGCCAACAAGAAGGAGGTGGAGTAATGTTTTGGGCTGGAATCATGGGGAGAGAGATTGTCGGCCCCTTTAGGATCGCTGACGGGGTAAAAATGACATCCATAAAGTATGTGGAGTTTCTAAAAGCGCACTTCCTGCCATGGTTCAAAAAGAAGAACCGTGCATTCCGCAGCAAGATCATTTTCATGCATGATAATGCACCGTCTCATGCTGCAAAGAACACATCTGCATCTCTGGCTGCTATGGGAATACAAGGGGACAAACCTATGGTGTGGCCCCCATTCTCCCCTGACCTCAACCCTATTGAGAACCTCTGGAGCATCATCAAAAGGAGTGTCTATGATGGCAGGAGGCAGTTCACATCTAAGCAACAGCTCTGGGAGGCTATTCTGTCCTCATGCGAAACAATTGAAGCAGATACCATCCAAAACTTGACAAATTCAATGGATGGGAGAGTTCAGAAGCTCATTTCGAACAAGGGGTCGTATGTGCAAATGTAACATCACCTATAATAAAGTTTTGATTTGAATACTGTTTGATTTCAGTTACCTTTCAGTTTGTAATAACCTGCTAATGCTTTTAGTTTCACAAATGACCATTTTTTGCTCTTAATAAAAGTGAAAAGTCTGTTGTGCATAATAATTTGGAACATACATTTGAGTGCATTTTAAGCATTTTATTTTTAATAATTAAACTGTTATCATTGGGCAGTTTGTTCAAAAACCTTTCAAATGTACTCTAATAGTTGATGACTGGGAAATTACAATGACTGCAATTCATTTAGGTAATTTGGTAAATCTGATAAAAATATGATTTGCATAATAATTTGGAACACAGTGTATAACTATATAAAATTATTATTATTTTTTTTTTTTTTTACCTTTTTCACAATTTCTTCCTGTAAAGGGAGATTCGCACTCACAGACATAGTTAGACCATAGGTCATGGCACACTCCCCCATTCTTGCACAGGGAGCTGTTGCATCCTGACTCTGCTGCTCGAGGACATCTTGGTTAAATAGTATTAAAAAAAATAGAACATGTTGGTGAAATTATTTCAAACATGCATAAGCAAAAAGAAATTAACAGCAAACATTATAATTGGGAAATGTGTTTGTTAACATATCTTGTGCTTTAAATGCATAAAACACTACCTGTTGAATACATTGTATTTTGCAAGCCCCAAAGATGGTCTCAGCAGGATGCTATTAATCTGAATATTTCGGATGCATCCAACAAAGTCGTGTGTTTTTATCTGACTTGGATGTTGTAATATTAATTCCAGACTTCTCACTCCCCCAAATGTCATATTAGTGTTTCCAATGTCAAGAGTCCTGAGAGATGGAAAGCAAAATAGATGTATTTTTTTTACTCTGGTGGAGGTTGTTTAAACAAGGCTGAAAAAAAAAAGAAATGTTCATCTTTGAGTGTAAATGTATAGGTACCGTTCTGAGATAAAACCATCACTTTTTGAATAACAAAATCCATTGTTCACAACCTCTGTACAGTTGTCCACGAGTAAAGACCCCATCTGTTAAAGATATACATGAATATTTTTAAACAACTCATCACTGGTCAACATTGTTTACATTGTTAAAACTCACATTGCCAATCCTTCTGACAGTAACACTGTGAAAACGTCCATCTGCAACTTGTTTGAGTGTCTGCAACTTTACAGTTCCGGAGCCCAAGTCATAGGAGAGTTGTACTGTGCCATCAAGTATCTCCAGTGCAAAGAATTCTCTGCTGGATAGTGTTCCAGGGTTGTACAAGAGTAGGGAGTCTCTTTGCACAGTTGCAAACTCAAAATATATTAAATTAGTCCTGCGATCTAGTGGGGGAAACTCCACAAAGGACATTTCTTCAAAGCCATAACTGAGCTCCTCACAATGGACACCACTGACTCCTGAAAAGAAGCAGTAAGCAGAGAATTTGTTTAAGTTATTTGATATATATTTTTTAATCGAGGCGTGGCCTAGGGCTGATAGCCGACGGGAGGGGTGATGCTCTGCATTTGAAGCTAGCTTGTTTAAAAAATTTGGTGTAGCAGCTTTAATTACATTTACTGATGTCAACATTGGATATGTTGCTTGATTATCAAGGAATAAGAGAAAAAAATACCAGATATGTTCATCTTCTTAAAATGAAGTGAAGGCCTAGAGTAAATAGATCTCTGAAAAAAATAACTCAAAGGGTTGATTATCTGAAAGGAATAAACTTTTTCAACTGACATTTAGTAGTGTACATGAAATGAAATAGCATAATTTTAGAAGAAAACTTGTCAATTTTGATGTATATCTGCGTTTTTACAGAGGAATGACCCAACATTTTGAGATTAATAACTTATTTTTCCTGTCTCTTTTTTATCTCCTCATTTGCATTATGTTTATTTATTTTTGTTCTCACCAAAGGGACAGCTACAAAGGAATCCTGTGTTTAGGTTAATGCAGTGCCCTTGAAAACAGGGTGTAGATCTGCAGTGATCTTTGAGCTGTTCGCACCTTTCTCCTGAAAGAAATGCATAAAAAAATATAACTCTTACAAGGATTCTGGATCATTTGAATACAATAAAATGTGCTTAAACTTGTTTTGTGTGATCGGTTCTACCTTCAAATCCAGGCACACACTGACAGTGATATCCTTCCTGTAACTGAATACATGTCCCACCATTTTGGCACTTCGCCCTAAGGCACTCATCTACATCAGCTGAGCAGACAGAGCCAGAGAAGCCCCTCTGACAGTGACAGTGGAAACTTCCCTCAGTGTTTTCACACGTGCTGTTATTTTCACAGGGATTCGCCTCACATTCATCAATGTCACCTTCACAGAATGAACCACTGAACCCGACCGAACAGGTACAATTAAAAATCTCTTTCTGTGGTGACACAAAGATGACAGCCATACTTTCTAGCACAGCAACCTTCTGGCTGATGTAAATGTTTTTGCTGCATGTGGCCCCGTTCTGGCAGGGGCTCATGAGGCATGGATCACTGGTGATTTGAGAAATTGTCACATTGCTCTGGGATTCCAGTAACTTCTTATGTCCAGCAGAAATACTACTCGCTATATCTCTGCTTAGATATTGCCCATTGTAGTTTTTTACTGCAGCAAGTAGTAGAATCTCCATGTCAACATGTTTGATTCCAAATACATGAGTCTTTGAGGCCTGCAGGTTGAACAGACTGTCCAAAGCTTTCACAAACCGCAAATAACTATTAGTTAAGAAGTTTTCTGTTGAGTGTGAGCTTACATAGAAAAATATACAACTGTCCAAAGATGCATTTGTAAAACCTTTGTAGTTTACAAAGATACTGTTATTTACTGGAAAGTGAACCTGATCCGTAGCTTCAACTGTGACATTAAATGTGGCCTCGCCCTGAAAAGGGGAGGACCATAGCTCACATGTACCATTGGGTATCGTAAACATGTTAATCGGTCCACTTTTAATGGCACAGAGGAATACATCAGACACATCGTGATCCTCAGGATGCACGTTGCCTATCATGCCGCCATTAAAAGAACTGCCAAAATATTTCACCTCAATAAAAATGTTTCGTGGTAGTGGGGGATTATCGTTTTCATCTTCCACCCTAATGTGGAGCATTGTTGTTGAAGACAGTGATAGAGGAAACCCTGCATCTTTTATCACCACCTGTAATCGATATTCAGAGACATGCTCCCGATCAATATTACGAGTGGTTAGCAAAACTCCATCTGGAGTGAGGAAAAAAGCACTTTCTGCTGACAAATTTGATAGCCAGAAGATAAAAGGACCTCGGTTTGGATGTAAATCCAAATCAAATGCATTTAATCTACTAACTATGGTTCCCTCAGGTTGATTTTCCTTCACTTGAACCTTAGTTGTCATGAGTTTTGGGGCATTGTCATTAATATCAATTATACTCACAATGACATTTGTTGTCCCTGTGGCTGGGGGAGAACCATTATCAGTGGCTGTAACAGTTAGATTATAAACTGGCCAGAGTTCCCTGTCAAGAGGTGAGTTTACTAAGACAATACCACTAAGTGGATCAATGGAGAAAGAGGAGTTTATGTTTCCGTCTACAATCCTGAAGATGAATCGATTCCAGTTCAGTACAGAGTCCTGGTCCAAAGCACTAACAGTTAACACAGATGTCCCAGTTGGGGTGTCTTCTTTAATCTTTGCCTCATAGTATATGGAGGTGAACATGGGTGCATCATTTGTGTCAATCACATTTATATTGACCAACGTCTCAGCTATGTTTGTTCCATAAATAACACCAGAGTTTTTTGCCAGCACTTTTAAAATTACATTGTTGTTGCCTTGATCTCTCAAACTGCGACTTGTATGTATCTCTCCAGAAAGCAGGCCAATATCAAAGCCAACATTTCTACCATGGCCAAACATTAGATAAAACACTTGACCTTCAGGGCCACTGTCATTATCAGTGGCTGTCACTTTTCCTATTGATGTTCCAACAGGCACATTTTTGAATACTGAAAAGTTAAACATTTCTTTTATGAAGGATGGGCTAAATTCATTAAGATCCAAGATGTCAATGGTAACATAAGCCAAACTAAACAATGTGTGTCTGGCAGTGTTTGAAGCTTTGATTGTTAAATCAAACATCTGCTCTTGCTCATAATCAAAGACATCCAAAGTAGTGATACTCCCATTTCTTGGATCAACTGCAAATTTATCCAACCTGCCAGCAATAAGAGAGTATGATATTTGTGCATTTATTCCTGAGTCAAGATCAGTGGCCTTTACATCTATAACCCTTGTTCTGACTTTTGAGTTTTCAGGCACTGTTGCGATATACTCAGACAATGGAAAAACAGGGGGATTGTCGTTTACATCCATAATTATCACAGTTACATTCAGCCAGGCAGATTTAGCTATCCATCCAGCATCTGTTGCTTTGATTTGCAAATTATATCTGGTTTCTTTTTCAAAGTCAAGTTCTCCGGTAAGTGTTAGCAGTCCAGAGAATTCTCCAACAGAGACTGGAAAATACTTATCTTGATTACCAATGCAGTATGTAATTGCACCATTGCGACCATAATCCCTATCTTCTGCTTGAATTTTCCCAGCTACTGATCCAACAGGCAAGTCTTCTGGGACAGAGAACGTGACATGTGGTTCACTGAAACTTGGAGAATGTAGATTTTTCCCAATAATTTCGACGTTGATTTCAGTCTGAGAGGTCAGAGGAGGAAAACCCTGATCTTCTGCAACAACAATCAAAGTAAGAGACTCGTTTTCACTTTCTTCTAAAGTTTGATTTAAGAACAACTTTCCATTGTCAGCTTGAATCCAAAAAAAATCAGAAGCATTTCCACCACTGGCACTATATCTAATATAATCACTGCTATTGATGTCTAGATCAACTGCACTGAACCTAACCACTTCTGTTCCCACCAGAAGGTCATATGGAATTGCAAGCAAGGCTGGGAAAGGCAAGAAATTTGGAGGGTGGTGGTTGAATTTTTCTAATCTCACTGTGACACTAGTGTTGCTGTGCAGAGGGATGCTGCCACAATCAAAGGCAACAACTGTGAAGTTATAGATTTCAAAAGCAGAATTATGTAAAAGGAGTGGCTGCTTTGAAAAAACTTCTCCAGAAGAAGCATTTACCCAAAATAATTCATTTGGGGGTTCAACAATGTAGACAATCTCACCGTTTTGTCCAATGTCTATATCTGTTGCAAAGACCTGCAAAACAAAAATCTCTGGATGTTTGGTTTCCGGGATAACAATCGAGTATAAATCTTTAGAAAATACTGGTCGGTTGTCATTAAAATCCAAAACAAAGATACTAACATCAGTGCTAACACTCCACGTGGAATCATTTGCATTTACTTTCAAGACATAGTGATCTTGTGTCTCCCTGTCCAGAGACCTTTTAACAGTGATGCAGCCAGAGATGGAATCAATATCAAAAGGGGGATCTTGATTTCTGTCAGGTATGTAGTACTTAATTACTGCATTAAGATCAGTGTCATCATCAGTGGAGGTTATTTTCAGAACTGTGTACCCTGTAGGAGCATTTTCAGAAACCTCTGCAAAATGAATCTGAGAGAAACGAGGTGCATTATCATTCCTGTCTAAAACAGAAATGATGACCGTTGCTTGATCTGCATGAAGAGGGTTGTCAGGTTCCGCAGCCTTAATTGTTAAATTAAAAAAAGGAATAGTTTCTCGATCTAAACTTACAATGGTGTTCACCAAACCACTTTCAGGTTCAATTGTAAATAATTCATCATTATTTCCTTGAGTTATGTTGTACCATACTATGCTGTAATTGGGAGAATCAGCATCAATAGCAAGAACATCACAAACTCCAGATGGTGGAGAATTCTCATAAACCTCACACCTGTATTCAGCCTGGGTAAACTGGGGAAAATTATCATTTACATCAGTAGTGTTTATGTGAATTTCTAAAAATGATGAAAATGGAGGCGAGCCAGAGTCTCTGGCTTCTATTAACAAAGAAAAATCCTTTTTACTTTCATAATCCAGTGGGTTCTCAATTGTCAGCGCTCCCACTAATTGGTCTACATAAAACATGTTTTCAAAGTTTCCAGAAGCAAGATAAAAAGAGACAGTTTCAGCTCTGATGCTTGATGCAGAAATAAAAGCTACCAGTGTTCCTACTGGTTCATCCTCATAGAAGGAATAACTCAGAACATCCACATTCATCTCTGGGAAGTCAGAAATGCTCTGAAACCTTATACTGATAGTAGTGACATCAAACTTAGGGTTTTCTCCAGCATCTTCTACATACACGTTGATGATAATATCATCCGTGGTCTGCAGTAAACTTGAAGTGAACACTGTGCCAGTTTTTGGATCAATAGAAAACAGGTCAGAATTTTGACCATATAAGGAATAATGCAGCTCTGCATTCATGTCGGTGTCTCCATCGATTGCTCTCACTGCAAAGACAACTGAGCCTGTGGAAAAATGTCAACAAAATATGTAAATTCTGTTTTGTGTTAACAGTGTCACCTTCGTTGTCAGAAAGGAAGAACACATCTCACCTGGAGGAAACTCAGTGGAGACATAAGCCACGAAGGGACTGTCCAAAAACTGAGGCCAGTGATCATTGATATCACCAATCAGGACGGTAACAAGCACAGAGCTTGACAGTGGTTGTGTGGGATGCATATCAATGCCAGTCACTGTAAGCGTGTAAAAGGCTACATTCTCCCTATCCAAGAAATCCGTTGTAAGCAGTTCTCCGGAAGTTTCCTCAATAGCAAATGGTGCATCGTGGTTTTCCATGAAATACCTAAATTACAATCAAAGTGATACGTTCTCAGTATGCACTGCCTTGCAAAACAAGTATGCCCCATAAACCTTTTTTTAATATATTTAATCAATTCACATCAACAAACGTCAGTGTATCTTATGAGTTTTTATACAACAGATCAATGCAAAGTAGAGCATAATTGAGAGTGGAAAGTTAATGATAAATGGCTTTCATTTATTTCACAAACAAAAATCACAAAAGCGTGGCATGGGTATTTATTCAGCGCATCAGATTCAGTACTTTTTTATATCCATCTTTAAGCTGTCATGAAGTCTTTTGAGGGATCTCTCTACCAGAGGTTTGTCCATTAATGTGACCTGCAGGGTCTTAAAAATCCGTAGACAATCTATTTGTATCCGTCAAATTAATGCGCTGGGTGGGGTGGGGTAGGGTGGGGGGTGGTCGTAGGTGGTTACCTATCTCCAGGAATCGTTTGGCGAGTTAATACCTATTTATCTGCTAAGTAGTGTTCAATCAAAACAACCTGACCAGAGAACTACAGAAGTTAAATTAAGTGTTTGGTTATTATTAGAGTATCTGATGTGGTTCCTCCATGGCATGTAATGAAAATGCTAACCTGTTTTTTTTTCTTTTTTGTAATAAAATAGTCAGTTTGTTGCAGAAGTTGTTGATGTGAGGTTTTTATGATTTTTTTTTTTTTTGCTGTGGACAGAATAGATTACCCTCATGGGTAATCATAGCTTTTGATCTGCAAACAGAATCTACGCTTTGCTCCACTGGAGACTGCAATTACGTTATTCACTTAAGACAACAAGTTTAACAAGAGGAAACCATTTCTCTCATTGTAGCGACCATAAATCAAAGACCCTCAGAACGAGCCTGACCCGTAAACTGCCGGAGGAAAGCCTCCAAGTAGCAACAGGCCCAGATTAGGAGGGCCACCGGTTCAGGCCAAGACTTTACAGTCCACCTACATCTGAAGGACAAGGGACACACTTTTGAAAATGAAAAAGTACACATTTTAGACAGGGAAGATAGATGGTTTGAGAGAGGAGTGAAGGAAGCCATCTATGTTAAACGTGAAAAACCCACTTTGAATAGGGGTGGGGGTCTTTGGTTTAAATTGTCCAATACATATAGTGCAGCTTTAAATCACATACCCAAACAGTTTCAGTTTAGGTCGCACAGGCCTGCATCTAAACAACACGACTCCCTTTCAATAGAGGCCAACGGCCCACCAGGCTGGGGAGGTGGGTGACCAAAAGTAGTATCGGCTCATTTAAATAACAATAGAGAGCCACAGTTTATAAGCTTGATTTCTCCCATAGTCCACTTAGAATTGAGAAAGCGCCTAAGATGAGAAGTGTCTTCAAGAAACCAAAAATAGTCCAGTTGCCTGCACTTAAACTCTTTGGATCAGGCTCTGTGGTGCGCGTCTAATCGGGCGCACTAGGATGGAGGGACGGGCGACCTCTCCAAGGTGCACCGCGCCTCTCACCTGATAATCACTGGAGATATGCTCCAGACCCCTCACGACCATTCATGGGGAAGCGGGATAAATAATGGTTGGAATTTATTTACCTAGACTCGTGCATAGAGTTGAAAAAAATATTAAAATCTGCACATCACGTAAAGTGGTAAGGGAGTGGTGTGAAAACTAATCTGTAAAAATGAAGGACAGTCTTCAGAGTTTTCCGTCACTGTTCTAAAAAAGCTGTCAAATACGGAGAATATTCCATTAACGCGACCGCTGGTCTCTACTAGCTTTGCCCATCAAGAGTCTTATAATTCGCTGTTTTCCAAACCAAGCTCAATCAGAACAAGGAGACAGTTTCCATGATTATTACTGGCCAAGTCATCAAGTCGTGTCTGAGATCAAAGTTGAGATCAGGTCTTTGAATAATCGATTCTAACACACGACTATGCTTTGATCTAAACCATTCCAAGTAGTCCAGGTTTTAGGTTTCATGGAGCTTATCTATTAATGGGTGCAATTTGAAGGTAACTGGTTGCTATTTAGGGGCATCAAAGAAGAGGGGTAAATATAAATTCAAACCAAATTTTTTAAATTAATAATTTTTACAAATATATATCTTAAAACACATACTTTTTTCCTCCACTTAAAAATTATGAACTACTTTGTGTTGATTAACTACATAAAATCTGTGATGTGACTCTTCACCTTACTTCACCACTCATGCCCTCGTCAGCATCAAATGCACATATCATTGCAAACACCGTGCCAATAGGACTGTCCTCAGACACTATGGTGTTGTAGATCTCCTCTGAAAACTCAGGATGGTTATCATTGACATCATCCACAGTAATATGTACAGTCAGAGTGCCAGTTAGGGGTGGAAGACCTTAAATTTACAAAATGATATTCACTTACTATTCATTTTTTCATAATAAAAAAATATTTGCGTTGTAATTTACATATTGAATCTAAGTGATGTTCAACTTAAATATTAATTACCTGAATCAACAGCGGTTATGATGACATTATAAAATTGTTCTTTTTCCCTGTCTAAGCTGTTTAAAATCTTAAACAGACCATTGGGAGTAACAGAAAACAGATCATCACTGTTTTCTTTGTGTATGAAATAGTTAAGCTGACTGTTGATCCCAAAGTCTTCATCCAAAGCTGTAACCTGGTCAAAAAAAAAGGATGGAAAACATTAATTAGATAAAAAGTCAAGACTGTCACATAGTGTTGACTAGGCATGAGCCGGTTATCTGTAACAAGGTATCTACCTTATTCCTGGTAGTGGCGCTGTAGGGTTGTGGGTGCAGTTTCAGGTGGAGTTTCTGGAGGAAATCCAGAAACTCCCAAAACTAAAACTAAATCCCAAAAACGATTAGAAATAAATATGTTAAAACTCCAAAGGAGACTGAATCGTCCTTATCCCATCTACATCTCTGTGGAATTCTGCTATATCAGCTGTTTAAATTTATTTTTTGTCTGGTTGTGGCTGCTCCTCTAATCACACTCAAATAGTGTTTAACATGCATGTTAAGAGGATTTAGATAAATAACCTTAATTTGGACTTTTCACTGATGACCTTAGATGTTTTTTCCCTGTAAAAAAAGCAACAAAAAGCTTACCTAAAAAATGCATGGCCAACATTGTAGGTGAGCTACAACTGACCACCAAGAAATAAATGCTAGCTTCTGAAAAGATAAACAGCAATCTATCAATTTCTCCACAGTCTCCACACGTCGTTTTTGGCATGTCACATTTAGAAGTTTCATCCAATAGATACATAATTGGTGTAAAATATAATATGGACAGTCAATCATTCAGAGTTTGTTATATCTCTGCATTCTTACATATTTTGCATTCTAGAATTCTCACTCATCAAAACATGACTTTCCATCTTAGATTGCATTTCAACTGAAGACAATTTGGGTCATTTAGAGCTTCGAAAAGTACAGCAATATATTTGACAAAGTACAAAGTATTCTCCTGCACAAAGTGAAGAACTTGATGTTCCTTTATAAATTATGTATATTTGCTCTGCAAACAATATTCTTTTTACATGTAGTCCGATTCAGTGACAAAAAGTTGCAGCTATAATTCACGCAAAGGCTGTAGCAATATGTTGGATCCCAAGGTCCACAGTTTCCAAAACCGTTACATATCTACAGAGGAGATGACTGTTGGATTACAGTGTGTGCAGATAGCATAATTGAGAAGCCAATATTAGATGTATTTTTGCTTGTGTTACTATATAAAACTAGAACAACAAAGGATATAGAATACTCTGCAAAACTGGCATGTTTCCTTGAATTCTACTTTTACATTCGACACTAGTTCCTTATTTTCACCAAAGTCTATATGAAAATTGTAATAAACAGATTTTAGGCAATGTCAATGGCAATTTCTTCATAATTTCTTTGTTACAAATTTTTATTGTACTCAGGAGTATAATACAATAACATTTCAAACCGGCCCATGCCTAGTGATGACTGCACAAAGTATGAAACATGAAGTCCAGTAGCACCTGATGTGATAGCTGAGATGGATCTTCTTCATTTTCCTTGACATGAATGATCAGATTTTCTGGAGAAAACTGGGGCGCAAAGTCGTTGACATCCAACACTGTGACGTTGATAGCGACAGTAGCAGATCTGGGTACATCCCCTTGATCAGTAGCAGTTAAAATCAATGTGTAGTTTGAGTCTCTTTCTCTGTCAAGTCGACGCAGGACTGACAGCACGCCTCGAACTTTGTCAACCACAAAAGGACCAGTTGGGGTCATGTCCAACATGTATCCGACTTGTCCATTTGATCCAATATCTTGATCATGAGCCTCAACCTGAAACAGACTTGTCCCTCTCTTAATATCTTCTTTGATGAACAGACTGTAGTTGCTTTTCGAAAACACAGGATCATTATCATTTACATCGTCGATATGCACTGTGAAATTCATTGTGGTGGCCAATCGAGGTGAGCCCATATCAGCGGCTGTCACAGTAATATTGAGGGTGTCTGCCTTTTCTCTGTCTAATATCTCCTTCAGGAACACCTCTCCAGTGGTATTGTCAATGCTGAATGTCCCACCAAAAGAGTCGCTTAAAAAATACAAAATCTTTGCGTTGGATCCTGCATCTTTATCTTCAGCATGTACAGTCAGAATAACAGAATGCAATGCAGAGTCCTCTGGTACACTAAAATGTTCAGCAGACACAAAAAATGGCGCATTGTCATTAAAGTCTTCCACTATTACAACTACATGTGCTGTACCGGTGAGCTGTGACGACGCTGGCATTGCACGATCATTTGCTGTCACGGTCAGATTATAGGATGATTTATTCTCTCTGTCCAGCACTTTGTTCAGACACAAACTACCTGTTGAGCGTATGACGAACATGCCCAGTTCATCCCCGCTGACAACTCTCAGCTCCGCTTCTCCATTTTCACCTAAAAGCAAGATGATAGAAACAGTGCCATCGACTAAATCTCTTTCTCTCGTATATAAAAATAATGTTTTATCCCGAAAATGTTTTTCTCTTTTTTTTAATCTACAAATAAGAATTAACAAGATAGACAAGGGCTCTTCCTAGCCTCTTCCAAGGCTGTTCCAGAATCTGGTTTTAACATAAACTTGGGAAAGCTCTTATACTAAAATATTGAGACGGGGTGAAGCAATTGTCAGCTGTGTTATGGACAGAAAGGAATATATCAGTTTGTTTCGAGTATTAAAAAAAGATTTAAAATACAGATGGTAAAAGCATGAATTATATTATTTTTGGCTCAATGTTTATTTAGAAGAAAAGCCAATTAATTCTGGCTGAACTGAACAAAGCTGGTATTTTTGACCAACAGAAGCAACATGAAAGGGGTTAATATTTCAGAGAGGAAGCAGCTCTAGTGCAAAACAAAGAATTTGAATAGTCTGCAATCAAGCGAAAAACAAAAACATGTGGGATATCGACCCTTGAGGGCCAGCTTTTAGACTCCACTATTTTGAAAATGTATCTGTTTCAACATATCTGAATCAAATGAGTGGTTCACTACCAGATCTCAACAGAACATTTTATGACAAGCAAAGCATGTAAAACAAGAAGAGCAGCTGTCCCCAGAACCAGAACTGGACAGTAAATGGTTATAGACTCTCAGCTAATAAGCTTGGTGGTCCACTTCCCTTTAACTAAGATAACCACTGTGATTTACAATTGTATTTATTAGCTTAATTATTCCGACTAGTCTCCCTAATTCCATGACAGAAAAATTCATAGATTTATAGATTTATTAATCTGTATGCACTTGAAGTGAGTATAAATACTGCAAAACATTGAAAACATAACAAAAATACTGGTATAATATCAACAATGATTGCTTTTCTCTTGAATGTTTTTGTAATAAATTCCTAAAACATTCCGTTGTTGATTTAAACGGTATATCAAGATGAAGGATATTGCAAGCAACAGGTGGAAAGATTTGCTTCCTGATATGTAAGAACTCTGCATATAGTCATGCAACTATTATTATGTCTTCAGGCCACCTAGATTTGCCTTATTTAAAGTTTTAGATTGCAGTGAATGTTGCAGATTTGCTTTTTTATTTTTGGTTGATTTACATTAAATGAATACTGTACAAATTACATTTGGATAGTGGATCTAAAGAGAAGTCTCTAAGTAACCTTGAGGAAACTCTGTATATCATAGTGAATCCTTACCATCATCTTTGTCTGACACATCGAGTGACAGGAAACACGTTCTGACACGTGTGTCTTCCAGCAGTGATGCAGAAAAGTTGTTCTGACTGAAAACAGGAGGGTTATCATTGACATCCAGCACATTAAAGTAGACTCTGACACTGGATACCTGCGAGCGCCCCTGTTGCACCTCCACTGTGAGAATGTAGAACCTTTGTGTTTCAAAGTCCAGACTGCGGGATAATAGGAACTCCCCAGAGACGGGGCTGAGAAGGAACATGCTCTCCCCATCGTCCTCTTGAACTGAGTATGTGATAGGCGTGGGACTGTCCATCTGTGCTTCCACCTTTCCCACGACTGTTCCTGTTAACACAGTGAACCATAGCTAATTACTCTGATAACTACAGAGAAAAGAAAATAATTGCTGGAGAAAATCTAATTACTGTTTCAATATAAAGATAAAATACGATAAAACAAAACAATGCTTGGAGCATTTTTTGACAGTCAAATTGCCTGCGTAAAAAAAAAATATATATTTTCTAAGAGAGGAAGACATGACGAACCTGGCACAGTGTCTTCTTTTACTTGAAATGAGTAAACAGTTTTTGAAAAAGCCATCTGTGTTTGCCATCTGCGATGTGAAAGTGAGTTGACTGCCCCGTGCTTCAGCTCTGCATCAACAGATGTATTATACCAGGAGGGAAGCTTGTGCTGCTCATCAACGATATCAGAAAATTCCCTCTCACTACTCGGATTCCCTGGACTTTCCAAAACAGGTTCATGAGAGACCACCATATTAAACACCTGTGTGATCGAATGATAAAAAATTTACACATTTTGATGCAGTTCTTTAGTGTACAAACACAGCATGTTACTGTTTTATGGTAATTTAATGGGAATATCATAATTTAAGCAGTGATACTGATTAATCCTTTTAAACAGAAGCCATTATTACAACTCATGAATTAGTTAATCAACTTACCATAACAAGCAAAGATGAAAGCATGATTTTTTTCCAGTGTATGTTAGCTTCCATTATAAAGTTTTTGACATGATTAGAAAGTCAACTCTGAAAGGAAAATCCTGTGCAAAAACAAATTAAAAAAAAAGGTAATCTTTTATTCCACCTGTTTTGTATTCTCTCCATGGGCTTTTGTTGCTGAGATTACTTTGTGCAAAGTGAACTGTAACATGTAGCTGGGTGGGTTTGTCGTTTGTGCTGCTTCTCGGAGAGGATTGGTTCAGAGATGTCAAGGCTTTCATTCAGAGTAAAATGAGATGAGGGGGTGAGAGTGGGAGGGGGCTTCACTTTGAATAGCTTTTAAAAGTGAGCTGATAACAGAGTACCAACATAGCATAATTAAATTAGTAAGATTTCATGCAATATAGATTCGACTGATAATTCTCTGCATTCAGTATTAGTTCTTTAGAAAAAAAAGGACATTGATCTCATTACCTTACTTGCAAACGCTTAAGACAAATCTCACTTTTTTGCAATGCTGCTGAGCGGAGTCTAATAAACAGACATCTGAATCCATTCTAAGTGATTGTGGTAACCGCAAGATACTTGGCTCCAGTTACTTTAGGTGGGAACTTAAAACCAGGTCATTACTTTAACTCTGAGAGGAGGGAGACAGAAAACACAAAAAGCACTATTCTTCCCTTCTATTTTTTCATCTTTGAGCAGATAACATTAGGTGTACTTTGTTTTACTTTAAAATGTCACTGTGTGACAAATAGAGAGCCTTTCTGTGAAAAAAACAATAAAAAAAAAACTTTTTGTTGATTCAACAAGAGCAAATTAATTGCATTCCTTAAAGAAAAATTAGTCAGTTTTCTTCTCTTTAGATACTTAATTAATAAAGCCATGATATTTTGCTGGATGATATTGTTTTAAAATAAATCCTTTTAATAATTGTTTTCAGTTTGTAATTTCTTCTATGTAACTATATGAGCAATTGCCGTTTTTGCTGCCTCTTCGACAGGACTCCCTTGATAAAAAGGTTTTAATCTAAATGTTGTTTTTTTCCCTTGTTAAAGATGAACAATAATACTACATAGCAAAAACTTCTGGTTATAGTGAAGGAATGTGGGCCTTTTTTGTAAAGATGTGAGAAAAAAAGTATAAGTTCCAAACTGTCTGCCCCACTAAACATTACTACGTGTCTGCATAGGTTAAAACTCTGTAAAATAAACACTTGTATCATGCACAATAGATGTTGCTTTTCCTAGTGATAGAATGGGTAACTTCATTACAGAACCACCTTCTGGACAAAGGATTTCCAAACATTTGGAAAAAAATAAAACAAAATCACTGTGTGCACAGTTGAGTGTTTGATAGCACTATTGCCTTGCATGTATGTCCTGGGTTTGAATCCTGGCCTGCCTTCTTTCTGCAGAGTATTTATTTTTTCCCTGTGAATATGTGGGTTCTCTGGCAACCTCTCGCAGCCCAAAAAGATGACCATTCTGTTTTATGGACTCTATAACTGGAAACCTTTCTAGGTCATATCCCACCTTTTGCCCAATGACAGCTTGAGACACCAGCCCCCCAGCAACCCTGTACAGACTATATTTAGACAATTGATGGATGGAAACAAATCTAGCATAAGGAGGTTGCACTATTCTAGCTTCATAGCCACAGAAATAGCACAGGATGTACGTGGGACCCTTTTTAATGGTACTCAAATATTGACCACTTTATCTCAACTCAAAATCTAACAAATATCCTTTACTCTCATTTTATACCATTAATATACATGCTTTGTTTAATAAATTATGGATACATAAGATATGAGGTCTAACTGCTGTAATGTGTATAGCATATTTTGAAATTGTATACGTAAGACCATTTAAAAAATATATTTTAGGTACCAATTTATTTTTTTCTGTTTAGCCTAGCCCATACCATCTTACAAGGGGACAATCAACGGTCATGAGCCATGTATTACACAAAAGGTTCATCAATATACCCAGTCCTTTAGCAAATAAATTAGATAAATAAATCATGTTCCTGTTACACATTTAGAAGCCAGTGGGAGTTGTAATAGGCTTGCTGTTGACTGTAATGACTACAAGCAATATAAACTCATATTATTTATATTTTGGAACAATGTAGCAACAAGTTTACTTAAGAAGGCCACAAAAAAGACTAGTGTAAAAAAAAAAACACACACAATTGTGAGCCTTACTGCACAAAGGAGCAATATTGGATTCTGATGTCCAAGTTGGTGGGAACAATTACTTTTCTTTTTTTTTTTTTACACAGAATCCAAGCATATAGCGACATTCTATTCATTTTACAACAGGTTTCCGTATTAACTTAATAAGAAAACACATTTCAACTGCATCCTTACATCAGTGGACAAAAATATAATACTTGATTTCAGGGTTTTTTTGGAGTCAACATGACAAAAAAAAAAAAAAATCTGTAGAAGTCTGTCAAGCTAGGGATCTTAGAAAACATCTGTTACTAGATTGTATTTTTTTGTAAAAATTACCAGTAGGAAAACCATGAATTTAGGTCATTGCTAAACAACACAGTTAGTGGATGCTCCCATCCCATTGAGTGGAATATTTTGTTCAAAACCCCACATCTCTGATTTTCACCGAGAAAAAGATCCAAACTCCAGAAGGAAGACGTAAAGTGATTCTACATGTTCGGTCTTTTGTAGCTGATAAAGAGGAGAAATAAGCATCTTAAAAAAAAGAAACATTTATTGAAGACATTCTTTAATGTCAACAGCTGCATTTGATATTAGAGTGGTATTCAAAGAACAATAAAAAGACACTGGGACAGCACATAAAAAAATAATTTTCAAAAAAGAAAAGAAAACACTTCAAACTCATCAATCTCATTTTTGAGTTGTAACACCTAGAGACTACTTAATTCCATAATGATGTGTAGTCCTTCTACATCGATATATAATATGGCAGGAATACTGAACTACCACTAGAAAATTCTCGAACATAGGATATGTAGTGTTAACTTTACAAAAAAAAAAAGATTAACACTGTACATCATAAAAACATTAAATATACACATGATCTTGTTCAATTTGACTTTCGATTCAAGATGGCAAACTGAGTACATTAGGATTACATGGCATAAACAAAAACTTCAGGTCCCATCCTCATCTGATTTACTCATCATCTTCCTCCTCTTCCTCCTCCTCCTCATCTCCCTCCTCCTCATCATCATCATCATTAGCCGCAGCAGCTGGTTCTGAATCCACTCTACCCTTTGTACGGTACGCAACAATATCCTGAGGAGAGAGTATAATTTTTTTCTTATTGCAACATTTTTCTGCATTGATAATAAAAGAAACTCAAAATGTAACATGGTCACCAGATTTGAAGCCACTCACCTTGTCATATTTCTCCTTCAGCTTGGCAGCCTTCTTTTCGTACGGCTGCTTTTCTTCTGCAGATGAGCCATTCCACATCTCTCCAAGCTTTTTAGCAGTGTCCCCAATAGAAAGTCCAGGAGTCTCACCTTTCACCTTTGGGCGAAAGTCAGCACAGAACAGAAAGAATGCAGACCTGAGGGGAGAATTTGGGGATTAGTTGTTGTTGAAGACAACTATAGATATTAACTACTGTTTTGTGGAATAAAAAGACAAGCAGGGATTATAATGTAAGGTACATACGGTGGTCTCTTTGGGGCATTTGGGTCCTTGTATCGCTTCTTTTTCTGGCCCTTAGGGGGCACATAGTTCTTCATTTCTTTCTCATAACGTAGCTTGTCCTGTTTGGCCATATCTTCAAACTTTCCCTTTTCCTTTGGTGACATCGTCTTTAGAAAAATAAAAGAAAACAAAAAACGCCTTTACAATGCAACATACAATAAAATAGTTAAAACATGCTTTTTTTTTTACTTAATTTCCACATTTCATACAAAATATGCACCACAATTGGATGCGTTTATACTTTACCAGCCCTGAACAGTGATCAGGTTGAAAAAAAAAAATAATAATAATAATAATAATAATAATAAAATGTCAGATTTCGATTTGAGCTTCTTAGAGGGAGTTAGACTTTAGCACATAACTTTACAGGGACTCTTGTCCAATATCCTGGATGACTTTTCTGTACATATGTATCAAAAACTTTGGGATGTTTTTGAGACATTATTATTTTTTCCATTCATTTTTCAAATATTTTATTTAGATAATTTATTGGAAAGTAGAGGAGAAAAGTGTTACAATTCTGACAACAATCAGAGATGGATTTACAAGAATCAGCGAGTTAATCCTCCCCAAAAAGCTCTGATTATCACAGCTCTAGTTTTTACCTTCCATCTTTCAGAGCATTTCTTGGAAAACTCTGAAAAGTTGACAGTGGCATCAGGATGCTTCTTTTTATGCTCCTCTCGGCAGGTTTGAACAAAGTAGGCATATGAGGACATTTTGCCCCGGGGCTTTTTGGGATCCTTCACCATCTTGACTTTCTAAAGAAGTAAAACAAGAAACAAACATAAAAAATATGTACAGCAACAGTGAGACTATGCACATTTTCCATTAGCTCAACCGTCTGCCTCAGGCTTTGTCAGTCTCAGCTATTGTTTAAACAAGAAGGATAGGGCGAGGAGGAGGGGTGTCTGATTAGATTTTTATTAACTTCAGCCTGCTTCTCTTTATTGTAGCTTTAGTAGCCCACAGTGCTTACCGTGCTGACTAGGTGAAAACTAGCAGCTGCTATATTTTATAGACTTGATGACAGCGATCGCCCGAGCTGTCTTGAGAATACATTAGGATTCGCCTCCGCCTCCTTTGATTACCCGCTAGTCGTTAGCCATTATGGCTCCGCTCTTGCTTTGTGTCCTTTTGCTTTTAGCATTAGCTTCGAGCTAAGCTAGGAAGACTGCTCATTTTAGGAGGCAATAATGAAAATGGCTGAGTAGACTGATTAAAATGTAACTGTTTTCACAGGCATTTTTGTTTTGTTTTTATTTGGGGGGGGGGGGGGTCATTATAACTAGCGTTTGCGCTCATTGTAGCTTTTTGTAATTTGTATGTGGTATAAAGTTTTATTTTAAATAGGCATGAAGTCGGAGAAAGATGCTCCGCCTGTCTCAGCGCTACTATCCAACCAGCAGCTAGCGTTAGCTTTAAACATACCAACACAGTCTGAATAAGTAGCTACCGTTAACAGGCTAACATAGTGGGCCAGTGTACAGGGGAGCCATCCTCACTCAGTCAGCTGCTTACACATGAGCTGACGTTGCTAACTGAGAATAAGTAGCTTTTAAATATATCACTGGATAGGTTATCCTTTGTCTGGTTAGTAGCAGCTAATGGCAGCATAGGGCGTATACGTAGTAAAATGAGCACCATAAACCAGCTTGATAAAGGGCTAGCATCCAATCCAGCTCAACTCATAGACAAACACATACATGGCAAAACACAAAGCAGACCAGAGTTTAACTCGTGTGCCAACACAGGGTAACACTGAGGATACTTACCCCTTCGGCCGGTTGTATCTCTTAAACAATGGGACGAGAAGCACCGTGAGTGCGCGGTCTTTTCCCTACGAGAATTCCTCTGTTTATCCGGTGTTTTCGGCTCCGGCTGTCGGACATTGGCTACCGCCAACTTCTTAGATATCTTATTGGACACTCACGGTCCTAGTCCCGTTTGTTGTGCGGTTGGCTGCCCAAATACACGACGGGACGATGGCGCTAAACTTGAAGCTTGAGAGTCAATATTTATTAAGTATGACAACGCAAAAATAACAATACAGCGTGTTGTAAAACACTTTTGTTGTTGATGTAACACTTGCTTTCGTAACACAAAGTATAAGGCTACCGAAATAATAGAATGAATAACTAAAAACACACTACTACGACGTAAAACAATGATAATAAATACAAACATATTACATGTATGAAAATATTAAAATGACAAATAGAATATAGGCAATGTTGTTGTTTGTATTTTTTTTATCTCTTTTTTTTTTTAGGACATTAATGAACAGGGGTTCATTAGCCTACTCTGAAATAAGACGAAAGCACAAGGAGACAACTCTAAAGCTTGTTAGATAATGGTGTCCAAAGGTAGGTCACACGTATACAAGGAATCTTTGATTCTTTTAACATAAGAAAGCTTTGAAGTGTAATTATTGTTTATGTTTTTGTAAATTTAGTATGGTTATATCCTGCATAGTGCTTGCTCTTTATTATACACTATGACAAAATACTTAATTAGTGTTCATGTGTTACTTTCATAAAAGTATTTATTCATTTATAGAGCACATTCAAAACAACCAAAGTTGCACCAAGGTGTTGTGCATAACAATATTGATAAATTTTGTAGATAAGAATGAAAAATATTGAACAATATACAATTTTGCAACCGAGTTCAGCATTCCTAATTTTGACTAAATTATCATCATCACAAGATTTTGTAATATTGTCCAGCACCAGTACCAAAATAGTCTAAAAACTAATAAAATAATGTTAAATTCAGTGTTATGTGCTCATTCCATTTAATTTTAGTAAGTACAGCAGCTAATTCTAAAGGAAACAGTAGACAAAGTTAAGACCGATCCAGTCCATTTTCACAGTTACACACATTAGAAGGTTGTGGGGCTCTTGCTTGTTCTCTGGACAGGTTCCCAGTCCATCGCAAGTGGTCATGGTTTTTTAACTGTCGCACAAAGAGCCCAGGCTGGGTTTCAGACCTATTTTGTTCTTGCCACTGGTTTATTTTTATATGTCGCTTTTTACCACATGCAGATTTTGGCCCTTAAATTTCTTCATTTATTAGACAGAAAACAGTGGTGGGACAGAAAACAGTGGTGGGACCCTTATGAAATATTTCACAGGAGACAGTTTGTCTACCAACCACACTTGGCTCCAGATATATTGCTGTATGACCAATTCATGGCACTACTTCTAAATTAAGAATGAATGCCTGGAGTTTGTTTATGGTTGTTTATCTAGCTTAATGTTTATGCACATGTATGCACCCAGTTTTAACCTCCTTTAAAGCCTGCTCTTCACATTCTGGACCTCTTGGCTCAACTGTATAAGGAATATTTTCCTGAAAGCAACATTGTAACCCTGATCACATTTGCACAGGAACAGCCTCAGGACTTCTGAGAACCAAACCACATCCCACTGAGACCTGTATTTAGACTGTGATAGCCTGAGTTTTAAATAGATGAATGGTCCTTATTTACATAGCCTTTAAAATAAGCTGTTTTTTACCCATTTTTTGAGTGGAGGTTGCCAAGGGATTATCCAAACTGTTCTGTTGTCTTTCCTCAATCTCCCATCTGATTGAGAGATTTGTAAAGCCTTCAGGGCACAGTACAGCTCCACCTACACATGTGACTTCAAAAGATCGTCTCATGGTACGTTATATGTGGTTTCGTCACTCTAGTAGTAACTGAGACAAGATGTAAAAGCACATGTTCAAAATCAGCATTCCATTTCTCTAAATATCTCATTTTCCTATGTTTTCCACACGACTTATTCGACAGGACATGATGATGGTTATAAATGAGATGGAAAGTTTGCACTTCTGCACAACAGGCTTCACAAACAGGCATCTCTTCCTACTTACACTGACACGATGACAGCCAATTATTGGTTGCCTAAGCAAGAACCTGAATATTTGGAAATATCTCCCAATACAACAACATGGATCAGTGAGTTCTCTGCAGTGGTATCGGTAGTTTTATCTATTACTACTAAACATAAACAAAAGTCTGTGTTTTTTCTCCTTTTGCTGATTACTGATTTCTGCAGAGCTTGACAGGGGTCAGATGTCAAATAGTTTTGAGGTGTAAGAATCCATACCCATGGATTATTAAATCATGCGCCCGGATATGGAATCTGTACTCTCAGTTTATTAAACCATTCATGGATTTGGGTTCCTGCAGGAAAGTAGGCAATAAACACTGGCGTCTCTTTAATGCACAGCATTCTAATTATGCTGTGCTACCTGCTCCTTGCATCTATGCACAGATAGCACAGGCCTGTGCATATCTTTAGTGAGTTTAAGTATAGCTTAGTCGTCTAATTTACAAATTATAGGAATAGTGCTCTTTGTTCAGAATAAAGCTCTGGGAAAAGTCCAGCAGGATTCCCAAATCCTTGGGCAGTAGCAGCTAATGGCAGCCTAGGGGGTAGAGCTGTAATCGGGCCTTAAAAGTTGGCCCCGACCTGTGCCCGAGAAAGTTCAGCCCGAGCCCGAAGACTATATTTTTATTGACAGCTTATGAAAGCCTGAAACTGATTACAGACCAACATTTTTCAGTTTGAAAAAACTGGAACTAGACGTGAACGGCAGGTTTTCCATTTACTGGCCTGTTATCTGAAGTTTAAAATGATAAATGAATACGAATAATTTCAAGGCATGTTGATTTATAATCTTTTTTTTTTAGTCTGCTGCTATATGAAGCTTTAACCGTTTGCTTCTGCTGCATAAAAGTCTGTCTCGCCTGCGTGTGTTTCTGTGTGCGCCCTTGACTGCTTGCTCTAGATTTCAGGAGATTTTATCTGACTTGTGGACATCAGGGAGCTACTATATAAATGCATGAGATTTCTGCAACTTGAAACTTGGCATAATAGTGCATTTACACTTCAACATTTTCTGTGTGTGCAAAAGGTCGGGCTGGGTTTGGGCAAAGATCTTCAGCTCTACTACGGGGTATTCGTAGTGAAACTAGCATCAAAAACCAGCTTGATAAAGGGCTATTCCATGCTCGTGCTTATGCTTTATTAAACGGAAGGTACGCATTTTTACCCCTCACAATTATTTCTGCATATGACCCCTGCAGGGCTCTGCAGAAATCAGTAATCAGCAAAAAGAGAAAAAAACGGATTTTTATTTATGTTGCATAGTTTTAGAGAAGACTACTGATACCACTGCAGACAACTCTCTGATCCATGCCAAAAATTCAGGTTCTTGCTTAGGCAACCAGTGATTGGCTGTTATCATGTCAGTATAAGTAGGAAGAGATGCCTGTTTGTGAAGCCTGTTGTGCAGGAGTGCAAACTTTCCATCTCGGTTATAAAAGTTCCAACAGTTATTTATGTCAACAGTCAGCAGAGGGCGACAAATCAGATAACCTAATATGTCTCTCCACCGGTACGATTCGACTCGACTCAGATCGACTCAACCTCAGTACCTTTTACTCTCTACTAGCAGAAGTCTGGCTAAGCCGCTCCAAGCCGCGCAGAGCTGATACTATTTTTAGTACCAGCTCTGCTGTGGCTCCATCCATGCTGAACTGGTACTAAAAAGCGACGTCAGACGGCTGTCGGTCACTGATTGGCTGGAGGGCGGAGTCACTGGAGAGTAACTTGACATTATCTTTTAACAACAAACCGACTGCCATTTTGAAACCTCGCGACAGCGAGTGGATGTGTTTAATGTTTTCTGAAGAACAATGACGTTAAAACCAGTGCTGTGATCCAAACGGAGTTTCAGCATTTCTGAGTTTGTCGGCTGAAGAGAAGATTCAGTGTGAGCTGGATGGAGCTGCTCGCTGTGAGAGGGTTATCAAGGAGGAGTCGGAGCTGACCACGGTTCATAGCCAATGGCTCTCACCTGCAGGCCGAAGCACGGAAACGGAGCGCGCCGAAGTCCTGAACTCCCTGTCTGGTATTATCGGTGAGAAGCAAATTTCATGCCGCTTTTATATTTTATTCACAATATTAACCTATACAGTTGCATATTCAGTATGACTTTTTTTTTCATTATCAGTTATCCAACTTAGAGTTTGTTTTTGTAGCTAAATATGAATGACCTACTTACGTTTTCTACAGCACAGTGAGATATTTGTTTCTATTCCTTAATTTGAATTCTTAGTGTATGTTTTAAATGCACTGTAAGCATAGTACTTTAATAAAATATCTGTGATCCGTTGCAGGCGGGATCAACACTTTCTTCTGATGGGGCAGAAGCAGGAAACCGGCTTACGGAGGATGGAGATGACACGATGCCTTCAATCTGCCTTCAATCAAAACTTCCTGGGATGCTGCAAACTATGACTCACAGACATGTGCAACTGGAGTTTTGTTTCTGAACTTTTTCCTATACCTGTCCAATAAAAATGTCCACGTTATATGCTTGTATTTTCATTTGCACTTTCATTACACGCTGGTTGGTGGAATCATTTTACAATATTACAGCTGGTATCAGGGTTCAGCAACATTTTAAAATCGGATACCAACATTTGCTCTGGCTGTTAAAAGTAAAAAAGTATTGCGCTGCTAAATAAGTAAACTGCATAAATTTGTAAGCTGATGAAAAGCCTAAGCCTACTCAAAGATGGGATATCTGTTAAACACATTGTAGTGGTGCTGATAAAAAAAAAAAACTGAAAACATTTTCAAAGCACACAGCTTTATTACAAAACATACAGTGGTGGTTTGTAATTCATAGAATTTGTAGCCTGTATATGGCAACTCCTTTCTTTAAGGGGACACAGAGACAAAAACCTGTATCGCTCCAGAGCTGGACGTAGTTTGCTACACATGTAGATGAATCTGTTCCCACATCCTGAAGTTCTGCAGCCACTGAGCTTCGGTGAAACCCAGAACAACGTCTCATCACTGCAAGTCCCGGTTAAACGACCAAACCGACGGTCGGCTATGACGACTTTACAGAGCAGTCATCTGAAACACGCACACACACAATACTTATTTCTAAAGCAAACTTGTCAACGTTTTTACGCTGGGCTTTAGCGAATAAATAAATACCCAGAGCATATTTATAGCCACCAGACAGGGGTAGTATTTGCATTGGCTTACCCACACAAGCCGTGCCGGATCCTGTCTGTAGCGTCATTCTTATGCAGAGCTTCTCACACTCTTCGATGAGAGAGCATTTCTCTTAGACGTGGGACTAAAGAAAGCCACAGACTGAGCAAAAAGATCACGATCACTAGTGAGGTCGCCATTATTCTTCTTTCTCTCTGAGCCTTTGTTTACTTCCCGCTACCTACTCTGGGGCCGCCCACCATATGACGCACCCGCTCACTTCAGACGCTCTGGTTTGTTGCAACTGTGAAGCAACACTTAACGAGTCGAGCCATGTCGAGTCGCTTTATCGAAAGTACGGTACAGTGCGGCACGGCAAAAAGGTATTAGTGCACAGCACAGTACTTAACGCAGGGAATAAAATGGCCTGCACATCATTGGAAATTGTCTTAAAACCATCTGACTTTGACATCTTCATCTGTAGATGTTAAGTGATGATGTTGAAGAAAATTTTTAGTGTCATTTAAGTAGTAGATTTTTCTACTGCTCTGTAGGGTAAAGCTGATTGCTTATGTCAGTCAATCAATCAACCAATCAATCAATCTTTTTTTAGAAAATCGTTTTCATGCTCAAATTGTGTTTCAAAGTGCTTTGGAGAATTATAATGAGCCCACATAAACTACATTCCCATCCCTCTCCACTGGTTTAAAAGCATGATCACAGTAATCCATTCTCCCCCCAAATGTCATGCAAGCACATACTTAAAAGCAACAGTAAAAAGGACAATGGACCGAGTACACACTGAAAAAAATGTAACATGCTGTTGTTAATTCAAATTTATAACTGCCATTAAACCAATATAAAATTATTGATTTGATAGTAAAACTCATTCTTTTTGCATTTAAAGACATCATATTTGATTTATACTGAACTAAATATCTGTCCAGAGGACCAAAACAACATTTTTGATTTCCCTAAAAAAAACAAAAACATTTATTCATGACCTGCAGGCGATAGGTCTTAAGAAAAAAAATCCATATGTCTTTTATGCAGTTTGCTTTTATGAGTTGTGTAGGGGATACAGCAGACACATGGAAGAAGGTGTTCTGGTCGGATAAAACCAAAGTATTACTTTTTAATCCAAATGCAAAATGCTATGTGGCACACTGTGACTGAAAGCTAAAATGTATATTTGCCTTTAATACAACATCCCCAGAATGAAGCATGGTAGTGGCAACATCATTTATATAAGATAAGGTTTTCGTCATGATCCTTAGTTGTTTGTGGTTTTTGATTTTTTGGTGTTAGGTTTGAATTTTCATTTAGTTCTCTTCTTTTCCAGTTCACTCCTCCTTCTCCTTTTTTAAACTTTATTTTGTCTAAGGATTATTTCTTTCTCTAATTTACATTTCTTTCTACTTAGTGTTTGTACTTGTGTTTTTCTTCTGTTCTGTTTTTCATTATTACATATGAGTTTGTCTTGTGCTACTTTATTCCATTTATTTCCTTATATTTCCTCATTCTTAGTTACTCATCTGTTAGTCGTACCTTATACAGTGGGGAGAACAAGTATTTGGTACACCCACTTACAAAGTATGTAGATGTCTGTGATTTGTATCAAAGGCACTCTTCAACTTTTAAGGGCAGAATCTAAAACAAAACTGCAGTGGATGATGTTTAGATAATTAATTTATAATTTATAATTATTTTATTGCATGACATAAGTATTTGATTGTCTATCAACCAGTAAGAATTTAGGCTCCCACAGACCTGTTAGTTCTTCTATAAGAAGCTCTCCTGTTCTCCATTCATCATTTGTATTAAGTGCACCTGTTTGAACTCATTACCTGCACAAGAGACACTTGTCCGTACACTCAAACAAACTCCAACCTCTCCACAATGGTCAAGACCAGAGAGCTTTGCACGGACATCAGACATAAAATTCTAGACCTGCAAAAGGCTGGGATGGGCTACAGGTTTAGCTCAAAGTATATTCTTGTTATAATTTCCCAGTTAAGGTACAGACCTAAAATTCAACTGAGAAAGCTGAACCCCCCAACCCCAATGGGAAAGTAACCTGATTGCATGTAGGGGGGAAGACATATTTTCTATTTCCCCCATTCTTTTGGTAACTATATTATGCCTCTGTATGTGGAGGAGCAATGCGTTGAGTTTGTGGTTTCAGTTGTCACTTGGTGTCTTGGTTACCATCTACCATCTGCTCCGTTCAGGTGTAATGTTAGAACCAGACTCAGATGGGAATCTATTTGCCTAATGGCTGTTTCATGGCTAGCCTAAAGAAAGTTTCTGTTCCTTAATTTTTAGATCACAGCAATCATAAAGACTTTTGGCAAGAATGCAACTGGAGAAAAATGTTCGCCCCTCTTTAGCTTCAGGAAGATTGGAAAGTAAACATATGAACAGGTATTCTTCAATCTCATGATATTGTAGATCACATGTGAGAAAAACATTTTTATCAATTACTTTTATAGTTTTTTTAAATATATCTCTTAGTTGATAGATAAAATGAGTAAAGCTGGAGCCTTCTCTTGATTCACAACCTGTTTACTGTTGTCATGGTTCCTTAAGCAACAGGTAAAACTAAACAAAAGTTTGATCTCCAGAGAATTGAAATAGCGGTTTGCCAAAGTATTCACACCCCTTGATCTTATTAACATTTTGTCATGCCACCACAATATTAATTGTACTTCATTGAGATTTTGATGGCTAGAATCTCTTAGCTTGTTCTCAGATTAATGCTTTGCTTGCCCAGCTTGTTAGTTCCAGTGGACGGTCTGTCTTGGTATGGGTTTGCCATGCTGTGCTCTTCATATTTACAGATAATAGATTGAACAGCTCTGTGCGAGATGTTCAAAGCTTAGGAAATTGTTTTTTAACCTAACCCTGTCATGATCTATAGGACTTTGACTTTTTTGTTACTGTTGCTGTTTCCTACTTGGTGCATTGTTTTGTTCTGGTATAGTCCTCATGTGTATTTATTTCATTATCTCATTTTTTTTTTATTATTGTGTTGGCCGAGAACATAAAAACCCAATGAAAACACAAGTCTTTTTGGCTCTAACATGACAAAATGCGACAAGGTTTAAGTTTTTTTTACACTATTGCTGTGTCTTTCTTATTTAACATAAGAGACTTTAACAGATGAGAGTTCATATCCTTACAAAGGTTTGAACAAATGCAGACTGTCATCATGAACTTATTTCATCTACTTTACATAAGCAAGTTCATCAGAAGATGCAAACACACCTCTGAATAAAATGTGAAATCCGGCAGCATCCTCTCTGACCTGGGAGCTACGGAGCTGAGGATAAGAAAGACACCTGGGGGACAGCCTGTCGAAGCAAAGGACTTTTCACCTCCTCATCTTTTGGAAGGTGGTGAGGACAAGAAGGAGGAGCCTGAATGGCTGGAACGAGAGCTGCTGAAACAGAACAAGAGAAGATACTCTGTCACACATGGAGAAGAATCTAAAGTCAGGACGCAACTGCAGCACTGTGCATTTTCAGCTCATATCTTTGAGGTACATTTTGAAATGATCAAAATAATATGAATAATCTCAGTCTCAAAAATGTTTCACTAATTTAGTTTTACTGTTGTTACTATTGCTCACCCCTCATATTAACCTTCTTTTGCAGAGCTGCAACTTTTAGCCAGAAGATGTCACTAGTATACTGCAGTAGTTCTATTCGCCATCTAGGTTCCGGCTATCAGAAATTGATATTATGCTTTGCTGATTTACATAAATAAAGTTCATGATCAGTTTGCACACAGCCTGACAGTACATCAGGCAGGGCAATCTTCCCAGAGCCCCAAAGCACTTCAGGCTGTAGTTGATCCAACTACATAAAAACGGTCCCAGGAAATTCAAATTTGAGCTTCTGAGCTGACAGGACTGATAACATGATGCAGGAGGCTGAGTTGCCAATGAATGGCTGAAGTTTCTGGGTTTTCATTGCAGATGTCACACACTCTCCTGCTTAATGTAGCAAGCAATGTTCCTTAACAGATTAAGAGAAGTAGGCTCAAGAGTTCAAAGTTATGCTTCTCTCGTTTGAAGGGAATTGGAAAGAAGTCAAGGTTATGGGAATGCTCTCACCATTTCCATTGCTTTAAGTAATTAAACAGTTATCTTACAAATTCAGGGAATACTGTAGGGAGATTTCAGCTCTAGTTACATCCTTGAGGAATTAAGCTGTTTATCCCTGTTATTTATTAATGGTAGATCAAACAGCTTCCAAGATGAAAGACCAGTTGCTAGGAAACAGCTAAAAAACTTAGAGGAGTTGTTAACTCAGAGAGCATGGCCTGTTATCTGGTTGAAAGCTCTGATGTGGTCGTTAGGGTCATTGATATGCAAAGGTAAAGCTCATATCTGCTGATTATTCCTGATCAAATTGCAGTCATTTATTTCTTCTTTTAGCACTTCTACTTTATGAACTCCTGTTGAGTGGATTTGCGTGGACTTAAAATATACCTAAAAAAATAATCTTCATCAAAATTCTTCCTTAAGTGGTTCATGAAGTTATGATTTTGATGAATTTGTTAACTTCTGTTTCCCTTTTCATTTTAAGATCAATGAAAAGATATCGTTAGATGATCTCCAGAAACTGAAATTAGCCTTTGAGGTACTTTGAAAATGGCACCTTTCAAATTTTACGCACAAAGTTAGAGACAGAAAGATCTAAGATAGATACAATTTTCTTTTTTCATACAAAGGAAGCTGATGTGACTGGGACAGGATGCAGTGATGCGAAGAATTTTGGGCATGTCCTGAAAAAGTGCTTGGACGTGCCTGGCATGGTAAGACGATAACTATTGATTGTCTTCATGTCTTCTGACCCTATTCACAAATTTGAGTAGTTTTTCAGCCCTTTTAGAAAATCCTGGCTTAGACTATGACAAAGGATTTAATGATAAACACAATGTTTTTACATTTTGTTGTTACAACCAATACTTATATTTCATTTGTATTTTTAAAGAATTAAAAAAATAATCATAGTGGCGGAGCACAAGGGAATTAAAACCTTTTACAAATAAAAATGTGTAAAGTGTAGGTCGTGGGTTCGTCTCTTTTAATCAATCAAAGTCACTTAACTCATAAGCGGAGTACACTTGTGTATAATTTAATCTCAGTATAAATCCTGCTATTCTGTGAAGGCTGCTGAGGTTTTGATAACGAATGTTTGTGCACAAACAGCACTATAAACAACAAGGATACACTAGACAGGGCCGACCCAAAGTTATGGAGAAGTTTAAAGCTGGCTTAGAAATCTAACAGTGTGCTGTTCAATCCATCAAATGAAAAAGTATTTCACAACAGCAGTCCTAATAGGGAATGGTATCAGCATTAATCAGAGAAGCAGTAAAGACCCATGATTAACTCTGGGAGAGCTGCAGAGATCAGGGGCCTGTACCATGAAGGCCCCTGAACAAACTCGGGGTTACAGGATTGGTTTTGAGTCGACAAAACCAAACCGATGCAATCAGGCTTTTTATTGGTACCATGACGCAGCTCATCAACTTTCTTTGTCAACTCAGGCTTTGATTCTTAAGCTATGATTAATCCACACGCGCGTGCACATAAAAGAGTGACGTCGAGACTGAACAACCAATCGCGTTCGATATGGATAGAGCGAGAGCGGAGGAGCAAGAGATAATTCTTCAGAAATATAAAGAATATAGAAGTATTTTTCAAGCATGCAGTAACACTGTATCTGCTGCCAAAGCAAGAGAACAATCTTGGAGGAAGATTGCTGATTGCGTTAATACGTAGATTAAACAATTACTGTACATTTATGTAGGCTAATCTACATTAAGGGCATGGCTTTGATGAGTCACATTTGTTATGTGCGGCTCAAGAAGTTCACAAAGATAAGACATTCCTTCCGCGGAAAATCTGTATCTTTTATACAAGTAAGCATCAGGAAAGTCAAATGGATTTTGTCTGTCCCTAAAAACTCTTTCTCTACGAAGTGCTCATCTAACAATTTGCGCGGAGATGTCCACAGGATTTGAGAGAAAAGGTGAAGCCATTGAAACAGAGAACAGACGCTGGGAATTAGTTACGTCACCTATATGTTTCTTTGCTCACAGCTGATTGGTCCAACTTCAGTCTCGAATCCAGAACATAACCTGCCCCGGAGCAGGTTAGCCGTGCAGCATAAGATACCATGGCAATGCACACACATTTAAGCCCAGCTACTTTCATAGTACCTAAAACCCAGGGTTGGTGGAAACTAAGCTGAAACATAGCTGGCTAGCCACTTAATCCGGCATCATGGTACAGGCCCCAGCAAAAGGAAACCGCTGTTAAAAGAAACCCAAAATAAAGCTAAATTGCTAAACGCCATGCAGAACACACAGCAAATATGTAATGAAAGTGCTTTGTTCATGTGAGACCAAACTGGATTATATGCAAAATTCTATGTGGTGCAGAAAAATGTACATCATCCTGAACACACTATTCCCACAATACAACAAGGTGGTGGGAGCATCATGTTGTGGGGTTAGCTTTATTGAGCAGGGTCAGGGATCATAGTGAGAGTTGTTGGGAAGTTAGATGTAGCTGAATGCCGAACAATCTTGAAAGAAAACCTGTTGGAAATGCCAAAAGGCTTGAATACGTTGGGGGGTGGGGGTTCATCTTCCAGCTTGATGTGCAGTGTGCCTATTTGTTAAAATGGCACTGTCTTAAATTTAATTCAGAATCTTTATCAAGACATGGAAATTACTGTTCAAATGATCTCTATATAATCTTACTGAGGTTTAGCTATTTTTAAAAGAGAAAAAAAAAACTTCTGTCTGCTTAAGTATACATCTGGTGGAGACATACCTCTAAATGAGATGTTGTACAAATGTAATTTAAGCTCTTCAGATTTTTATCTTTTTTAATTTCACAAGCATGCACCACTTTGTGTGAGTTCATCATATAAAATCACAACCAACTGTTTTGCTGTTTGTTCCATCCAAGGATTGTACATGAAAAACATTATAAGTTTACTTTACATTTTTTTGTATTTCGCAGAGTACTGAACAGATTCATAGTTTGTTTAAAAAGGTTGATCACTCTGACCAAGGAAAGATTTCATGGGTGAGTTTTATTCATGTTCATTCATTCATGTTCTGTTTGTCCATAATGAAGCACACTAAGATATGAATCTGTGGGAATTTTGGCAAAAAAATTGTATTCTCTATTTGTTGATCTAGTCTAACTTGAACAGATATCAACATGGTAATTTGGGATATAGTTGCGAGTAGAGTGTCAAGATCACTGTATATAACAGTTTTTGAATGTCATATTGGTGAGAGGAAGCTTTAATATATTTTGAAGGATTTCCACTTTACCTTGTAAAATATTTTGTGATACACAAAAAACAGTAGTTGTTTGCATTCTTGCAGAGCAACATGTTGGGTAGTAGTAGATAAACACTTATTTTTTTATTTTTAGATAAACAAGATATATTTTATATCTCCTTCACAGAGGTTTGGCTTATTGAAAATGATAAACTCTGACAGATACGCATGTGATGTGTGATTCAGGGGGAGTTCTCCACCTATCTGCTCCAGCAGTACAAAGCAAAGAAGGAAACTGAAAGACGCAGCAAACAGGTGGCCTTCCATTTGCCAGCCATAATGAGCAATAGTGGAAATGCCGTTCCTATAGTCAACATCCACTCCACCCACGATGGCGCTGTGTTAACAGTGAAAGAAAATGGGTTTATTTGTCAGTGGAGTCCTGAACTTAAACCTCAAAGAACCAAGCACATGTTTGTATGTATTGTATGTTGGTTGAACGTTAAGTACTTCATTTATTAGTTTATAATTTTTTTAATCTCTTCCCAAAGCACCTACAGTAATAGGAAGAAAACACATATTTCAAAAAAGCAAGAACACTTTGGAGACGAAAATATCTTGACCTATTCAATAAATTAGAAATTTTAGGAAAAAGTTCATTTTAGTAACTTAATCTACTACATGTAGGTGATATATAGATGGATTACACACAAAACATGTTTTCAAGCCTATATATCTGTTAAATATAATTAATTTCCATTTAAGGTTAATGAAAAACATTTCAGATCAGATCAAAAATGTGTATTAATAGCTACTACAAGGCTGTTCTTTTCAAAAGACAAACGAGGAATGTGATTAAATAAAAATGACTTTACATATTACTCTGATTCAATCCTTTGCAGCCTTTCTCATAATGCTGGCCTTACAGATAGATTAAGTAATAAGCTGTGATACCGGTTACAAAATGTTCTCAAGGCAGATACCACTCTTCTTAAAAAAAAGTCAGGAACAAACTAATCAGAAATACAAATGCATGACATCCCAAAAGGATGAAATAACACATTTCTTTGGTCTGCTAGGATGCCTTTTATAAAGTGAAATAGATTTTTATGCAAACAAATTTGGATTTTGGATTGTTGTGTTGTAGCCTTGCCGTGTCCTCTTAGTAGAGGCCAGTTTCCTTATCCATGCTAGCACCACTAATTTTTAAAGGTATGAATAAAGATGGCAAGTTATTAGTCAAATATGATTAGGGATTTATAATTACCACAAAGATTAAAGTTAATACATTTAGTGGTTGAGAACACTCCAGTTATAACATATTGTCATTTTTACATCAAAGCTCATCATATGTTTTGAAGACATTTTTAAGATAGGAAACTGTCCATTTTTGCAGGGTGAGGCACCGGTCAATAGAAGGTCAAAGTGGGTAACTGATTTCACTCTGATGTCAGAGTACAACAAGCTGATGATTGGAACAGGGTGAGAACTTTAGTGTACTGACCTCACTGAATTATTTCATTAATGAGAGGTTGGATTTATATTTGATCTGCTTAAAGAATTCAATTTTCAGGGATGGAGAGATTCAGTTCTATGAACTTTCCAATTTGGAGCCTTACTGTCAGATCAGTGGCTTTGAAACAATACCTTTAACTTTAAACTACAGGTGAGTGGCAGAAGAAAATCTTTCAAATTATTCTGCTGTTCTTGACTTAATGTTTTTTTTAAATATATATTTTTGTGTTTGTTCATTATGCAGCTACATTGGCTCCGATAAATGTTGCTTTCTTTATGGAGACATGGAGGTATGTTTTTTTTGTTTTGTTTTTTTACTCAATACATATCCAATACGCAGCGGTGCGAAGGAAGTGTTTTACTTCAGCATTATCTTTGGTTGTAATTGAGAACTAATATTCTTTTTCACTTAAGTTAAAGTTTTCTAGTGACTTTACTTAGAGACAAAATAGGCATGTTTTAAACAAACATGTACAGACACAACCACACACAGTTCACACAGTAATGGGACACTTTACTCAGATGTACAGAATTTTGTCTTAAGGATGTTTTCTGTCTTCTAAGCCTAATGTACCATTCGGAGGTAAAGTGAATAATTCGTCTATCTAATGCCTCAAAGTAGTTTTCACTTCAGTACACATTCAAAATATATTGAAAACATCAGAATTGCACATACTTCCATATTTTTGCCTCTGATTACAGCATTTTAAGATTGGGTATTATGATGAAACAGTTTAACTCTTAACTGATTTCTATTTTTGTTTATTTCTGCTTTGTTTTTTCCCACTTGTCTAAAAATGTTTTGAAGTTACGGTGTTTACACACCGAACGCATTGACCCGACCCTAGCTGGCCGCTTGCATATTCACACCTTGAAGCGTGTCCAAAGCGAACTGGTTGCGCTTTAAAATATGCAATTTTCACGCGCATGAAGCGGAAATGTGGAAGTATCCTGACTGGGACCGCTCCACTGCCCTCCTCCTCCCTCCCTCCTTCTCCCGGTGGACTCTGGTCTTTAATGTCGGGACTGTTGCTGCAGGGGTAGACACAGTCCAACAGCGGGAGAAGGATCCAGAACCTGGGAGCGGAGCACCCGACACACCAACTACCAAGCTGAGCAGCTGTCCATCTGTCTGCTGTTAGAAAGAGTTTATATCCTATGTGAGCGGCGCGGGACGTACTTTGGTGTAGATATTACCAGGCCTGGGTGTCTGGGTGAGGAAGCTGTTTTGCGGCCACAACGGCTCTTTTAAGAGCCACCCACAAACCTCTTAAGAGCATTCCTGTCTAAATGGTTTAACCTCTTTATGTTTATTTTTTTTATTCCTTTCTCTGTACAGAAAACAGCTGGTGTCATGTAGATCGGGGTGATTAGCCATGGTGTTTATCAGTTAACATGTCCTGCTGATGCTGTGACTCCATTCACTCAGTCAATCACTGACACCCGTCAGCTGATTTTTTATATTGAAAGGATATTTGATCTAATCTGTTTTTTTGCCGATTTTGAACAGAAGGAAGAGTAGGGAAACAACAAAAAAGGTAGCCTTGTTTGTTTCCATGTGTTTTTAGAGTATTCTATGAGCTGCACCTCTAGTGAAAAGCTTTACAGCTTAATCCAAACTTACTTTCTGTCGTCCATTGTTCCTTGAGGAAGAATTTCATTCACAAGCCTAGAAAAAAACTGAAACAGCTGTTTATAGTAGGAAGAGACGTCATGTAAAGTTAGCACCCCCTGCTGTCCTGGTCGAGCAACACTGAAAAAACAATAGAGAGTGGAGAGGACAAAACGGACTACTACAAACAAAAAACGTCTCTGTCGATACGTCTGCATCTGAGTGCAAATTTGCGGTCAGAGAAGAATAAACTAGGCTTAAACCGGACTCTGGTCATGTCTATCGCATTCGGTGTGTAGACACCGTAATGCTACTCTAAAGCTTGTTTTATGCTTGCCGCGTCCGCGAGGTCCGCACGGCTCCAGGCGGCCAAATTACGTCATTTTAGGACCCACGCCTCTCCGCGTGGCATCCTCCTGCCCCAAACTTTCCGCGCCGCGCACCTAGGAAAATTTGTAACTACGCGGAAGATCCCGCGCGGAAAAACATGGCGGACTGGCAAGAGCTCATATTGCCGGAGGTTCGTAAATAGGCATTTTTATGATTCGGCCGATAGAGATCACTGTGATCAACTGTGTTTTAATGGAAGAGAGGACGGTCTCCTTTTTTCGTCTTTTTTCCTAATAAATAGCATAAAAGTTCTGCTTTGTTTAAGCTCACGGGTATCACCATCTTGTAAACAACAGTGATTACTACTTCTACTATGGTGTAGTGTTGTATGCTTGCAGTAGAGCCCTACGCCGCCCCCTACAGTCGTCAAGAATATTGGCTCTCAGCAGGGACAAGCCACAAAAAGTATAAACGCTGGAAGAAGGCGTCTCGGCCGGTTCCGCACGTCTCGTTTCCGCGCGGAATGTTCATGCGGCAAGCATAAACCAAGCTTTACATTCTGCAGTTGTTGGCCTCCCTGTCAACTTTTTCAAAAATGTAAGATCTTCACAAGAGCCTTTTTTTTGTTTGTGTTTCAGGGATGTGTTACCATCATTTTGCTGTCCACTACTGAGGACACCCTCAGGTAACATTGCTTTTATGAGAATCTACTACCTTTTTAATATTCATTTAGCAAATTTTTAAAAGACATAAGGGATGGATTAAAATGCATTTGTTCTGAGTTCTGAGATTATACTTAAAAGCTTTCATTGCAGGAGGAAATGGTGCATAGAGACATTTGACGCTAACTTCGAAATAGATTTAACAGATTATAATCTAACAATACAAACAAATATTTGTCTTTATGAATAGCTACATCTACCTTAGTCAATGTTTAGTGGTTTGTAAAAGACACAAGGGCTGAGAGCCATTAACGGCGAGTTGAGAGTTTAGAAAGTTGAGAGAAAGAAATGTGGCAATGTGTGTAGGCTATGTAGTGTGAGATTAGGAGGGTTAAAAACTGCCAAGTTGATTACTGACAAGATGCAGATAGGTGATTACAAAATTAACAAACAAGGGTAGCTGAGGGGGATAAAAAATTATTAAAGGGACAAATGCTTAACATAAGGAAATGCACCAATGAAATACAAGAATGAGATAACGACTAAATACAGAAATGAGCTGAAGTAGTTCGATCTAAACAGAAAACAAAGAAATAGTCAGAAAATACAGGAGAAACCCAAAAAAACATTAACAGCCAATAATCATGATGATTTGAAAATTTTTTTTATTAAATTATTATTTGCTTTAATGGACATTTTTATCAACAGTCAGTATTCAAAGTTTATTATTATTATTATTAATAATAATAATAATGTTTGTATTTTGAGTTTTAGTTATTATTTACTTTCCTTATTCAATTTGGTTTATTTCTTGATCTTTTTTCTATGTTTACTAGAGTTTTGATTTGGGCACCTCTTTTTTTCCGTATTTTGCCCTTCCGGCTTCTCCATTGACTTTAAATGTAATCCTGACGTTGTGAATGCACCGTTAGACATTTTCAACCTTTCTAAGTTCTTTATTTTTCATTAGATAGTTTAGTCATTAATTTATTCTTTCAGAATTTATTCCGTTCTGCTCTGTTCTCTCCCTTGTTCTCTGGTGTTTTTATTTATAGTCTCTTCCAGCCACCAACCCCCAATCCCTTCGGAATAAATGGATGGATGAATGGATGGATGGATGGATGGATGGATGTTTATGAAGGTGAAAAGGCAGAATCTACTGTGTGTAGGAACCTTGATCTCAGGACTGTTAGCAGTTGGAAAACAATAGGATAGCTGAAGCATACAGTGTGAAAACTAAGAAAAATACAAATTAGGTTAGAACCTAATATCCAACAATTAGATATATAATAAAATTAGACATAAGATAAAAAAGGAACAGTTTAATTTGTAGTTTTTATAGTTGATATAATCTGATGTATTCTCAAGACACAGCCATTTTTGGCAGAGGAATTATCATTCCAGTGCATAATTTATTATGTTTCTTAACATCCTTAGTAGAATGTCTGACATTTATCTGTGAATTCCAAGAAATTAGTTGAATAAAACCAGATGTTAATGCATCCAAATTGCAGTTCTTCCTAAAGCCTTTGAGGATCTGCTGAAAGGTGTTAATCACTTGTTAATATGAGCCATTTGAAGTAGACTTAATAGCTTGACTCACACCATGTCTCCCACAGCTGATCAGTTATTTTGAGGCTATTCAGAAAAGTATTAGACCAAATAATAGAAAAGTAGAGCCAGACGTTATGTCGGCATGTCCACTCAAACACAGTATGTGATGGAAAATTATAGCTTTGCTTCTTTGTAGGTCTCTCTAATCAAATACACATTATGTGGTGTGCTGAGATCACTTTTAAACCTTACTGTATAACTGAACTTCTTTGTTCACAGAATATGGAACAGATTACCAAAGGCTGAAAATGTGCCTAATATTACTATTACAAATGCTTTGCTTTCCAAAAATGTGACATTTGTCAAGTGGAAGGTTCATCATGACTGGGTGACACAGGTAAGATCCTACATTTGCTTTTTTTAGAGATCTTTTACAAAAGTCCAATTAATACAAATGTATTGACAATTTTAAGCAAGACGCCAGTTTTTGAGTCTTTTTAATAATTATCTCAAGGAAATTTCAATCAAACGCAACTGGACTTGGTAATTTGTCTTGGATCCAAGACAAATTACCAAGTCCAGTTGCGTTTGATTGAAATTTCCTTGAGATAACCATGACCTGGATGAATGAGAATATTCACAGGCCTTTTTAATAATTGGTATTCAATCACATTTCAGTCAAAAGTTTCCAAAGGGAAAGGGCTTTTAAAAATTTTTGAAACCTGCATGTAAGATTGGTGACAAATAAAAAATGAAAACATAGAAATTAAAGACAGTTTCAGACAAATGAATAAATCCAAGTAACAGCAGTTTCAAATGGGCCAACTGTCAATATTTGAAATTCAGGCTTTGTTCCTACTTATTTCTACCTATCTGCTAATTCTCATAGATTCATTTATATTCTGAGGGAAAGTCTCCAGTTGTGACAATTGCCTAAATGTTGCAATCTTAACCGTTGTAAATCTGAAATGCAATTTTAGTCTTTCTTTGTAGGTAAAATATTTTCACAGTTTTCAAGCTGTTGCTTCATCATCAAATGAAGAATCTTCTTCTCTTGTAGTAGGTAAAGTTTGTTCAGCCTGTTTTGTTTCATTCTGTTTTGCGTTTTGCATATTTTTAAATTTTTTTTATGATAGAAAGCCGGCTAAAATAGATATTTGACTGATAACAATTAATGCTGCACCCTGGACATGCTTTTCCAAGTGTTTGCCATGTTGTGTTTGCACTGTAAGGTAAATACATTTATCGTAGAACATTGGTCAGTCTGCTTGGAGAGCTGTGAGCAATGACTCATGATTACTCATCTATCACAAATTCACCAATCAATGCTGGTTTGTATGTTTGTGTGAGAGTGTGATCACCTTGTGCGTGGGCATGTTCACTTGCAAGCTTGGTCATTTATTCTGATAATGACTTACTCTCGCTCCAGAAGCACAGCTTGATCGATGGTAGTTCATGTAGTGTAATGTTTTTTTTTCATTTTTTTCTCCTCTTTAGGCAGTGCTCTGCCTTCAAGAGATGCTGCACAGCAGCTGAGGGAGATCAGAGAGATGTGCTACAAGGGTAAAAACAGGAAGATCCAACTAAGCTGGACTCCACAGGTCCGTGCATCTAGGGATCAAACCACCTTCTCTGTCTACAAAGGTGTAAAGGCTTTTGACCTTTGTAAGAAGCACAGTTTGTTGGTGACTGGAGGCATGGACAGAATAATACGCCTGTGGAACCCACATTTTTCAAAGTGAGGAACCTGAATTCAGCTTGTCATTTTTTAGATTAGCATCATTACAATCAAATATACACTTCTTCCTCCTCCTAATGTGGTTAATTTCTCCTTAGAAAGCCCTCTGGTATTTTAAAAGGCCACTCTGCTCCCATTTTCTCCATTTGCATCTCATCAGAAGACAGTCAGATATTTTCTGTCTCCACAGACAACAATGTGAAGGTGATTAATGTCTCTTTTTCTTTAAAATTAAAATTCATATATCAAATGTGTAATAAATTTAACAGTTTTGGATAAAGGCATTAGGCCTACTAACAATAACCCAGCTGTTGTAAAACACTAATAGCCATTTTTTAGTTTTAACTGTTTGTTCCTGTGTAAAATACGTTATTTCACATTTTAACTCTTAATCTAAGTGATATAGCTATAATTCCTTGGAGAAAAGGTTTTTAACCTTGGACCCTTTCACATTTTGTAACATGAATACCTTACAGACTTTAATGCATTATATATGAAAGCCCAAGAGAATAACTGTAAAGTTGAAGAAAATTCAGTTTAAGTCATGTATTTTTTTTACTAATAAAAATTCCTGAAGTGTAACTTGCATTAGTATTCAGCTCCTCAGAGTCAGTACTTTTTAGAAATGCATTTTGCTGCTCTTCATTCTGCAAGTTTTGTGGGCTAATTTATCTTATATACAGTCTATGGGTATGCTTCAAGCAGCTTTGCCCATTCTTTAAAAATATCTCAAACTTGGTCAGATTTCATCGTGTCCTTGTAACCACCTCAAAAAAAGGGAAAGGAAATCTGCTGAGTAATTAGTAGACTTCTGAAGGGAATCTGTGGCACTGGATTGTATTTTTTAGTGTCACAGTAAAGGGGGCTTAATACTAATTAACATAAATACACTTGTATATGCTATTTGTGGGGGGGTGAAAACAATGTATTTTTCCACTTGCTTCACATTTATGCAATACTTTGTAGTGGTCTGTGACTTCAACTTTTTCTACTAAATCCATTGAAAAAAAAATGTAAAAACTGTTTTTTACATTTAATTGTAGTTTTTTTCACTTAATAATCTTTTATACCTTGCTTGCTCTCACATCAGATTTGGCACATTCAAGATCAGTGCTGCCTGTTCACAGCCAACTCAACAGCCAGTGGGATTCACGGTGATGTGTCTGCATGCTGCTATTCCCCTGCCATGCAATCTATGTACATCGCAGCAGACTGCATAGCTGTGCTCCCCTTGATGTTGAGGTTGGTTGGTTTCCTTTGCACTCAATTCTCTTCTTTTCCTAGATACTGAGTACTTGGAAGAATGCTGAAAACGTTCCTTATATTAAATGGTCTAAAGTGTGCTTGAGATTTGTATTCGGTAATGGTGTCTGCTACTGTACCCCCGTTATTTTAATATCACTCTCATATTTTTTATAATGTCTTTGCTCCGTCAGGCCAAGGCAACATAGTCGCATCACAGTTTCTCATGATGAGGCTGTAATGTGCTGTGGCTACAGCGAGGAGTTTCGACAGGTTGTGAGCTGCAGCGAGAAGTCTGTGAGTGAATAATGGTTGCAAAAGTATTCATACCCCTTAAACGTATTTAACTTATTTCATCTCCAGATAGTCCCTCATGTCTTAATTGCTGTTTTTACTTCCCATGCTTTTATCATGTGTTTTGTTTGCTTCTTTACTAAAACACCTTGAATTGCCTTATTGAAAGTGTGCTATACAAATAAAAATTGCCTTAACATCTTTCCACATTAAATAAAATAGCATTTGTGTATTTCAAGTGTTAGATGCATTTCTATAAAGTGAATACCTTGTATAAACACCCTTTTACTGGAATCAGATCTTCAAACCTGTATTTTGCCACCTAACAGGTTTTGCTGAGGAAAGGCATGCACACAGCATGACCCCGCCACCACTATATATCACCATAGGGATTGGTTGTCCATTTAGCAACCAAAAACGTTTAATACCTTGACATGGATTTTGACATTCTGCAACATTCTTCTTGTCACTCTATCATGAAGGAAAATAGCTTTTTCTTCTTTTTTTGGCTTTTCCCTTTAGGCGGCGCAACAGCAAATTCTCTGTCTCAATATAGTCCTGTCCCCTGGATGCTCTACTCTCACACCAACTATCATCTTTCACCACATCCATAAATCTCCTTTGGGTGTTCCTCTTGGCTCCAGCCTTAGCATCCTTGAACAGATATAAGTATTGTCTCTGATAATTTCCAAACCATTTCAGTCTGGCCTCTCTGACCTTATCTCCAAACATCTAACATGAGCTGTACCTCTGATGTATTCACTCATGATCCTATTTGAATGTGTTACTCTCTAAGATAATCTAAGCATCTTGAGATCTGCCACCTCCAGTTCTGCCTCCTGTCCTTCCTGTTGGTACCGTCTCTAAAACATTCAAAAACACCGGCCTCACCAATCTTTTGTAAACCATCCTTTCATTCTTGCTGATACCCTTTTATCATCACACCTGACAATTTGGCCGTACATTACGACCTGCATGCACATGTTTCATCACCTCTTTTCAACACAGATCTGGACTGTTTAACTTAAGTATTTAAATTCCTCTACTGTTCCACTTGTGCCCCACTCATTTAAAAACATGCATTCTGTCTTGCTGCGAATAATCTTCATCCCTCTCTATCCCTCTAACTGCGCCATGCTCTTACTGCAGATCACAATGCCATCTGTGAACACCATTGTCTATGGAGACTCCTATCTAACCTTATTTGTTAGACTGGTATCACCAAAGGTAATCTGCTGAATACTTTTCCTGTCACTAAATTCACCCACACAAGTTGCTGATCTCTGCAACTTCTCTAGAGTTCCTTTGGGTCTCTGAACTTACATTAACTCTCTCCTTGTCAGGTCTGTTGGTTTAGGTAGGTTTGTATTTGTGCCATACATTTTCAGTTTTCAAATGATGGATTGCACTCCATAATATGTTCAAAGCATGGAGGACTGTTTCATAACCAAACTCTGCTTTAAGCTTATTTATAACTCTAATATATTTTTCTTGTATGTGTTATTGGGAGCTATGGGTTTTATGTAGCTGTTTCAGAATAAAAGGGATATCAGGACACTTTTTATAATTTTGTTTGTAAATCCTTTTCTAAAAAAATATAACTTTCCATGCACTTTAAAAATATCCACTGCTTTGTCTTTCCCTATCACAAAATATCCCTGTAAAATATGTTGAAGTTTGTGGTTGTAATCTGAAAAATATGATTAAGTCCAAGCACACAAATACTTTTGCAAGGCACTTTATTTTGATGGAGAAAACAGATATTTTGCTGAAAAAAACATATTTTGTCCTGTAGGTGGTGAAAATATGGGATGTTAATACAGGGCAACAAGTTTTTGAGTTTAGAGCACCACCAGAGCTGTCTACCATCACATGCATGACATTTGACCTTATGGGAAGAAGGTCTGGAAAAATACATTTGTTTCCTTTTATACATGTATATATTTGTTTTATAATTTATGCTTGCTTTTTAAGACTCATCACAGGAGGAAGAAGTGGCTTCTTGAAGGTATGGAACTTCAACAGTGGTCAGTGCCTAAAGACATTAATGAAAGGTGGGTATAGTTTATTTCATTGCTGCAGAAAAATACATTAAAATAGTTATATCTTTTTTTCTATTTTCCCATTAGAAGGTAAATGCCATCAGGTGTGTGACTGCATGTTTCTTAAGGTTCAAGGAAACTCGTGAGTAATGATGTGCTATTTGGCAATTACTCCTTATAACTTTGATTCTATGCTGAGCTTGGTCAATGTTTTTCTAAAGCTATGTGGTTGCTGTCGGAGGTGACCGGACGATTGACATTTATTCAGTGAGTAAATATATAATTAATGACACATTCCAGTGTTTTTTCATTTTTCAGTTGTATTTGTATCATTTTCTGTGTTAATACAAGCGGTTTTTTTTATTTTTATTCAGCCTGCACAAAATACATGTAGGATTTGATTAGGAATGACTAGAAAGCTATGCATACATTTATTCAACTCTATTTTTTCACTTTAATGATCTAATTTTGTACTGAATGAAAGTTCCAAAAATTCTCATTAATCCCAGAATATAAAGCAGCTCATGCTTCCTACAGACTGTCTGTATTTTTTCAGGATGTTCCTGAGGATCTTTATCATGTCCAGAGACCACAGACTACATGGAGGGACAATTTGGTAAATAAAAGCAGAAGGTTGGGTAAATTACAACTTTATTATTGAAGTTTATGTAGACCAAAACAATAATCCAGGAAGCTCTTAGAGTTTTTCAATCAAAAAAAAAAAAAAAAGTTGAAGTATACCAATAATTAAAATTACAGACCACTGTCTTCTTTTTAATTAGGAAACTTGCACAATCGGTAGTTGCCAAATATTTTTTGCCTAACTTTATAGCTGTATAAATCTCTAAATCTCACCCTCTCCTTGATGACCCCACGCTAAGGACCACAGCTTTAAATAATTTTTGATGACAGTGGTATTTGAGGAGGAAATCTTTATTTTGAACATGTAAAATTAAATGTCAGCAGTGAAAAAACACCTTTAAAAAGGCTAACAGTGTGATACCAATGCAAAAGTAGTTGGATGCCCTCTGATACTTCTGAGTTATTATGGCTTGGTTTTGTCAAACATAAAAAAAGACCAGAAGCAGAAACAAAACATGGATGGATGGATGGATGGATGTGCATGCTGTAAAACAGCCTAGACCAGCTTATTTTTTCTCAGTGCAGAAGATTTTTCACTGTACAGGCGATGTTGAAAAAAAACATAATCATTATGGAAAAAATGTATGAGAGTTGAAAGCTAAGGGAGATAAAGAAGAAAAACCTTTCCTGTTTTCTCAATTGTAGGGCAACACTTTAAAAAAAATATCATAATTATCAAGCCAATGCTGAGAAGTATTTACTGTTGGATAATTTCTCCTTAAGAGCTTTCACTATTTTGTTTATTTTAGGAAACCTCTTTGAAGCACATTTAAGACACAATGTAACACATTTGAATAAACTTTCTCAGGCATCAGACAGTAGACGGTGGTTTCTCTATCTGCTTTTACGCTAGTAATCCTTTTCAGTTATCTCTGACTGCAGGCCACAGCTCTCTCTGTAAGAGCCACAAGAGGGAAAGCTGATTCTCAATCATGCTGTATGATCTATTGTTTAAGGTGACTTTCAGAGACCTCTTTGACATTGCAGTTGGTGGTTAGATTCAACCACATATATTATAAGTGCAGAAATATTGCATCACAGTCCCCAAGAAGAAAAGTGACCCTTTTGATTATCCCCAGAGGAACAATCTAAACCTTTCATTAATGGCTTTGCAGCAGGAGGATCCATGGATTGTTATAGAGTTCTTCTTGTCTTCAAGCCTCTCTCACTGTGAGATTTTCTTTTCAGTTTGGTGTGTACAGTTTCAAACCGTTTAATGTTAACTCCTATGCTTGGCTGGATGGGTTGACATCTGGTAAGTTATTAATCAATGTGTTGCACACTTGAATAGAATATGTTAGCACACTAAACTCAAGTTGGCATTTACAGTAATGGGAAAAAGACATTTTCCATGATTGCCAATTTGGAAAAAAACTAACAAAAAAAATGAGGTACACCATGGCAGCTTTCTGTGGGTTTAGGTTAAATGGATGTGATGCAAGTGATGGTAATCAAATGAACTTATTAATTATCGTCAAGTTTGATCACCTCTATATTAGCAGTTTACACTTTGTCAGCATGCATTTGACATCATTCATCCGCTTACTCTTTGGCGTTTGGCAAACAACAGTGTTGTGCACTGCCATCCCCAACTGGCCAAGAGTGTGAACCAGAATATCAGCTGTCAATCAAAACCCCGTTGAACACTCGTCTAGGTGGCCCCGCCGTGTTAAAAATGAACCAATCAAATGGAGGTCAGTGCAGCCCTTTGTCTTCCCCAACTGTCAAAAGTAATCTTGTTTCAACCAAGCAAGATTCTACTTCAGGAGCGCAGCTGGATGAAAAGTCTCATGCTAGCATGGCGAGTTGCAGCGCATGCACATCACAGTGGATTACCTCGAGAGTGAGCTGCTCCTGAAGAAGGTGCACATCTGTCTCTACCTAGCTACTCTACCTGACTACTAACATTAACCTGTCTCTTCCTAGCTTTTGACATTCTACCTGGCTACTAACATTAACCTTTTTCTTCCTAGCAACCTGTCTAACCTGTCTCTAACTACCTGTTAACCTGTCTCTAACTGTAAGCTTTGTCAAAGAGGAAGGTTTTAAGCCTAGTTTTAAAGAAAGCTTCACGAACCAACCCTGGGAGCTAGTTCCATATTAGGGGAGCCTGGTAACAGAAAGATCTGCCATCCATTCTACTTTTAGAAATCCCAAGAACTAATAGTAAAAACCTGCAGTCTGAGAGCGAAGGGCTCTGTTAGGAACATACGGAACTCCCATGCATTCTCCAGGATGGTGTAGGGCTGGTCCAATGTTTCATGGCCAGAATGAAAATTGCATTGTTGCTCCTGAACCACATACTATTTCCTCACTGAACTCCTACTACGCCCTAGTATATACATCAGCGCCCATCAAAACCATGTGTTGCTTGGCATGCTGTTACTTACTAGCTGTTCCCAGGGTCTGACAGCCAAGAGGACCCAATTGAACTCCTTCAGTTTGACAGGATCCCTCCACATTTGTGTCCAACAGCAGGTTCAAATGCTCACCATGACAGGCACTTACCACCTTGTGGCCACATATATGGTCAGCTCCATCAAAAAAAAAAGTTTTTACACGTATTATATCTTGAATGTGCTTCCCCAAGCTTAAATTTCCCACAACATGTATGATGACACAAAACTGGTGTCAGCACATGACCATGGTCCATAGCAGTCATTAGGTGTTTTCGAAGGACTCACCATAACAGCTTATTAAGGTAATACTGACAGCGTGTCAATAAAGGGTAATATAGTGTGTCTTTTTAAATGTGTTGTGGCATTCGTGTCGGCATACTGGATAGTAATATTGCAGCAACGCTGTATTTATGAATAAAAATCACGCCTTGCCGCAGCAGAGGGTGATGTCGTGATGATGTGTGGAATGTGCGTTGAGTCCTGCCTGGCAACAGTATTTAAAATGCAAGTCATCATGAGGAGTTGATTTAGCATTTTAAAACTGTATCAGCTGAAATGCAAAACTTGAGTGATGGACAGCTACTGTGAAGGACAGCCACCTTTTGGGGTGGCTCACAAATAGACTTGAGAAACAGAGCTTCAGTTGAGAAAAAAAAACAATGTACATCAAAGCTGTTTAGTCTGTTTACCACAGACTCTTCCTTCTCATAGTCTTACGTAGCCTTACACGTCGACAGCCATGACACCACCCCCACACACCCCTTTATCCCAACATTGCGTAATATTTTGTGTAAAGCACCTGATCACACCACCTTGTCACCACAGGCTGACCACTGATGAATGATCAAAAGACTCACTGATGCTTGTACTAATAGCAGCATTGTGTTTTGAAATAATCTATTGAGTTATTGAGTTGATCGTTTAAATTATTTTATGTCCTCCTAGTAGATGTGTATGTAGAAAACACACAACTCATTGTCTTTATTCTCAAAAATGCAAGGTTATGTATCGGCACTAAACTTCCTTGTAGAAAAACAACATTGTGTCTTGTGATTTTAGGAAGAAAAACATCCGTGTATCACCACTGTCGTGGCAGAATTCCATAGCACTAAAGACAAGATAAGGATAATTTAGTCCCGTTTGGTGTACAAGCCCTCATGGGGTTAATGCTCTCTCTCCTCAACATGGTGTCTCTGTCCTGCCTTCTTGCAAGCTTCCAGAACTTATAGCAGGAGTGAGCTACTCTGCAGACATAACAGCAGACATAACAATATTAAAGAGTCCTTCAGTTAGACCAGAGTAGGTGAAACGTCCATAAGTATTCTTCAACTCCAGTCTCTTCACTGAGCCCCAAGCATTATGCCATATTCCCCGGATGCCTTTACTAATCGTTACTAAACACTAAGTAGAACTAACCTTGAAATAATTTTCCCATAACAATACAACTCAACGTTCATGCACGGAGTGGAGGGATGATGATTTGGGGTTGGTTTGCAGCTGCTTTGCAATTTGTAGCTATTGAGCTGAACGTTAACTCCTCTTTACATCAAATTATTCTATTATGAATTTTGAGGCCTTCTGTCTGACAACTAAAGCTTGCCAAATACAGCAGTAAATCTACAACAGCATGATGCTAAAAAAAAAAAAGAACAAAAACAAGGTGTTGCAAACCTTCATTACCTAAAGTAATTTTATACCAAAGTTCCCCAAAAAAATGTTACAGATTTATAAAGTCATACAGAATAACAACTTCAGGTTATACCTGCTCAGCTAAACGCTATGGAATCTTAATCAGATTTTACATGACTGACAATATATATATTTATATATTTCCAGAAATCATTCCATCTGCACACTAAGAGAGATACTTATTTTGAAGTTTTGAGCACCATACGGTAAACTTTTAATAATTTTCAAAAGTTCCTGAACCTATTAATTTCTGAAATACAAATGTTTTGACTAACTTCGCAATTATTTTCTTTCTTTCAAAGACAAAGAGAAGGTGCATCTCTCTCAAACCAAACCTAAAAGAAACTTTAACGATAAAAAGATACAATTGTCATACATGCTCTCTAAATAAGACAGATAAGCAATATCTAATGTCTGAAAAGGAATAAACTAAAATACCTAAAATTATTGTACAAATATGTGAATAATAATGAGCCTGTCTCTCCTAATTTTTTATCATTAGAAACACAACAGGCTTTACATTTTTATGTCAGCAAACTGCTGTTAAACAACAATCCTCCAATCCATTGGAAGATAGTTTTTCACCACAGATTTAATGTACTTTCAGATTTTTTTACAATGAGTTATTTTGATAAGAAGAAAAAAAGAAAATTCAGAGCTTCAGAATAAACTAGAACTAAAAAGATGGGATTTTGTCTGTCCACAGAAAAATGGCTATTCGGAAGACATCCTTTGTGTGGTGCAGTTTCCTCCGGCTCTCCTGGCCACTGGAAGCTCCAATGGAGAAATCATACTGTGGAACGCAGCTGCTGGATCTATAAACTGTCGGTTTGTTGGACCCCTTGCAGATAAAGATCAGAACACTGAAGGTGATTTAAAAGTTTTAAAGATAAGTTGCATAAGTTGTATTTCTAAAATACAATTGGATAGATTGCGATCAAAACACTGGAATTGGATTCATATTTCTTTTCGTTTTCATAATAGGACTGGATACAAGTGTTCCAAGCATGGTTTTTATCAAGAACTTAAAACTGCTGCAGCGTTCGCCGAATACTGCTCTCTTGACACCTGGAGTCAGAGGTTAGCTTTGAAAGCAGTGAAAATAATTCATAACTTTATTTTACAACCTTCCACAGTTTATTTCATCACAGCGTTATTTATTCATTCTGTTTCTTAAAGGGTGGATAAATCTGTGGGATGTGCTCAGTGGAAAGAAGTTTGTGACCAGCTTTAAAGTTGTGAGATATTTATATATTCCTCCAATTTTTTCTTTCAGTTTTTCTTTCTTTCCCAAATTTCTGAATGTAGAAATAAGGAAATCCATTATAATCCTCTTTACTTAGCACTACTGGTTATTTTTAGAAGAATGTCTATCTATTCTGCAGGTAAAAAATGCAAATCTCGTATTCTCTCTTGGTTTGTTGATTTTCTTGATTTTCCATAGATGAAAGAAACGTAAAGAATTAAAACAGTTTTGCCACTGCTTAGTTTCCCAGTTCTTTGACTTAAGGATAGAGTAAAAGACAAACTTTTTATTTTTTTCATTACAAGTCCCATATTACATGATGTAATTATTTTACGTAAATGTAGCTAAAACATAGAGGCAGTATGTAACCCTCCTTTTAAATGATTTCTTCAGTCTTTCATTGCTTTGGCAGAATTTTGACCCACTTCTCTTTGTTGTGTAGCCTCAGTTTGTTGAACTCTTGAACTTTGACTGCCTGTGTTCAATCTTAGGTACTGTATGTGTGGAACATTGTATGATTTCTTTGGTCAGGTGTGACCTTTTAGAGAGGGATCTTTGACCATATATTTTTGCATCATTTCTGTGGAACCTTTCTGATTGAATTTCATGATGCATTTGGTTATTTATAGGCTACGGCTAAAGACGATGATAAAACACTTTTGATTTTTCAGTAGTGAAACCAGATTTTCTATAAATATATTGTTTTAGAGTTTTTATCATATTTCTTTTGGAAACCGTAATGAATCCATCTGCATGAATACATGAAGATTCTTCACCATGTAAGAAGTAATTGTTTTGTTGTTGAGATATATATATTGCCACTTTTATTCCATTTGAGCTGAATAAAGCTTTAAACGATATTTAGAGTTTTCATTGAGGGATTGAACTGTAATATCGATCTGTTTTGCACACTTTTTTTAATTCTTCTTTAACTGCTTGTCTTTTAAATGTTTGCAAAAATTACTGCAGCAATTTCCTAATGTTGTAAATCTGTGCAACATTTGACAATAAACCCTTTCTGATTATGATGGTTTTTGTTTTCTGTTCTGTCAATTTGTACCGCATAGTCAAAATTTCAACAGAAGATAATAAAGTTGTCCATCGCTGACAAGAAAAAACTGCTGTATGCTGCTGACAGGATTGGTTACATCTATATTTACAACATGGAGCAGTTTGACCCAGAACAAAGGTCTCCAAGAGGTTAGCTTCTTTCTTCCCTCACTTTTGACTTTCACCAGACTTGCTGTGAAACAGTGAGGATGTTTTTTTTAATATATGTATATATTTTTGTTTTTCAAATTCACTCAGCTGAACATTTCTGGCGAGCCCACACAAGCTTAATTACCAGGTATGTATAATCCAAAAATATACAATCTACTCACCCATCTGTCACAAAATCATTGTCAATCTATTGATTATCAGTTGACTGGTCAAGTAATACTCGGACGTTTTCTATACCTACACTTTAACAAATCCACCAAAATTGAACCAGTTATTTCCAATTTGAGGTGTTGGCGTCAGCAGCAGTGGCATAATGTTTATCTGCAGCTGTAGGTACAGTGTAGAACAGTGTGTGGGAAGGTCTTCAGCTGACAAGAGGAGCAACCAGTGACACTGCCTCTAAATGCTAACTGGAGTTGTGGAGTTTTTGCACCTCCTGTGAGCAATGCAAATTCTCACCTTGTGTTGAACTCTGTGCAAGATAATAAGTTTTCAGTGAGAATATGTCATCTGCTTTTTTTTAAATCATGTTTATAATTATTTTTTTTTCTGGTTCAGCTTACAGATTGTTACCAGTGATCAAGTGGTGCTTACCTCATCCACTGACCACACTGTGAGGCTCTGGAGTGCATATGGAAAATTCATCGGTGGGTGTAAACCGTGGCATTTCAGCCACTTATTCTAGTATATGTTAATAACGATGACTCAGCTAAACCTTTAACCCTTTGACTTGCACTATTTAAAGTGCCAATCAATCACTGCATGAATCACACATGTACTGTCAAAAGAATTTGAGCGCTAAAACCTGTCTACGTCTTCTCATATTACAGCCACAGACATGAATATATTTTGGGGGGATTTTATGTATGGAAAGAATAAATATTGTTACAAACATTAAAAAAAAATTCTACAAGGGGTGTGTCTTTGTATTCAGGTCTCTTCCATTTTTTTAAATGAAAAATGAAATCAGGACATGGAAAAGAACAATCCTTTATTGTCCTAAGAGGGAAAATTGTGTTATAACGGCAGCAAAGCGAAAGGGTGTAAGAAAAAAATGAATTTAAGGGTCAAGAAAAATATGTACATTATGGACATAATTACCAAAACCAAAGTACTGTGCAGTTAATAAAGATAAAATGAAAGTGGCAATCCCAGGTTGTAATATGCAACAGAGCAGGATACTAAAACTGATGCTTAAATAATGATTTATTTTTATAAATATTTACAGAATGTACATGCTTGTGCTTGTGTGATTGTGCATTAAAAAAGGAAACATATTATCTTCAAAAGTTAGCATATATTAACTGTAAAAAAAAACAATGTGCAAATTACAGCAGCAGAAATGTTTTCTGTTGCTCTAACAGGGACAGCACTATGCTATGGGAATGATTTTCCTCAGTAGGGACAGAGAACCTGGTCAGGGTTCACAGAAAGGTACAGGACAATCCTGGAAGAAAACCTGTCTGCCAGTAGAAAAGACTAGAGACTTGGTAAAGTGAGGGTGGGATTTCCTTTTAGCAGGAAATCTGTAAAATACAGACAGAGCTAAAATGGATTGGTTAAAGTGAAGACATATTTATACCTTAGAATGGCCTATTCAAAGTAAAGACTTGAATAAAATTTAGGAACCCTGGTAAAATATGATCAAGCTTAAAGTGTTTTACAAAAACAAATGGTCTAAAATTTCAGTCCCTAGATTTATAAAGGTGGTAGAAATGTTCTGCATAATACATCACACTGTGATGCATCAAAAGTTTGATCATAAAAGCATTTACTGTGTTGGTCTATCAAATAAAATCCCAGTAAAATATTATGAAGTGTGTGGTTTCAAGCTAGTTGTACTGTGAAAAAAAATAAGGATGTCCCGATTCCGATGTAAAAAATCGGATCGGCCCGATATTTTCACATTTTTCAGTCACTTTTCGAGTCACGGCGATTTTTACAAAAGTACCTCCTCGTGTTTGACGGTGATTGCACAACAATTCAAACCTCCGTAACGGTGCAAACAAGGACTCTAAACTAGGCTACCACGATTCAACATAGCAGATTAAACACAGTTCTAATATGGGTAAACTTCAAGAAATATGCTTAACTCTATTTAAACTATTTATTAAAGGCATAGAAACTCAGCTTCTGCCATTCACACGCAACAATAATTCAAAATAAACAGAGGAAAACTCCTCTCGCTCCCGCAAAAAAGGAAGAGGAAAAAAGGCAGACACTGAGCAGACCTTGTGCTGCATTAAATAGCATGGTATATCTATGCTGAGTTCAGGAGCAGACAATATTTTAGGCAATAATAATACTGCAACTTACAAACTTAGAACAATGTGGTCTTTCTAGTGCTGGTATTTACTCAAAAATATAGTGTGATCCTATGAAACTGGAGAGCACTTATATATATATATATATATATATATATATATATATATATATTACTGTACCAAGTAAGTGTTTTACTTTTTATTTTTGTCTGTAATATTAAACTGAAGTTGATCTTTAATTAGATTTTGATTTAAAGGGATTTACAACAATAATGATAATGCTTTGTGATTAGTCTCATTCCAGTTTTATAAATTTCAATAACAAAAATAAATAAATAACTAAATGGATCGAACTAATCATTCTTTTTTTTCTATTTTTTTTCTTTTTTTCTTCTTTTTTTTTTCTTCTGCTCATTCTAACACGATCAGCCAATAAGTATATAAATTAGGTGTCAAAAGCATAAAAACATGAGAAATGTTATCTCCTTGGCAAGCTGGGAATGTGTTGATAGGGGAGAAGATTGAATAATCTATTTAAATAGTACGTTTTACAAATGCTGAAAGATGAATCCAAACACCTTTAAAAATAACACTGATGTTTACTATTCATGTTGCAGTTGCACTTTGAACCATTTGTCAACTGAACACCATTGTATTGATTTTTGCATAATCACACAGAAGCAGACATTCTGCTTTAAAAAAATAGAAAAATATTATTTAGATTGTTATTTTTAATGATGCTTCAGCGATAGTGATTGGCAAATGTCGGAAAAAAATAAAATTAAGCTTCTGTAGATTTATAATGTATGGAAAAACTGCAATTTTATCCAGGACAGCACACAATTTCTGGGACATCATAATATATTGCGGGAAAAGTGTTTCTCTTGGGTTTTCAGAAATATGATATTTTAATAAGCCTCAGTTTTGAAGTCAAATCTGTTCAGCACCATTGAATGCAATTTGTTAGAACATACATTAAAATGTGATTTTCCATCTGCAGGGACATTTGGCCAGCCTGAGATGTGGAATGTCCAGATCCCCTCATCCTGGATTCATCCGGGTGTCCCCTATGAGGTTCTGATTGATCCTCTCAGTATGCCACATCATGATATTCTGAAGAGAAAATCACCGCTCCGAAGCCATCAGTTCTGACGTGACTGATAGAGGGGAACTAAAGGTGAGCTGCAATATCTCAAAAATGATTACCTGAGCTCTTCCTTTTTCCGTTGCTTTCTACTGTCACACTGCACCGATGATCTTTGGAATTTCATCAGTTATACTGACAATGAAAAAGATTTAGGAGCACATTTTACCCAGAGGAATAAGAGTCTGGCCTGGATTATAACCATTTTAATAGAACAGGCCGCTTCACATATTTATTGCCAGTTTAACACTTAACTTGGCCTAAAACTATGGATTTAAATTTGGATGAACTGGATCCTCTGCTTCATTTCAGACTCTGTGATGAAATTGACTGGAATACTAACACACGATCAAACAACTTCACCCTGATTGGCTTCAGGACTTTGGAGGAACTGAATGTCTTTGAATCACCAAAATTCTCTCTCTGATATTGATCTGTTTCTCAGCCTCATGGGGAAACTGAATTTAAAATGACTAAAATGAAACTGTATTGATCAAAACTAAAAAAGTATGTCATTTTCAATGTTATAAGTCAATGTGTGTTATGTGTTTTAACACTACTAGCAGCACGATTCATGGATTCAAATGCAATTGCTGGGCAGTGTTTAGGAAGAAATATTGTTTATGGCACAACTCAGACGATTGAAACAAAGCTATGACCTGGAGAAACAGAATTTCACATGTTCATATTGTTGTTCAGGCTCAGTTTAGTGACCCTTATAAAGAGTTTAATTGCATATCTTTCCTCAATAATGCCTTATCATAGTAGCATGATAGCTTTTTTTAATGTGTGGCATGAAATGTATTTTATTGACAGTAAATCAGTAGATGCATTATTCGAGTGTTTAAGAAAGATGTCTTGGGTTATTAATAAATGCTTTTATCCTTCCAAAATTGCCTGCCTTTTAAGTTATGAGTAAACAATTACAGTTCAGTAGAAATACCTTTGGCCTTTAGGGGTCTTAGTATTTTTCCTTTATGGTTATTTTTGCTGCTTCAGTGACAGAAAGCCATTCATTTTATGCAACACATTTTTGTTAAATGAGTTCACAAGATTTAGCCATCCAGATATAAATATACATCTGAGCATGTCAGTGGTGAATATAATAATTCTACATGGACGTAAGGGTAACAAGCATGTAGGTGTCATATTGTTAAAGAAAGAGTAAAAAAAGAAGCCCAGAGTTTTTCATGGAATAAGAATGGAGGGAGGGAGGTGTGTAATCTGTGAACCTATCAAGTAAATTGTAACCATGGTATTTATTTTTTGCTGGTCCGACTGTTCATGGAAACAATATCCATAGAAATCCTGAAACCTGAAATTTATCATCCCCTGCCCACCCACACAAATGCAGAAATGCACACATCTGAATTACCCTCATCAATCTATTATATGGGAAGTATGGAGGGTGTGCATCTTCATAAAACCAAGCATTAATTACTTGAAGGGAGGCTCTACACATCTAATTTGTTTTTTGATTACAGTAACAATTAGCACTTTGTTCCACTCTGAAACAACATTACTCTCTCACTCACATTTCGCGGTGCATGGGGACTGAATAATTTAGGGAAGCTGAGTAAATGCCAGCACCTACAGGGTGAAGAAGCAAAAGGTCATCTTGAAATTGGTAGAGAGAAATATAATGTATTTTAAAGCTCTTTGTTTTTACTACCAATAAACTTATGGATCGAAACTTGTGATTACACTGTTAAACAAAACATTATTGAATTCTTGCTCTTGTAAAACTGAATTTGAGAAGGTGGTACTTTGTTAGGTATGAACCAAATGCACTCTCACACTAAATACAATATCACACGAGAGGGAGTGCTGTTGCGTTGGATATCAGCACTGGATAATCACACCAGTGCTGAACAAAAATATAAATGCAACACTTTTGCTCCCATTTTTTATGAGATGAACCTTTTCTACATACACAAAATAACCTTTTTGTCTCAAATATTGTTCACAAATCTGTCTAAATATGTGATAGTGAGCACTTCTCCTTTGCTGAGATAATCTGTCCCACCTCAAGCCTGTCTTGGTAAAATAGACAGCATGGTATAAATTTCCACAGTTATGCAGATGATACAGAATTATATTTATCCATAAATCCCGATGAATCCAATCAGTTAGGTAGATTGCAGGCATGTCTTGAAGACATCTTTTGACCAGAAGCTTTAAAAAAGAAACTGCTTAGTCAGTCATCTGGATGGCATTAAATTGGCATCTGGTAATAACTTAAAGAAAGTCTCTTTAATTTTTGACCAAAAAATGACTTTCAAATCACATATTAAACGGGTTTCCAGGATTTCTTCCTTTCACCTCCAGAATATTGCTAAAATTAGAAACATCCTGTTCAGGAGTAATGCTAAGGAAATAGCCCATGTATTTGTGGATTCAAAGCTGTACTACTGTAATTCTTTACTTTTAGGATGTCCAAAAAAATACAATAAAAAGCCATCAGTTGATCCAAAATGCTGCAGCAAGAGTTCTGATGAATATTAAAAAGAGTGATCACATTTCTCCTGTTTTAGCTTCTCTCCATTGGCTCCCTGTTAAATCATATATATATATATATACCATGCGCTAAAACATGCATCTATTCTGTGCATTCAACTGACTCACTTTTTTACAGGCAACATATTTTTTAGTTAAGCATTATAATAATTTATATAACAATTATCATGTTGAAGCATCATTTTATTAAAACAATATACATACAAATATAAGGTGCCAACTGTAAATGAAAGGTCATTATGTTGTGGGGATTTATCCACACATCTTTCAGTGCATGCCTTCCTCAGTATGCCTGAGCCCAAGGGCGTCAATTTGTTTTTAAAAGTGCTGGGGAAAAGTTCATTCTAACCATGATTCTGACCCTCGCCAGTCCTTGCCTGCGAACTATGTTCAGATCTGACAATTTTCACATCTTGTCACAACCATAAGTAATTACCTTTTAACTGTCTGTTACGCTTCTTTTTCTGTACTGTTTCACCTCTCCCTCTCGCAAGGTTGCTTTTTAAAGTAATGGCTGATTTTCCCAGCCATATCTGCAATGCTAATGCCATTACTCTGATACAAAGGTTTTTTTTATTTTTTATGAAAATGACACACTTGGATGCAAAAAAAAAACAACAACATTTACCTGTTTGAAGAACCAGGGAAAATCAAGACGCTGATAGCTTCTGTATAATAACATCCTACTGTGATGCATCAAAAGTTTGATCATAAAAGCATTTACTGTCTTTGTCTATCAAATAAAATCCCCTCAAAATATTCATGAAGTTTGTGGTTAAAAGGTGGTTGTACTGTGAAAAAAATTAAGGATGTCCCAATTCCGATATCAAGATTGTATCAGGCCGATATTTTGACATTTTTAGTGATCAGATATCGGCTATATTAGCTGACGAGTTGTGCTGATTTTTTGTCAGATTTGAAAGGCTTCTAAATAAAAGTGAATATCACACTTTTTTGATTTTCAATTGTAAAAAAGTCGTTTTTTTTCTTTTATTTCACATTACAGTTAAATAACAGTGGTTTAACTTGTAAAAAAAAAGAGAAAAATTAATATTAATACTCATTTTACATTTTATTATCTTTGGAGAAGTTTTATTTCCTATTAAAAACACACTCCTTAAAGAAAACAACCATTCCATCAATGAATACATCTAATATAAATAAATCTACCGGGGGTATTAGCTACTTGTCTCAACTGTATGTGACAGTGAACGTGATAAAATGTGAACAAACTCATGGTGTAAGGTTACTTCTGCAAGTCATCATATTTTCCACAAATTCCGTTATTAAATACGTGGTTATTTAGCATACTTTGGGATTTTGGTTAAAGTGGAAATACTTATAAAATAATTATGTTCTCTAACAATCAAAGCCCAAGGTAAATTGGTGTCTCTAATGCTAAAAACAGCTTTGATTTTCACAAGAGCACCTGAAGTCAGCAGCAGCAGAAAGCATCGTGTGGGTGTTTTTTTTCTTTCTGATTTTCTCCATCTGGTCAGACCTTCTGTCAACTGAATTCATCCCGCCAGCAGAGCGCGTCCCTGCGCCTTGGACAGAAGCTGGGGGATGCTTGCTAGCCGAGAACAAACCAACTCCCCGTTTGCCGTGAAACTGTGAAAAGGAATAACACTGTCTTTTTTATTGGGGGGAAATAGCCCCATTTCCAGTGAGCCCATGCTCTGTGAGCTTTCTCCACCGCCTACACCAGTTACAGGACTCTCTCAGGATGCTGTCGAGCAGCCCACACATCGGGCACAAAGTGGAATTCCGTGGGATTTTTCTCTCCTTCCGTAAGTGCTCACTTTACTTTCTAATCCTTGTGTCAGGAGGTTCGGAGCATGTAGCTGCGAGCAGCGTGCTGGCGATCCAAACAGTGAACAGTTCGTGTTGTTTTGTGTGAAAAGCGAAGCTTGTGTTTGGACAGACGCTAAACAGAGCATGAGCAGGGCAGGAGGACGAGAGATGAGCGCATTTTTATAACTGTTTGAGAAGTGCGGAGCCATGATCCGCCTCAACTTCCTGAGGAGTTTCCAGGCGGTTCGCACTGCACGGCAACCATGCAGTTCTACTAGTGCCCTAAGTTTACCCGGGAGTTAATTACAAGGCGAAGGTTGAAAGCCCTATCATTTTAAATCACAGGCTTTAACGTGTCCACTCTTTTCGCTTTGCTTCTTCTGACACATCGACGTTCCGCTGGCAGGAATCATGTCATGCCCGAGGGGTCAGCGCACACCCGGTGGTGCCTCCCACAATCTTCAGCTGGGTTTTTATTTGTCGGTCAAAACCCGGATTCCAGCTGAAACTGGTTTATTTATTTTTATAGTTTATGCTTGTATTGACTTAGCCAGTTTTTTCGAAGTCTTTCTGCTTATGGCATGAAAGTTCAGTGCATTGATTAAAATATTATCAAGATGTTAATTTGTTTCAATCATTTAGTAAAATAAGGCCCATGGTAAAATGTACACACACACACACACACACACACACACACACACACACACACACACACACATATATATATATATATTGCATACTGTGATATAGACTTGCCTATTTTAAACATTTGTTATTTTGAAGATTATGGTTTACAGCTATGGACAACCAGAAATCATCTTCTCAGATTTTACATCATGCTAAAAGTAAAAGGGGATCTTTATACATACATTTTATGTTGAGTCCTAAACAGTCATAGGGATGACTTGATAGCAGTCCACCAGACAATCACTGACCACAAAGAGCCAACAGCTGGCAGTTCAAAAAGTGCCGTCTGCAATCATGTTGATGGAAGGTTAGGTGGAAGGAAAAAGTCTGGTTAAAAGGAGTGTACAGGAACAGGGATTAACAAAGCTATGAGACGATTCTAAAACGAGTCCAATTCAGAATTGGAGCTTCAAATGGTCTGTTTGATGTGTCAGCCACTGTTGAACTCAGGATCCAAATCAGGAGGTGCTAACTTGGAGTGGTAGTCCACTCAGGTTTATACTTTGCAAAGTCAGTGCTGCAGTTGATAGGGACATTTTAGAACACTAAACTTCCTTCTAGGGATAGACTGATTTTTCGGCCGGGCCAATATTTGCATTTTTCCATGTATTGGCCGATAAGAGCCTGCTGCGTTCGCCGGTAGTTTTTTCCCAGCATTATTGCACACTGTGCACTTTATTATTTATTATTATTACTTGTTTCTATGGTGTGCAATAGTGTAATTATTTTATTTATGCTTAAATATTTATTTTCAGAATTTTAATTACAAAGTTTTTTAGCACTGAATTATTTTTTTATTTGTTCTACCTCAAATGTTTTTATATTTGTTAAATATTGTTTATCTACTTTTTCTTACTTGTTCTACCTCACCTATGATTACTATTTGTAAAATATTGTTTTTAAGTTCAAGAAATGTTAAATTGGGACTTGGAACATTTGTTATCATCATTGTTTCTATGATGCAAATTGAGGGAGCAGAATCAGTATCGGCTCCAAATATCGGCTTAAGAAAATCAGCAGCCCATATCGATCAACGGCTAAGGCGGATGGGAAAGAAAAATCAGCATCGGCACAAAAAAATCCATATCGGCCTACCTCCTTCTTTAAAAAACACCTACCCAAACAGCCAAAAAGACCTAAATAAAAGGACCATTGTATCACTGTGCTTGATTAGCAAGCTAAACCAATTTCAATCAATGGGTATATTAAACATGATGAGAGACAATGGACTTAATATTAGTAACAAGCTGAGGGCAACTATTGAAGGAACCTGAGCTACTTTTACACCCCAGTTGTCCGTCCCAAAGGCTGATCACCTCCATATGACCCTGCATTTGAGTAATTCATAGAAAAGGAGCCCATTAAAAGATTTTAAGTGCATATACTATGAAAAAGGTGTTTGAATAAAAACCTATTGAATCCATTATTACAAATAGTTCTTTAAAGAATAGAATAAAAGGACGAGGGATGCTATTAAAGTTTTTTTAAACATTTATTAATAATTATTACCATTATTGATATCGATCAATATGGCTATTCTCATTATGAATATGCTCTTTTTCTATATCGTCCAGCCCTAGTCCAGTGTAATATTTCTTTTCTCATGAGCTCTATGACATAATCATCCAATTGAGCTGAAATAAATGTTCAGAATTAATAACTATGTGTATAGTGAACCATAAGTTTCATTTTTTTATTGCATTACTTAATTACTGGAATTTACTAAATGATGATCTGACCAAAATTTTATTTAATTTATAATAAAATATAGGCAAGATGTTTTATCCACAAGCTCAAGTTTTCCTGCCAATTCAGAATTTTTCACACTACTAGACTAAATTCTATGCAGAATCTAGGCTGTGATGAGCCGGGTCCATCAAATTGGAGGGCTAACAGCAAAATATGCTGCTGTGGTTGCAAAGTGCTTTGCACTGAGTGACTAGTGCACTGTGTGGAGGTCCATTAGAACATGAGAGAATAGTAGGATGAGACTAAGCCTGCTTTGGTGGCTTGGTAAAAAGGTGTAGTTATGACAGAAAAAACATCTGCGAATGCTGTTTGGGGTCATCAGTTGAATTCATAATGTATAGTACTCTAGTTCAGAGATTTCCGGGTGTTTCTTGTAGGCTACCAGTGGAATGATTTTGTGCAGACCCTGAACACAGTATGTGATCAGTGCAAATTTTACCTGGCAGCTCAGGTGCTGTTGATGGAGATCTGAACATTTTTTAGGCTAAGATTTTCTCTAAGAAAATGCAGTTTTTTTTAATTTTCAAATTTTAGATAGCTTGCAAAACATGTTTTTATGTTCAATACTTGTTGCTTCTATTTTAACTTCATAATCTAAAATACCACACACATTAAGAAACATTTAATTCAAAAGCTGATACGGCTACACTCGGTTAAACTTCAAAGTAGTATTCTCGGAGAGCATTTAAAAACATGTTCTTTAAGAATTCAAATTAAAGAATACAAACACAAATATCCCTTATAGTACAGTAATAGTATAGTACAGTAATAAATAATTAAGTGGGGATATTGATATTTACAAACAAAAAAAGACTAGCATCACAACGAGGTTAAATAAGAAAAAGCACATTTGCATTGAAGGTGATAATGAGCTGAATAGGTTAATTTAGTGGATAAAATTTACAAGACAGCTACATTGCAGCCGGGATGGTAGGCAGCATATAGTCTCAGCTGTTCCTATGCTTAGCCACAGATGATCAGGAAGGAGACGCTGGACAGCTTGGAGGGTCCAAATTAAGGAAAGACTGCCCCTCACATGTTGAAAGAGACCCTAGAAGAAAAGACAATCACAACCTAATTACACAAACAGTATGTAGTAGCAAGCAAACACAGAGAGCCTAGCGCTAGCATTAATGCTAATTTGCTTCAGACGGAATCATTGCGTCAGCTTTTCTTTCCTTGTTCACGGATGAGTGACTTATGATTAAAGTCACACACAAATAATCTCACTGTCATCCCTTGTCAACTCCAGCTCATTAGCGGTTGTGGAAGGCCTGTTTCCCTCGAATAGCTCTCCGGCCTTTAGCTGCTGTAAATTCAGTCTGTTTGCTACAACTACTTCCACGTTGTTCGATTTACACCACTTCACCGTTGTGGTCCTCTATAGGGCGATATACGGATTTCGCCTTTATCTGTTTCTCCCAGCATTGCTTCTTTGTACGGGTAACCAAGAGAAGCAATTCCAACTCCAAACTCGGCATGGGGCGGGGCGAGCGTGTCTGAGAGATGATGGGCATCTCTTTGAAACAATGCCTGTGACATAGAGAGTGGGAAAGATGTACCACTCTTAGCCAACCACAAAATTAAAATGCAGCCATACCAGTAGCCACACACCAGAAGTGGCAGCACTAAGACAAAGACCAAAAAGAGTGGAATTTAACAAGTTTAGACAGAAATGTCAAAAAATGCCTTGAAACTGAAAGATTCCATTGGTGAAGACCCATTTATGCATTTTATAATTAAAAAAAAAGTTGAGGGGGCATAGTTACTGTTTAAATACAAAAGGTTCAACAAGAGTGTCCCATATCATCATCTTAAGGCTAAAATGGACTGCTTTTTTTCTAGACCAATAAAATAATAGAATATAGTTCTTTGCTGAATCTATAAAGATTCAGCAAATTGTCTACTATTTAAAAAAAAGTGTAAATGCATAAGACCATGACTATGTCAACAGTGTTTTACAACAGTGTTTTACAAATGCCTTTCCTTTGTGTCCTTTGAGTAGATGGGGCAAAAATTATTCGACACCACTGATGTACCTAATGTATAACACTAAACCTTTCATGGAGCAGCAAAAAAAGGATCTTTGGACTCAAGATTTTTGTCCCTGATGATGGGCTTCGCTTCATACCAGATTCCCTGTCTGGAAATTACATTTAAAGTTAATTTAATCAGTGTTATATACAGAAAACTTGCCATTTCATTATTACTTTGATGTTATCCCTCTTACTGATTTATATTATAAATACCACTCGGGAAGCTGAAATATCTTGGCTTAATACTGTACTTGACATGCTGTTGGCTGGTTAGCAAAGCATCCAGTTCAGGAAAGCCATTTATTTTCCTCAGTGCTGGTTGGCTGTTTCGTCAACAGCGGCGATCAGGAAAACTGTGTATTTTACCCTGTGAGGTACTGCTAATATTGTTTCTGCTGTGCAGATTGTGGTATATTTGGGGTTTGAACTATGAAAAAAGGCAGTTAAAAGCATTTTTATAGGAGGGTCTCAAATGTTTTCACAAATTTGAGCTATTCATGGGAAGCTACGGTACTGAATATCTGCGAATATCAGGGGTGGTGTATAATCCCACTTTCCCACTAGGGTAGACATGCCCTCGCCCACTGCAGCACTCCCGAGATGGCAATGGAACACAGCCAGACCAAGCTGACCCGACATGGTCCAGGACAGGCAGGCTTAGCTTGGCAAAAGCTCCTGCCAAAATCTGTTTGGAAGTCATCCTGCCCAACACCGATCCCCCCACAAGTTAAAAGACTCCTTCACCCACGTCACATCGCACAGTTATCGATCTGTTCATGCCTCGAGCTCCTGATTTATGTTCTTCATGTAAGCACTGATCAAACCAACGATCCTCCAGGCTGATGAGACTTCAGCTCTGCAGCCTTCCTGCGCTATGAAAATAGGCAGTTACACGCGTTGGTTTGATTTGAAGGACTTTATTTGGCACCAAACTTGTCTGGGTAAATAAATGAACTTACTGCATGCTATAAATAAGGTCCATCTTAAAAAAAATAAAACAAATAAAAAGTAGTTTTAAGATGCTCGAGCATCACTGTTGTATTGCCTAGCTAAGCAGATTCTACCTTTTGCATATTTGTTACACATGCTTCTCTTTATATTGTTGCCTCACCACGATGACCCTGATTGCCACAACTGTGCAGGTGTGCCAGGGGCAGAAAGGCAGACAAAGCAGCAAAAGGTACAGCAAAAGGTACAGCGACAGTTTTAGTGAAAAACAACGCTTAAGGAAATAAACAATGACATTCATTACTACATTTGTCGTTAACAATTTTGGTCATCGACGTCACCGTGAACAAATCGTGTCAGCACTACTCCAGGCATAAAGGATGCCAGCTTAGATAAGATAGTAAAACAATTAAATATGCTCTTTCTGATTCTTCAAAACTTTATTGTCCAAATGGATTTCTGAAGAATAGTCTAGTACAGCACATGTTTACCTATGTAAAAATGCTGTTTTATCAAGTTTATCAAGTGATATATTCTTGCTGAACAGTTTGCTTGGCTAACATTAGCATGTTTACTTTGTTTTCCTGTGACTCTTTGACTACTGGGCTCATTGTGTATTTCAATTTCAGTTCTAATTTATTCTGTGCAGACAAAACCTACTGAAAGAGGTGCCTCATAAACTTAGCACTTTGCTTTGAAACATGTAACATTTTATGACTAGTTGCAAAGTTACAATAGTTCTAGCTCACAAGATGAGAAGATGCACAAATTTGAGTTCACCAGAAGAGATAAGATTTTCACACTGTTCGTTTGGAAAATATATATTTTTTCCTACAAAAGAGTAAATGTTTCAGAAATTATAAACTGCTTTTTTCAACTATTTAATCAGTGTAGAATAATTACTGCCTGTTTGAATAGCACACACAATGACATTTTCTCTAGTTCTTAGGTAGTTCAAATGCTAAGAAGAAAGACTAGCAGTTTAAATAAAAATCTTGAACATAACGGGTTGAATTCAGGGACTTGAATACCGATTTTGTTTGTTAAAAATAATCTAGTAACATGCATAAAAAATATTAATCTTCAAATTCTGTGTTAAGGGCTTTTCAAATTCCATTAAGTTACATTGCTTCTTTCTCACCTTTTATCCACAACTACTAATTTCTGAAAACATAGATCTTATTAAAAAGATTTTAATTTGCGTTTCATTCAAGAAATGTTTAACCCCACATGGTGACCTTTTTTATTTTTAATCCTGTAAAAAAAATGACAGAATGCTCTTCTTAATGTATACGTTTCCATTAACAAATAGAATTTATCAGCTGAAATATTTATTCAAGCTGCAGTTAAAAATGAAATGCACTGTATGCAGCCGTGTTATAATGCCTCAGTCGAATATGTCTATAAACAGAAGCGGTGTTGACACACTTGGCACTGAATCGAGGATGTTTAGCTGGACATCTCGCTCTGACAAGTCTCCGTCGACTCACACAGAATGTAACATTTATGGACTCTACAACCGGAGCTCTCCTGAGGTCTGGAGAGTGAGTAGTTTGGTGACATTATGGTGCCACGTCTGCTGCTTTTCAATGATGTTGTCCAAGAAGTTTCCACCCACTGTCATTTCTGATGTGCACTGGAGCGGTTTGCAGCTGAGTGTGACTCAGTCTACATAGGGAGCAGCACCTCCCAGTCTGAGACACAGCCCTCTGCCTCTGTTTGCACGGAGTGCATTTCAATTGTGGTCACTGGGGTGGCTAACATATGTTTGTTTACTCTGGAAGGAAATCATGCAGTGTAAATCTAAACTGTATCAAATACTTTTTTTATTGATATGTGGTTTTGTGTAAATGTTACAAAATCTTAAATGGTCTGTTGATGGTTGGTGGTTGGAGGAGCAGCAGATAGTGAGAAATAATAATTGCAGCAGGTTTCTTTCCACATGTCATTTCCATTTCAAACATCTTCAAAACTGTTGTTATTTCAGCTTCCCTGTTTGAGTTGTAAATCACCATTTTTGTTTGAAGCTTTCCCTTATCTGTTTGCTGTAAGACAGATGAATTCAGTAATGAAAAAGAAGACTGGGACGTCAGTGTAAGAGATGTTGGTGAAAGCTGATGCAAGTTGCAAGTTATTAAATAAAAAAAAAAAAGAAATTTGACAACTGGTTAGTATCAGATAGGGTATTGAACGGCTTCAAACAGCCTTTTAATTTAGTCTTTGATTCCCACTCTTTTCTGCATTTCTTAAGAGTCCAGTTTAAACTCAGAAGTGATCACACAGAAAATATTTTACATCGGAGCACAGGTGGGAATAGGTGGCGGCTTCAAGCGCTGTATCACAAACAGCAACAACTGAGCAGGGTTAATATCTGCTCTGCCTAAGCAGGACCTGGGCGGGCGGAGCTGTTGGGCTACAAACGCTCTGGTTCTGCTGTTGCTCTGTTGCTGCAGTAACAAACATACATGTTCCACGTTAGAGTCTAAGAATCCAATAACTGCATAAAAAGTCACTTTGTCACTAGTCGCATTTTTCTGAAAAACAGTCGGTAGATAATTCTAAACACTTGCTTAATATAGCTACACAGCTGCTGAGTTAGCAGCGCTTCCCCCTCTTTCACATGACTGGGCGTAGTCATGTGACTCAAGGCAAAGCTCGTTTTTAAAGGAGCAGGAGCACCGCTAAATTAAAAACGCATCTTTTTTATTTTTTTTTACATACTGGATTTACTGGCAAGGACAAAATGACGTCGGTAACAGTCATACATTTCGGTACATTTTCGGTATACCGACCAGCCCTAGTGTCAGATTGCGTTGTTTTTCAGGATAACAGAAAACTGTATATAATGAAAATGTATTTTGAAATGTCAAGACCTTTTATAGTATACAATGTATTTTATATGAGAGACAAGTTACAAGTAGAGCTGCCACGATTAGTCGATTCATCACAACAATTTTGAAAACCAAAATTGTCGACAATGAATACATTTGTCGACAACCTTTTTTTTTTTTGGGGTAAAAAAAAGAAAAAAGCTTTGTTTTTCTGTTAAAACTGCAGCTGTACCTCTCACTGCTCTTTATATATGTCTGTTGCTCTGTCGGCCTCTCTGGCCCTTAAGCACATGCACAGCAGTGCGAATAGGGATCAGCCGTGGCGTAACACCAGAAAAGCCCAAACTGTCATGGCAAGCCAACAACGGGGCTCTAATGTTTAGGAGCATTTGATTAAAAATTGTACAGAAGCAAGTGTAATGCAAAATCCACAAGGTATAACTTGCTTACCGTGGCAGGGCGATGGTGATGCGCCAACATGTTAGCTGGACTACGAAGAGTCAGCTGCACCGGGCTCGCTAAGCTAATCAGAGAATTAGTTGCTGATGTAATGAACAGTAGGCTGACTGAACATACTCTTTTACCAGGACATGTCGACTTTGCGTGTTCTGTCTGGGGCATTTAGAGATCGATATAAATGTCCTGGTTTTTATGTTTATCGCAGCTTTTCTCTCATGTCACCAGAGCCTAGATGGTGATTGGTTCTGAGCAGACAGCGTAGCGCTGCTGCTGTCTACAGGAAATCAAAGCATACGGATATGGTTGCGACAATTGTAGAAGAGTGCACATCGCTAGCTAGGTCATTTATTTCTGTTATGGCATTTGCCCAATGGCCCGCTGGTCTCATAAATGCAATAACTACGAAAAGGCTGAGCAAGTGGGAGTTTATCTACTAAATGGAAAATTAAATTAATTACTTGTATTGATATCTGTAACATTAACAGTAGTGGTTGTGATTTTATGTCCCTTAGCATGTCATGTGTCTGCTGTAACATTATTATTTTTTTTATGAGTTCATAAGTCATTTTAACTGTCAGTATTTTAGGTAGCAAAATACTTATAGAAAACACTTCCAACATGAAGCTAATGATGTTTGTATATATATATATATATATATATATATATATATATTTGAGCAGCTGTTGTGAAGATACAATTTATGGGTGATCCAATTAGTCGACTAATGGGCAAAATAATAGATGGATCGTCGGTTATCAAAATAATAGTTTGTGGCAGCCCTAGTTACAAGTACCTTGAGATACAGTGGGCTAAAGAGTATTAGTCATCTGCTGATTATGCACATTGTCCAACTTAAAAAGATGAGAGGTCTGTAATTTTTCATCATAGGTGCACTTAAACTGAGACAATAGGGATGTGTATTGGCAAGAATTTGGTGATATATATATCAAGATACAGAGGGATGATATATATTCCAATATTTTTGAAGACTGTATGTTGTGATTTATTTCAATTTTTACCGTAGAAAAATGATCACAGTATTCAAAACACTCCAACCTGTTTCATATACAACAGATTCAGTTATAGATCTAGTTGATCCACTGGAACCAAGAAGGTGAAAAGAGCCACCAACTAGAAGTCATAGTTTAACCCTATGCTAAATACTTGATTGAGTACAGGATTGACCCACTTTCACTTTTAATTCCTTTATTTAATTAACTGATTTCTGGCTTTAACTTTTATGTACATATACACATTTTTTACCATTAGAAAGTTAAGAGTCTTCCGATTAATGTATGTCGGCCAATGAAGGATAAAATCATAACTGTTGGCACAGCAAGCGTGTTTACCAACATCCCCCCCAGGAAAAGAAAAAAAGTGCAGTTTACCACTTTGTAGTCCAAAAACCATGACAAAACCAATCAATTTAAAACAACGTGTCTTTTTACATCCATAATGATATGATTAAAGTCCTCTAATGAAGTAATTAGTTCAGGTAAATAGGTCATTTGTCCAGGTAAACCTAGGTAAATTAAAGCTCTACAATCCTACAATACATTTAGTTCTTCATAGCTAAAGTTCCCCTTCAAGTGATGTCACTTCCACCTTTATGGGTTTACTGCGCATGCCCAGAAACTAAAAAAACGAGAGCAACAACATCCGGTAATATACTCACATATCATACAAATTCCTCAATGTGATCTGTGAGTATATATTTGAAGATTTTTTCAAAATTGTATTTGTGAAACAGCTTGTGTGTATTTGTGAAACAGATTGTTTGCATTTTTGAAACAGATTTTGTGCATTTTCTAAAGAGATTGTGTCCATTTTTGAAACAGATCGTGTGCGTTTGTGAACCTAATGATATGCATTTGTGAATGTATATTACAAGTGTTCCTGAAAATTATATTTTGTGAACCTGAGCGTGTCCATTTGTAAAACAGACCGTGTGCATTTCCAAATGAGCATGTGCATTTGCGAAAAACCCTGCTTGAGTTTATTACTTATGATACTTTTCCGCCTCCATAGTATACTGACGCCTAAATACCTGCAGGAGAAGACTGTTGTAGATTTGGATATCAGGAACGTTTTTAGGCAAAAAATACAGATTGACAACTGTAGCTGTGATGAAACAGATCATGATTCAGGTCTGTGAATCTTATTTTGAAAGTGCTGGCTTACTAAATGTAAATTTACTTTAAGTTTTGGTACAGAAAATGATTGGTAAGTTAATGTAATGGGAAGAATATAAAAATACTTAGATAGTAGGGGTGTCACGATCTTGGTTTTGTATCGAAATAGATCAAAATTACGTTATGAACTTGCGCATTGCAATTCAAAAGAGAATCGCGATCACTTCCTCCTTCTATGTTTACTGTGCATCCCACTCAGGAGCAACAGTTAGCAGACAACCGTCTATTTACTCAGATTTCCTCATCAAAAAGAACCACGCTTCACATTTTCCCTAACATGTTACTCTCACTAGTTCTCATAGAACTCTCAGCCACACCTAGTAACATATTACCTGCCTGTGTCATATTCCCCGGGATAAGTGCACACGTCTAAAGAGCATATTAGCTGACGCTAGCAAGTAGCTATTGGCTAAGCAAACGCTCGACCACGGCCAGGATAGATGAAGCTGCGTGAGCAGAACTAAAGCAGCTCCTTCTACTCTCATATCACCAGTGAGGAAATTTCGAGTTCCTGTCGAGTTAAGTCCACATTCATATTGTAAACAAGGGGACTGCTGTTAGCTGCATTTTTCACGGTCCTATGAGCTATCGGGAGCATTGTGTGAGTCGTTCTGCAGTAACAATAAAAAGTCACTAGATGGCAGCCACTCTCTGTTTCTAATATTTTTTTATTTAAAGAAGACTGCCAATCTTTTATTGTAAATAAATTATTTAAATTTTACCATTAATGCCTAATGTGATACATTACACAAGAATAATAAAAATTGCATCAATTGTTTCTCTTAAAATGTGATTTACTGTACAAATGTAAAGCATAAAACCAATGATAGACTAGTCTAAAAATGACATAGGGTTCTCTACTGTAAAATAAAAAAATAAAAAAGTCAAGACTCGAATCGAGGATTTGCAGAATTGTGACACCCCTATTAGATAATAATCATGAAAATATTAACTAACAAAAAACTTAAAGAGTAAAGTGGTGAGACAGTAATTGAATAAAGCTAGTCCAACATTGAGAGTAGGTTATAAAATCTAAATATAACATTGCCTATGTTGCACTTTTCATCAGTTTCGGCAACGGGGCCAGAAAATCCAGTCATAACAAATTTTACTCTTAGTTTTAAACTATTAAGAGTATTGTCTATAGTATCTATTATATTTTACATTTACTATTTATTATATTTTTATTCATTAAAATACTCAATCTGAACGAGTTGAAAAATCCACATTGTGCCTTCACACATCAAGCAGATGCACACGTGTTTTTTTTGTCTACAATGACAAAAACCTCTGTGGTCCTACATAAAAACAATCAAATTCAACGTGAAATGCTCACCCAAGTTTGTGTCATCAAATCTTGGGATTGCTGCAGAGGCATAAGATTTTTGACTTTTGTCTGGGGGTTAGGATGTTGTTCTGAAGGCTGAATCTGCACTTTTCTGTCAGGAGAAAGGGATTGAAAGCCCACTTCAGCTAAAGTTTTGGAATCAAGGAACATTTCTCAAATTAAATTGATTAGAAGTTGTAGAGACTCTCTGAGCCAGCCAAGCTTCAGCAATAGAAAATACTGTAGCATATAAGTCGTTTCTGTACTGGTGGTTGGCACTGCACCGGGCTCTTTGGAGTGTATCTGATCAGCTGCACCAACCACAGATATGCCCAGTCACTCTTCAACCTGCTGTCTTCTCACAGAGAGAGATGCGTTGAGTACTGTGTTCAGATCTGAGATTTTGCTCAGATGCTGTCATGGGAATCTTGTTTTATTGATGTAGCTTCCTGTACTACGTTTACTGTTGACAATATCTGTGCATCTGCATCAGGTGGTCAGGGGTGTGAAGATTCTAAATGATAATGTTTGTTATAATAAAAGCTGTATGTATGTATGTATGTGTGTATGTGTGTGTGTGTGTGTGTGTGTGTGTGTAGGTGTGTGTGTGTGTGTGTGTGTGTATGTATGTATGTATGTGTGTATGTGTGTATGTGTGTATGCGTGTATGTGTGTATGTATGTATGTAAAGAAAAGAAAAACAGATTAAATAAGTGTATAAAAAACAGAGCAAAAAAAACAGCAGAGGTCAGATTTCTGTCTAAGACAAAAAGAACTTAGCAGCCCATTTGCTTTATAGTATCTGCTCTTAATGGATGTAAGCTGTATTCCCTGGACCAGTGATCTAAGGTGACTTCAATCAGCAGCTGACTATGATACTGTTAATAGTAACTAATAGTTATGATCGAATGTTGTTTTGTTGCTTTGCTTAATTAAAGCATAGTAAGTGTAATACAGTGTCTTTTGTCTACTTTAAGGTGCTCAGAATTAAAAAAAACTGAGATGCTGCATCATATATATATATATATATATATATATATATATATATATAATATATAATGATGCATCAATTAAAGCAAAACATTTTTGCACATCAGTCCTCTGTAATGAAATGAAAGAAACAAAATAAACAAAACTACAACCTAACAGCTACTTATAAGTGGGAATGAGCATTAACTATATTATTGGTTAAAATTATCAAAATCTAAAGTTATGTCAAGTTTTTTGGGCTCAATTTTGAGTTGATAGAACATTAGCTGGGTATGAGTGGCTAGTTTGGGAAAGGGAAATAAATGGGGAAGGAACTCTTGCAAACCATCCTTGAGCTCTTAGCTTCTCAGACGAGAAACCAAATGGATGATCCAGGGGAGCGTTGGAAGAATGTGATGTGGTCAGATAAGATCAAAATAGTATAAATGTTTAAATGCCACTATACGTGTTTAGAACGAGAGAATACTGAGTTGGATACCAAGAACACCATATCCACTGTGAAAACATTAACTTTTGGGGATGCTTTTCTGCAAAGGGGACAGGACAACTGGCGGGATCTTCCACCATGGCAATGATCACAAACTTACTGAAGAAGTACAGTGGTGTGAAAAACTATTCGTCCCCTTCCTGATTTCTTATTATTTTGCATATTTGTCACACAAAATGTTTCGTGATCATCAAACACATTTAACCATAAGTCAAAGATAACACAGTAAACACAAAATGTAGTTTTTAAATGATGGCTTTTATTATTTAGGTAAAAAATCTGCATTGCCCAACAACATAATTTGTTGCTAATTGTAATATTTATTGGACATGTGGTATTTCTTTGGGCAGATGACAGTGAGTGATATGCAGCACAGGGTTGTGGGATGTTTAACTGAAGCATAGAGGCAATGTCAGCAGTTTGGTGATTTATTTTTGTATTATATTTGTTAATATTGGTCATCTGTCATAAAAAAAATTAATGCTAGGTATGAATACCAAATACATTTTTATTTATTTTTGTGTATCTCTAATAACACCCATATCCCTACTTAACCTAGAAAAAGAGAAACACTTGCCCTCCACAAAGGTTTAGATTTATTTTATTTAGATTTTACCTAATGTCCTTGTTGTTACTGGAAGTGAAATTAGCCTCCTTCACAAGACATTGCGAGCATTAATTAATTAAAATGTTTGAGTTGCCTGACTTGAAGCTAAATCTGTCAAATAAACTAAAGATTAGAAGGCTGGTCTAGAGATATTCCAACCTTGAGGACTTCGAGCTCATTTCCAAAGTTATATCATTGAGAAATCCAATGGAACCATACAAAAAGATTCTCAGGAATCAGAGGAAGGATTTGATTGCCTTGAAATAAAAAATATTTGTGAACTGATTATTGGGAATGCTCTAAACATACATTCATGTTTTTGGTAAAAATAGTGAATCAGATATTTCTTCTGTTACTATTTAATTGTCTTAGAAAAATATATGACAATAATAGATAATAGACTTAAATTATTTTAAGTCTAAATCTGCTAAGGGTGTTAATCATTTTGGTCTTAACTGTAAGCTATACTTTATATGAAAGGAGATGCTTTATAGCAAAAAATGTTATAAAAAACAACAAAACAAATCACTAAAATAATGGTGCAGTCAACAATGTGTGGAATCTCTACATTGACAAGATGAACAGCATTTTTTACTTCATTGGAGAAGAGTTCTGGACCGTTAATGCATTTTGAGAATAAAGACAAGTTGAGTTTTCTCTGCAGGCCAGATGGAGTCACCCTGGGTGATGGAATTTGGAGGACCGAGCCTCAAAGTAAATTTGCTCTCCAGCTGCTGTTGCGTTGTCGAGTTTACCCAGGCAGCACAGCCCTGAATGAGCAGTTATTAACTGAAGAACAAATGGATGTCTATTGGATTAAAAGAAAACATTTCTCTAAACAATTTTAAAATTTCTATCCTGAAAGAAGACCTCTTTATAAAAGTGAATTAGTTGAAAAGGCTTCCCAATTAAATATATGCGGCTGTAGGTATTAGATCAGTAAGCGTAAAGATATGATTATCCGGAACTGCCAGTAAGAGTTTGTATTCTCACCAGGTTCATAATTTTCTCTCAGTATACAGATCATTTTCCGGCAAGGCATTGTGGGCTCCTTACATTAGTGAAAGCACATTAAGCTTCCCAGCAACTCATGAAAGTAAATCAGGCTGTACAACAGCAGGACCTCTCCTTGGTGGAATGCAGAACTCATTATTGCACCTGTGCTGTTCCTACAGTGACTCACAATGTCTGCAGGGAATAAAGGTCTATACGGATTCAGAATTTCAATCAAAAAAAGAAAATTCCATTTAAAATGTATTTTACATTTCAATTTGCTTATCACTGAATTGTTAGCAGACACACACTGTGCATTTTGTGATATTCAAAAAGGCGAGGTAGAATTCTTCCGAACAGGAGACTGCAGAGACAAAATGAAAGTTTCTTATTCATTAACACAGTATTTTTGAAGCAGATGTATGTAGTAACATAAACTGATTTTAATTAAATGCAATTATAGTTAAACGGGTCAGTTGTATTCTTTGAAAATGAGCTCATTCGTATATATATATATATATATATATATATATATATATATATATATATATATATATATATATGTCAGATAAAATATCTGATATACTGTATACTGCTTATTTGTTTATAATACATTTTGAAATTTTCCTTTCAGTGCAATTCTCAAATGGTTAAGGATCACTCTTAAGTCAAGAAAACTACGCTTTTCATGTTGCACAGAAATAATGTATTTATAATGTGTAGATTTCAGTTATTTATTTTTCTTTTGAGAGGCACCTAGATATGAGCTTTACCTCCCCAGCCAACTGACTTGACTGTAAGAAACTCCGAAATTGTATACTTCTGTTATCAGTGAATACAAAATTTGTCAATTCAGAAACCAGTACTCTTTAACATTGAGGTTGATTCTGTGGGAATGAGACTGAGTAATTTAAAGAATCAGGAGGTGTATCAGGAAAGTGTTTAAAAAATGAGTCAGTAAAGATCAAAGGTAGTTCAAAGAAAACTTATTTGTCATGTCATACTTTTCAGTTGTTTTGTTCTTGGCTTTTTCATAAATGCAGTGGCGTTCCTAGTAAAGATTGTTTTTTGCCTTTGGAATAGTTTGTCAAAATGGTGAAGGAGAAAATTGACCAGGAGCCAAAATGACCAGATATAATTTAGTTGTCACAGTAAAATTACAGTTGTAGCATTTTGAGTTTTATTTTCTTTTAATTATGGAACATGTTGTATTTTGAAATGTTGGAAGTGTATTAAAAATCTAAGAGTCAGGAATTGGGTTAGGGTCTGCTTTCTTCAGGAAATGTACATGACAGATGCTTTGAGTTAGGAATGCCAATCATGCTAAGGTTGCTAATCATTAATAAAAGATGGAAATTCAAGTCATTTTGTTTGGTGTAAAGCCTTAAAGCACAAAAATCTTGTTTTACAGTGGCTGCTCTTTCAGACATAATGAAACATTGCCTTTTCTCCAAATATAAATTATTTATGACTGCCAACAGCAGGGTGGATAAAAAATATTTTGGATTGTATTTTATTATTTTTTATCAAAATAATAAAATAATCATTATCAGCAGGTCAAAGCTTGACTAAAACTTTGGACTAAACATTGGTCAGATCTCTGATTTGCTAATTTATGATTTAGTTAATTTGTGGCTTGTCAAGCATTTTTTCTTAAATTGTTCGTGGTGATGCTTTAAATTGAAACACAGCTACAACAGATTTAAATTTAATGTATCCCCCATTTGTATAAATTATTTTTTTGAATTTCAATTGAATATGAAGCCATGTTTCTTAGATGTAGCTCCACGGGAGTCATTGTGGTTCCCATTGCTCCCGGGACGGCTTGACTTGTATGTAACACAAACCCTAAAGATTTTATATGAAACGTTTCCATTTGAAGCTAGTGTCTTGCATGCATAACAAATTTCAGCGCAGTTTAAAAAAGTGCAAATCAGGAGCATTGTAACTGTTGTCAGTGAGACTCAAACTGTGTGCCATCTGTGCCAAACCTTTGATAAAGTGCTTTATAATAGATCTTTCTGTTTCTGTCAGCTCAAAGTGTGTCTGCAGGGAAAATACTGGCATTTTTAAACTGCCAAACACTTAGGCTTTAAAGCTTCATACATTTCAAATGATGTTTTTAAGAAATTGTGTTCAGCATAGAATTATGTATGTATTTAAGTTTGTTAAAAAAGGGTGATTCAGTCTTTCAACAGAATCAAAATCATTTTTTGTATTTGGATTATTTTTGGTAATCATTTAGTCCTCTTGGTTGCACTTAGTACAAAATATTTTGTTTTATTTAAGATTTGATGAATGGTGACTTAACAAATGTCTCCAGCCTGTGCATGTACCAGTTTGAGTCCCCGTCCACACTACTGCGTTTTCATTTAAAAACGGAGACCTTTTGCTACGTTTGCACCTCCCATCTAAACTAAAACGGCTAAAACGGAGACCCAAAATGGAGAAGTTTAGAAACGCTGCCGACCCCGTTTATCGTTTTGAAACTCCGTAGGGCGTTTTGGTGTGGACGTCTCAAAACGGAGGACTTTAGAAACAATGACACAGCAGATCACACTCGACTCTATGATTGGGTGTCATCGGTCATGGCGTATCCTTCCCTGATTCGTCAGCCACCCATCACATGACCCATCCCCGGAAGATAACATAGAAAAACAGCCTGGAGTACATTACGTTAGAAACTGCAACATGAATAACGAATTACAAGCGTTACTGGCTTTGATGGCCAGTAACGCTTGTAATTTCTTTGGCCATTCCTCAGCTGCTAGCAATCTGTTTCCTGTTTATACCGGCGCGCGCATGCCCAGTGTTGGAGAATGGTCACGTGATCGCGTTTTCAGTCGTTTTAATGTGGATGGAGATCAAGTCTAATACGCATGGAAAACGCTAGTGTGGACAGAGTTAGTTTTCGTTTTAACTCTCCGTTTCGAAACAAAAACCCAGTAGTGTGGACGGGGCCTGAGATTATCACAATAGACAGACTTTAAGGAAAATACAGCGGTTTTATATTCACAATATTAACATACTATATTAATTTAGGGCAACAATAATATGACAGTAATTATTGTAATTTTAATTACATTCATGGAATACTTGTAGTTCTTGATATTGCAGATATTTCTATACATTTGTCTTTGCTTTAGGAGATGAAAAAGTATAAGAGTCTTCTTTAAGCGAGCTGACTGAAAGTATGCAGCAACAAGTGGAGTAGGGACAATTATGTATTACTCTGTGCTCAATTTGATTGAGTTTAAAACCCAAACTTTGTAAAGCATTTGTATACTTTCACACAACTAACAAGTTCAGGCTTCCTCCAACTCCTTTTTCTTTTCTTCTTCTTTCTTCATTTTTGAACAAGAAAACAGCGGAGAGAACTCTCACTTTGTGTTACTTTTACAGCACTTTTAACAGCTTCCACCACACAGACTGAGAAACCGTGCCTATTATTTTATTCACCTGAGAATATTAGGTTAAATTTAATCTTTCAGTTAATGTTCCTGAACTTTTTGTTTTCTCCTGTTACTAAACTGCATTCTGTTTTACCCCCGAGATGGTTCCTTTCTGTAAACCTGAAGGCTGCAGGTGCTCCCTTTGATTCTGAGTAGATGAGTATTAGCTGAATCGAGGTTTAATGGCCTTCAACTTATTAGTTCATTGGTCCCAGAAGCGATTTTTGGATGCGGCACATCTGTGTTGCACTGCACATAAGCACTCTGTAGTTTATTTTAAACAATTTTTTAAAATAATTTTCGAGATGTTATCGTTTTTACCAGATTGTGTGTTTCTTTTTAGAACAGATGCAGCTGTGTTTTCAGTTTTCTCTACCCTGCCTGTTGGGCAACCCCTGAATCTCTTAGCTCTGTATACTCTACATGGACATGGTGATCATAGCTTTTTTAATGCTGCTGCTCTCTTACTAATTTCTATATTGCACACCTACAATGGGTCAAACAGTATTTAAAGGCCACCAATTGTGCAGACTGTCCCACTTAAAAAGATGTAAGAAGTATGTAATTTTAATCTTTAAGTACAGTTCAACTGTGAGAGACAGAATATAAAAAAGATCCAATAATTCACATTCTGTGATTCAAAAAACGATGTGTTTAATGGTACAGAAAAGGGGTATTTGGTTAATAACGAAAGATTACAGAGGTCAAACATTTCCTATGTTCATCTGGTTTGCAGCTGGTATTTTGGCCCATTGCTGCATTCAGGTCTTCTCTAGAGTTGTGATGCTTTTAGACTGTCATTGGGCAACACAGACTTTCAACTCTTTCCACAGATTCTCTTAATGGATTGACGTCTAGAGAATGGCGAGGCCATTCCACTGCTTTTTATGTAGCCACTCCTTCAGTATGTTTGGGATCATTGTCATGCTGGAAGATCCAGACATGTTTCATCTTCAATGCTTTCACTGATTGTAGGAGATTTTTGCTCAAAATCCCACTATACATGGTACCATTCATTCTTTCCTTAATACGGTCCAGTCGTCCTGTCCCTTTGCAGAAAAGCAGCCCCAAAACATTTTTTTTTTTTTTTTCTGATCAGCAGCTCCAAAAGCTCCTTGGTGGCAGGGCTCCGGGGTTGGATGAGATTGGACCGGAGTTCTTCAAGGCTCTGGATGTTGTAGGGCTGTGTTGGTTAACACAGCTCTGCAATGTTGGGTGGACATTGGTGGCAGTTCCCTTGGATTGGCAGACCGGGGTGGTGGTCCCCCTCTTTAAAAAGGGGGACCATAGAGTGTGTTCCAACTATAGGGGGATCACATTTCTGAGCCTCCCTGGTAAGGTCTATTCAGGGGTTCTGGAGAGGAAGGTCTGATGGATAGTCGAACTTCGGATTCAGGAGGCACAATGTGGTTTTCGTTCTGGCTGTGGAAGACTCGACCAGCTCAACACCATCAGCATTGTCTTGAGCCGGAAAAAGGTAGCGTGCCTTCTCCGGGCTGGGAATGGGGGAGTTCAAGTATCTGGTCTTGTTCACGAATGAGGGAAAAATGGAGCGGGAGATCGATAGATGGATTGGTAAAGCAGCCGCAGTTATTCAGGCACTGTACCGGTCTGTTGTGGTGAAAAGAGAGCTGAGCCGAAAGCCGAGGCGCTCGATTTACCGGTCAATCTACGTTCCTACCCTCATCTATAGTCACAAACTCTGGTTGGTGACTAAAAGAACGAGATCAGGGATACAGCCGGCTGAAATCAGTTTCCTTTGCAGGGTGGCTGGATTCTCCCTTAGAGATAGGGTGAGAAGCTCGGTCATCCGGAGGGGGCTGAGAGTAGTGCCGCTGCTCCTCTACATCGAGAGGAGCCAGTTGAGGTGGCTTGGGCATGTGGTCAGGATGCCTCCTGGATGCCCCACGGGAAGACCTAGGACTCGCTGGAGGTACTATGTCTCTCGGCTGGCCTGGGAACTCCTCAGGATTCTTCTCAAGGAGCTGGCCCAAGTGGCTGTGGAGAGGGAAGTCTGGGTCCCACTGCCTAAGCTACTGCCCCCGCTACCCGACCCCGGATAAGCGGAAGAGAATGGATGGATGGATACATTTTTAGAATTAATCCAAAAATGTTTGGACACAGTGACACATGCACAGAGTGATCCGCCCTATTTATGCCACAATGCAAGCCCTGCTGGTTTCAGAGCTCGTCACGTAAACAGCAGACCTGAACTGCATTCACTGTTCCTTCTGAAATTCTCAGCAAGATTATTGATCTCCATCAAGATTATCGATCTCCATCCTTCCCCTCTCTACTGTCATCTGCAGAAATAGATGCAACTATATCTTGTTGTGCTGTTGGTTGCATCAATAACTTTGATAAAAACTACAAAACATGCAAGTTCTATAGAATTCCATTGACTTTCACCCCTTTTAAGGCAGACAAAAGATTTCTTTGGTGACAGAAGAATTTGATTTTGATTTGGTTTATTTACACACATAAAATACATCTATAACAATTATATAGAGATACCAAACAATATATAATCTATATGCATTTTATATATATATATACAGTATAAAAGATAATATATAATATTTGTAATACAGAACGATAGTATCATGCGATGGTGTGTGACAGAAACTTTTGTGGGTTTATTAATAATTAAATTCATTTAACAATTTACTGCCACAATACCTAAAAGAAAACTGAACCTGTGTTTTATGAACGAAAAGAAGATGAAATGTTGGGCCTTGTCTGGTATCATGGCAATGAACCTGATCTTTTTTGATGAAATAATGTTGAAAATTTGGTAGACTTTTACCATGAATTACTTTTATAGAGAATGTAAGTCATAAATGTTTAGAAATTTTAATTTTGAAAAAAGTTGGGCACTAAGTGCATCATAAGCAGAATAAGAAGCGATAGGAATGAGCAGATTATTAAAAATGCAGTGATCACTTCATATCAGGTAAGCCTCCTTGGCTAACAAACAAGCTAAAAATGCTAACCAACAAAGCAGCTGGAATATATAACCGTAAATTATAACAATGGCAAACAAAGCTTATATAAAGGGATGGTATTGCATCATTTGTGCCCGAATCTGCTGTGTTGATGAACAAATAATTCATTTGTTGTTCAAAAAAAGCTGTCGTCTTTTACATTTAGACATAGTCATATTCAGGAATGTGGATTCATTGTGATAAATCACAATTAATTCACTATCCTGTGATTAATTTGATTTAAAAAATGTGTGACAGCCCTAATAGTAACATTTTGTACTGTGGTCCTAACTCTCTTCAGATCATTGATTTTTCACACTGACCAGGCTGTTTCCTTACCACCAAGCTGCTTGGCTATTTAAGATGAGATCATCCCAGCCTTGTGCAGATGCACAATCTTGTTCCCGGTGTCTTTAGATGGCTCTGGTGGAGGTTGAAGCTTGACTGTTTGAAGGTGTGGACAGGTGTCTTTTATACACATAACGACTATTAAAAGGTGCCATTAATACAGGTAATGAGTGGAGGATAAAGAGCTTCTTAAAGAAGAGTTCTGTGATGGCCAGAATTCTCGCTTGCTAAATACTTATTTTCTGAACTATTATACAAATAAATTACCATTGTCAAGTTAACATGTAGAGGGTGAGATCTTGCATGGAGCTCCAGGTCAAAGAGGATCGTCATTGATCTTGTTTTTATTCCATTTTCTAATTCTAGCTCCAACAGTAAGTCTCACCAGAATACTTGCCTATGGTGGATGGGTTAATCCAAGTCTTGTGCAGGTGTACAATCTTGTCTCTGATGTCCCTAGTTGGCTGTCTGGTCCTGACCAAGGTGTAGATTGGAGTACAAATAAGTTAATACAAATGCCATTAGTTAGGGGTGCAACGGTACAGGTAGCCCACGGTACGGTCCGTACCTCGGTACTTAGGCCGCGGTCCACAGTACAGTTCGGTACATGTTTTGTGCAGAAAGAGACTGCTTTTTTTAGTCCCAAAACATATATTTTATTTTTTTGGGAACAAAAAACAGAATGTCACAGTTAGCTTAACCCACCCACACCTGTAACTGTGGATGGGTGAAAAACGTGAGAATATAAACGAGCTGTACGTCTCTCTGGGATTATGGTTCACACACAGGGCCGCAGTAACAGAATGTTTTCTGTATTTTACCGGTTCTTTAAACGAGAGCGCATCTGACCACACTGACACAGGTGGCGGATAAATATTCTTCGTGTGCCCGCTGCTCAAAGGGCATTTGTGTGTGCATCAATGAATGGAGCGCAGCACATCTCCTCTTTGATTCGCGCTCCGGCGCACCGCAAAGACGAGATGAACACAGTGCAACCCGGCGCCCCTGAATGCTGGATCCCGTCCGGGCAGAAAGCGCTCAAGTCGGGATAAATTTGAGCAGCGCGTCACACCAGGGCTGATTTCCGAAAAAAGCGCAACCAACCCGTGTACATTTTTTTGCACCTCACGGTGCTCCGTGATGCGCGCATTGTGGAGAGGAGGTCGTGTCTCTATGCCAACCAGCTGTTGGAGCAAAGAACAGCGAGCTGGTTGTTGCACCTGTGTCTGGGCGCGCGTGCAGTTTGGTAACGTCGGGCCGACGGTAATTAATTACTAGCACAAAATCAATGGCAGTAACGAAGTTCCGCGGTACAGGAGGACGGATTGTCCCGTGCAGGGCGTACCGAACGGTCCGGTATTTTACCCTGTCCCGTTGCATCCCTACCATTAGTACAGATAACAAGTGGATAGAAGTTGCAATATCAGTGAGGGCCAGAATTCTTGCGTGTTTGTTGGTGGACAATAATTATTTTCTTCACCATTATTCAAAGAATTTACTTAAAAATTATGCAATTTGATTTCTTTGATTTTTGTATTTATTTATTTTGTTTACATTCTGTCTCTCACAGTTAAACTGTACCTATGATTAAAATTACAGAGCTCATCAAAGAGCTGAAGCAGAGTTAGAAGAAAGAAAGTAATGAAAAACATGTTAAAATCCCAAAAAGGATGTGGAACTTATTCTGGGATACGTTAAAGGGGAAGCGTAGGACTGATATATGGACAAAGTCGGTATTATAAACAGTTTGGATCCATATGAAACACCTAATAAAGCATTGAGCAGCAACAATGAGTTGTTTCCGCAGTTGTGCATCGCTGACATTTTTTAGGCTACCTTCTTTGTGGTGTGATCGCTTACACTTCAGAACAGTTCTGAAGCTACTAGTATAGAAGTCTCATGTCCTATTTTTGAGCACATAATAATCTAAACAAAGGTAAACTAAGCTTCGCTTCAATAGTAACCTGTAGCGCTGACAAAATTCACACATGCTTTTAATAATGTGTTACAAAAGTGCTTAAATATTATATGCTACTGTTGTATGTATAAATGTTATTTATCTACCATGAGGCAAGAGGTGTGGCGGCCGGCCTGTCAAAAATGATGTGTCTCTCATATTCCAATCTGGATGAGAGGTATACTTTTTTATTTGCTTGTTTTCCTTGTAAAAATCTAAATTGTCTTCCATAGAATAAGTGTAGCAGAAGTTGTGTTTTACTGCATCTGTATTAGCCTACTGGTGGGAGCCTATGTATGTTTTGGTTTGCATGCCGTGATTGAAGGAAAGAAACCATCAATAACAAAAATCTTATACAATCTGTAACAAAATGAAAAAGCAGAAAACACACTCTAATCGACACTGGGATACTCCGGAAGCTTATGTTTGGCTGTCTACAGCTGAGATCCAATCGAGCTGACACGCTTAATTTCGGATAGTCCGTTGTAATGCCTCCAAACAGGAAAACTGTGAAATTTTTGCCCGTTTTCAATCCTTTTCCCTGGTGATCATGAATAATAGATTAAATTAAGCTGCAAGCTGGAGAGTGAATTGGTTTGCAAACCGTGTGCTGTTGTTGTAATGACCAGAGTGGGAGCTGCATCAGGTGATGACGACATAATTCCAGGCCCTATTGGGATAAAATGGCTCTAAGGAAAACCCTACACTGCATTTTATATTAGTATAGAATTTGTTTTGTAAGATCTTTTTTTTTTCGCCTTCCCATAGTTAATCTTCACAGTTAATTACCTCAACATCTGCTTTTATATTTACAGCAATAAGAATTAGGCATTTTGTTAAAAAGCATTCAATAAAACCAGCAAAAGCTTTTATCCTCTAAGATATTTTTCTAGTTTTTTGTATAAAAGCAAACTCCTGTGCCTGTGGAGGTGCTCTGTTTAGTGCTCAACATTATGTATGGAGCAACCCCCATCCTTCTTACTGGGGTAAGCCATAAAATGATGGGAATTCTGAATCGTTGTCACAGAATATATTATTTTGAATGTGAATGTATTCCTGTAGGAAGCCTGGTTTTGCACCAAATGTTGCATTTTTAATAAGGTAAAACTGGAATGCTAGAATTCTAGATGAAAAGAATGTTCATTTACCATACTTTTGACCACATCCCAGTCTGTGAGGACGAAGGAAGGAAGAAGGAAGATCAGCTACCCCTGCGCCGTATCATAGTTCGTTTTTCTCTACGGGCACACTTTGACCAAGTCTGGTCGCATGCTAAAACCTCTCAGGTCCTCAAGCAGAAAAACATCAAAATATTGGATGACTTAACCCAGCAGGTGAAGGATGCGAGAGCGTAGCTTTGTCCGCTGGTAGAGCAGGCAGAACAAGAAAACCGGCTTCAGCGGTCCCTTTGCTATCATTACTAGTAAGAAGTTCTCTGCTGAGAATCTGCCTGAATAGATCAACCTGGAAGAATAATGTTTAATGCTAATGTATGGAAGCTATTTAATAAGCTGTGTATGTTATTATGCTATACAGTTTAGATGGGTCTGTAGCCGAATTTTATTTAATTTAACGGACCAGAGTTTGTTTAGAATGCTGGTAACCACACATCTTAAAAACTTCTGCTACGTGTCTCTCTCAATTCTTCTCTGTTCACATCCGTGGCTCACCTCCCAGCCTTGACAACGCCTTGTCATCTTGCTCTGGCTGCAAGGGATGCATTTATAATGTCTCGAGCTAGATGGTTGGAATATGGAGAAAAAAACTCATCCTTCTTTTTTAATCTGGAGGAAAAAAAACGTGGAGAGGCAAGAAAAATATCTGCTTTATATATTGATAACAATCTCTCTGAAAATGAAAATGAAATTTCTTCTTTTATCTCTGACTTTTAGCAGAAGTTATACACTTCGTGATTTGACCCTCAGGCGTGTCAGGGATAGTTTCCCCATTCATTCCTAAGATTTCCAGGGAGAGTTATGAGCTTTGTGAAAGTCTATTTATACTTGAAAAACTGCAGAAGACTATTGCAAAAATGTCATCTAATAAAAGCCTTTTTGGGAACTTTTTGGGACGACTTAAAACATATGTTGTTAGAAGGCAGCGAAAGAGAAGGAGGAGGGCGAAAGTGTTTTTTTAACTGACTCAGATGAACTACAATTGGTCACCAAAAAAGGTGCAACTTCCGTGGTGTGGAACTGGTTTGGTTTTCGCCCATCAGATACTCAGCAAACGACAATTTTTTGCAGAACATGCAAGCGGACCGTCGTAGCGAAGGGAGGAAACACGACAATCTTGTTTCATCATTTGAAGCAAAAGCACTTGTCGGAGTACAACAAAGCTGTTAAAGCACGTGAGTCCACTTCATCTAGCCTGGTGGTGAGACCAAAGAAGCCAGCTCAGCAAACAATCAGCGTAGCTTTAAATAGCTGCACACCTTATGATAAATGTAGCAAACGCTGGAGGGAACTAACTAATTCAATTATCAATAAATAGCTGCACACCTTATGATAAATGTAGCAAACGCTGGAGGGAACTAACTAATTCAATTATCAATAATTCATTATCTAGATAATTGGCGTCCTATAACGTTGCTAAACTCAGACTATAAAATACTTGCATCATTATACGCAAATGGATTAAAATTCTGCTTAGAAGAAATTATTTCTGTAACACAGTTGGGCTTTATGAATTGTCGGCACATTTCCAATAATATAAGGCATGTCCTAGATATTTTATATAATGGACATTTGTTTGACAAAAAGTCACAGATTTCTTTTGTGACTTTTACAAAGCATTTAATACTGTACAGCATTAGTTTATTTTTGAGGCTTTACAATATTCCAGGTTCAAAGAAAACTTCAGGAACATCATAAGTACACTTTACACTAATACTAATCACTGTGTATCCCTGGCACATGGTACCGCTCCTTGTTTTGATATAAATTGTGGAAAAAGACAAGGGTGTCCAAGTTCCCCTTTCTTATTCTTGATAGCTGCTTAACTTCTTAATCTGTTTCTTGTTAAATATGTGAATCTAGAAGGTATTAATATAGGTCAAGATGTTCAAACCATCTGTCAGCTGGCTGATGATACCTGCCTGTTTCTTCAAAATGAACTTCATTGTGATGAAAGCTTTAATTATTTTTTTCAGGTGCATCTCTCACAGTTAATAAGGAAAATGTAAAATAATGGTCATACATGGTTTGGAAAGTCTCCATAGATGACATAAAGGTGAAAAAAGATGTTTAAAATCTGGCCATCACATTAAGTAAATCCTCTAAAGGATTTCAGAAAACTTTATCCCAAAAACTTAAAGTCTAAATCCGTCTTCAATTGTTGGTTACAGAGATCTTACCATTATACGCTGAATTTTATTTTCTAACGCAGAAGGTTTATCTACATTAGTGTACCCTGCTTAGTGCCCAACTCACTTGGAAAATTACTTTCGAACACCACTTTTCGCCTCACACATGTATCTTATGGAATAATCAACATATTGTTTACAAGAATAAGACCTTATTTTTCAAAGACTGGTATGATCAAGTTGTCATGTTTATTTTTGATCTTTTAAATTATTATGGGGACCTAGCTACTTATGAAGAATTTATCCAAAAAAAAAATGGTTAGACATATCTTGCTCTATGAACTCCAGAATTCTCAGAAGTGTTTCTTGTAATTTCTTGTCTCTTATTATCTCTTAGTACCTGTTCTGTGCACACCTTTCTTATGAATTATTCATGCTCTGTGGCTTGATGGAAAGCTTCTTGAAGAGAGCTCATGTAACAATGGCCACATTAGAACCCTTTTCATTTCTATCTATGGTCAGTATCCAAACTCAAATCATTGTTGGAGAGTGATGTTTCCTGACATCAATAACAATGTCTGTAATGGGTTTCAGAGATTTTTCTGTCCCCAGTAAAGTTAAAGAACTACACCTCAACGTTTTACATAGATATTATCCCTGTAATGAATTCATAAATAGATTTAGAACTGATGTGTCCCATTTATGCTCATTCTGCAAAAAAGAGGTTGAGTCACTCTCTCATTTGTTTTATGGCTGTCCCTTTGCTATTAATTTCTGAAATAAATTGTCTTTAAACATTTTGGAATCTCATAAAATATTGATCACCATTAATGACAGTATGGTCTTTTTGTTAAATGTTGAATGTAAAATTAAGGGAGTTTATGATGTAATAAAATTGCTGTGTCTGTTGAGTAAATTTCATATACATAAAGCCAGATTTCTCCAGGCTATGCCAAACGTAACTTTATTCTATATTGATCTTAATTTTTTTATGATTCTGTATATAAAGTTAGTAAAAACTAGAAAGCTTTAAAAAGATCCAGTATCACAGAATCTATAATGGTCCATAGTACTAGATAAAGTCACAGTTTTTTTTTTTTTTTTTGTCAAACTATATCATATATACTCACACCCTGTACTTCATGGATGTTTCATGCCAATTTGTCATGTTTTGTTTAATGTTACAAATATGATAATAAAGCTTTTTTAAGAAAAAAAAGAGCTGAAGAATGGCGGAGTGCGCCAGTCCAATATGCCATGAGCAGCTGGCAGTGACATCATTGTTTTCGAAAGTCCCAAGCCTTGTGTTTACACTCTGGAACCCGTTTTGGAAAAGGTTGCGTCCTCCCCCTCCCCCCTATACACCGTTCTAGTGTAAATAAGTGAATCACATTAAAAAAACTTTAATTTTGACGAAGAATGCAGTGTAAATTGCCCCTTAAGCCAGGCGTACACTGTGCGATGTTTCTGTCACGGGTCTTCAGCTCCGGCTCACACTGTACGAGTGGATTGCAGGGGTTAAAAGTTCACAGCTCACGATTCATGTGCTCACACTGTACGAACCGCTTTTTGGATGCGACCTGACTGCTCTCACTGCACGACACAACAGACCCGGAAGCAGAAGAAAAACACGGGAGTAGATGCGCGACTGACCCGGAACTGAAGAAGCAAAAGAAAAACACTGGAGTGAAGATGCGTGCCTGAGAATTGCGAGGATGCGCTCAAAAGACAAACGCGCTGCCCTGGCAATCTGTGCCGTTTTTTGTGTGGAAACACCGTTTGTTTATGTCAAAGATCAGAAGTACTTCCGCAGTAACGATGGTGACACATGCGCAGTATGAGAAATAGCTCGTAGCATCGCTTCCACAGTGCGATTCAGTCACGAGGGGCGACTAGGATTTCAAACAGGTTTGATTTTCTTGCGACCGATCGGGAGCTGGTCGCGAGGAGTAAATTGCCTGTCGTTACCCAATGTACACTACATGATGCAACAGGCACGATTAAGCCAAAAGTCACGAGTGACAAATCGGCTCAAAAAGGGTCCAAAATCGCACAGTGTACGCCTGGTCTTAGGTGGATTCATATCCCCATTTCGTACCACCAATTACAATTGGTACCTGAAACTTATTTCATTTTATACCTATAAGCACACAATTTTGTGTCACCGTATTTTATTACTACACATTTATTTACTTATTATTATTTATTTTCGGTGATAATAGGATATTTTGATTTCTTTTGTAAATAATGTCTTCCATCCGTTAGATGTGAATCAGATTCACTCTGTGACTACATCTGACCATGACTATTGATCAAACTAAAGTAACCATGCTTGCAGCAACACTTTTCCAATACAGTGTTTCAATTTCCTATTAAAAATCAAGTCTGACCTATTAGTGATATTCAGGGTCAGCATTCTATATTGTATGAAGTAAAACTCTTTTTATATCATTCTGGTTTTCTTTTTTCTATTTTTTACTTGTTATCATAATTGTCTTTCTTTTACTTGAAACATGAGCAGTAGGGCTAGTTGGTATGTAAAGTAGCTTTATTTCTCTTCAGTAATTCTAGTTATCTGTAGGTAGAGACATTTTGGGTTTGCTACAGAGAGTTTTTTTTTAAGCTTCCCTCCTTAATAAAAAGGCAGGAAAGCAGAAGCAATTTGTTTCTTTTTCCAATTACTCATTTAGGCTATTTCTTAATTTGACATTTTCTCTATACTGTCTTTAGTTGTATGTATTACTGCAACAGCATCCTCATAGTTCAACTTAAAAACTCAGACAGCTTCAGCTGATCAGAACACTGCTGCTTGCATCCTCTCTAGAACCAGGAAAGTAGAGCACATCACCCCAGTTCCTAAGTCCTTACTATGGCTTTATGTAGCTCATAGAATAGACTTGTAAAATAAAAGTAAAATCATTTTACTGGTTTAAAAATTGAGTGGCCCGGGGCGACTTTAATTCATTGTTTGCATCAAGCCATTAAACAGTCTCTATGGAATTGTGCTGGACGACTAGGGGTGTAACGATACGTTTTTGGACCGATACGATATGAGGCCAAACGATTCGATGCAAAGTTATATATACATTTTTTTAAACGATACGATTTGATACGATACAGTAGATTTCGATACGATACATCGATTCGATTGTGACACCATTTTGTTTTACGGTTGTACAATGACAAAGCACTTACTTACCTATACCTATTACAGATACTAATTGAAAGCTACTCCACAAACACAGACAAATGCCTTTTTAAGGAATTTTATTTGCTTTGCTGATTTATGTATTCCAAAAGGTCAATAAATGTAACCACACTCAAAGTGCAATATTAGAACAAGCTAGTTCTTCTTTGATATTCTAGCATAAACATAAAAAGTACAACATTAGAAAAAGCTAGTTCTTTTAGTATTAGGGGTGTAACGATACGTTTTTGGACTGATACGATGCGTATCAATATGAAGCCAAACGATTCGATACAAAGCGATACATACATTTTTTTTAAACGATACTATTTGCTCGCAGGGGTGATGCATCAATACATCGATACAAGCGATGAATCGTTACATCCCTATGGACGAGAAAAGAAACATGTCGGCAATAACCTCAGTGGTTACGTCAGACACAATCCTAGAGAGGTTTTCATATGACATGTAACCCTGGAGGGTCCATTACTACAGTACAGCCTAGTTTATGCTTCTCTGACCGCAAATTTGCACTCAGACGCAGACATATTGACGGAGACATTTTCCGTTTATAGTACTCTGCTCTTACAGCGACTATAGTGCTCCATTTTGGTGAAGAGATCTCTGGCTGTTGCTGAAACTGACCAATCAGATGCATACGTTTTCCGTCTCAGTCAACGGATAGTTAATCAGTAGTTTCTGGCTGTATTAACAGAAGTTGTGAGCTGACTCTTGATCGTTCCTCTTCAGGTCCAAAAATAACTACTTCAGTTTTGTTTCTATTCAGCGGAAGAAAATTAGCCCTTTGCTGATACTTGTACTTCACAAGCCACAAGCATAACATTGCAGAGATGACACTAAATATTGGCCATAGATCATAGATCTAATTAATGAGTTAGGCCTAGTGCACGGAGCTATTTTTTACTAAGTGTCAACAATTCTTCCCCTTACCTTACACTGTATCTGCATTCATGGCAGTCATATTAGGCATCAGCTCCAGTTATATAATCACCTATTTGTAATAATAACTATGCAACAAGGTCAACAGCAAGTCTGCGAGTAAGCACAGGACAGAGCACAAACAAGAGAGGATGTACAAAGCTCAGACCACAGGGTTGCCATTCACCCCCCATTTCCTTCCTACTTTGTGGGGTAGGAGACAAATGATCAGCATCTGCTCCACCTCAAACAATTAAATCCCAGGTTTTCTAGACTTAAAGAATCAGAACATGGGTTGTTGTGTGTCATAATGGTAGAGTGAATGCTCCCTTTGCAGAGGCTATGGTCCTCGACACAGCAGTCAATGGTTAGACTCCCAACATTGGGACCTTTGCCGTATGTCTCTCTCACAGTTCCTGTCAAGAACCTGTAAAGGCCTCTAGTGCCAAAAAACTTTAATCAAATAATCTGAACATGCTAAATCATTTGCAAACTGTTTCCAGCTTTAATATGGCCTTTGGTACATTTTTTAGAATTCTACTGAGAGATAAAAAAAAAGTTTAATGGAAAAACATTACAAATAAAAGTGCTATAATGTTGTTATTAAATAATGGTGCATGGTTTTAAATCAATACTCTGCTAGTTTTGAAACCATTTCAGAATGTATTCTTCTTTGGTGGGACCTTAGAATGTTTGACCACTCTACCCCAAAGTTTTCTTAATCTATTAGCCTTTCAGGACATCTCTTGTCCACCTCTGACCAGCCGAGACACACTAACAAAGAACTTTAGCCACTTCAGATGACCCCACGTTTTCTGTCAGATTTACTTTTAAAATCTGCCTCGGTTAGTCCAAAACAAAGCTTTAGTATCCTTGGACACACAGTGACGCTAAAAAATAAAATGCGATGATGCTGCCACCACCTTGTCACAGTGGCCATGATATTAGTTTTGTAATTTGATAGTGGGTTCTGGTTCAAAAATAGTTTGTAGAATCAGGGGCCAAAGTTCCAGTGTGGTTCTTTTACACTATAACCAACTGTCCCACAAGGTTTTGTGAGGTTACAGCTAGGCCACGATAAAAAAGGTTTCTGTCTTGCAACCCTAATCCTTATTCCAGACATATGACTAATACAGCATATTGTTACCTGATGTAGAATACAAGTTTGGGGTTGTTGTTTTTGTGTGTGTGTGTCCGCTAAACGTTTGTTGTTTTTGTTTTCTTTACGGAAATAATTCGATAAATAGCTTTTTTCATTTATTCTGAATTGATGGTGTTCTGAACTTAGAAGTATTTAAAAATACTGACTAATTTTAGGAAGTGGTTGGCTCTCTGTGAACGGATTTATTAATTCACTAAATTACAGCAGATGGGTACAGAGCCCGGCAAGGGTTAGGTTCAGAAATAATTTTGAGGGCTAAGAATTAGAGGGTTACACGGGAATCAATTGTCGCTATCCGTCCAATCCCCATCCCAAAAAAATACTTCCGTCACGTCCCGATCACGTGACAGCCCCCCACAAAAAAATCTTGTCCCGAAAAAATCCAGAGAGAAAGACTCCCGTCCCGATCCGAATCCCGTAGAGTAGTAATTTACCTCCTATGGCGCTCGCTCCCCCCCCACCCTTTAAACCGTAGCGTAGCACAGTATCAAATATCATCTATTTTTGCTTTATCCGCCGTCTTTAACCTTATCCTGCATTCTCGTTGTTTGGTCACCTTACCACGTCATGAACGGACTCGATTCGTCTGACTACCAAACTATTATGATAGACGCATTTTCAGTTGGATATCATATGCTTACCAGTTTATCCTGGTGGTGTAGCAACAACGTAGCAGTTTCAGTTTTGGTGCGTATAGTGTAGTAGACCCGATGGAATTGCATTTTGCAGCGAAGTTAATAACCACATACATTTGCACCGCATCTCAGCGTCATTTTTTAAAGCTAATTCCCTGATATCTGACGAGATAAATGTCAAAAAAATATATATAATTTCCGGCTTCCTTTCCGATCCCGTGGATTATTTCCTGTCCCGTCCCGATCACTTTACCAACAATGAAATTGACTCCCGTCCCGCGGGAATCCTGCAGGAATCTCGGGACCCGTGGGAATATCGAAAAATTGTCACCATCTACTAAGAATCCCTTCCCTCGGTTCATTAAACTACGTTTGACAGTGTGGGGGGGTCATGTCCGATTAATAACGAGCCCTGGCTGTTTGACTGCAGAATTCTTCCTTTGACTTTCACCCGAAAATTAGAGGACTGACACACGCCTGAGTCCTCAAAACTTTCCTCACATACATTTTTGGGGGTTTCTGCAGGAAACTAGGATATAAAAATTGTTTTGTAGACTCCTACGGACCCCGGATGGTCCATGCACAACAAAGGCACTATTTATTTTTATGCCATTTTAAAGACAAAGCGATCGCAAAATGTGTTGCATGGCTCAAAAAATGGCCAAGAAATGGCCCAGAAATCGGACAGTGTATGCCAACCTTGCCCCCCCTGGGATACAAGCACAGGCCTGCACTATCTGTGCATAGATGCCTGGAGCAGGTGGCGCAGCATAAATGTAATGTATGTAACATCAATCTCTGCAAAGAATGCTATAACAGCCACATAATGGAATGGAATAATGGAATTTCAGTTCGGATACTGACTGAAAATAGCATTAGGAGCATAAGTGGATGTTAGGCCTGCACTGTTAAAATATTCCACATCAGATTTTTAAGTGGTTATCACAAAACTGAGATTTATAAATATAGCTGGGTACATGTCCTCAGTTTAAACCATGCCTATGTTTATATCTTACTGTCCTGTAACAACCCAAAACAACGCATGCACGTGTGGTAAAGTGCACTATGAGGGGTAGGCCGGAACTCGATCCTTTGATTCTCGGTTGACAGTCAAGCGCGCTTACCTGTCAAAGGAGCAACGCATGGCCAAACAGCCAGGACGCATTATCAATCAGACAGGACCCCCAACACTGCCATACAAAGTTTAATAAACTGAGGGAACGGATTAGTAATCTGTGCATTTGTACATTATATATTTATATTTTGGTTTTGCGGCAGCTAACTAATTCCAGACAATTTTTCCCTTTTAAAAACAAAAAAATAGTTTTTTTTTAGAATCAGGACTGTCAGCAACTATATAATCATTTCTCTGAAATGTAACTATTCCCCTCTTTAAATTAATTATGTTTTTTTATGTCAGGGGGTGCCTGAGAATGTTTTAATGTATTGATTTGTAATTACTCTGCAAATTTGTCTGCAAAGATTTTGCTGTCTCCTCATGGGCAGCAATGTAATTAGACAGACATGCTTCTAGGTTCTAATTGCAAATTATGATGGATGAATGAAGCATCATGCTCTGCAATCTAACCGTGACTCCTTTGAATATTCCATTTTAGGTTTAGTTACATGTTTTGCTGTTAAGTTAGTTCAAACACACTAGTTTATTTGTCCTTAAATTTATTTGATTAATTCATTTATTTTTCCCCCTACAGTTTTCATCAGTGTTGTTCCTGCTGGATCAGCTGAAGGCTTAGAGGTAAGAAAGATAATATTTTAAAAAAAATTGTGTCCGAATGTTGTTCTGTTAAAGCCTTGTGAAGTTGTTCTTTACCTTTTTAATCACGTCAATTTGCTGATTGGTGCTTTTCAGATCTTTCAGCAACACAAGCTTATTTTCTTTTGATGTTTTTTTTGCTTTCACATTTTCTGTAGTCTGCACTTGTTGCTTGATTAAATATTTAAATGTTCAGTTGCTCTGATTCCTGTTTGTGTGAGAAGAAGTTGACAGTAAGCCTCTTGGCAGATGTGCTTACTATTACAGAAATAGGAAATTACTGTCTTGCTTTTTTACTGATGTCAACTAATTATCTTCTTGGTGAGGAAGTAATGCAGATAATTTGCAACTGTTATGTTGTAAAAAATTCAAACAATGTCTTTGAATACAACTGCAGTGTTGTCTCTGTAGGTGGGAAAGATCCTGACTTTTGAACTCATGAAAATCAAGCAAGATCAGTCCACACTAATATAAACTAAGAAATGACACAGTTTCACTGTTTCCCATTTCATCAGCCTATTTGAAGAACACTCAAATCTTAATATGTATAGATAATAAATTTGTTGCTTTAAACATGACAAACAAACTAATAATTACAAGTGTTTTATAAAATAAAAACAATTGTCATATTTACTTTACTATTTCAGTAAAGACGTGCTTTTTAGATATACATAGAGTAATTTCTGCTTTTGTTTGTTAAAAATACCAATTAGAGGTGGACAGTGCAACGTTATTAGATTGTCAAAGATTATGATGTGTTAATGTTTATTTATGCAGTTCCATGCTTAGTTTAATTTTCCTACTCTTCCCTTAGTTTGATAAAAAGGCTTTTATGTAACAGGGATGAAACTTTTACTGTTGTATGATAACACATAGTGTTAATAACAAATAAGTTTACTTTTTGAATATAATTATTTAAGCCATATTTGTTGAAAATACGGCTTAAAGTGAAAAACACTATTAATAACAATGTAGTATTTTCAGTGTCAATGAAACAGTTTGATATGTACTTCTGCAGATGTGTTTTAATGCCAGAAGAGCACCAAGTGTTAAATGTAACAAGGTTTTTTAAAAGATATTTTCTCTGCAAGCATTATATATATTCCTTCAGCTGTCCAGTTGCCAAACCTAACTATGTCAACTTTTCGATGGCTGATTGCAGCTTTGGAAATAGCCTCTTTGTTAAACATGTTACAGTTACAGTTCAATTTTATTGGACCACCAACATATATTGGACAGGAGAGACCAAACATTAATGCAAGACTTATTGCTTTGTCAGTCCATCAGGTGATAACATACCTACTTCCCTTAAAACTTTACAATAATTGCCATATGCATAAATACAGTGGACTGGGGCTGGGCGATATACTGAACATTTACCGATACCGAAATGTATGACTGTTACAAACGTCATTTTGCCTGTGCCGGTAAATTCGGTATGTCAACAAAATAAAAAGATGTGTTTTAGTTCAGCTGTGTTTCTGTCCCGTTAAGAAATCATTGTTGCCTTTAGTCACGTGACTACGTGCAGTCATTTGACACACAAAGGCAATAATACCCAACTGAGGGAAAACGCTGCTAATGCAGCTACTGTGTAGCTCTATTTAGCAAGACTTTAGACCCAACTTCCGACAGTTTTTCAGGAAAAATGCGACTAGTGAAAAATAAAGTGACTGTTTATGGTGTTATTGGATACTTGGACTCTAACATAGAGGACGTATGTTTGTTACTGCAGCAACGGAGCTGCAGAGCGCTTTTAGCTCAAGGGCTGGTTGGTGAAATGCTCAATATACCGTGATATAAATTTTAGCTCATATCGCCGAGCCCTACCATGAACTATTCTTATATCTATATCTTATGACCATATTTTTTAAATAGAAAACTGTATCCTCTTTGCTTCTAAAAACACAACAGTTTCAATGGTGGGTGCATGGTGTGTTCCGCAGACAGTTTTGTCCCCCTGATAAAGTAAAACATACAGTCATTGCTGCTGTTCTGACTATGCCTAACAGGGCACTGAAAACCTTACAAAGCTTATGTGACCATAAAACATCTATCAAAAATACCTAAGTGAAGGAGGGAGAAGTAATTATTCAAAGTACCTCTGCCATGGCCCTTGAGACGCTGTTTTGAGCAATAAAAATCTTTAAGCTGAACAGTACATACATGTGGACAATGCTTATGAAAACCCCTGCTTAGTTTGTTTATTAAAGCTGCATTATGCAAAACATTTGTTAAAATAATTTTGTTTTGTAATCTATAGTCAATTTTTTAATGTCTTGAGGATATGACTGACTAGTACTTATAGCCATGGTTGCATATAGTGGTTGCAATTCCATTTATATTGTTTTGACACGGGTCTGAAAAAAACGGCCAGAGTGCACTTCTGAGAGCGGCTGCCGTGACATAAGGACGCACGTACATACCCAAGTATACGCGTTCAAGAGTAGGCGGGGTTCTGCATCAGTTAGCCGGTAGATAGGCTTAGCTTTAGTGGTTGGAAACTACATTTATTACCTCGTCTATAGACGTTTTGTCCATAACATTAGAAGATAAATGAGTAGTGAAACATATGGCTGCTACAGCCAGCTAATGCACAACTGAGCATGCACGTGTGAAAGTTACAGGAGTGTGCATTTTGCTGACCGCATTCCCTGTAACGGCCACATGGGGACAGCACTCTTAACAAACTCTGCAGAGCAGATTTATTGTAGAATAATAGGATGGAATAGTCATTTGTTGTCCCACAATTCAGGTGTAACAGCAACAAAGTGACAGATGATGGAAACATTTAGGATAAAACAAGGATAAAAACAAAATTAAGAGTACAGTTTGGGCACACCTTTTCAATGCGTTTACTTTATTTTCATGACTACATTGTAGATTCTCAATTAAGGGCATCAAAACTATGAATGAACACATAATGTATGGAATTACTATATGTACTTAAACAAAAAGGGTGAAATAACTGAATACATGTTATATTTTAGATTCCTCAATGTAGCCACCCTTTGCTCTGATTACTGCTTTTCATTTCCTTGAGCTTCAAGAGGTAGTCACCCACAATGGTTTTCTAACAGTCTTGAAGGAGTTGCCAGAGATGCTTAGTACTTGTTAGCTCTTTTGCCTTAACTCTGCGGTTCAGCTCACCCAAATCATCTTGATTGGGTTCAGGTCCGGTGAATTTGGAAGCCAGGTTATTTCACAATTTTTGTAAAAGTACTACATTATTTTATATGTATTCATTCATAGTTTTGATGCTTTCAGTGAGAATCTACAATGTAATTGTCATGAAAATAAAGAAAACGCATTGAATGAGGTCTGTCAAAACGTGTTTTTTTAAAAAGGTTTTGTGTCCACAGTGGCCTTTATTAAATTGTGCAGCACAGACATGGGGAGAGTAGTAGGGGAGAGACATTTGGCAAATGTCCTGGGCCAGGAGTTGAACCCAAAACGGCCGCTTTGAGGACTAAGGCCTCTTAACATAGGGCGCCTGTCATAACCACTGCGCTATGCAACACCCCTGTGTCCAAACTTTGGTCTATACTATATGTACATTAAGGGCACAATTACAAAAACTTAAGTACTTTTGAGTTATCTGAATGTGCAACTGAGTAGGATAATAGAAAAACAAAAATATTTTACAGCCTCAAGCACATGGCAGATAAATGAACTCGTTTCAACATTTTCAAGCATGATCCCATCAAGCGGATGCTATTATTATTATTATTATTATTATTATTATTATTATTATTATTATTATTATTTGTATTATTTGTATTATTATTATTATTGATAATAAAAATTCCTATCTCTAGCTGTAGTTTGTTTGTCTTCACAATCAAGCCCAGAAGCAAAATGTGAACCAGATTGTCTCTGCCTCTTTTCAAAATTTCTGAACTGCACTAAAGGACAACAATAACAAATGAGGAAGGAATACCAATTTTTAGGTCAATGAGAAACTTGAGTCCGGTTGGGAGGGTGGCTGGCGGGGGCCATTGGGGAGGGGGCTGTCATTGAAACTGGATCTAGGCCATGCGTATGCAACATATTGTAACAGATGTTTACAAATTAGTGTCCTCTAAAGCAAGCCTAATTAATGTATTATTCCAAACACTAAGATGGTTATGAATAAGGTCATTAATTATGGCTCATTCCACTTGGTGTTGTTTAATATCCAAAGGGTCTTTTCGGGGCTGTACTGTTCACCTTGGGTGGCAGTCATATGCTGGCAAGATTCATGCTGCCTAGAGAGATTCTGTGTTGCCAGGCTCCCAATCATCAACATCTCTGAACCTATTCAAAAAATACACATTAACTACCTGGTTTTAATGGTAATATTTTCAAAATAACATTGGTTATTTCTAAAATATTAGATAATAAAATATTTTCGGGGCAACTCTGGCTCAGTAGGTAGAGTAGTTGTCTTGCAATAAGGGGGTCATCGGTTCAATTACAGTTTCCTCCCGCCATTACATGTCAATGTAGCAAGGCAGTTCACCCCAAGTTGCCCACCAAGGTCTATATCAGTGTTTAAAATGGGTGTGTGTTTGTGAGTGTGAATGGGTGAATTTGGCTCCAGTGTAAAGTGCTTTGAGTGGACAATAGGTCTATAAAACCACGATATAAAATCAGTCCATGTACCACTAACAGTCCTGTTTATGACATGGTTCCGAACTTAACAATACATAATAAAAATATTTGTACTTTTCTCTTATGTTTTTTCATGATATCAGGCTGTTAACATAATTAGATATTTTTTTAAACGGGTGTAACACATGACGAAGAAGAAAACTTGGCTGCATTCCTACTAACTGTTCATCTGATCTGTTTCTTTCTACCTTCAGAGCAATACCAAAATTGTAAGTGGCATTTACTTTTATAGCGCTTCATCTAGTCATGAGAACCCCAAAGAACCCAACTACAATTAGACATTCACCCATTCAAAAACACATTGAGGGTGTATTTACACCGGAAAGGTCCATTAGTTCGCCTGTGTTGGTCTGGACCAAATGTTTTCTCCTTTTAGCTCAACATATTTTCTGTGCTTGACTGGTTTTAAAACTGTGATGGAAAAATCTGAAGGTGACAGTAGAGGCTTTAAAGTGGCTCTGTGGCTGAACAGGTGGCACAACACAGACCGGGGGTGAAAGATTGCTGCAGTTTACTGATACAAAAGTGTGCATCCATTGGCCACTTGTTCAGAGTTTTTTGGTATTCTGATCACTTTGAATAAATGTTCCCTGATTTCACAACTATTGCTGAATTGGAGCTTCAGCCTCCATTACGCAAAGGCGGAGCAGTTCAGCCCCTTGCAGCGCATTCAGGCTGGTGAAATGTTCATATGCAGCTCATTAATCTGCGCGATATGTAATAGGATGATTTGGATTCTCTGTTTAGTTTGTTCAGACTTAATATTAACTAAGATGAAAGAACCGAATATGTTGTCTTTAAAATCATTCAAAAAAATGATGGGGAAAAATTCATGGTGCCCAAAGATTGTAGTGTGACCTCTGATACAGCTACAGATCTTAACAGAAATGTTGGAGAGTTAAGACCATTTGTTGCAACATGAGGTGTGCACTAGGATGCAGATAGATGCATTGTGTAGAATTAACATAAATACAAATACAATAGATTGTATGGATCATCTTTGGTAGGTCCATTGTGTGTGCCATACTATATTCTCTGTTTCTGTTGTTTATACACAGAGTAGAAAAAAATGCTTGTTTTTTCCTCCCAGTTTCGGCCTACACTGCTGCCTTCTTCAGAGCTTCCAAAGGTGGAGGTTCTGAAGAAGGTAACGGTGTAGGCTGAAACTGTCAGGTAAAAACAAGCTATATTGCTAATCTGTGTGTAAACAAAATAAACAGAATATAGATTGTATTGATGTCGCCATGGGGATATTCGGAGCACTTGTATGAAAATTGATAAATTAGCACTTAATTCTCATAATGCGGTACAAAGAAACCTGTCTGTTCAGACTAAAAAGGTAGGTATTTTCATTCACTCGGTTGGATATAGTTCAATTGCATTCATACCTGATTTTCTAAGCACTTAGGTTCATTTGAAATCGCTGGAAGACCACCTCTTCATCTGGGTCTCAGTTTGTTTGTTTGGTGCACACCAGAGTTCGCTGGTTAGCATTCACACCAGCGCAAAAGCTCTAAACCGTGGAAGGAAACTAATTAGTTTGTTTTAAACAAACTAAACAAGGCTGGTGTGAATACAAACACTGGTTATTGTGGTCCGGGCTGCCACGATTCATCGATTCGTCACAATAACGTTGATGAGTAGAATTGTCAACAAAAAACTTTGTAATCAACATTATCGTTTATTTTTTAAAAGCTTTGTTTTTCTCTTTTAACGGTTACTGTCCCTTTATCTACTCCCTTTCTACTCCCCAGCACATGAACAATTGTGGCAATCAGGCAGCTTGGAAAAGCCTCAACAGCAGTGAACCTACAATTTGGCTCTTAGGTTAAAAAGAGTTTTATTAAATAAAAAGAGAAGCAGGTGTATTGCAAAATTCACAAAGTAGAAGCTGCTTTCCATGGGTGTTTGAGCTCTTAAAGAGAAGTCTGCTGTGGCTGCTGACAAACACGGACGGTAGACTCTGTGAGCTAGTTAGCTTGTTAGCTGCTGACATTAGCATCAAAGGAAGAGTGATTTTCTCTTTTCTACCCGACATGCTGGCTTATTACCTTCTTTTCTAGGTATCCAGGGGTATTCATAGACTGATGAAGATATCCAGAAGATATCTCATATGACGTCCTCTAAGGCCGAGCTGCTGTTTAGAGGCTGGTTCTGATCATTTTGTAGACCGAACAGAGTGAAGCTGTTGCTGTTATTTACAGGACATTTAGGTGTCGCAACAAAAAGCTGCTGCCTATTATTTTTACTTTTGCATTGAAATACTTATTTTGTCAGTATGTAATGTTTACTCTGACTTAACATGTGAAATGGCTGTGGGGAGGAAGGATCTGTCTGGAAGGATAATTCAGTAGTTTTGATGAAGCTCCTGCTGAAGAGGCTGTTGTATTATTTGATAGCTGCAACATTAACAGTGCTGATAGTAATTTTAGTATCCTTAGCATAAGTCATATGTCTGCTTTATCACTGTTTTGTGTTTTTTATAGTTCATAACTGTTAAATGAGCTATCACCTTTAAAAATCACAATTTATATACTACATATATTTGAGTTGAGTATTGTGGAAGATCTGTAGTCAGTTTGTCTTTCACATGTCCTGGGAGCCATGTTTGTCTTTTGGCATTTTTGAATAAAAAATGGAATGGCCTCTACCAGAAATTTGAAACTATTTCCTCAATACAACAAACTGGCCAAGCAACACAGAAATGGTTCATCAGGGCCCAAATCAATCCACCTCCACGGGCACCTTAGTCCACAGACCTAAATTCTGCTTAATTAGCTAAAGAAAAGAGAGTAAATGAGAAGATAAACAACAAGTTGATATATAGAGAGTGTGCAAAGAAGAATGGTCATGGATCCCTCCTTCTGGATGCTCAAGTGAAGAAATAAAAAATATCAACAACATGGTGCATTTGTTGCAGAGACTTTCGTCACACACACAACTTTGATCAATGCTATACCAGGTAAAAAATTTTATGGTATGTAAAGCACCATGTACATTTGCTGCTATAAACATCAAAGTAGCTTGCATATCAAAAATAGATACCCCTTCTTTCTCATGAAATGGCCATAAGCCCTTGATAAATGACAGAAGTTTAACTGTGAGTGAATTGTACATTTTGTTAAAGCTGTGCACAGGTACGCTGAACACATTTCCCTAAAGGACTTGGTAAAGGGTCTAAACAAGAAGTATACAATATTTTTTGCTCATGTAAGCAGAAGTGCCTTGATCTTTTGTGCCTGGGGGAATAGTGAGATTATAGATTCAGGAGGACAACACAGTGTAGAAAATTGCTTTCAAATCTCTTGCTGACAGTCCTGCTAAGCCAATAAAAAAGCCTTGGTATTGCTCATGAGTTTGATGCTTTTGAATTTTTGCAAGGTTTACAGCGGAGGAAAAACGTATTTGGCAACCACTAATTGTCAAGTTGTCACAGTTACAAAGATGAGAGAGATCTGTAATTTCTATCATAGGTACACTTCAACTGTAATAAACAGAATGTAAAAAAATCCAGGAAATATATTGTATGTTTTTTAAATAATTTCTTTGTATAATGGTACAGAAAAAAAAATATTTTTTACCTATAACCAAGCAAGATTTTCTGCCCTTCACAGCCTGGTTACTTATTTAAGAAATTTTGCTAACCTCCCCTTTTACAAGGAGGATCTTTTGTGACGTCAATTTTTATGTTTTTTTTGCAATGCATCATGGTAGTGGGTGGCAGGAAATGGCGTATTTTGTCCTATAATTTGTTTTTCATGTTTGGAGGAAGATTTAGCGGAGCAGATACAGAGCAGCCTTACACACGCTAATTTTGTTCATGGTAAGTCCTTGTGATCATGTATTTGTTATTTAGATGAGGTTTATGTAAAAAATGTGAGGTTTACGTATTTTAAAATCCTCTGGGTTATATTGTTTTTGCGTTCTGATACAGATATCCGGGACCGCTATCAGCATCTGATTATTCACGCTGTAGCAACAGCTGTAAATCTTACCCTGGTACCTGCTTGTAATTTAATCATTAAAGCTTCTACATGACGGCATGTTTCTCCAAGACTGAATGAAAAAAGAAGAACTGTGTAAGCGGTAATATTCGGTTTTTCGCCAGAGACCAGACGCCACTGAATTGCTAAAGTCACAGGACAACTTAAATTGTACAACAGCGACTATATTCCATAAATACATGCATAAATAAGAATGATGATCAGTGAGGACTTACTAGTTTTGCAGTCACGTTGAGGAATTTGCCATTCTCCTTTGCAATCTCCCACAGGTGATGCGAATCACGCTGTTTCTGCCTGTCTGACCTCCGCTTTTAGCACAAACATGACTTTCTTTTTCATAGAGATCAGCCCAGCCCTCCTTGAAATAGCATAATCTCAGCCCTCCAGACTTTTGAAAGCAGTAAACCTTTTTTGACTGAAGGGTCGGCTTTAGCAACAGGAAAATATGTCAACAAAGATCCTCCTATTAGTGGCACATGTTTGAACTCATTATATGTATAAAAGACACCACATCCACATCTTATTTGTTTATAGTTCAATAGGTACAGATACAATACACATCTTCTCAAAAATGTCCATGTCAATAACAGTGTTTATAGCCAATAGCTAATTCTCAACGCCTGTTCCTAGAAAGGCTTTTAAGAAATAAGAATAAGAATACTAGATGTATAATTAAATGAACAGTGAATAGAAGAAAAAGAACAAACAAACAAACAGATGAATCTTCAAACAGTCATACTCCAACCTTCACCATGGCCAAGACAAGAGAGCTGTCTATAGCGACCAGGGTCAAAATTCTACGCTTGCCCAAGACTGGGAAGAGCCAATTTACAATAGACAAGCAACTTGGTGAGAGGAGGAGCAATTATCAGAAAAGGGAATGAATAAGAAATCCCTGAGAATCTCCCTGGACCCGAGGCTCAATGCAAGATCTGACCTCATGGGGTAGACATTATCTTGAGAAAGATGAGGAAACAACCAAGAACTGCACTGGGGGAAATGGTAAATAAGCTTAAGAGAGCTGGGACCACAATAACAATGGTTACTGTTAGTAACACACTACGTCGTCATGAATTAAAACAGTTCAGCACATGAACTGCACCCCTGCTTAAGCCAGTACATTCTGAGGCCCATATTAGGGCTGCACGATTATGTCCAAAAAAATAATCAAGATTATTTTGATCAACATTGTAATCACGATTATTAATCACAATTATTCATCCCGTCCTGTAAAATATCGATTTTTATTGCACCAATTATAAAATTTTAAAAATGTAAAAAAAAATGTGAAAAATAAAACTTTAGACTAGAATAGATGATTAGTAATGCAAGAAAAACTAAGAAAAACAAACTCCTATATATATATATATATATATATATATATATATATATATATATATATATATATATATATATATATATATTTAAAAGTACAAGCTAAATATGTTGATATATGAGTGCAATCTCAAAGTGCAATTTATGGGAAACAATTACAGCTTATACAGAAAAGGCCTTTGACATTCCCTGGATCCAAATCCTTAGCATTTACTATATGCTACGTAGCAACTATTACTCACCTGTTAATGTAATACTGCATAGCAAACGATCGCGTAATAGGCATGAAATCAGACTTACTACTCCACCATTTTGCATGTCCTTTGACCCATATGACTTCTGTTGACCCAGATGTTTACTTTACGTTCGCCAGTGGTCCCACCATCCTCTAGCCTTTATTTTGTCTGGTATGACTTAACAACTTAAATGTTTAATGGGTCAAAAAACAATTAGAGTATTCAGTAACATCGCTACATGTACATTTATCTGCCGAAACTGTGGCGGTGTCGATGGTTGACAGTTCGTCTGTAGCCATTTTTGGCTAGGTCCTTCTTCTTCTATGATTTCGGGGCGTCCGCTGCATTGTGGGATAGCGTAGCATCCACCGGCTGCTTACTGTGGCGGTAGTACACTTTCGGGAACTTTCTGCTTACTAGTCAGATCCATAATGGAGATTTGGATCTACTACATTGCTCATATACTCCTTTTCACCTGCTACGTAGCAAGCATAGTGCAGCCATTATGACTGCTGAGTGGCGTGTGCTCGGTTTTTATTTGGTCAGGTTAATGGAGCTTTAGCCATGCGTTTGCCCCCTGGTGGTTGGCAGACTATTGGTTGAGGCAGTGTATGATGAAGAGGCACGCAGTGAAGCTCGCATTTTGAATGTAAATATCGTTCACGATCAGGTTCATTTAATTGTGGCCTCCAAAATCGTGATCACCATCAAAATCCGATTAATTGTTCAGCCCTAGCCCACATACAGTTTGCCATTCGGATAATTCAGAAGAGGACTGGGAGAATGCTATGTGTTCAGATGAGACCAAAATAAAACTATTTGGTATAAACATCACTCACCATCTTTGGAGTGGGAAGGATGCTGAACTGCATTCCAAAGGCACCGTACCCACTGTGAAGCATAGGGGTGGAAACATTATGCTTTGGGTCTGTTTTTCTCAGAGGACAGGATGATTTATCTATATTAAGGCAAGGATGAATGGGGTCATGTATCATGAGAATTCTTTCAAAAACCACCTTCAGTCAGTGAGAGCATTGAAGATGAAATATGACGGGAACCTCCAGCACGACAAAAACAAAAACCATTTGTCCTCTGTCATTGCCAACTAATACTAAGTATTTACATTACATTTTGTAATTGACAAAATACTAATTTAATGCAGCATTATACAAATTGATTCTTTAAAAATCTTTTTTAATATTTTTTGTGGATTTTTTTTTTTTACATTCTGTCTCACAAAATTGAAGTGTACCTATGATGAAAATTACAGACCTCTTTCATCTTTTTAAGTAGGACAACTTGAACAATAGCTTCTACATGGCTTTAAAATACTTTTTTCCCCATTGAATGAGGACATCATTAAAGGAATGTCAAGGACCAGTTGGGAGGCTTTACTCTGAAAGGGTAAGCCGAACTGTGTGGTTCTGTTTAATAATGATGAAAAGTAAAAGCAAAACAAGATGTGCAGTGTTGTGTTGGACAATTGTTCTTATTTAATCCTTTTGTTTTAAATACATTAACTACTGTCTTTACTTTTTAGTTTGACTTCATATGTTTTTGTGAAACTGGGATTTTCCTTGAACTATGAGCATCTTTGTCCTTCATAGAAGGTCATCTCTGTTTAGGTTGCACTGATTTTTAAGAACTTCATGACCAGTATTAATCATGTAGAAGCAACACTCTCTCGATTTAAATAATCACATCTGACTGTGCACTAATTCTTCATTGTCATGATATCTTGCTCCCTGCCAGATATCCTTTTTTAAACCTAAACGTCTGTCACTCTGAGCCAGAACAACTTTTTTGAATCGCTCCACATCTTATTACCTCAGGCAATGGTTTTAAAGAAATTAAACTGAAGAAGGGATTTGCCTGAATTATTGCTTGAAATTCTATGCAGGAACCTCATCTTAGAAGAAAGGTTTTATTTTTCCTTTTTGCTCTTTTTTATATTTGTGAAAGCTGCCATTAGTAACCTAAAGGTCCCATTACTGTGAGTTAAAAACTAAGGTCATTCCTGGGCTGCATATTGGCACATTTGTTAGCACTGTTGTGTTACAGCAATAAGGTATTGTGTTTGAATCCTTGCCGGCATGTTCTCCTCATGGGTTTGTGGTGCTTGGTTATTTGGCTTACTTGACTCTGTGTTACCCTGTAATGGACTGGGAACCTGTCAACAATTAATCATATTCAATGTAATCATATCAATGATACAAATTTGAGAAAAGGTGAATGACCTGTGAAAGATTGATTTAATCTGTGGTAGCAAACAACAACAATAGTTTCAAAGAGTACGAAGTTCAGAAATGGAATAAAGGCTTAACAGAATACAAACGCTTTTAAACAATGTGTCTTTTAAGAACAATTCTGTACCACTGAAGCATATTGGTCCTGTTAACATGTTGAGTTTGTGAACTCATAAATGTATCCATAGCTTCAGCTGCTTTTAACCTGAAAAAAAAAATCCAAGAAAAACAACTCCCCAATTCAAGGTAGAATGTGTTGTGTGTTTATTAGTCAGTTGTGTCCAGGGCAGGAGTATCAGTATCAGTGTCACAGTGTGTCGATGTGAAGAGCTGTGGATATAAATTAGATTGACTGGGGGTGATATCCATGGAGTTCTCTTCTGTTGCAGCAGCAGAGTTGAGATGCTTCTGTTACATGATTAAACTGGAGTAGTCTTCAGATATTTTGTTTATATCTTTATACATGTATGAGATTTATGCAAACAATTAATTTATTATGCCATGCTTTTTTAAGTAAATGGGGATAAAATCTAAAGTACTTGTAAAAACCTTACCAGAGGCAATTTGTTGACACATTTCTTTATAACACAAAGAAATGTATTTTGTTATTTATTTATTTATTTTATATTTTTAAATAATCATTAAAGGCTGTCTGGATGATTTTTTTTCCAAGCTTTCTGAAGATCTGTTTGTTATTTTTATATTTGTCAGTGTCTGCAGCAGATTGTTATGTAAACCTCATGCCTTTAAGGTCCCCAAATAAACCCAAGGGAAATATGGGCATGTGTGTGTATATATATATATATATATATATATATATATATACACATCTTCTCATTCAATGTGTTTTCTTTATTTTCATGACTACATTGTAGATTCTCAATTAAGGGCATGAAAACTATGAATGAACATATGATGTATGGAATTACTATATGTAATTAAGCAAAAAGGGTGGAATAACTGAATACATGTGTTATATTTTTGTTTCCTCAAAGTAGCCACCCTTTGCTCTGATTACTGCTTTGCATTCTCTTGAGCTTCAAGAGTTAGTCACCCAAAATGGTTTTCCAAAAGTCTTGAAGGAGTTCCCAGAGATGCTTAGTACTTGTTGGCCCTTTTGCCTTCACTCTACGGTACAGCTCACCCCAAATTATCTCGATTTGATTCAGGTCCGGTGACTTTGGAGGCCAGGTTATTTCACACTTTTTTGTAAAAGTACTACATTATTCCATATGCGTTCATTCATAGTTTTGATGCCTTCAGTGTGATTCTACAATGTCAATAGTCATGAAAAGAAAGGGAGCTCACTGAATGAGAAGGTGTGTTTAAATTTTGATCTGTGCTGTATGTATGTATATATATATATATATATATATATATATATATATATATATATATATATATACACTACCGTTCAAAAGTTTCGGGTCACCCAAACAATTTTGTGTTTTCCATGAAAAGTCACACTTATTCACCACCATACATTGTGAAATGACATTGACAAGGTTAGAAATAATGATTTTTATTTGAAATAAGATTGTTTTTACATCAAACTTTGCTTTCATCAAAGAATCCTCCATTTGCAGCAATTACAGCATTGCAGACCTTTGGCATTCTAGCTGTTAATTTGTTGAGGTAATCTGGAGAAATTGCACCCCACGCTTCTAGAAGCAGCTCCCACAATTTGGATTGGTTGGATGGGCACTTCTTGCGTACCATACGGTCAAGCTGCTCCCACAACAGCTCAACGGGGTTCAAATCTGGTGACTGCGCTGGCCACTCCATTACCGATAGAATACCAGCTGCCTGCTTCTTCTCTAAATAGTTCTTGCACAATTTCGAGGTGTGTTTTGGGTCATTGTCCTGTTGTAGGATGAAATTGGCTCCAATCAAGCGCTGTCCACTGGGTATGGCATGGCGTTGCAAAATGGAGTGATAGCCTTCCTTATTCAGAATCCCTTTTACCCTGTACAAATCTCCCACCTTACCAGCACCAAAGCAACCCCAGACCATCACATTACCTCCACCATGCTTAACAGATGGCGTCAGGCATTCTTCCAGCATCTTTTCAGTTGTTCTGCGTCTCACAAACGTTCTTCTTTGTGATCCAAACACCTCAAACTTGGATTCATCCGTCCACAGCACTTTTTTCCAGTCTTCCTCTGTCCAATGTCTGTGTTCTTTTGCCCATCTTAATCTTTTTCTTTTATTGGCCAGTCTCAGATATGGCTTTTTCTTTGCCACTCTGCCCTGAAGCCCAGAATCCCGCAGCCGCCTCTTCACTGTAGATGTTGACACTGGTGTTTTGCGGGTACTATTTAATGAAGATACCAGTTGGGGACCTGTGAGGCGTCTGTTTCTCAAACTAGAGACTCTAATGTACTTATCTTCTTGCTCAGTTGTGCAACGCGGCCTCCCACTTCTTTTTCTACTCTGGTTAGAGCCTGTTTGTGCTGTCCTCTGAAGGGAGTAGTACACACCGTTGTAAGAAATCTTCAATTTCTTAGCAATTTCTCGCATGGAATAGCCTTCATTTCTAAGAACAAGAATAGACTGTCGAGTTTCAGATGAAAGTTCTCTTTTTCTGGCCATTTTGAGCGTTTAATTGACCCCACAAATGTGATGCTCCAGAAACTCAATCTGCTCAAAGGAAGGTCAGTTTTGTAGCTTCTGTACCGAGCTAAACTGTTTTCAGATGTGTGAACATGATTGCACAAGGGTTTTCTAATCATCAATTAGCCTTCTGAGCCAATGAGCAAACACATTGTACCATTAGAACACTGGAGTGAAAGTTGCTGGAAATGGGCCTCTATACACCTATGTAGATATTGCATCAAAAAACAGACATTTGCAGCTAGAATAGTCATTTACCACATTAGCAATGTTTAGCGTGTGTTTCTTTAAAGTTAAGACTAGTTTAAAGTTATCTTCATTGAAAAGTACAGTGCTTTTCCTTCAAAAATAAGGACATTTCAATGTGATCCCAAACTTTTGAACGGTAGTGTATATATATTGTTGTGGCATTGCACTTTGACCCCATTACATTAGATGAGCTTCATGATATTGTATCATCCATTCTTTGACTTTCTAGATGCTTTGACATATGCCAATTAGGGTATCCACCAGCTTGGAGTACCCTTTTTATATGTTTGTGTTCTTTGTCTGTCCCTTCTCTCTTTGTGGGGACATGTTAAGCTTGATTTTGTAGTGTTCTGATGACAGTTTATCTGCCAGTGGGTGGTGTGAGTCAAAAAGTAGGTATTGCTCTGTGTGTATGGGTTTCCTTTCTGGTTAGGCTGCCATCTGCTTCTATCTGTATGAGGCAGTCCAGGAAGGGTAGATTTTCTTCTTTAGCATCTTCTCTAGTCAACTGGATGTAGTTAGGGTTAGGGTTAGGGTCTAACAACATATAAACTTGGTCTACCAAGTTTATATGTTCAGCCAAAGCGTCCACTTCTTTGGCTTGGCTTTTGACCCAGGTGTTGTCAACATACCTATATCAGTGACTGGGTAGAGATCCCTTATATGAGCTCAATGCTCTGTTTTCCACTACTTCCATGTTGAGATTAGCCACAATGAGTGCAGTGAGGAATGCTCAGAGCTGTACATTATAGCAATGTGTTGGAGCAATTATTAGAAATGGAAGAGGCTAAAGATGATTGTCAGTCTACCTCATACTAGGGCTCCATGCACGATCTCATCTCCTGGGGTATGTGTGGAATCAGCCCAGAAATACACGGAAGGAGCTGCTTAACGTCATGAAGAGAACTGGGACTGCAGTTTCAAAGGTTACTGTCGTAGCACACTATGTTGTCACGGTCAGGATAACCAAGGAGGGGGTCCATAAGAAGCATATCAGGGTTCCGGAGTGGCCTAGCCAGTCTCCAGACCTAAATAGAATATAAAATCTTTGGAGAGGGCTAAAACTCTGTGTTGCTCAGAGACAGCCCTGAAATCGACAGATCTATAGTAGATCTGTGTCAAGGAGTGGGCCAAAATCCCTGTTGCAATTTTGTGAGAACCTGGACAAGAATCACAGGAAACAATTGACCTCTGTCACTGGAAAGGCTTCTGTACCAAATATTAACAATGATTTTCTCAGGTATGCAATAATACAATAAATTCTTTAGAAATCATACAATGTAATTTCCTGAATTTAAAAAAGATGCTGTCTTTCACAGTGGAAAGCCACCTACAATGTGAACTTTAGAACCTTCCAAAATGTCTAAGTGGGAGAACTTGCAAAATCACAGGGTGTTCAAACACTTATTTTCCTTACTGTATCGGTCACCAATTCAAACCTTGATATTGCAGTTATTCATAATGGTATCATCATTGCATTCTTGTAAATAGATTAGCAGATAAGAGATAATTTCCTATACTTTAGACAAAAATGAAGATTGGACAAATGATCACTAGATACAGCAACCTGATTAATTGATTTAAATTTTATTTTTGTGAATGGCAGGAGTCACCGCTATGTCATACAATAGACAGCTCGTCGGGATATGCTACCTTCATTGTCATCATAATGAGGAGTCTTTGAAGAGGCTAGTTCTTCCATTTTAATATCTCAAAGAGGCTAACTGCGCTTTCTGATGAGTGCATTTGTCAATTATCTATATAGGAGGTTATGTTTTTCTGTGACTGTGAAATAAATTGTTCTACAGCAATGTCTTGGCAAACCCAACGGAAGAGACACTTTAATGTTAAATGTCTTACCTTGAACTTCATTCAGGTTTGATTCAATTAAGAATGCACCATGTCTGATCTGCCTATCTCTGAGAGTAGGATGCCACAATTTATGTCATAAACTAAGAGAGGTCAGAAAAGATAAAACCAAGGACATTGGTGCTTTGAGGCCCTCTGTGAGACTATAAAGCTGCTTCATCACAGTGGTTTCCATTGAAGTTGTACTAATTCAGATAAGAGTATTTGTTCCATTATTGATTAATGAATAAATAAATTAAGCAATTCTAAAAAATTATTTAGAATACAAATGAGGATGTTGAAAAGGCTCTCACCACGATTGTCTTGTTTATTTTCTTTTCATGATTTGCTTCTAGAGGGGGTTTCAGGTTTATCATAGGATAAATCAGAAAGTTGACTGATTTTGATTACCCTCTTAGACTAAATAGAGAAGCAAAAAGGTAATGTTGCTCTGAAATATATAGGAGTACTGAGTTGTTTTTCAAATATAAAAAGAAATGCAATGTGAGCAGAGGCACTAATACCATTTTAAATATTAATTTTAACAGAAGTGTTGTTGGATGTGTAAGAGGAAGCCGGTTTTAAAGTCTGCGCCATTTCTAGTGGCTCCCCTAACAGTCAAATTTAGACTTTGATATTTATATACTTTTACTTTCTAACTTTTCTCATGTTCCCCAGAAACGGTCTTCTTGTGTGTTAATTTTCTAATCAAAACCTTCATTCCATAGCAATGTGGTCTGATTGTAAACTGGAAAATTTTTGTGTGGAATTGGTATATTCTGTCTGTGGCTGCATGGGTTTTAGTCCAGCTACTGCTTTTCTCTCCCACTTTCAACACAGGCATGTATGCAGGGTTTTTCCTACATAGGGATCGCAGTGGTGTCCACCTGCTCACTATGGGGATACAAATAAATAATCAGGTCTATGCGCTCAATGCCTGGGATTTAACTGGTGTTACTCCAGGGAAACGCAGCAGCAGTGGTGGCGCTGACCCTGCAAACTGAATGTGTCATCGCCGACTCGTTTTTGGATGTGCCCTTTGACTTACCGGAACTCCACAACAGTTTGTGCTATCTGAGAATTTTTAACAGATTTAGAAACAAAAAACTTTTGCGCTTTCAAGTCTTTATGGTAGGGCTGGGCTGTAAAGCGAAAATTTACCGATGCCGAAATAATGACTGTTACTGACGTCAATTTCCCTGTGCCGGTAAATTTGATATGTCAAAAAAATTAAAAGATGTGTTTTAGTTTAGCGGTGCTCCTGCCCCTTTAAGAAATGAGCATTGCCTTAAGTCATGTGACTACACACAGTCATGTGACAGAGGGGGAAATTGCTGATAACACAGCAATTGTATAGCTACATTTAGCAAGAGTTTAGACTCATCTACCGACTACAGAGGTTAAAAGGTCAATATACCGTAATATTAATTTTAGCTCATATCTCCCAGCCCTACTGCATAGTGTTTTAGCCAGTGGTTTTGAACCACAATGGCTCTGTGCTGTAAATAAATCTGGTTATTAAACAATCTGTTCATTGTTTAGCAATTATAGATTTGAAATCCCTGGATAGGCTTCTAACGGAAACTCATTTGGGCTGACTGAAATAAAATGAAAACTATCAGGTCTGCTCTCAAGTGGGTACAACCACTGACCTTTTTTGACCTAGGAAAAACCCTAGTATGGGTTATCGATGATTTTTTTGAAAATGTTTTATTGACTCTTGTATCAATGCAAACATGGAATTTTTTTGTCTTTGTGTTTGGTCTCCTTTGCAGCTTAGAGTGGTCAACAACCATTAGTGATTAAGACTCAACTGATGTGTTTTTCTGTTTTTTGGGAAAAATGTGTTTTCCGTCCAAAAAACAGTATTTCCATGCACATCTAAACTGAGCAGGAAGGTTTTTTTTTGTTTTTACTTACAACTAGTAAGTTTCTCATCTATAAAGCTTGGAGTGTACACAGCTCCACACAATTTCTGGTTTATAAATCAGACTCTCATTTGAAATGTGCTCAGCTGTTTTTCGATCATATCCCACCTCCTACACATATACTTTATGCCATAAATGGTCAATGCAAAGTGTCTAGTGAATATTTTAAATGACTTAAGACTTCTAATATTGGACGTTTCATGAAAACCATGTCAATAGAGTGACGGAGAAATCAATTCCACAGAGACAGCTGCCGGCATGCAGAGGAATGGAAATCAGTTTTATTTCAATCAATTACTCAATATCTATCTACAGCGCTTTACTCAATCAAAGGCGACCAAACTGCTTCACATAAAAAAAAAAAATCAGTTGCAAAGAGAAAATGTGTAACAAGACGAGACAAAAAAATGTTAGTGTTCAAACAAGCTAAACATAGGCTAAATAAAAGTGATAAAACACTAGATAAGAACACTAAATATAAAGTTTTAATTATATGATTACTTCTTGTAGCAAAAAAAGACTTGAAAGCAAAAGTAAAACAAACACACCTAAATTTAAAAACTATTATCTGTCCAGAATATTAATTTGAGGTCAGAAATTAACGGAAGAGCTGCAAGTGACAAGTAATGCAGCAGCATGCCTAACATAAAACAAAGAAGAGTCGGGGACTAGATGCTCGGTTCCAGCGGGTATATAGATCTAACACTGGGTGTATTTCAGCACATAGAACTAGTAGGACAATCCAGATGTTGCCAGTGGCTGATCTTAAATGAGCGTCAGCGCATCCATTGTGCAGCATTATGCAGCAGTGTCACTGCAGTATTCATATTTACACTGCACTCATGCACTAATACATGTAGTTGCTTTATAACCTGAAGACATATATATGAACATAATTCTTAAATGCAACATATTTTCATTTAGATTCTCATTTTTATTCTCCATTCATAGACTTTATTGGTGGGGGGGGCAATGCTGCACTGAAAATGTGGCTTATATTCACAATTTTGGTATATGTCCTCTGTGTCCGAAAAGTTTGTAAGAAAAGTTCTTACTGTGCTTAAAGTTTTACACATTGTTCTAAAAATCCAAAACTTGGCATCGAAAGTTGCTTACGTAGTTTTCAGACCCCATTTTGTGCATAAGGAAAGTTTATAAATGAGACCCCTAGTGAATATGTGGCTAGCGGCTGTTGGGCCAGCTCACATTAGCTCCGAGCGCTAAAAAAGAACGCTATTAAAATTTATAACAAAAACTTTACTATTTTACCCAGCTATGTGCAGGTCAGTTCCTAGCAGCAGGACAATTAACATAAATCGACACAGAGCCCATTAAGGCTTCCTGAGGCATTAAGAGATCTATTCCTATATAGACTTGTTTTCATTCTGTTGGTGGAAGGACGAATAATTCAAAATAATAAAAAATAAATAAATTAAAAAATTTACAATTTAAAAAATAAACCAGCTGATTCAGTTCCTATGATAATATTGCTGCGACCTTTTGTGGTCGCTGGAGAGACTTTCTATCCAATCTGACGCTCAAAAAGGCGAGACTAACCGCTGAAAGAAAGCTATCCAATTAGAGGCGAGGAAGGTGGGACCTGCCCTTACTTAATGATGATTAAGATACTCGCCTGCGATCCTCCTCCCAGCACTCCTCGCTGTGCCCGCGTCTCACCACACCTCATCACAAAGCAAGTAACTAGGAGGTGTTAACTCAAAATATAGACAATTAAAACTAAGACAAAATAATTAAATAAAAAAAACAACAAAACATGCATGTAACACGATTCCACAAATCACTACAAACCCATGCAAAAAAAATATAAAAAACCCATCCCATTTTGAGGGATAACACATATGTATTTAAAAAAATATAGGTGCACAGCAGGAAAACAAGAAGTGATTAAAACATATGTCTGTCATTGTCCAAGGGATTTTTCTAGAAGCCAAAATTCATCGCAAGAAAAGAAGTGAGGTGGAAGACTTGATAGTTTCAGCTCAGTGGCAGGGTTGTATGCAATGGCCGCTGGCTGCTCTGCTTTGTGACCGCATACCATGGAGGCCGCCATTGCTCCTCCATTGCTGTAGTACCTCCATTTGGACGCTAGGCCCCCATTGAAAATCATTTGACTTTAGACACGTTATAAACAACTTTTATGCTTGGTGCCCAATTGTTTTAAACTTTCTATGGCTACATATTCTTCCTGAGATAACGCTGGGCTCATAAAAAACCTGGGCACCAGGCTGGTTTTCGTAAGATAATTTTTGAAATCTTGCATAATTAATGAGGGGGCCGAGCCAAGTTTAGCATCAGAGCTTAAGACGTGGGAGCACAATGGGCGTGATTACGACCGAACTACACGCCCCGCGAGGGCAGAGTCTACAATGAAGATCCCGCCCCTATGCCCTTTTTAGGAACATGCTTCGTCAGAGCTGGGGAGGAGGAGTCTGTGAATCCGCCATGAATTCCCCCATGAAAGTGTGTCATTCTGGTAAACTGGGAGGAGTGAGGAGGCGATGTCTATTCTTTTTTACAGTCTATGGTTCTATCACATAGAAAAAGAGGAATAACTATTTTGTTGCAATATAAAGTTGGTCAACTGTGTTTTGTTCAGTTGAGCTAATGCTATCAACTAATTAAATATCAGAGTTGTAATGGTGTACATATTCGTATTAAAGTAATAGTGTGGACTTTGTAGGAAAAAAGAGAGAGAGGGGCATGATTTGATAAAAAAACGACCCAAGCTCCCTCCCCCTCCGTGCAACCGCCAGGTCAGTGGATCAAGATGTGCGGAGGAGAGAGAGAAAACAACCAGAGTGTCAACAATGGAGTTATCGGAGGTGAGGATGCTTTTTTGGTTTGAAAAAGTCGAGACTAATGGCGGAGGCTTGATTCGGAGGCTCTGTGTAAACAGAAAACTGAGCATGCGCGCAGTTACGAGCACGGGCACACAGCGTTTGTCATGATTAACAGCCCTTGGCATCACTTGATTGGTTCAAGTGGATGGCACCGTGGCTTTTCAGCCATAGCTGAGATACGGGAAGGCAGGACTTACCCGGAATGTTATAATTAATAAAATGACTTATTTTATATCAACATTTAAGGCCAGGAGGTCAATTAAATACAATTCTTAAAATTCATAATTCATTTAGAGATCCAGACTATCACTTCAGAGATTCACATCCTTCCATAAACACCAAATGTATGCACTCCTCACCAACAGCTGATTAGTGAAAGCTGAAGAAGGCTGAACACAAATACCGGCCACATTTTGCAGATTTATATTTGGAAAGAAACGGAGGAAAATGTGTATGTATTCCCGTACTTCATATGCACATTTCTGTCTTGCTCTGTTAAGTAAAATACAATAAACTATTTTGAAAATTCTAGTTGCAATGTTAATAGTGCAGCAGTTTGTTTTTTATCTTGTACAATACAGCCTATGTTGTAAACTGAACATCTCATCACGCTAAGGAAGTTGAGTTTTTAATGCTAAAAACATGTTTTAATGAAATGTAATTTGCATTTCAAGTCTTTCTCATTAGACCTGTTAACCAATCGGCTTTCAGGAATGTTGCTCAGTGATCAAATTGGACTGCATCCGTGATTACCAAAAATGAAGCAGACAGTTCAGGAAAATATTGACGAAAAAAACGTGACAAATTTATGCTGCTGCAGTTTGCAGGAGAAAAAATCGTAGGTTTCAAAGCCGCTCATTACACATTAAGAGGCCTTCCTAGGGGAATGTGCTTACTAGGGGTGTCACGATCTAAATCTTGTATCGAAATCGATCGAAATTACGTTACTACATGGCGCATCGAAATCCAAAAGGGGATTGCAGTCACCTCCTCCTCCTGTTTACTGTGCGTCCCACTTGGGAGTCCATAAGAACAGTTTGCAGGCAACTGTCTATTTACTCAGATTTCTTCATGACAAGGAACCACACATTGCATTTTCCCAAATAAGTAACTCTCACTAGTTCTCCTTCAACTCACAAAACCACCTGGTAACGTTTTAACAGCCTCTATCACATCCCCCGTGATCAGAGCACATGTCCACAGAGCATATTAGCTGACGCTAGCAAGTAGCTAAAGCTAAGCTACGGCTCGACCCCAGCTAGGATAGATGTAGCTGTAGGAGCAGAACTAAAGCAGCTCCTTCTACTCTCAAATCACCACTGAGGAAATTGCAAGTTCCTGTTGAGTTAAGTCCACATTTGCATTGTAAACAACAGGACTTCTGTTAGCTGCATTTTTCTCGGTCCTATGAGCTGTCTGCGTCAGTCATTCTGAAGTAACTATAAAGAGTTACCAGATGGCACCCACTCTGTTTTTAATAATTTGCTATTAAAGAAGACGGTTACACTTCTATGTTAAGTAAATTATTTAAAAATGAGCATCAATGCCTCATGTGATACATTACACAAGAATATTAAAAAATTGCATCAATTTTGTGTTTTAAAAAAAGATTTACTTTACCAAATTTAATGCATACAACTTAAAAATGACATGCGGCTCTGTACTATAAAAAAATAAAAATGAGAAGCAAATCATGACCCCAAAATCAAAAATCAAATTGAATTGGGGATTTGGAGAATCATGAAACCCCTTGTGCTTACAAAATAAAATTTGAATCCATCAGTTAACTGGTCACTCTACTGTGGAGGAGGGATGACATTTCTTTCAACAACTCAATATGTCTTCAAGCTGCAAAATTAAGATGACCTTTCAGGTACTTACTTCCTCAAAGTATTTTTATATGTCAAAACCTGAAAAATCTTGCAACCTTCAATCATTCTTGCCATCAGTGAATAGGAAGCTAATGTGAACTGATGGGTCATTCACATCAGTGCAGCTCTTGTGCTCTCTCGGGCTCAGAGATAGAGCAAGAGGAGTATGTGAAGAGGTTCTAAATCAAAGGCAGGGATTAAGGGGTTGTCAGTGTGGGTGCCCTTGATTACATAACAATCATATCAAGTAGGATGAACATCTTCCTTGTAGATTGAGACATTTAATATTATTTTTGTTTTCACTTTACGTAAGTAACAATCTGAAAGTTTTTCTTCCAGTGTTGTAATGTATAAGTTTAAAAGGATCAAAGTTAATCTTGAAAAAAAACCTGTTCATGTAGCTATGCAGACTCATAGCAATTTCTTTTTAACACCAAAGGGAGTTTGATTCTCATTGGACATGGCTGGCAGCTTGCTGTAAAAATGGGATTGAGGGAGTGTTACATGGGTGCAGAAGCACAGATGGCTTAAGAGTCAGGTTGTAAGCCAAGGCATTGGTCTCTAGTTTACAATAAAAACCAATGTAAAGGGCGTTATTTTAGTTTTACTGAGTGCAGAATATGAGATCATTTATCCGAGGATTTGTAACCGCTGTATTTCCCAACCTGCTAGATTTAACAACAGATTTAACAACTGAACTCAGTTTGAATACTAAAAAACAACTAAAATGAATTATTTTTTTACTATTAAAATGTGAATTGCTTTAACTTGCTGCCTAAGAGATTGTAAATTTTAAATATTTATTTTCATTAAATTTTAACACAACCTTTGCTTTTATCCTGTCTGAATCCCTTTTCCACAAATTATCTGAACATACTGCATTTTACAGCATCAATAGCTGTGCTCCCAAAACTCTCCCATTGGTCTGTGGGCAATGACGACATCACAGATGACCTCGGAACTGAGGCAATTGACCTTTCGCTGGGCTCCTCCCCCTTTAGTTACTGTTGTTACGTCTGTCAAACAAATGGTCAAACATGACTAGCGTTACAACACCGTTACTGGGGATGTAAATGGCTTTGATACAATGTTGCTGAATGAAGCGCATAGAAGCGCTGTCAGGCTTTCTGACAGTCACATTGCAGCTGCAGGGAGAGAGCGCAGGTGTCTGTGATGATGATGATGCAGCTGCAAATATGATGATGATTTGGTGTGTAGGCAGATACTCTTGAGTGTACGGAAGAGGATTAGGGCCACTGAAGAAAAAAAAAATCGAATTCTGACTTTATTCTCAGAATTCTGACTTTAATCTCAGAATTCTGACTTTAATCTCAGAATTCTGACTTTATTCTCAGAATTCTGACTTTAATCTCAGAAGTGACCTCTGGCTGCAATGCAGATGAACACCAGGGAACGAACTACAATTTGTGAACAGGACAACTAACTTTTTGGAGAAGCATGTCAGACATGAATGAGTTTTTACGTGGCCGAGGGATCCCGGAATATGACATTTGATTAATGGAAGAAGAGAACTGTCTAGTACCTCCAAAAGATAATTTAAATCAACAGCATAAAAATCTTTAACGGATTCCCCCAAAACCTCATTTTCTTGGTTGCTGACAAACTAGAAAATGTGCTTTAAGATCACTGTGAACACTGTTGAAAAGGAGTTGTTCAAGAAAAGGAATTGCAAGTTTATTTGGAAAATAAAGTCAGAATTCTGAGATTAAAGTCAGAATTCTGAGAATAAAGTCAGAATTCTGAGATTAATGTCAGAATTCTGAGATTAAAGTCAGAATTCTGAGATTAAAGTCAGAATTCTGAGAATAAAGTCAGAATTCGATTTTTTTTTTTCTTCAGTGGCCCTAATCCTCTTCCGTATGAGTGCTCTATCTGTCTGCATGCTGTAAAAAACTTAGTTGTGAGCTTAGTTTTAAGTTGGATATTAGACAGACATTCGTTTAATTAAAGTAGAACTGGCATGAATTTCCCCGCAACGTTTGGGCCCTTTTTAGCCACACTCTAAGTACCTTAATAGTATATCAAATGATCGCTTGCTGTTTTTCAGCCTTGTTGTAGAATTGCAGGTGTGACGAGGTGGCCCTTCTGTGAAAAACCGGGTTTCGGAGGGCGGGGCCTCGGCTATGCGCTTCTGTGGTCAAGTCTCTAACAATATTTTGAATGTTCACATATAATATATAATATTTTTTCCCCAAAATAAAAGCATACTAGCACCAATGCACAAAGCTTTTCAGTGCTCAGAAGTGGGGAGGACAAAAAGATTTATGTTCTATTTTTTACACCCAGGTACAGTGCAGTTTGGGTGCGGTCTGGACTCCATGCTGTTGGTTTGTTGATTGCCTGTTACCGTAGTTCTCCGCGCCACAGAGGGAGGGACTTGCAGGGTGTAGTTCGGGGAAGGGGGTAATTGGCTGGAACTCAACACATAATATGCCGAAACGTGTCGTCATATACCGAACTGCCAAACAGCCCGTTTCTGAGTGCTAATTTAACTATGTAGGCAGAAACACCCTGGAACAAAGGAAAGACTAAACAGTATTTTAACCTTAGGGGCCGTAGGCAGGCTGGGGGAACAAAAAGATATGATCAAAAACCTCAAAAAAAGCTAATTTCATGCCAGGTCCACTTTAAAGCGGACACTTCCTCCATTGTCTCACCTAGAAATGCGTTAATAAAACAGCTGAGTCGCCGCTCACTCCTGAAGGCGGTGGCTTTGGTTTTCAAAAATTCTCCATACATCCCAGAAAATACCTGTGAGATCTACCAAAAAATTAACCGGAAAATATTAATATTTGCTAGACTTCCGAGAAACTTGACACACCAAGGTTTCTTATTAATATGTTACTGTAAAATAACAGTGCCAGTGGGGCCGTCCACACTTTTTATCCATTGTATGCATCGCTCACTATGTTTTTTCGGCTTTGGGAATGGAAAAATACATGGAACACACACAACTCCTCCAGACAATCTCTCGGGGGTATCTAGAGTCCGATTTACAAACGCTGTGGGCGCAGCACTTCACCATCTGGCTTGGAGTCAATGTTTGTTGGACCTACTCACATAGTAACGGTTACTATGATGTGCGATTGGACAATGGCCGTTTAGGGGCGGGGCAGGCGAAAGATCAATTAAGGATGCCAATTAAGGATGCCATCGCAAATTTGTCTCTGCATTGCTCTGCAGTGGAAGAGGACATTATTCCCCTGGTGAATTTCCTCTTTTTTTCTGACCTGCTGGGCAGAAAAGAACTCTTCATTCAAACTTTGAAGTGCATCTGTCTATCTAATAGCTGTATTGTGCATCCAGCATCTGGCTGAAGACAGAAGTTTTCGAAGACAGTTACTAAGGAGGCGGTTCAGCTGTCCCTTCCCTAGATGTCAATTGGCAGCTTTTTACGGACCTTTTCTGTGTGCACAGACCTTTTCCCTTGTTGCCCAACTTTGGCACATTTTGCTCCACTCTCCGTGGACTGGTCCTGACTTCAACACAAAAGTAGGATTTAACCAGTCATTTCTTGTAAACGTTTGTCTAAGCAGATAAATTAGTTTCATGTTTCATTTACTGGTTGAATAAACATGAAGCCAAAGCTGTGCTTTATCTATGGCTTCATGATAAATGGAAATTTTGAAGTGATTTCCTGATGATTGTTTCATTTAAGTTAATGCATTATACATTTTCTAATATCTGCTTAGTAGTTTTTAGGTTGCATGCTTGTTATTGATTTAATGTTTTGGCTGGAACATTGAAATATTTTATGAATAAATCTACTGAATATGCGTGAAGTCACTTTGTCATCTTTCCAGTGTATGCTGAAATTAATGCTTCATTACATCTGTACTCATACTTCAGTAGAGACTGAATGTCTGCTGGAGTGTAAATATGTTCCGTCCACGGGAACTGATGCACCAATCTTTAATTAATTAAGTAAAACCTTCAACTTGATCAATAGTTATTGTATTACTTATTCATTGATCATAATTATTGAAGGTTATTAGAGGTGTTACAATTCTCCAAATCCTTTATTTAATTTTTTGATTTTAGTGTCACAATTTGATGTGATTCTTTTTTTTTTTCATTTTGTTAAAGCACAGAGGCCTTATTTTCAAAGATGGACTACATCTTAATGATGCAATTTCTCTTATTCTTGTTTAATGTATCAAATTAGGCATTTATGATCAAATGTAAATAATGCATTTACAATAATATAAAGCTGACGATCTTGTACATTCAAGTGGAAAACAGCAAACACATACATAATAACAAAAAATAAGTAGTCACAGAGGTTGCCTGCCATCTAGGGACTCTTGACTTAACGCAGCTTGCACAACTCTTCATGTTTTTTCCTTTGCTTTTTTGGAGGCCATTTCATGAAACCAATGGAGTACCTTAATGGGGGTATGTACTAAGAATGTCGATTCAGTTTTTATTTTGCTGCTCTGTGCGCCTTTTACACTAATCAGTGACGCAATTTGCTGCTGAAATTGTGTGTTTTTGCCAGTATCTGTAGCTAATTACTTAAGAGGGTTCATTTGTGTATGGAGACATGACGGCTGAGTGGAGCAAGCAAAGAGATTACTCCATCAGATCTGGTCAAATTAACCTGACGTTCCGATAGTGGAAACAAGCCTAACGTACAACAAACTGTGGACTTCTTGTTTACAACGCAAACTTTGTCGACATAGCCCACAAGAATGCTGAATATTTCCACACCTGTGATTTAAGATGAGCAGAAATGCAAATATATTTAGTCTAACCTGTTAATGGTTGTGAGGTGGCACAAATACTAAGAAGGGGTGAATATAATCAGATGTAATTTAAACTAAAAATGAAACTGAAACAAACATACCATACAACTGTTTATGTTTTAGTTATGGCTGCGAAACATTCATTTATTAATTTAAGCTAATTATTCACAGGGCTGATGTGAATTAATCACTATCAGTCATGATTAATTCACACTCCTAAATATGACTGGAAAACTACAATTTTCAGTGTAAATAAAGGACAAAACCTGATGACGTTGCTATTTTGTTATATAAGATACAGGAGACATCACTGGAACTTTTGTTCACATAAATCATGTATAATATAAACTTTATCAAATGTGACAATGTACAATTTTTCCATAAGTAAACACTCAGCAGATACAATTTTCCAGTTCAGCAAATTACCATCAATGTTAATGTTATGAATTAACACTCTGAATCTTATAGTGAAAGTCTTTACAGCTACTTCCGCTAATGTTACCACTAATTTAAGTCAGAAAAAGTCATTTTAAGTGAATAATGCACATTTTAACACTACAAAATGTGCTGAAACTATACAGTGAACCAACAAGCATAAATCAATATAAATATGACGCTTCTATACTCTTTGCACTGCGACGGGGGGCTAGGTGGCTATTTGAAAGACCGAGCAGACAGCAAAAGTGGATGGAATCAAATAATCAAATCAAATCAAATCAAACTTTATTTATAAATCGCTTTTCAAACAAAGAAAGTTACTCAAAGTGCTTTACAGATTTAAAATAACCCCAAAACCCCCCCTTCAAAAAATAAAATCATCAGTGCAAATACAACCCCCTCCCAACCCAACCCATCAGCCATACTCACTCACACACACACTTAGAAGCTACAAAAAGCGGGCTGAGTACAGATGAGCCAGGAAATGCCATCATGGAGCCATCTGCATCAGCAGCAGCAGATCAACAGCAGCAGCCAAGGCTCCCACCCAGGGCGCCCAGAGGAGGGAGGGCTGGTACCCCCACCTCCACCCAAGCGCTACCTGGGGGGCACCCAGGCAGCCACAGCCGACCACCGCCCCCGATGCAGGGGGCTCCCCAGAGAGGAAACACTGGCAAGAAAGATCAAAATACATTAAAATATAAAGTTAATAAAATATAAAGTATATAAAGTATAAAACAATAAGTGTAAAACAAATAATAAAAATGCAAAGCAGATTAATAAATAAACAGTTAAAAGCTGAACTAAAAATTAAATCAGGTAAAACATGCTGAGCGATTAAAAATATATTAATAAATAATAATTAGTTAAAGGCTAAGCTAAAAAGGTGAGTCTTGAGTCTGCTCTTAAAAACATTAATGTTTTTAAATTACCCTTTAAATAAGGAAAATTACCCTTGACAACTAATGAACTTAATCATATTAACTCAACGCCAGCATGTCAATAATATACTCACATGTAATTTAGGTGCGTGCACTTAGAAACAGAAGTTTCCTGTGATCAGACATGTGTGCTGGCTTTGTAATTTGTGTCACACAGGTTGCAGCGGGCATAATCTTCATTGAATTTAGTGAAGTGGAGCCAAACATTAGAGCTCTTTCTTTCTGCCATGCTGCTTGCTCTATGTATGGTTCACTTACAGGGACTGACATAATTACGGTCTTGCACATACGATGCTATCTGGCATTTTAGCAAATCTCTCTCATAACAAGTTCTCATTAATGGAAGACATGTACCGAAACAATGCACCGTTTCATATCAAGTGAATCGGTCCTCGGTAGGTACCATGGAACTTGGTCAGTGCCTTAAAACTTACATAATTCGGTACCCATCCCCATCCCCACTGTCTTTTTTGATCTCATAGGAAAGCAGGAGTCAAGTTTTCTGCCATTTTCCCATGGCTCTCTGACACTTCCTTTTTCACTACCTACCATGGATCACTAGGCCATGGAGACCTCTATACCCGAGATTACTCTAACTTTAGTTGGAGCAAAGGTGTCAATGACCTGAAATTTTAGCGAGAAAGACATCTACCAAATGGTTTGGAGTTGGGAGATGAAGGGTATGAGTTGGGGGAATACATTTGTTTGAAGGTTTCAATTGAGCTGTCTCCAAAAAAAAATTATGGTGGTCTAACTGTGGCTACAAAGTTTACCTGAGATTGTCCTTTTGAAGAAAACACAGAAATGGTCAGATAGCACAATATCAATTACTAAAGTGTTGGAGATTTTCAATTCAATTCACTTTTATTTATATAGCGCCATTCACAACAAATGTAATCTCAGGGCATTTTACAACAAAAGTCATTTTAATACATTTATACAAATATTCCAATCAGTTAAAAGTTTTCTAAGTAAGGAATCCCAGCAGATTGCATGAAGTCGTTGACATAGGGTTGGGCCTCATTGCTGCATACCTGCAACCACAGCAATCCATTCAGCAATCCCTCATACCGAGCAAGCATGTAGCGACAGTGGACTTTGCTGGGAGTAGTCATAGTCGATACATATTACGCAATGAATGTTACTGAAATCTTTGAAGAAATAGTTAGATGTTGGAGGAAATAAATCTTTTTTAGGATTCTTTATTTGAAGAGCTAGATACTCAAGAGTCTAATATGCCCAGGACTACCTTTTTCAAGTTAATTGACTCATGAAAAATTCTTACTGTACCTACCCCTCGTCTGTCTCCTGCTCTTGCTTAAAAAAAATGTAATTTTGAGGAGTAGGTTCTATCAATGCATATGTTTTATTATTTAAGTATATTTACATTTCCTATTGAAACAGAGAATGTAGATTGCGCTCAGTGATTAAGTCATTAACTAGAAACGCTTGGATTAGAGATCAATTTTGGATTATAGATCAGTTCGCCAGTGGAAGAAGCAATTTTGTGTATGCGCTGACGAGCATGCATGTCTTTCAGTTGTCTGGTAAGTAATTTCTGGGGTTTAGCTCCCAATTCAAAATGTTTTTTTTTTTCAGTTTCAAAATGTCGCTCTTAGCTTGAGACCCGAAAATGTGACTGTATTCGAGTTTTAGTTCGATGATTGTGTTGGTTATGTCGTTAGAGTTATATTGATGAAGTGCCTCTTTAGTGTTGATAAATTGGATTTAATTTGGGATAAGGCAAGGCAATGTTTTTTTGTATAGCACACTTTCAACATAGGGCAATTCAAGGTGCATTACATGATTAAGACTGGTTCACAGTATAAATCAGTTTGATGATTAGAATACAAATGAGCAGTCACAATAAGAAAATAATTAAGAAAATACAACAATCTTGCTGAAGAAAGCTCACAGTTTTTAAGACAAATAAGCATTTACAGTAATTAAGACAATAATTTGTGACAGTTAAAAACAAGCAAGTAAAAACAGTTACTCATAAGCAAGTCTAAATAGGTACGTTTTAATTTTAGATTTAAAAGAGTTCAGTGTCTCTGCAGCTTTGCATTCTCCCTGTAGTTTGTTCCAGATATGAGGAGCATAGAAACTGAAAGCTGCTTCCCCATGTTTGGTTATGGTACTGGTTCCAGGGACGATCAGTAAAATAGAGCTGTAGGACCTGAGTGATCTGGATGGTTTGTATCATGATAGCAGATCTCTAATGTACGTTGATGCTAACCCATTCAATGATTTATAAACTAATAAAAGCACTTTGAAGTCTATTCTCTGAGCTACAGGGAGCCAGTGTAAGGACTTTAGACATGTGGTGATGTGTTCTACTTTCTTGGTTCTAGTGAGAACACGAGCAGCAGCATTCTGGATCAGCTGCAGCTGTCTGATTGATTTTTTTAGGTAGACCTGTGAAGATACTATTGAGTTCAACATCACCTGGTGACATTGAGATATAAAGCTAAGTGTCATCAGCAAAGTTGTGATAGTTAACATTGTTGGTGGTTATAATCTGGCTTAGTGGGAGCTTGTAGATGCTAAATAGGAGGGGCCCTAGGATGGAGCCCGAGGGGAACCCACATGTGATTTCTGGGTTTTGTGATGAGAACTGGCTAATCGACACAAAGAAGTTCCTGTTCTTAAGGTAGGATTTGAATAAACAGTTGAATTTATTCTTTTTGAGAACGTCTGAAAGGAAACAGCTTGCCACGCAGTACAGGTTCAAAGGTTTCCCAGATAATTTAGTCCGACTGTATCAATGTCATACTGTAAAAAATCAGAAATTTCTGTTAAGAAGTAGATAGAAATGATTTTAACAGAAGGAAGAGTTGGGTTAAGTTTCCAGCTGAAGGCACAAAGTTATAAAAGATAATCCAATTTCATATAATATTTTCATGATCAGAGATCAGAATTTGATTGTATGCACAACTAAAAATGCGGGAGGAAAAGTTTAGAAGGATTAACAAAGTAAACAAGTTTACAAAAACTGTTATGCACCAGAGAGAGAATTGTCTATCTGTTGGAATGTTGACGCCGCCAGACCTCCACATGTTGTATGATTTTACCAGATTTACCAGAACTGCGGTAGATTTAGTAATTTGGGCTACTTGTGAAGAGGATCTATCCAGTGTAGGGTCAAAGTGACCACTAAAATCACATATGGGAGTTGTTGTAGTCCCAGATTAGGTCAAATATTTTGGAGAAAACCTCAGTCAGAATTAGGGGCATAAAAATTCAGCAAAGCCAATGGAACAGAGTTAACAGAGCCAGAAACAAAGATTAATCTCCCAGCTGGATCAGAAATGGAGTACTTTTCCGCATTAGTATGGCTACACCTCAGCCATTTGATGTATAGGTGGACTGGTACAGTATACCTGCAACACCCAGAATGTTCTGTCACCAATGTCTCTGTTTGTTGGCATGGATGTGAGTTTATTGTAGAATAGTAATGTCAGAAGATAGATACGTCAAGTGATTTATACGTTTTCCAGGTTTCAGAGCGTTGCCGAGGCCCTTGCAGTCCCAGGTGGTAAAAGTCTGCAGACAGAGGTGAACGACTCATAAATAACGTCTATACACTGCTCAGATGCCCAAATTTCAAAAATTTCTTTTGAGATGGAGAAGATTCAATTCCATCCAGACAGCTCTACATAGATGTCTGGAGGCTAGCAATGGCTGCTAGTGTGGCATCTGTGCTTGCTTTATTTTCAGCTGGGTTTGATTTTTGACTTTGTGGCATGTCTGTTTTAGGCAGCATATTGACCAGGACTAACCTTGGAAAATAGCAATTCTGTTGGTGGGTAAACTGGTGTAAAAGCAGGGTGTAGTAATTTATGGATAGAAAAAGTGTAGAGCTGTGAATCGTGCGGCGTGTGTGCTACGTACCCGAGCTTCAACCACTGATGGTTGAAGCTCGGGTTAAAAGTTTCTTTTAACTGTCATATACTTTCTCTTACCAATAAAATCACTTATCGTTTGAAATCACTGTATCACTCTGTCAACTGTTTTAGTTTTTCTGTTAGGAAAAGAATTGTCTCACAACTACTGCTACCCATATTAGATTATTGTGATATTATTTATCAAAACACCACAGCCTCTAACCTTCACTCACTCAACGTTGTCTATAACAGTCTGTGCAGATTTATTCTTCGTTGCCCCTTCAGAACTCATCATTGTCATCTGTACTGTCAACTATCCTGGCTCACTCCATCCTCCAGACGACAATTTCATTGGTTATTATTTATTTTCAAGTGCATTAATCTCAGCTATCCTTATTATTTGAAACAATATTTAGTTCCTTTTAGCTCCTCTTATAGTTTACGGCATGCTGACCAAACTTTTTTTGTTGTTCCAAGAACTAAAAAGGAAATTGGCAAATATGCATTTCTATTCAAAGCCCCTGCTGATTGGAACAGTCTTCCATCCTCTATCCGCTCCATAACCTCCTATCAAATGTTCAAAAATGCCCTCCTGCAACAACTTCATACTGTATGCAACTGCTTTTGATTTTAATTACTATTCTTATTATATATGCTTTGTATTTTGCATTTCTGTATTTAATTATTTAATGTCATTTTGTAACTCTTAGCATCTCTAATCTGTACTATTATTATTACTTTATTTTATATTTTTATAATTGTAATGTCTGTACTCCTTATTAGTAGAGAGCCCTGTGTGCGTGGTTGTGTGGCTGCTCGTGTGTTTGTGTGTGCTAGGCGTGTTGTTTTGTTTATTTTATTTTATTTTTATTTTTATTTTTTATTATTTTTTTTGTTTGTTTCTTTACACAATGTCTGCATCGCTGCATCTGTTTTGTATTTTTTGTTCCATTGAGGACCCTCTTGAAAATGAGATGGTTGCATCTCAAGGGGCTTATCCTCTTAAATAAATAAATTCTAAATTCTAAAAGTGCAACTTTTCATGTCAAAGGAACAAGGTTTGAGCATGCAAATCTTTATAATCTTTATTCTTCTGTTCATATCAATATACATGCAAGTTTACCGATACCTTTTTTTATTGCTAAATCAAAAGAAAAATACAGGCTAGAAATGAATTATCTGACAGGGCATATTATAAGAAGTTCAAGGTATAATTGCTATTGATTCCAATATTTCATGATAACTATGTGTTGTAGATCGTTTCGACGGTATTACATGTACTAATTATAGCGCCAGAAACGTGGTATACATTCTGACAACTACATAAACCCTCTATATCAGTGATTTTTGCAGATCTGGGAAAATGTCAGTCAGTAATCATTGTTAAATTAATAATAATGCAGTAAGAGTCAACCCATTGCATTGGGGAACAACTCCTCTCTGCTTACATGCTGGCGGTGGGCACTACGGCTGCACTATAGGGCGACTCGTTGCATTTTCCCTCAACCCAAAGTCGTCACTTCACGCATTTCAGCTAAAATGCTAACGTTAATGTACGTTTCAATGTGGCTGACATTCACGCAGACGTGTGATGATGTTCGAAGTGTTGCTGCCTTTCGCAGACACTTTTTTTCCTCCACGTTCTGAACAGTACAGCTGTCTACTTTCAACTGTCCTCGGTATTCTTCAAATACCCAAAATATGTCCATAATACCGACTTTATCTTCTGTGACAAATATATCTCCTGAGCGCTGCCGTTTCCTCTTTCAGCCATCATTTCAGTTTAGAGAAAGTTTTGGTTGGGAACCCCAAAGTGTGCATGTGCGGCAACTGTAGCAGATGATACGGTGGTTGGTAAGGCTCACCGTGCTAAACAGCGGACGAGGTAATCCACCGAGATAATGTTTAAAAAAAAAACAAGACTGTAATTATTATTGTCAGTACTGGGGTTTACTGCTACACCAGTACCCGTGACATCCCTATAGTGAAATGTACAAATATTACATTTAGCTTATTAATCTGCTAAATCTGTGAATTCGCTGTTCTGTTTGTTCTTCCTGAATACAAATTAAAATGAGGGAAAATTAAATACTACGGAAATAGGGCTGTAACAAACAATTATTTGGATAACCGATGAATCGGATGGGGTCTGGACTCGATTAATCAGATTAGCCGGATAACTTTAAAAAAGTTTTTTTTTTTCTCTCCTCCCTTCACTCAGTTCGCTCGCTATTACCTCAAATGTCTTACAGCTGTTGAAATATTTAATAAACAATACATGAAATAGTTTTAAATGGCTATGCTTCATCAAAGTGCTGCAAGGACAAATGTGCATTATTACCAAGACAAAAATAGATATTGTTGTTGTTTAAAAGTGACCGTAGCTATTAGAAACACAAAAAAATTAAGATTAAAATCTAAATCAAAACATCACAACATGCTCCCACTTCAGATATCTTACAGCTCTTGAAAGATCAAATAATAAAGAATAAAAAAATAGTTTAAAATGGCTTTGCTTTATTAAAGCTTTTTCTTAAGGACAAATTTGGCATAAATCAACATAAAAACAAGTAGCATAATAGATCTAAACACATTCTTTACCGTCATGCATAGCCAAATACAGGACCAAATACATGATAATGTAATCATACCTTAGTGTAAGCCACTTTATAGACTTTTTATTTTGATCAGTGCAGTCGGCCAGGATGTGGAGCGTAATGCTTTTGTTGTGTAGGTCTACCTGCTCACGCAATGCTCAGCTGCAGCCTACAACCTTCGTGATAAGTTGACTGTTAAAGTTTATGCAGGGGAAAAATAGTCTCTCGACTGGCGACCTAATTTCACCTTGTAATCACGCTAGACAACGAATCGATTACGATATTCGTTACCACCATTTTTTAATCATCAAATTTTATTGATTTTATTGATTCGTTGTTGCAGCCCTACTACTGAATATATCAATATTATCTTTTTAAACATTGTAAGGTAAAACTAGATTGTTACCGTTGTTTGTGGACCCAGTCAGTCATTATGACCAACAACGGAATATTGTAAGTGCGACCTCTGGTTGAACATGAATGTGCTCAACATCCTGCTTCCAATATGACAAAAAATATTGTTTTTAAAATAAACATCATTATCCAAATTAATCAACTGTTTTGACATGTGTGTTGAAAACTTTAAACACTGTAAAAACATGCCATATACCCAGTGTAGTGATGTTTGACACAGCAGTTAATATAATTTTACATGCCTGTCATTGCACTGGGGCTTACTGTTGCTCTCTCGTTGGAGGAGATATAATGAAGAACAACTGCCTCTCCTTTTTCTTAAATTACCATGTACAAAATATTCATCAGTACCTGCCTTTGGTTTTCAAGAATTTTCCACCTCAGTAACAATAACCTGTAAAGTGGGATGTATTTTCTAGTTGAGGAGATCTTATAGGGGTAATTATCTGATAATGTGTCATGTTCTTACATTTTCTGAGCAGAAAATCACTCTGCATTTCTTTTTTTCTGGAGGCATCATCTTTCTCCAGCTTAGAAAGTGATTTCATATGAGAGTGTCTGATGAGATGAGACAGAAACCTTGTGGCCATGACTAATGCTACTGAGTCCAATTAAGCTGATGTACCCTCTGAATCAAATCACCCTGATATGATCTTGTCTGCCCAAGCATAAATTATCTTGTAACTGATTACTAAGAAAGGGGGGAGGGGGGGGGGACACAGGACCTCTCACAAATCATTGTTATGAATACGTCTGTATAGGTGGTGAAATTATTGTTTCTTCCTCTTATATGAAGCCTGTCTAAACATCCAAGATTTAAATTAGGTGAGAGACAGGAAACGTGTCTGGGGTAGACATATATATAAGGAACAGCCATAAGAGGCAAGTGGATAAAATAAGTAGTTGCTTTTTCGTTGGAAAATGAATTTTCTTTCCAAATTAAGTGGAGCATTAAAAGCTGATTGGTGCTGCTATGATCAAACTGTTGGGATTCCCTGTCACCACTATATCACATCCTACAAGGGAGAATTTATGACTTGGTTAGGCTCTCTGAGGCCTGCAACAACCCACCAGTGAAATGATTGTTAGTGTAGAAGAAGCCATAAATCAAACCCAGTTTATCATTATCTATTAATTCTGTGCCGCTCTCGCTCTGGAGCTCGGGCGTTTTCGCCTTTTCCCAGGACTGAACGATCTTATCTAAAAGGCGAAGGTGAAAGTGGTTCGTCAACATTTTGATGGCTTGTGATTGATTTAGTCATCGCTCTATGGTCTGCAGCTTGTGGTGACAGCTCTGAAGGTGGAACAGTGCCTTAATTGAGCTGAATACTTGGAGCTTAAACGCTGCAGGCACAAAACCCACACAATTAAACAGGACTAATGACATGGGATATTACCTATTATTTCTGAAAATAAGCCATAGGGGATTCAATAATTTGTATCATTAATTCTTCATTAGTGATTAGAAAGTGGAGCTACAGTATTTGGCAGAAAACCAGCATCTTCACATAACCTAGTTTTGTGTTTATAAAACTGGATGTATGGGGGTTATTATTTAAAGACAGTTAGCTGAATTAATAAATGGTTTTCTTTTTGTCTTTTCAGAACTACAGCGGCATGCATGTCCCTCACAACAATAAGCTTGGTGAGTCTTTCTTTTTTTTTTATAGTAAGCCACTGTGCTCACTTTAATTAGTAGTGTATGCCATACTGTAAGATTGATAGAAGTAGATGGGTGTATGCAAGTTGTATACCAATGCTTATAGAAGCAAAAAGAAAATAGAAAGTTTCTATTTTTCTCAGGTAAATCTATCTTGGGCTAATGTAAATAACAGGATAATAGGATAATATAAGAACTACAACATCCAGTTAGGATCCAGTAGGCTCAGCTCATTTTTGTTTTCAGAGCAATAGCTCTGGAAGCAGCAACTTTTGGCTTCAATCACTTCATTAAGTGCTCTCAGACACTTTTTGGAATAGCATGGCATGGCACTTTGAGCTTGCTGTTTCTCTCAATAATACTCTGTCAAGCTTACAGCTACTTGAAATTTATTTTGTTCCTGATATGACGAATCAGTTGTAGTAATTTAAAATTAGGCAGTTCAAGTATTCTTCAGTCAATATATTGAGGGATTAAAATCAGTGTCATGTAAAAAAAAAAAATAAGCAGAAAAGCAGAGATTCTCCATTTTATCCTTTTCAGCCATGAAACATTTATTTGGGCCATTTTGCCCTTTCCTCTTGACAGAACTGGTTAGACACAGTTTGGCATGTTGGCATAAAAACTTTTCAGTTCCACCAACAAATTTTCTAGGGGAGCTCTACGGTTCTTTTTTGTTGTCCCTTTCGAACGTCCTACCTACTTTGTTCGCTAAGAATCATGATCCATTTGAAAGACTAACATGTGCCCAAATTCTAAGTGTAAAATAGTTGTCTGCAGATGTGGCTGATATCTCTACTTAATTTCCCTTCCTTATGATGCCACCTATTTTTTGAAGCACATAAGCTCTCCTGCAGCAAAACACCCTCTAATTCACTGTCTGAATATTTTCTGAACCATGGTCATTATGGCCAGAGACTTTGGCCTCATGAGACAATTGAATTTAGCTCCCAAAATTATGGTCTTTGTCTCTGAGTGCATTTGCAAACAGCAATCTGTCATTTTTACTGGCTTCTTCCTCTGTAATTGGCCTTTCAGTCAGCCCAGAACCTGTTTCGTTTTGAATGACACTCTTCCAGCTTCAGCCAACGTCGTCATAAGGTTTTTTGATTTTGCTCTGGAAATGATACACATTTCAAACCAAGAGTTGTCTGAGGATATCTGAGCACAAGACAGAGAAGATCAAATGACACAGCACAACATGAGGCAGTAGCAGCTTTGGCATTTGTGTGAATGTATTTGTAAGGGGCACGGGCAGTTAAGGAAAAATACAGTTTCATTAGTTCATGAAAATAGTATGCATATCCTAAAAATCCAGTTGGATAAGTCTCATACATTAGAAATAGGCAATGAGTTGCTAAAATTCAACTGTAAACTAAGGCTGGTTGATAAGCCAGAAATGTATGATTATAACTTGTCAACATATCTCATGTCAGTATATTCAGTGTTTTTATACAAAAGAAAAGAGGTGTTTATTGGGTGAAGTGTTTATAGGGATGAGCTCATTAGGGATGTATCACGATAATTTCAGGTATTTTTGCGTTAACCATTCAAATTATGATACTATATACAGCACGGGCCAAAAGTTTGGACACACCTTCTCATTCAATGAGTTTCTTTTCTTTTCATGACTATATTGTAGATTCTCAATTAAGGGCAGCAAAACTATGAATGAACAAATAATGTATGGAATTACTGTATGTACTTAAACAAAAAGGGTGAGATAACTGAATAAATACGTTTTATTTTAGATTCCTCATAGTAGCCACCCTTTGCTCTGATTACTGCTTTGCATTCTCTTGAGCTTCAAGAAGTAGTAACCTGAAATGGTTTTCCAACAGTCTTGAAGGAGTTCCCAGAGATGCTTAGTACTTGTTGGCCCTTTTGCCTTCACTCTGCGGTTCAGCTCACCCCAAATCATCTCGATTGGGTTCAGGTCCAGTGACTTTGGAGGCCAGGTTATTTCACAATTTTTGTAAAAGTACTACATAATTCCATATGTGCTCATTTACAGTTTTGATGCCTTCAGTGAGAATTTACAATGTAAACAGTCATGAAAATAAAGAAAACTCACTGAATGAGAAGGTGTGTCCAAACTTTTGGTTTGTATTGTATGTATATACAATTTTCTTCTGTATAATTGCATTTTTTGTACTGTATGTATATATACTTTTCTTCTGTATAATAGCAAATTTTGTACTGTATGTATATATAATTTTCTTCTGTATAATAGCAGATTATGTTTAAATTGTGGTCCAGTGACAAAATCCGCAATACACAATGTGGAGGTTGCTCCTCGCTTTAAAACCAGCTCCTCCTCAGCCTGACGTACACCTTCCACCATGCTTGTTTTTACTCCTCACATAATCTGTGAATCAGGCGTGCACAAAACTACTTTATCAACTAGACATATTGTTATCATCCCTAATGGTCATATCTCTTTAAAATGGTGTATTATGTTTCAGACTTTTTTGGCTGGAGTTGCGTGACTATGTGCAGTCATGAAAGCACAACCACCAGCAATGTTGCCAAAATAGTTACTTTGTCGCTGTATTCACAGAGTTTTTAGAAGCCTCTATTGACTCTTTTTCAAAAAAGCTACAAGCTGCAAATCTAGAAACTTTTAGGTGTTTTTGGAAACTTGTTTTTATAGACTTTTGTTGGGATTACTGTGGCTCAGGTCGTAGGATTATTTTCCTGTCATGGTGGGTTGCTATTTCAAATCCCCACTCCGTCTGTTTCGGTCGTTGCGTCCTTGGGCAAGATACTTCACCCCCTTACCTACTGGTCGTGGTCAGAAGGCCCAGTAGTGCCTGTGTCCGGCAGCTTTGCATCCGTGACCCAGGGCAGCTGTGGCTACAATGTGGTAGCTTTAGGGCTGGACAATAATTCGATATAATAAAAGTAAAAGTTTCCCCTCATTTTTTTCATTATTTCTATTATAATCATTAGGCTTCTTACTCCAAATGAGTCATTAACTCTGATCCACAAAGCTCTGTCAGCCACCCCTCTCTCCTTTCAAACCACAAAAAGGATGAAATTATTTGAGCTGAAACAGAATTTTTTGGTAGTCCCCAAGTGAACCATCACCGTAACTTCGCCGTGGTCAGATCATGTCACAAGAAGGGAGCAGTTATTCCGGATAAATGTTTCAGTGGCTCAGGTAAAGGTTTCGCCCCGTTTTGAACTGATCCTGGACAAACTAAAATACTAAACGTAGCAATAATAAACAAAGTATAATACTACGGTCAGCTGTCTTAAGCAGGACTCCCCTCTTCCAGCTCGATGCGCTGCAAATCTGTTACAGAGTGACACAGGAAACTTACCCAGGTCGCACTGCTAACAACGTCTGTGGCTTTTAAAATGTCCCCTCGTTTCTGCTCCCAGTTCTCAGAAGCAAAAAATGCTTTAAAAAACACCACAGGGTTGGATAGACCTGCTGGCTTCAGCTCTCAGTGGCTGGGCTGCAGTGTTTTGGGCTCTGTCTACACTCTGATAGTTAGCTTTAGCAAAGAGCTGAACCAGAGCTTAAGAGCTGAACTGAATTTGAATAGTTTTATCGATAAACTAAACCAAAGTTTTCAGCCATTAATATTATAAAGTGTCATAAAATGTTTAAAAGATTAAAAAGCATCAATATAAGCCTTTCATTTAAATTACTAACATAATTTAAAATATGTATAATACAATGGTTAATAATATTACTTTCATTTGTATTTACTGATGTTACTCAAGTCTCTTGATTTGTTTCTGTGTATTACAAATTCAGTTATGATAAAAAGAAGTGTTTAAAAAAATAATCAATTTAATTCTTTGTTAAAATTTGTTCACTGAAGAATAATCAAAATGACCGGGGGAGGCACCTAAAATATATATTTTACATTTTGTGATATTTATCAATAACCATCGATATTGATCAATATTCTATCCCTTTATCGATATGCTCTTTTTCTATATCGTCCAGCCCTAGGTAGCTTGCCACTATCAGTGTGTGAATGTGTGCATGAATGGGTGAATGACTGAAAGTATGCAAGGCCTTTACTATTTTGGAGATTTAGCGTGCTTACAGCTAGCCCTCTAACTGCAGCCCCTCTCATCCAGGTCGAGATGCAGTCAGAGCAGCTGTTAACCTAATTGCGCCTGAGGCACAAAAAAAAAACTGCCTTCTTCTGAACACCACCAAGACTAAGGAGCTGGTGGTTGACTTCAGGAGATTTAAACCACCAAGACAGCTAGTCTACATAGATGGGGAGGAAATTGAGACTGTGGAGTCCTACAGATACTTTGGGGTATTTCTAGATCAGAAACTGGAGTGGACCACCAACACAGATGCAGCATACAGGAAGGGACAGAGTCGTCTTCTTTTCCTCAGGCGTCTAAGGTCCTTTGATGTTTGCAGTGACATGCTGCAGATGTTTTACCACACAGTCATCAGTAGTGTGTGTAATGGCATTTAAGACTCTTAATAAAGATGAGAGAGATTCCTTTAAGCGTTTGGAGGTTTTAATAAAAGTTGAATTGATCATACAGGAGAACAGAACAGATCACAGTGAATGCTGAATGCTGCCCCCCTCCTACTCCTACTCCTACATCCAACTACCCTTCCAAGCTCAAATGAAAATAAGTCTTTATAAAGTTCAGCAACCTTGCCTCTATCACTTTGAAGACAAAACTATTAACCTCAGGGTGGGGATATCTCCGGATGAAGACATCTGACTCTTTAGCTGTGAATAAGTGACTTTTGACATATACAAAACAATGGCAATAGCTTGGGTTATATGTAACACAATAAGAGAAACTCTCAAAACTAAGTTTGTAAGAAGAATCAATATTTTCTCAGGCATTGGTGTCTCCTCTAACCTCGAACTCAACACCTGTTGTCTGGCTCCTCTGCTCTCAGTGTTAATAATACTAAAAGATTGATCATAATAATAAATGTTTCGATCACATGTGCTTTTATTTTAATTTTATTATTATTAATCTTTTTTCTTCTTTTTTTCTGCCAATCTCAGATGTATCTGTTAGTAGACGAGCACTTGAAAAATTGAATTTCCCCTTTTTTGGGGATGTCTGTCTGTCTGTCTGTCTGGATGTCTGTCTGTCTATCTATCTAAATAAAAGTAATAAAATTAGCATCAATGAACATGTTGAGCAGACAGCATTTGAAAACTTTTTTATTTTATTTTTATCAGTCTTCATGGTAAGATTTCTCTGACACAATGCCCCTATTCGGGCATTCTCCTGAATCTTGGCCACAAACTAAAAAGGAACAGTATTCATCTATTCATATTCAGCTGCAGAGAGTCTTATTAAAAATGCAGCATGGTTCATCTCAGCAAATCTGCGAGAAAAAGAAAAACCTTGGAGAGCATATTCTACCTGAATGCCTGGGGAGAAGAAATCATTCAGCCGGCTGCAATAAAATCAAAAAATATTTTTTTTCAAATATAAGTGCTAAAACCTGCTGAGATGCATCTCTTTTCCAATTGTGCCCAAGGCCTGATATAATATAACTTTCTCACAGCACAGTAAATAAATTGAATCAGAAATGATATTTTATATATTTTAATGCAACAGATGGTGTATGGACTTGGATTGTAGCACCACAGCACTGACAGCAAATGTTCTGTTTTGACGATCCCAAACGCGCAGTTTTTTTTTTGTTTGTTTTTTAGCACACTGTTTTAACTTATTAAAAATTTCTTAAGTTCTAAATTATGGCACAAATGTTACTTGGCTATGTACATGGTGATTAAAACAAAGAAATGAAATGCACACAAAAATGCAAACACAACGAAATGTAATCTATAGTGCATTGTTGCAATGCTTCTGTGGCAGTTTTCAGACTTTTCTGTTTGTTGAACCTTTTTGTAGTTTTGGTAGAGAAAAACATCACTTCTTTTTTTTGTGACGTTACAGCCATATACTGTAATAAATGTCATTAGGATTCATTGTGATAGACGGGAGCATCTTATTGCAAAGTCCAAGGAAACTTATACATAATTTTAAAGATGGTTAATTAATATTTGCAAACTGATGCTCATTTTACTTTGATGCCCATTAGTAAACCCCCCTTCAACTAATTACATTCAGACGTAATCTAATTTTGACCTGTGTAATTAATTAGCTCATATACAGCTGCTTTGAGAAGGACTCTGAGGTTTAATAGTGAATAATCAACATTTTTAAAACAGAGTTAAATAGCAGATATGTCAGGAATAAAATCGTTGATAAGTTTAATGCATGGTATGGTTTTAAACAAATATTCCAAGCCTTCAAGTTTACATAAAGCACTATTCAAATGTGTTGGCACAACTTAAAACCAACCAAGACATTGTCGTTCACCTGACCTGAAAGGCTGGGCAAGGAAAAAATTAATCACTGAAAGAGCATAGAGGTCCTTGACTGCAGAAATAAATAGCTGAGGTTGAAGATCCTGTCAATAGAACAATACTCATGTCATAAATCTCCCATCTACGTAAGAAAAATCAGTATGGGTACCAACAGCATCGCCAATCCCCAGGGGTGTGTTCTTTCCCCACTTCTATTCTCTCTTTACACAAATAACTGCACCGGATCAGTCGGGTAAACTATTGACATAACAGTTGACACAGCTGTCATTTTTCTGAACTAGGACAATGACACGTCTGTAGACAAACAGGAGGTGGATCGGCTGGTCCATTGTTGCTGTCTGGTTCAAGACTATGAAGATTATTGTGACTTCCAGAGAACACCCCTCACAGTTTCTCTGTCACCACTCTCAATGACACTGTCTACTGTGGATCACTTCCAGTTCCTACCAATCACCTTTTCTGGGGACCTAGGATGGTCCTCACACACTCACACACACACACAGTCTTTACAAGAAAGCCCAACTGAGACTTTAGTTCCTGCGGCAACTCAAACATACAAACTGCACAGGAGTTAAAGTCCTGTGTTTGCACATCAGCATCTGGTTTGGCTCATCCAAAAAAAAGTACGTCCAGACTGCAACAAACAATTATGACTGCAAACAGGATCATTGGGGCTGAGCATCCCTCCTTTTTAGGACTTGTGCTGGTCTATGATCATTAAAAGGACAGCTAACATATCGGCAGACCCCGCACAACCTGGACACAAACTGTTTGGCCTTTTATTTTTAGGTCAGTGCTCAGGGCTATTTTGCAAGAAACACCCACATCAGAGACATTTTTTTTTCTCCCGTGGCTGTCTCTCTGATAAATACAATGAACACTTTACACCTTAAGTAGTTACTCTATTGTGAAACAAAATTAGCATATTGCACTACCACAATCTGCCTTCCTTTTTTTCTTGTCTTTATATAAAATAGGCTGTACATACACATACATGTACGTTGTCTTCTTTGTATTAATAAGAAATTAATAATTTAATCAATGCATCGCCATGTGGACACAAACGGTGCTGCACGCGGCAAAATCCCATCATAATCGATTACGATAAACACCCGCAGCCAATCTTCCTCCACGTATGACCAACAAGTGGAGCTTTAATTTTCAATTCAATTCAGTTTATTTATATAGCGCCGTTTCACAACAGATGTCATCTCAAGGCACTTTACAAGAAGAGTTATTACAATACAATGTTTAATTTAAAAATTAGATACCCACAGAAGATTGTGTCGTGTAATTCTCAGCAATCCCTCACACTGAGCAAGCACGACGCGAGAGTGGAGAGGAAAAACTCCCTTTTAACAGGAAGAAACCTCCGGCAGAACCAGGCTCAGCACAAGCCGTCATCTGCCGAGACCGTCTGTGGTTTGGAGAATACAGAACAGAGACACAGAACAGAGACACAGAAAGAGCAACAGAACTGATGCAGAAGTTTGTTGCAGGACGTGGAGAACTTTCCGTCACTGCAATGCCATCTTAGTCAGGGTCGTCAAGCAGGGCGGGTCAGGAGCACCTACTGTAGGAAGAGACTAAGAGAAAACAGGTTAGCGCTTGAATTGACAGCACATCATGCAGTTGGGGAGAAGTAGGAGAGAAAGTAGGAACAGACCCTAATAATGTCCTCCAACAGCCTAAAGCAGCATAGCTACTAACATTAACCTGTCTCCTAGCTACTAGGAGACCTAGCTACTAACACTTTCTACCTGGCTTACATTAACCTATCTCTACCTAGCTACTCTACCTCTTCCTATCTCTTCCTAGCTTTTGACACTCTACCTGACTACTAACATTAACCTGTCTCCTAGCTACTAGGAGACCTAGCTACTAACACTCTCTACTTGGCTTACATTAATCTATCTCTACGTAGCTACTCTACCTCTTCATATCCCTTCCTAGCTTTTGACACTCTACCTAGCTACTAACATTAACCTATCTCTTCCTAGCTACCTGTCTAACCTGTCTCTAACTACCTATTAACATATCTCTAACTGTAAGCTTTGTCAAAGAGGAAAGTTTTAAGCCTAGTTTTAAAGATATACAAATTGTCTGCTTCACGAACCAACCCTGGGAGCCTGTTCCATAGGAGGGGAGCCTGATAGCTGAAAGATCTGCCACCCATTCTACTTTTAGAAATCCTAGGAACTACCAGTAAACCTGCAGTCTGAGAGCGAAGGGCCCTGTTAGGAACATATGGAACAATCAGGTCTCTTATGTATGATGGAGCTAGATTATTAAGAGCTTTATATGTCAGAAGGAGGATCTTGAATTCTATTCTAGATTTTACTGGGAGCCAGTGAAGAGAAGCTAAAACAGGGGAAATGTGATCTCTTCTTTTGATATTCATCAGAATCCTAGCAGCAGCATTTTGGACTAACGGAAGACTTTTAATTGTTTTCTGTGGACTACCTGATAATAAGAGTTACAGCAATCCAGTCTTGAAGTAATAAAGGCATGGACTAGTTTTTCAGCATCATTCCTGGACAGGATGGTTCTAATTTTTGCAAAATTCCTAAGGTGAAAAAAGGAAATTCTAGAGACTTCTTTAATGTGAGATCTAAATGACATATCTTGGTCAAAAATAACACAGAGGTTCTTTGCTTTATTACCGGAGGCTAATTTAATGCCGTCTAGGTGAAGGGGTTGACTTAAGTAGTTTCTTTTTCAGAGCTTCTGGTCCAAAGACGACAACTTCTGTTTTATCAGAATTCAGAAGCAAGAAGTTTAGAGTCATCCAAGTTTTTATGTCTTCCAGACATGCCTGTAGTCTACCTAACTGATTGGATTCATCAGGATTTATGGATAGATATAGCTGTGTATCATCAGCGTAACTATGGAATTTTATCCCATGCTGCCTAATTATTTTACCAATAGGAAGCATATATATAGTAAAAAGAATAGGCCCAAGCACTGAACCCTGTGGTACTCCGCAAGTAACTATTGAGGTTGACGATGATTTATCATTTACCTGAACAAACTGAAATCTGTTAGACAAATAAGATTTAAGCCAACCTAGTGCTGTTCCTATTATACCGACACTTTGAAGCCTTTCTATGAGAATATTGTGATCAACAGTGTCAAAGGCAGCACTGAGATCTAACAGGACCAGAATGGTCACCAGTCCATTGTCTGAGGCTATGAGAATATCATTAGTAACCTTCACCAGAGCTGTTTCAGTGCTATGATGAGCTCTAAAGCCTGACTGAAACTTCTCAAACAGCTCATTATTGTTTAAATGCTCACATATCTGGTGTGCAACTATTTTCTCAAGAATTTTAGATAAGAAGGGAAGATTAGATATCGGTCTATAGTTAATTAAGTCGTTTTGATCAAGAGATGGTTTCTTAAGTAGAGGTTTAATTACAGCTATCTTAAACTCCTGTGGTACATATCCATTGACTAAGGATAGATTCATTATATCTAAAATTGGAGCAGCGATCAGAGGGAAAACTTCTTTTAAGAGTTTAGTTGGGATTGGATCTAAATCGCAAGTTGAAGGTTTTGATGAAGCTAATAATTTTAGTACATCAGAAGGTTCGGCTGCATTAAAGCAGTTTAAGCGTTTATTAGGTTCAACCATTTTTGATGTTGCCTCATTAACTAGGGAGGAAGCAAGCATATTGGGAAGGTTCCCAATTATCTTATTTTTTATAGAGTCTATTTTATTTATAAAGAATTGCATGAAGTCATCACTACTAAGAGCTTGGGGAATGGTTGGCTCGATAGAGCTATGATCCTGTGTGAGTTTAGCAACTGTATTAAAAAGAAACCTAGGATTATTTTTATTCTCCTCGATTAAAGATGAATAATATGCTGTTCTAGCTGTTTGAAGGCTCTTTTTATATAGCAATAGACTATTTTTCCACACTAAATAGGAATCCTGTAAATGCGTGGAGCGGCATTTTCTCTCTAGTTTTCTAAAGTTCTTCTTCAGGGTATGTAGCTCTGAATTAAACCAGGGAGCTAATCTTCTAAGGCTGGCCACCTTCTTTTTCAGTGGGGCAACTTTGTCTATTGCCAGACGCAGGGAGGAATTAACGCTATAAACTAGAACGTCAAGTTGCTTTACCTTTGCTATGATCCACTGGATTCATATCAGTATGGTAATATTTGTGCCACTAACGTGACAATGCAGTGATCAATCTGTGTGAGACAGATTTGAGAGCACACACATGAACAAACAATAACGTCTTCTTTGCACTCGTGCGCGACTGTGTGTTCACTCAACCGTGTCTGCCATCGCGGTCTGTCTCTGCTCCTCAACTGTGTGTCTGCTGGCACGTGCGGCTCAGTGCTCTCAAAGTAGCTGACATAACGAAACAAAATGGGAGAACATCATAAATAAGGGCCTGCATTAAACTAGAGACCTGTCCAGCGTGGACCCAGCCTCTCCAATAATGCTGGGGATAGGCACCCGCGACCCTGCAGAGGATGGACGGGTACAAATAATAGATGGATGGATAATAAAATTAACTCTCTAGTCTAAGATAATTTAGGTAAGCATACAAATATAATTAATAACTTTTTGCAGTTTTTTCTTAAACAGATATGTGACGTGTAAAAACTGCTTCTGTCTCATTTATAATAGCCTGTATCCATTAATAGTGTATACATTTACTTTAGATTTCTGGAGAAAGACCTAGATAAAAACACAAACAGCCTTCATCTGACTTGTTTTCTTCCATCTATCAACTATTGTTGAAAAAGAATACAAGAACACTATTAAGCCTAGTTTATACTACTCCATTTTGACGGAAGCGGATTGACGCAGCGCCATTGTCCGTCGAAGGACTGAGTCGAGCCCTATATTCTAACTATAATGCTCAAGGTTTTACATCTGAATTACATCTGAAAACTACTAAACCAAACAGTAATTTAGTTCAGGCGATCTTTCTTCATTTGCTTCTGTTGGTCCCCCCTTTTTCTTCCTTATTTGATTCTCTTTTTTTTCCCACTCCACCAGTGAACTCACCCAATTTTTTTACCCATTTATAATTAGATTGTAACAAACACCACGCAAATGCTATCACTAATACACTATTCCTCTATTGCTGTTCTCTCTGTCCCTTTTCTCTAGATGTTGTCTCTCCTCCATTTCATCACTCGGTCTTCTCTCATTGGCATTGTCATGGTTAGTCTGTTTGCCTCAGTCAATAATGTCATAATGATGAACGAGCATATAAAGTAAAGGAAGGCTTCTTCTGCTTAGTATGTCCTCAATAATGCATGTCATTTTTGAATTTGCTTCTATCTATACTCTAATAGGTATTATAGTAGTTGGAATCAAAGGACCTTTCTTATTAACTATCTACAACACAATATTAGAATATTTAATTGTTACCAGTTCACATGCCTATTGATTATATTGGTACTTCTGCTAGAGCTGCAGCTATATCTCCTCTCTTTAGATCATGTCTGCTACCCTCTACAAAAATCATGACATCAGAAGAGTAAAAAGTATGATTAGTAAACTAATAATACCAAACACAAACTGAATATCAGTATCTAAACAACTGGGCTACATCAAGTCATAATGCATCAAGAGTGTTACAACAGTGTTGTAACACACTTGGTTGGCAATCTCCAGTACAAACTTAAATAACTAATCAATTTCCATGTTTGATTGTAACACCTCTGCTGCCGCTGGCACTGTCTCTGTCTGGAGCTCATCTTTGCTTTCTTCTACAAAAAAATTTAATGAAAACTAAATGTGCAAAAAACATACAGAAAACAGGCCGAATCTTTGGTGATGCAATAATGTATTACAAACGAGCGGACAATAAGTTTGCTACCAACAGGACAGCTAAAGAAAATTAAGCATCATAAGCCAGTGTTTGCCTTTGTCAATCACTCCATTTTCAAAGATAAATTCTTTACCTTGGCATCTCTCTAGAAAAAGCCAGTAAACAGAGTTGCAACAGTTTCTTGTTCCTATCTTTTCTATGATCTATTGATTTCTGTTAGTCTTAGAAATGTAGCTAATTGTAATTTATCTTTTTGTTTTTGCACTGTCTGCATTTGTACAGAGTTGCCACGTTAGGAGAGGGGAGGGGCCCTGTGTCAGTGACTGACTATGGCAGCCATAGTATGGCAAGGCATTAACATACGGCATGGATGTTAATACTAATACTATTGAACGGCTTAAAACAGCCGTATAATTCAGTGTTTGATTCCCACTCCTTTTTGTATTAGTCAGGTTTAAACTCAGACGTGATCACACAGACTAGATAAGTGAGGAAGTGACGGGGGCTGAGTGAATTTAGTGTGCAGTCGTTTATTTTAGACAAAATATTTTACATCGAAGCACAGGCTGGAACAGGCGGCACAACAACTCAGCGGGGTTAATTTCTGCTCCGTCTAAGCAGGAACTGGGCGGGCACAGCTGTTGAGCTGGAAACGTTCTGGCTCATACGTGCTCCACGTTAGAGTCTAAGTATCCAATAACACCATAAAAAGTCACTTTATTTATATTTATAGTCACATTTTTCTGGAAACAGTCCATAAATGAGTCTAAATACTTGCTAGATACAGCTACAGTTACTGTTTTAGCAGTGCTTTCCCCCTCTGTATGTCACCTGACTGTGCATAGTCACGTGACTCAAACATCCGAGGCTTGACTGTAAACATTCGGGGCTGAAGCCCCACAAAATCCGCTGATGATGCCACTGTCAACATTGACTGCTTTTCTTAATGCTGCCTTCTTTTTTTTTTATGTACTATCTGAAAAGTTCCTTCTGTAAGGACATCCTAATTATGAACTAAGGAGAAAGCTCTTCTCTGTTCTGGTAAATGCTTTTGAATTGACTTTTTAGAAGTGTTTTATATACAGTGGTCTGTGCACTCCTTACCTCACTAGATGTCATTTACTGATGCACTTGTCCCTGAGTGTTTTTTTTCATTTGGACAAGCTTTGAGGATGTTGAAAGAGTTAATGTCCCTGCAAAGGCTTATGAGCTTGAAACTCTTCAGTCAGTCAAAATTGAAGAAGCACTTCAGATGACTGGTGAAAAGCTTAAAAGAACCAGGAAAATAAATTGCAGTTACCTTCAGAAACTTAGAAGTAAACTCGTGCTATTTGGCTTTATGGAGTGTGGCGCCAAATAGATGCTCAGAGTTGCTGGTGTGGAAAAATAAATGACTTGGACCTTTTTATATCCATGCAGAGTTTACCCTAAAAACAATTTTCAGCCTGCGGCCCGTGGTGCTAGTCGGGGGGGGGGGGGGGGTCGGGGGGTGTGGGTGGTTGTCTAGTGATTGTGGTACACCGATAACTATTGGTACTGCTACGGCCAATTAATCATAGACAGAGTCATAGACTGCTCATCTATTCCTTTGAAACATTAAATTAAAAAAATATCTGCTCCTAACTTTCTTCTTCAAAGTCAATACTCCGTATAAAAGCTACATTTTTGATTACAATACTTCAAATAAAGAACCGTCCAAACGGTGTAGTCCGATTCTCAGTCACATAATCTGGGTAGCTTAGTTAAGCTTCTCATACTCCACTTTGGTTCGTTTCTAGCCATTCTAAGGTTTTACACATGCTTTTCAAAAGTCTGATTTCAGACGGACTAAGGTAATAATTCAACTTTCTCTTGCTGCATATAAGTGTACTGACTGTCCTTGAGATAAAGACATACTCATGGTAGAGCAGATGCAAGGGAGGTTTTTGAAGGATTTTTGGAAGAGTTTGTATTATTGGCTTTCACATTTGTTATAATTTTATTTTAGTGTTATTTCATTTGTTTTTGGTGTTTTTTATCTCCAAATTCTTCAAAAATCTTAAACACTCATTTTCCCATTTCAAATGTATTTGTTTTTAGTTGGAGTGATGACTGATTACTAGCTTTAGTAAAATCTGCATTCCACGGTCATGATCTGTTTGCGGACCAGAAATGCCAGAAGAGCTGGCTACATATAACATAAGAAACATTAAGTTATGCACTCTGTATTTTTAGTTTTAGGAAAATACAGTAGTTATCATTTCAGCCATGTTTTCATACTCTTTCATCTAATGCAATAGTTTTAGGAGTAATAAATGGACTTCATAGGCAAAACCTAGAATCTGTTAAGAATTCATTGCCTGGACTTCCTGAATTATTGATGCTAAGTGAGGTTCCGAGGTTTAGTTTAGCATTCATTAGTCTTGAGAATACTCAGGCAAGAAGTCTTGAAGTCCAGTGAACCTCAATCAAATGTAATTATCCTGGATTGGAGGCAGTTTTTTTCAGTTTATGTGCTGCTGTATCTACAAACCATATATATATATATATATATATATGGCTTTCAGTAATTGCATACCTATTTTTTTATACAACTTTTTTTTCTTTGTCCTTTTGATGTCTTGAATGTTTCTGAATCTATTTCTCTCCCACTGCCGATTCTTTTCTTTCACTTAATTTTTGTCTGCTTCTACCCTCATATTTTGTTCTTAGTGTTTTTTCGGTTGATATTTGTGATATTGATGGGGGGTTTTCTGCAGCATGCTGGAAGTTAAATACACTATGCTCTTTATTGATCCTTTGCTGATCCTTTGCAAGGCAATTAAAAGTATGTATTAACAGAAGAAAAAGACTGAAAGAAAATCATTGCCCTTACTGCTTGATCCGTAGGCATGTGCCACATTAGATGAATGTTGGTGGGGCTGGGGGTTGTTTGATTTATATATAGAAAATAATAAATTTAATGTATTAAACATGTGCGTTAAAACTAAATATCAGTTTCATGTATTTAAATTGTCTTTCTTAATCTTGAATTATCGATTGTATTATTTGCTGCCTGGCTTTTGCGCAGTGTGTTGAACATGATGTGGGAAGAAACAGAAGCTGAATTTTATGGACAAAGATCATTTTAGGCCATCTTGTCTCTAGGATTCCAATCATGTGAGGCATTGGAGTGCATCAGCTTTTCGCAACAGCATATTCGGCCACTGGATTGGGAATACGGCTGCCTACTATGGAAATAAGCTATTGACATCTTCTCACATCTCTCCTTGTGTGCATGCAAAGACGTGCTTTGGACCTGATTTGTTCCCACAACAGCCTAATGGCCCCATCCACTGAATGTTATCCATCATTCTTTCTGCAGACATTTATCATAAAAATTGTTCCTTTTATCCATATTTTGCCCCGAGACTGCTCATTATTACTGCAGAATTGTGAACAAGAATTGAATGAGTTTCGCATGTTTGCTGTTTCTTGCAATCTGTGCTTTTTGGGCCATGTGGGTACTAATACTCTCTAAGTTAAAATTAACCATTCTCATGACTTCAGACACCTACTTTGTGACTGACAGAACTGCAGGAGTGCCTAGAGGTCAGGTCACTTGCAGCTCTTCTACCATTTGGCGACATCTGGAATCTCCTCTAAGGAAATGTCACTATTGATTTGTGTCAAACGTGATAACACTGCATCATCAATGGTCTGGAAAATACAATCTTTTAGAAAAATGAATATTTTGTAGTTGATTAGTTCCAATTTCCTCTTCAGTATGATCTTGCTTCTATATGTGAAATGTTGAACCAGCATCTGAACACTGTGAATGCAATTGTTGTAAATCTGCTCAACATTTGGCAAATATGACCTTTCTGATGTTTATGTAGAGCTCACTATGAGTCAGATGGTGATGGCCTTTTGAGAACAGCTCCATACTTTAAGAAGAGCATCAGATAACATCAAAGTCCAAGAGGGAGAGTTTTCCTCTCTTTTATTTCATGCTGTATGTTTCAGGGCTGATAGACCTTTATTTATTTTGGTTCTTTCAGGTTACATCAATTTGATAATATAAATGAATATTTATATTTATAAAATATAATAGCTCTGAGTTTAAAGTTCACCTTCACGGAAAATCCTGAAAAACTGAGTTTTCTTTCATTAAAATCAGTCACTCTGTGTTCTGAAAACAGGCTTCATATGAAAATTATACATACTCCAATCCCAGAATCATTCACATAAAGAAAAGAGACCAGAAAACGCCTGAGTTTGAAAAAGCCCAACAACCATACGTCATAATGCTAACTTAACAGTCATGGCCTCACCTACCTAGCTTTGGTCCGGCCACAAGACCATTGTGTTTGGCAAGGTGAAAGCCAAGCCTCTTGCATCTGCTAGAGGCCACAGACCTTACAGTATTGGCATTGCCTCGAGGTTGACATTAAAAGAAGGATCTGTTCCATCACAACTGTAGAACACCAGCTCCCAGGCTGTAAATAGTGTTTCACTTTTCACCCAGTGTTTTACTTTTCAAGTATTGTGTTAAAACACGCCATGACTATGAAATGTACTTACTCGGCTAACAGCTAATGTCTTTGACCACATCCACCCAGAGATGTGTTTTTTAACTATCCTCAAATGTAACAGATGCCTCCAACCACAAATTATAATATTAGCAGCTGAATCTGCCACTGGTTAAAACTCCTGGTCCTCTGTAGCTGTCGTAAGCGTGGCAGTGCCGGCGCTCGTTCCGAACAGACTATGAGCTCAAATCAGACAAGACAAGACAACTTGCTGGATTTAAGCATACTACTAAGCGGAGGACAATACATTACCAAGGAGTAACTCATAGTGATAGGGGTTTTTAGGTTTAAAATGTGGACATTGGGCCTGATTTATCAACGGTTTGCGATTGTTAAAACCCGCACAGCATCACTATAACAGGCTCTGGCTGATCTATAAACACGGCGCAGAGCGCATTGCGCCTGTTAAACATACAGCAAGAGGCACGCAATCCATTTAGCGCTTTTGCCATTGATGATTATGCAATCTGGGCATTTCTGTAAGAAGAGGCAAAATATTGGGAGGAGAGTAATGTAGGCTAAGAAGTAGGCATTCCAGACGCAGTGTGATTTACTATGATTTACTAAGCATAAAAATGTTTGCGGGAGCTATTTTAGCGTCTATTTGTAGCACTTCTGAAAAGCATGTCTTAATTTTGCGCTACCACATTCAACACCCACCCCTGTGCACCACACCGGCCTCAACTGCTCCTCCCCTCTCTGCCTTATCCACAACATCCTGATGTGCAGCTGGTCCCTGTTCCTATAAACTCAATCCTGATTTCAACAGTAAATCACATATTGGACTTGGACCTTGTACCACTTCATTCATACCTGTTATTATCAGCAGAGAGCAAACAAATAATCATAAACTGAAAGAATGCAACCCAAATACTCTTCAACGGTTACTAAAAATCCTACCTCCAGTAAATCACACAGTCACTCTAACACCAACCACTATTAATATGGGTCTTTTAAATGTGGCTCTCAGCTCTCTTTTCTCAGGGTCCAACAGTCTGAAACTCAGAGGGGATTATAGTTATAATAGTTGAGACTTATCTAATTGAGAATATGTGGTAAGAATTAACAAGGTTTTGACTAAGGAGGGCTAAATACAAGTTTACCTCTACTTTTGACAATTTCTATTTGCAAAAATTTACAAACCTTTAATCCTTTTCATTCCTCCTAACAAACATGCTTCTCTTTTGCTCAACCATGTTAAATCTCAACAAAATAGACTTATGGTTGTAACCTGACAACATGTGAAATGTTGAATGGGTGCTTATAATTTTGCAAGGCGTTGCAAGCTCTTGCTTAAGTTATTCAGTCCACATTGTTTGTAATTATTAAGAAATATACCTAAGGTCTACGGCTTGTATACGTGTTTTCATTTATAACCTGTTCTACATTCAATCTATAAAAATGAATGAGGCCTATTTTTGAGTGTGCCAGGAAAATTAAAAAAAAACGGTGGATTCAAATGCAATAGTAGCTTAATTTAAAGTTTGCAGCATGCTGTCAGAAAGTAAATAGAGCAAAGACATTCCACAATTTTGAGTTATTTTTGCCCTTGGTGCAGTTCTGGCTCAGAGGACCTTAAATATCAACCGTTTGTCAGATCGCAAAGCAAACAACTGACAACAAACAACTCTAGTTCCACTCTAGTTGCCACTCTTTCCCTGATGCAGCTCAGTAATAAGTAGACACGCAACATTCATTGCAACACCTATTTTTGTGTCACTTAAGCCGTGTTTCCACTGAGCAAAGCTGAGCAGCATGCTATTGTGTGGTTCTGACTTTTCAAGAGAGTATTTCCACCCCAACTGAACTCTCCGTGAGCAGACGGGGTTTACCCTGAATGGTCTTACAGCAAATCTGGAGCAACGAGGAAATTGGTGACATACGAACACAAAGAAGAGGAGAAAGAAACAGGACAACACCACCATGGAGTCCATGATGTTGTTGTCCATCCAGCAGCTCATGGTTTTTATATTTTCAATACAAGGCTCTGTGCAGCGAAGAGATTAAAGCCTTGTTTCCACTGAGCAAATTGGTGTAATTTGATGCAATCTTTCTGCTTTTTTGCCTGTTTCCATTACAAAAGTGGCCCATTCTACAGGTCCATAACAATCCATTAATGGTCCCCTTTCAGTTGTAGGTCCATAGGACAATGGTCCGGCACTGTAAGGGTGGAGCTACTGGCGTCACACAACACAGTCCTGTGATTGTGGAAAACGGAAAAACTACCACAACATGAAAGACACGCATGAGACATAAACACCATCTTTCCTAATCATGCATGAAATATGTTTCCCTTCGTCACGTCTTTTATTGCGTCACGATTCTCTCTTTACTAGTATGACGGTGCATTGTAACACTGCTCACCCAGTGAGAGTCCAGTTGGTGGTGGAAACGCTCTTCTGAATACGCCGGACTATAAAATTGAGCACAGGACCACACTGCGCTGCACTGATCCTCACAGTGGAAACGAGGCTTATTAGTCAATGTGCCATGAGGTGAGATGAAACAACAGCACTTTAGTGTTTATGTCTCGTGCTTGTCGCCAGCAGTGTTGTTTTTCTATCTTCCAATCAAAGGACTTTGTGACACCAGTACCTCCACCCTAACTGTACCGGACCATTGTCCCATGGACCTACAATTGAAGGGGGGGCAATTAATGGACCCTGTTGTATTGGCCACTTTTACAATGGAAACAGAAAAAAGGGCAAATCGCACCAAAACTGCACAGTTTGTTTGTTTGTTTGTTTGTTTGTTTGTTTGTTTGTTTCTTTCTTTCTTTCTTTCTTTCTTTCTTTCTTTCTTTCTTTCTTTCCTTCATTCCTTCTTTATTTCTTTCTTTCACCTTTTAAATCATTCGTGTACAGTCTTTTTATTTCATTAAAAATAACCTGAGGCATATTTGTCTTCAATAGCATTGCTATAAGACCTTTTAAGACTGGTAGGAGTATTGATTGGATGGTTGTACTGCCATGATTATCAATATGGTGCACAAAGGTGATTTTGAACAAGCAGAAGGACACAGGAATGATGGAGATGGAGGAAGGAGGGCAGTATAACAGGATTTTTCCCTTTCCCCCTTTTTCTCCCTCGTAGTTAGATGATTAATCGAAAGCCATTAGTGTGGAGTCAAGGCCAGTGAATTCAGTTTTAATTAGTTTCTTTTTTTCCCTCATTCTCCTGTGCTTTGACACAATGTATGCATTATCTGCACAGTGAGAAATTGGCAGAGTGCTTATCTGATTTTGCTTTCAGTGTCTTTTAGCAGCTGATGCTGTTCACTGCAGTATCAGGAGGCTTATACCTTACCTAGGGTCTTAAGAATGGTTGCTTTAGAAGTTGCTCTATCAAACATACACTCACATACAGTCACCAATTTAGCAACAAAAGCAGAAGGACATTCAGAGGTGATGTGGTGGTGTTCTGACAAACATCTGCTCTTGAGACAGGATATGTTGAGAGATGGACATGCTGAGATTTAAAGTAATTTCTCGCCTCGCCAGACCTCAAGGATCAATGCAATATTTTTTATTAGCTAGATAAGGGATTTATCTAGCTAATATCTAGGATTTATCTAGCTTATCTAGCACGTCACACTTTTTAGATTTTTATTTGTAAGAACCTTTGAAGACGATTTATCTCTATCTTTTCACTTCTATAACTTAAAAGTCTTGTATTTAAATGAAGAATATGACTTTGGACTGGAAATGAAGTCATACTTCTTATTTAAAATATATTTTTTAAGTCATTGTGTAGCAAAGTGGTTAGTGCAGGTGCTTGGTGTTCAGAGACCTAGGTCTTGTCTTGGGTTCGAAGCCCATCCCCTGTTGAGTGTTTTTTGTGCCTCCATTTACAATCCACCGTCAAATATTGTAGCCATGGTCATGTTGGACTGCTTAACAATTTTACTTTAAACTAATTCAATTTCGTGGAACCTGTTGACAAAATAAATTTAACTAAAGTCACCATTTATTTTTTTGAGTTTAAAGTGCACAGCCATGTATGGTAGGTGCATAGTTGTGCCATACTAAAGGAGCTCGGCATTTCGTTGAACTGGGTTTTATTTAGGCATTTATATCAGAAAAAAGGGAGCTGAGCACTGATGGATGCTACACTTTTTAAAATGTCCGATTCTGAAAAAAGATAATTTTTGTTCTTCTTTACAATTATTCCATTTCTTTATTCTATCAGTTAAAGTGCCAACAAAATACATTTCAGTTTTGGGTAATAACCTGCCGAATTATGAAAATGTGTAGGGGGTGTGATATATTTTGCAAGTCGCTGTTCCTATTTAACTTTTGAAATGTTAAACTTGTGTAAGTAATCAAATGTGGTAGTCCCCAATGAGAGCATGCTGTAGGGTAATTAAACTTTATTACACTGTACACACCTTATCACCATATGCTTTGCAAATGCTCAAGCAACCAATGTATTTTTTCTGTAATATGTTGAGTTATTTTTCACAATGCTGTCTGTTTTCATTAGTCTTCTGGCCTGATATTGCATCACACCTCTGAGCTCTAAAATACTGCAGTCGTTTTGTTGTAACAGTCATTTCAGTCAGGTTCTGCAGATTTTAAATTGACATAAAGGACAGCTTGTGGGATTGAAGAGTTTTCCAATGTAAATGTACAGAGCCAAAGACCAAAATGACAGACTTCTTTTTATCTCTTCCCGCCGGTCTTTTGTTCTTGTTTTGTGTTGTCATGAGAACTACAGGGTTTATCTGGACTTGTTTGTGAAGATAACAGGATTCCTCCCAGAGCTGTTTTCTGTTTACAGTCCTGTGAATAGATTTCCCACAGAAAAGTCCAGCAGCTAATTGGTTCAATGACAAAGATGGATCTATGCATGTTGTCAGTGTCAGTGCAGCCTGTATTGTCCATGTATAAGCTCATTTTATAATGTTTGAAGTCTGAACATTTCATTTTCATAGCTGACTTTTACTGATGCTGCAACCACTTCAATTATACCAGAAGTGGACAGCTAGGCTTTGCCAACCTTTGGGTTTTTATTGAACCTCACCCCTATCTGACTGCTAATCTTTTATTTAATAAAACAGTCTTTGCTGTGGCATTTACATACTCTCTCCCTAGTCAATTATGCTCATGGAGTTGTGGTTATTATCATCAGGCCAATAATGGAGATTAGCCAAAGTCACCTCAGCTATTCAGGCTCTGACTCTTATGTTGTTTTACTTTTGGAAGGTCATCGATTGCCCTGATCCATTTTCACAGTACGCGAGCAGTCTCACATCTCTGTCCCTTGTGTTCCTCTAGACCTGCGGGAGATAGTGTTTGTCGTCCAGAGTCAAAGCAACTCCTTCCATGTGAGGCAGGCAGAAAATCAGAGAGATGATTTATTGAAGCAGGCACATGGCCTCACAGAGGTAAGACTGAAATACACTTTCACTCTTATAGTTTGACACAGAAACAACACATATAATGTAAATATGTTGAAATCGACCTTTGCTGTCATAAAATTAAACATCTCACTGAATCTAAATATTTATGCCCTATGCTGCCATCACTGTTTCACTAAATCTATCAACTATCTATGTAATTCCATCACTAATTCTAAGAATTATTTACATGTCATATATTTACTTGAACTGAAAACAAATAATTTTGCCATCTGTGACAATATAAAGAAATACTCCTAGAGTTTAATTGAAAATATAACATGGAGAATTATTTATGTCCTCTATGGCTCCTACTTGTAAAGCACATGTAAGTCTTAAATATGAAAGCGCAGTTTAAAATATTTAGCAGTTTCAGCTCGTTGTGACATGTGGTTACTTATAATTTTATATAATTAGGAAATCTTGAGCAGTAGTCTGAAGGGGACTGAGGACACTGCATCTAAAAGTGTGACCCCCTAAATTGTTTCCACCTTCTGAGTACATTGAGTGGGACATTCACAAATATTTCATTGTTCTTTTTTAACACTAAATAAGGTGCCTGTCAGGGAAGAAATCTCTGCTTCTATGTTTCGGTTGTGTGATCTGTTTGGTTTGCTCACAATATACTAATTGGACTTAGTCTCCCAGAATCCCTTGTGCCAGGTTGGAGGCCATTTCATGACCCCAACAGCTTCCCATTGGTCAGTTGGTCAGTGGTAGCAGTGATGATGTCACTGATTTGATAAAAACCCTCTTCTCCCTTCCGCCTTCACCATTCCAGCATTGCTATGATGCAGTATTGGAGACTAATTCAAATATCCGCTAGTGATCCAATCCCATCTTGATTCTACTGGCTGGTCAGGAGGAAATCCTCTGAAACTGTCCCGGGGAGGTTTTTTCTGTGCACTATCCAGTCCAAGCTGAAAAGCTGTCTGTGAGCCGGTTTTTCTCCCAACGAGCGCATCCGAGCAGGTGCAGTCCTGAACTTGCTCTAAACTCCATCCTATCTCTTCTGCACATTGAGTTGGACGAATTAATCTGCTCAAGAGCTTAACACAGTTTTCTTCAACTCACTTGTCACCTGATCATGGACTGAAGACTCTTCAAAAGTAGGAACATTCAAATTTCCTAAGGAATTAATCTTAGCAAGAGAATGTCCACCACTTTCCTCGTCTTTCCAGAGTGACCTCGCCCCAAAGCACCGCTTGTGGAAATCAAACAATCAAACAGCAAAACACAAGGCAAGCAAAACACTGTTTCTACTTACAGATAAAAGAAAAATAAGTAACTTAACATCAAACAGAACTAATAACCAATTTCAGCAGAAAGCAAATACACATATCTAGATCACCTTGTTGGTAAAGGCGCCTGGCTGTCTCCTCTTCCCCCCGCATACGCCCACTATTTATGCATGTGAAGTTGGGTCCTCCTGTGATGTCAGTTAGTTTTGATTCTGCCTTCTGCATACCATTTATCGTCTCCCCGATAGAATAGATAGATCCATTTAGAACCGTAGCATAGTTTCATTTCAACTAGATTGAATTTATTTGTGACTGCTTGTGATAAGAGTTAAGCAATCTGTAATAAATTCCTTAAACTTGAGACAAAATCTCTGTGCTTCTTTTTGTGTTGCTTGATTCAATACAAAGGTAGAATAATTCATCTTTAGGATAAACACTGATTGTCTGGTATAATTAATATTGTTTCTTATATTGATTAAGAAGCTGGTGCCCCGGTTTGCTCATTTTGTCTCTGGCAATTCGAGTTTCATTAATAATTATCCCAGTATTAGGTTATTGGTATAATTATTCCAAATTATTATCAACCAGACAACTATAACTTCTTCTATCCCCAACAGGTCTAATTGGGAAGTTTTGTTACGGTGTCAGCTTAGTTCATATTTTTCTTTTTTTTTTAAGGTTTTGTGGCTGTAATGGCCTTTATTTGAAAGTGGATAGCACAGAAACGGGGGGAGAGCTGGGGGATGACATGCAGCAAAGGTCCACAAGAGCAGGACTCAAACTTGGGATGACCAGGTCGAGGGCTGAGGCCTCTGCACATTGGGAGCCCCAACTAAAGTATATGCAACATGACACCCAGAGTTTATTTTTGTTTTAGAAGGAGCACAGAGGATTTTTACTAGTCAAAATGATTTTTTTTATTATTTTTTTTACTTCAGCTGTATTAAATTATGTCTTAGAGATTACTTTGTAGCACTTTATATTATATCTTGTGCTTTTTGGGCACCAAAAGTGTTAGTATCAAATATTTTGACCATGTGGATTTGGGTGTGTTGTGATATGTATTTAGAATTTCTTAAAAATAACTTAGTGATGAAGAATAAGAGCGATCACAGAAATAAATAAAAAATCTATAATTGCTCACAATGTGAAAGAAGGCGGTTGCAAGCAGCATTTAAGCAGATTGAAAGAACATAATGATGATATAACTTTCACAACCAAGTTTTGTTCTGTCCTTTTTTTCTATAATTAAAGTCAACCTTATGCTGTTGTCACGAAATATGAGAAATGTTAGGATGGTAAAGCACTAAATGAGTAGAGTACCTGATTAGGGACGTGAAATTGTACAGAATTATAAGTATTAATATCTCTGAATCTCTTCCACCCATAACAGATGAAGATTATGTGATAGCTGGTTATTTAACAGCAGAAACATATGTACTCTGTGTCTGCCGACCGTCTGTGTTTTTGCCATCCAGCATTCTGCCTTCTGGGAAGATTCACGTCACAGTTATGAAGTATATCTGTCATTTTAGCGAAGGTACTCATCCACAGAGAGACTGGGAGGGAATGAGATGACACTTTACACTTTTGTTTATATCTGTTGTGCCAAAAAGATTGTTTTAACATATGCATTTGATATATCAGTTGGGTTACAGACATTTTTAGAAACATATAACTGTCATACACATTTTACATATTTTAGGTTTTTTAGCCATTAAGGTCTTTATAATCATCATCTTAATTGTAAAGCACTTGGTGTGGCGGTCATTGCAAGGTTCTTCTCACTCTTTACCAGAGCCATGTCAACAAGTCTGTGTTTCAAACAATGTGGTATAGCCGAAAGATGTTGTAACTTTCTTGGATATTTTTTCAGTCTGTTTTTAGATGAGGAGACATGGACATTTTTAGAGATTTTTAAAATATTTAATTTACAATTAACATAGTCTGATTGTTAATAAAACTCACATATATTAATTAGCAAGTGTAAGCAGCATTAGGTGTAGAGTTCGAAACAAGCAGTGGTCAAACAGATCAGCCTGGATCAGCCTTTGCACTGGCTTGCTGCTTGACGACTGGACTGTGTTGTAATTAACCACAGGGCCAGACTCTGCTGCTTTGTTTTTCGATTCCTGCCAACAGAAGCGCACTTTGACAATCCTGCCATACTTTCCCTGTCTGTTCAACAGAAAATTGTGCTCAAACATATTCCTCTCATTTGCAGGCAATTGCGAGCTCCGTCTTTTTTGTGAAACATATTTTGCTTGTTTTCACATCTCTCTCTGCTTTAGAAGTTCAGCCTGTATTTTGAGAGCAGACAGTAACAGAGAGCAGTAACAAGAATTTACATCAGTGAGCTGTTAATCTCACGTCCATGACAAACAAAGTAATGATAAATTACTATTATCATTCCATATTATGCCACGAGTCCGTGCTCACAGTTGAATAAAACGAGGAGACGAGTTAGTAATTCATGCCCACTGTTTAATAAACTGAGGAAATAGATTAGTAATGACTAATTATTGCCGGGGTCCGTACGTTAAGCCCACAATGAGGATGGAACCATAGGAGCCATACCATTGGCTGAAAGCGATAAGCTGGGTAAGTAATTAATGTGATTGACAGGTTCCTTAGCCAATGGTGACATTAGTTGTCCGTGCACGTTAGGTGAGTCTCAGAACTCACCACACAGAATTCTCTCACGAATGTAGAGAGGTTCACAAATGAGAAGTGGTGGATTCATGCACATTCAGAAATTTGTGAATTTATATTACAAGTGTTTCTGAAAATTATATTTGTGAACCTCTGCGTGTGCATTTGTGAAACAGACCATGTGCATTTCCGAATCAGCATATGCATTCGTGAAACCCTGCGTTATTTTATTCATTATTAGACTTTCTCGACTCCATAAGATTTTATCAATATATTTATGGAAAACGAAAAATCCATATTTTTGTTATAAACAAATGAAACCTTTAACGTACAACATCTCTAAACTTTGCAATACTTCTGTTTTAAAGCTGTGTATCTGAGCTCCTTTGAGGGCAGTGTTGTGAAACGGATAATAAACCGGTACAGTTTGGTTCCCAATTCGGGTCGTACTCAATCTCGCATTGGAGCTTCAGACTGTTGATTACATGATTTTAAATAACAGGCTACATGACATGGTTGATACATCCAGCTGCATAGTGATCCTGGCAGAACCTATAGCATTTGTGTGTTTGTATCAAGAAGATCACGCCTGAGACTGGAAGCCGACAATATGTAGGTACAACTGGGTTGAGTTCTGGGACCAACTAGTCTTATACATTCTTCCCTTAGGACTTAAAAAATAAACATGCCTGGATATTTTTCCACATTATTTATACAGAATTGGACTGAACAGCTGTATTAGTTGTTTAGGCTTAATACAAAAGGTGTCATTTTTGATTAAATATCTTCTCTGCATCAGTATTTATATAGCGAATACATTTAATCACTTAAGAAATGACTGAAATCTTTATTATTCCCACTGATCACTGTAGTTTTTAGTAATGGAATATCTCACTATGTCTGTTTTTATTTCTATCAATCTTTTTTAAGATAATATTTTCACCAAATCATTTTGGAATCACTATTTTTCATTTCCATCTCAGGTTGGATGCAGATAAGATTTTTGAAAAGAAATGTGTGAAATAAATCTATTTAACTCTCATTATTAGTTTATGTTTTGAATTAATGTCACTTTCAGAATCACAATGTTGATTCAGTTATTCTTTTAATGCATTTAGCTTTCTTTACTGTCAATTTGTTTTGCTTTTAAGTGTGACAGGAATTCAAGTCAGTGTTACAGTAACTATATATGTAAAAATGTGTTTCTGTTAAAGAAAAACAAAATGCGAAAATATTTAGTTGGACATTATCTCTTTGTATCTGTTAGATTTGCAGAGCTACAGGTGTACTTTTCTCAGAAGGACTCACGTCTACAAAATAAATAGCTCCAATTTCTATTTTTGCAATGTGTTTTCAGCCAGTGACCCATGCCTAACTGGATGAAGCATCTTTGTCTTCACACAGTTAAGATTTATTCTCCTTTTGTTGATCTCATAACTCTGATTTGCCCACAAGCAATCTTTTCATTTAGAGCATGCTCTGCTTTCATAAATGGTCTACAAAACAATATCCGTGAAGAGCAGTATTGATACTTGTGAAAATATTGACACTAACACTTAATTGGTTGGTATGACTGGAAAAGCATTATATAAAATCAGTCTTTTCTAAAACAGCAAAAACATTCATCACCATGGGGATGCACCTTTTTAAGCAAAATATTTTTTTACAAACCTTAAAGCATCAATGAACCTGCTGGCCTTTCAGTGACTGTATAGTTCCTTTTAGTTAATCCTTAGTCTTTTTAAGTTACTCTGAAGTTATCTGGTTTCTTTGTACATTTCAGAAACCACCTGTGGTTTTACTCCTTCACACTTTATCAGACAATGAGGGTGATTGGAGCATTCTTCCTCTTCTGCCTCAGTAAGTATCTCTGTTCTGAGTCACTTGAAAGCCACATTTTACCTATCAACACTCAGTTGTTGGAAATGTTTTTACACTTTATTCATGATTGCATGTTTAAGTCTAAGTTTGTTGAGAAGCCTGTATCAATCACAGTAATTGTGATTGATGGCTTCACATGATGATAAATTCATTTATTTTTATTTTTTTGTGGATTTGAGGTTATGCCTATTAGTGCAGATAATCATCAGTTCCAACAGCAGGATAAAACTCTCTCCGCTCATTGGAATCTTGCAACTTTTGTTGTTCTTATTTATAACAACGGTACGCTACTTGCAGTTCTTTAAAGTAAGATCACACCATTATGCAGCCTGTCTGTGTAAACTCTGTTCCATTTTTTTTTTTATTTAACTTCCTCTTATATGAAACTCTGTGACTGCCTTGATCTGATTTGGCTCAGAGGAAGCCCCTGTTGGATTGCTTCTCAGCTTTTTTACTGTTTGCGTTGTGCATGTCACTGCTCTATTTATCATTGTTTTATTATTCAGCTTTCATTTTGATTAGCCTCGTTTTTTGTGTTTTTTTTCTCACTCTTCAGCTTGTCCCGCTCTTTTGGGAAAAACTCATCCTGGATTGTATTTCTTGAGGAGGAAACAAATGTGAAGATGGTTACTCTTCTTCAAGTCCTGGCACGATTTCCCAAGAATAAGGTGAGTATTTAACTTTAGAAAAAATTAAATTATTCTGTTGTATATTTTAAAATTAATTTAAACATCACTTCAGTTGTGACATACAGAGCCTTGCAAAATTATTTATACTAGGGTTGTTCATCTCTGGTCTTTGGTCAATATAATATGCATATTGGCATATGTCGATACACAGCCTATGATCTGAATAATATAAGACAAAGTGATAGAAAGAACCAATAAAGGACAAGCTTCACCACTTTATCATGAGGCAGTGCAGCTTAGAGATTGTAAAGTAAACAAAATTAGATTTAATGCAATTTGATGTGACGTGAGTCTGATTCTAAGGGCGTTTTCACATGATACGGTAGTCCGTACTCGGATACCGTATTTGGTCAAAATCCACTTATTTCGTACCATGTGAACACAGACTGGACCATGCCAGAATACGGCCAGAGAGACCTGCCTTGGAGGTAGTATCCGAGTCCAGGTACTAGCGGCCACGGATCATGTGAACACAACCCGTACTCTGGCCGTACTCAAGACAATAGATGCGCTCCACGCGGAAATGACGACACCACTGGCCGAAATTACAGAATCACCTTGCGACCATAAAAATACCGAAACAACGCAATTCAAGCATCCCACAGACACAGCAGATTACAAAACGGCGGGTTTACGACAACACTCACCCTGTAGATGGCTTCAGGTAGCAGCTGACCAGTAAACCAGTTTGTTTACATTCTAGGCTGTCGCTCGTTTTATGATGTTGGTACTTCTCACTCCCTTGTTTGTTGGAGAACTATAGACTTATTAGTATACCGCCACCTGCTGTTTAGTTGTAGTAAAACACTGGATTCCAGTACGGGTCAAGTATGTGCCATCTGAACAGAAGAAATTAGCGTTTTCTCTGGCCGTATTCTGACACGGCCACACATATGAAAACGGCGAAGCAAACAAATGATATAATGGAATTCTTCTGTTAATTAACTTAAGAAGACAATTACAGTACCTCTCATAGACAGGTTTAGTCGAATGATTGTAGTACAGTTTTATAAAATCTGATTTAAAATGAACCAAAGCAATTATTCTTAACACAACATAAAAAAACATGTCAGACTGCAAAAGTGCTTTGTTGCTTTTTTAGTAGCTCACTAATAAGCAATAAAATGCATCTTCTGTATTACGGAAAACTCATTAGAAGATTATGTTTATAAGGCAAAATGTTTTATAACTTTTTTTTGCATCATAACCTATCACACATTCAGTGCTGCTGTAAACTACTTACTTTTAAAGATAAAATGTCAACAGGAGGAATAACCCCTAAATAATGTAATTGGGTGGTTAATCATTGAAAATGTATATCTAGAGTATCTCACTAAACAGATTGAATTTGATGAAGAAAAGCATGTGAAAGCTGATGGATGTAGATTTATTCTCCACACTCCATATTTTCACAGGTGCTCCTCTGATGAACTTACATGGATACACAGTTTATCCAACATCTTTAATTTATACCCATTTAACCTATTTAAGTTTTGTCACCATACAACTAAACAAACAACCTCAGTGTATGTTATGGGGACTTTATGCAATAGACCAAAACAAAGTAGTGTACATTTGTGAGGTGGAAGGACTATAACACATGGTTTTTAGAAGTTTTTATATGAAAATAGGAGTCTGGTGTGCAAAGTATATCATTTCATCTAGGACAGTACTAGAGCAAACCTCTGGTGCAATAATATGTGCAAGTATTTAAAGTTTATGTCTCACCACTTTTGCACTTTGACAGACTGAAGATTTTGGCCATTTGTCTTGTTGTTAAAGCCCTAATCCAGTTTTAAATCTTTATTTTTTATTTTTTTTATTTAGCTTCATCTATCTTCTTCTTAGCCTTGACCAGTTATTGTGTCTTCTGAAGTAAAGCATCTCCAGAGCTTATTACTTCATCCATGTTTCTTCTTGGGGACCATGTGGTCAGGGTGACATTCAATGTCATTTATTCTGCTAAACTTGGTGTGTGGGCCAAAATTTAGAATATATATAGTCTCATCTGACCAGAACACTGTGTTCCAAATGTTTGTCTTGTCCCTTTACATTTACTGTTGAAAACGGAAGCAATTGATTTCATCTTCCTGTTCTCAAGCAACTGATAATTGTTGAATCAACGGATTATTTGACTTGCGCTTTGACACATGGGCCTCTTGGCTGATTTTCTCATTAATGCTCATCTTACATTGATTGTCAGAAAGGCAACTAGACTTTATTTTTTTGGGGGGTATCAGAAAGGGGGGGGTACTTTAAGGTTATTTGTAAAAAGAAAAATATAATTCTTGGATCTTATTCTCTTCCTTTTACAAATAAGAAGGACCTTGTGCTAGTATTATGATCACCAAAAACATAGATTTTTTTTTTTTTGTTGCAATATGATGTATTGTAAAAACGTCCAAGGATTGTGAATATTTCTTAAAGCACTATATAATATCAGAATAAATTTAGGTATCTGGTGCCTGTTAATATCCACTAAGATCCTTCAGCTTATTTAATCAACCCTTCAATTAAATCTCTTGGACTTTATTTAAACTCTTAATTAAGGCTTGTATTTAGAAGAAAATCGATTTATAATGCTTAATGAGGTTGACAGATAATAAATACTGAGGTAATGGTGCAAAAGTCTTTAACTGATTGTCATAAACTGTTATAAATAATCTGATTGTCCATCACTAAATTGCTCATTTGAGAGTTTTAAGATAATCCAAATAACTGGGAAACTGTATTGAATGATGTGTACCATGAAGATTTTTATTTATTTAAAAAAAATTTGTTGCAATTTCTGTTGATCGTTGCTCCCAGTCTGAACAGGAGCATACATTATGTTCTTATTACACTTTAAAGTTAAGCCGGCAGAATTTAATAATCACTCATTTCCATCACCAAATGCAGAAGTTAGCATTTCTCCGTTCCTTTATTGTCTGGCGCATGGTGTTTTACTTCCAAGGAAAATATGGTTTTAAATATTCTATGCATATTAACAGCTTTCTCCTGAGGAGGAGGGGAAGACAAAGTACAACATCCTTACGACTTGATTCATTACAACACGCCCTAAAGCTAAAATATTCTCTCTCAAGTGTTACCAGTTCAGTGTGGTCAGCCTCAATTTTAGTTGAGGAAGAAAAACAAGGTTTTCATTTCAGAATATTTAAGGGGGTGAATCATTCTCAAAACAAAATAAAGTTTCTGCTTTCTACAAAACCAGTTTTAAACTAGCAATTCATTTAATTACTTTTTACAGTTTTGTTCACTAGAAGATGTGGTTCTTCAAATGAAAGCATATAAATTTTAAGAATTCAACAAAATTATATTAACTATTATAAAACAATAACATCTTATTCAAACATCCACATGTAGTTCACAGTCATTACCACATGTGTTTTCCAGGTCTGAATAAGTATGAAAAAAAAGGAAACAAGAGTATGGGGAAACCTTCCATTTCTGAAATTAACTAAATTATTTAACAATTTCCTTTTCTGAATGCATCAATCCAACTGCTCAGTGCTCTCAAATTTGTAGTTTAAATCCTATTTGGTATTCCTCTTGTGTTTTTTCTCATCAGCACTATATCAGCGCAAGGTATCCCATTTCTACTGTAAAATTATGTATCTGTTTATCAGTGCTATACCTCAGCTTCAGTGAAAAAATACCATTCCTTTATTAAGTTTTGCTTTTACACAGATGTTTGGGAGTTTCCTAAAATGAAAGGCTGACCTCAGAAAGCGTTTGCCTTAGCATTCTTTAACTATTAATTTTAATGACTTTAGTGCCAGGAGTTGGAGCTAAGTTGACATTTTGCTCCATGACCTATTTCATTTCAAAGAGAAATCATGACATTTGGCTTGAAAACTAATAAATAGATGAATAACGCATCTCCAAAGTTGAGAGTGCTCACATTTTACAGAATATTATTGTGCTGAAATGCAGTGCCTACTTATATATGTCTATTAAACAAACTGCTTGGCCCTTTAATCATTGCTTTTATTATGAATAATATAGTTAGGTTTACTTAATCTATTTTAAAGACCAGAGTGACATATATTCGTATGGGAAATAGTTATCCAGAAATGGATAATATTCTAAACATAATTCTAACTTCAGAACTGTCAAACACAACACTCAGCCACATAATGGCTGGAGTACCTGGCATCTTCTCAATTTTGTTCCCTCAAAAACTCTAGTTATTTCCCCAGTGAGTTTCAAACCTTCGCACTGAAAATAATTTCAAAGATTCCTGACAAGTGCAGCGTGAATGCTGCTTAATTAGGCCAGAAACTGAAATGTTGCTTTGAAATGTCATAATATGCTCATGGTAAAAATAAAACGCTGTGATTTTACTTCCCACTAACATGATCAAATCTGTCCCTGAAATGTTATTATCAGGAGTGGTTTCTCGGCAAGCCTCTTCATGATGACGACTCGACCATCATCCATCACTACGCCTTTGCAGAGAATCCCTCAATCTTTAAATATCCAGACTTTGCTGCTGCTTGGGCTTTAAGCATGCCCCTAGTGTTTCGGTGAGTAGCAAATTTGTCTGATTTCACATCATACAAGAATCAGTAGACAGCATGCTGTGTAGTGCGTATTTCATTTTAAAATGTCTGATTTAGATTTTTTTTTTCTTTAGGCTTGCAAACAAACTTAGAGAAGAACCACTGAAATCTGACTTCACTATTGACCTAAAACACGAGGTAACTCAACACATGCCTGGTACTGTATAATCTGTTTACACAAACAAAGAGAAAGCATGGAAGCCATCTAACCTTGAAGTAAATATCATTATTCTGGTGAATTATTATGGTTTGGCTTTGAGGCTCTTTTCTTTTTATCATCCATATTCAGTCAGGGACGTATCGTGGGATTTTGTTGAGTAAACACGACATAATCAGGCACAGTCTGCTGAAGTTCAGTTTTAGATGGCATGAGTTTGTTTCCTACAGCTTTAAATACAATGATCTGTGCTTTTCTAAGATAAACAAAGACAATAGTGTAAGCAGTATATATTTGTGTTGTTAAAAAAAAATCATATATGCGTTGTTACCTGCAACTGCATTACTTGTTACAGTGATTGTAGTTTATAATGATATTTCTTCTTTGCATTATTCCTTTTTTTAAATAAAAAATGAGCTCAGTCTGATTCAATGGAGAGCCTTGAATCAGTTTCCATATATTATAAAACATTTTTATTTGATTCAAATCTAAGTCACTCTAACACTATGGATGCATGTGCAGGGTCATCGTCCTGATGGAAGGTGAAATGTGGTCAGTCTAAAATTCTTCACAGCCTCTAACAGTGCTTTTTTGCCCAGGATTGTCCTGCATTTAGCTTAAACCATCTTCCTTTTAAATCATACCAGCTACTCTTTATATTCTGAAAACATGTTACTACCACCAGTATTTCACACAGGGTGTCCACCATGCAGTATTTTTGGCACTTTTAGCAACAAATCCTAGCCTCATCTGACCAGACCTCCGTCCTAAAAATATTCACTGCACAAAATTATATTGAATAAGAATGAATACTCTATTTTTCAGGAATGTGAATGTAACATTTTTATATATTTTGGAAAAATACTGCATAAAAATATGTTTTATTATTTACATATTTCTGAAAAAGACTATAAATATACATTAGCTCTCAGAAACGTTTATGAAACTATTTATTATATAGTAGCTTTCAGAAATATATATCTAACTAAACAGAATTTTCTCTTCGATTTTTATTTCACTGGTATGTGTTGTGTTAGTGAGACACATGCACTTGTCTCCCACTCATGGGGTTCTATAATCTGGGTTGAATAGTGGCAACAGCTGTAATGATATCTCCAGTTGAAGTCTGTTTCTAAGGTTGGTTTTTACGCGTGTCAGAGCTGTTTACTTATGAGTTGATTAGAGTGTGGCACCAGGTGTCCTCAATTTTAAAAGATTTTCATAAGGTTAAAATTGAATTGAATTTGGGACTTTCATTAATTGGCAGTATTAAATCTAAAAAATAATTTAAAAAATTTAAATATATCTCTCTGTGTGTAATGAATTAATCTAATATACTAGTTTCACCAATAATCTTTTTCATGATATTCTAATTTTATGACCATCACCTGTACAATGAATTACACTCGTGGAAGAGAAAAAGAAGCTCATATTACCATCTGTAGTTGAGGTAGATACAGGTCTCGTTCACATCAGAGTGAAATACTTAAGCAATATCACACGAGAGGAAGTGCTGTTGTGCCAAATATCATCACTGGTGTGATTCGGTCGAAGGCACGAGGCTGCAGGTGGAGTGCCACAGATAATCACCCCATTGCTGATATTCAACACAAACAGTTCCTATACACAAACATTATGGTACTTTCACACCGCACGCTTTGCCAGCATCAAAAAACGCTCACAAACATACTAGTTTGAAGCCATACATATAATAATGTCATTGGTTGGAACCCTCTATATTCTTAAGGCTGCAGCTTGCAAAACACATAGGCGAGCCTTTCTCTGCCGGATGTTAATTTTGGATCACAGCTGGTTAGACAACATTGATGTCAGGCGACATTAATACAGGGTAATGCTCTGATTGGTTGACGATCATGTGATGGAGGAGAAAGTTCAGCTAGCTCAGCTTTGATGTTGCTGGCTTTTGCCACTTTGAAACTTGGAAATCTGCAAAAGTTTCAAAAATTGGCACGGCCAAAGCATACAAAGCTCTGCGGAGACTCTTGACAGCCTTAACCGTAGACTTAGTATGTAATTATGCCGTTCTTGGCGTTGTCGTTTTGGCCAGTTTGAATGCACCATTGATGCCTGTACAGCGGCGTAATATTGTCTGTAACATGTCCCAGTGCTGTTGTACTGTAATATCAGCACTCATGAAATGTCTCTTGTCCAATCAAATTACTGGGTAGGAACTAACTTTATTTGTTGTAATCTAAAAAGCTTGATAGGATTTAGCTTTTTTCTTTTTTTCTTTTGAAGACTTCATGGATTAATTTTACCAGCATTTGCAGTTTATTTATTCCTTAAATTATCTGATAAAAATGTAAATCAGTAAATTTACTAAATATAATTTTTAATTGTATTTTATTGAAAAAATACTGAATATCATATTGCCTTTTTTTTTCTTCTTTTATATGAATCACTAATGCGCTTTCGTTTTAGCTCATTTGCCATAAAACAATTATGTCTATTTTTTTCAGATTGCTTTATATATCTGGGACAGTGGGAAGGGACCCCATCTCACTTCTGTCCCTGAATTGTGCACAGAGCCAGAGACCTCTCCACATGCTCAGCATTGTGCAACCACACTAAGAAAAGACCCTCCACTGTGTGTGAGTATCTGCTATGAAAATAAAAACATGAAATTACTAGCCAACATCGAGAGTAGGGAGGGTTTTGTTTGTTACTGGTGAACACTGCAGTGGTTCAGCCTTGCTTTTTTTTTGCCATTCATAGTGCATAAGGAAGAAGTCTTGATTTTGTTTTGCTAGATTAAATTTAGTTGTACACCAAGTATGAAGTAATCCCCTGTTGCTAAGCAACTTAACCTCATATTATATACTGTTATTTCTCTCCATCTTATTTTCTTTAAAGCTGCTGTCCGGAGAATATGTATATGTATCAACGTTTTATAATTCTTTAAAACGATAGTGTGGTTTTAGAATAAGGCTGGTGCTCCACAACATTTGTTATTCTTCCTAAGTCCCACCTTCATAAACCCGTGTGCAATTCAAACTGACCGCTGAAATTTAAACACAGTCCACTCTGTGTCTTCCTGTTTAAAGTCATCATATTTGGAGAGAGCATCAGTCATGGGGAAGTCTAAGCAAATTTACTCTAAAAGGTTAGCAATTCCCAATGCTGCTGCTTTCCACTTTGATCCACTGTGACATCACAGATGGTGTGGGTGTTTTGGGAGGGCGTTGGTACGACAATATGCTTTTCTCCCGATTCACTTCTTTTATGATTTGGTTTTTGTAATTGCCTATTAAATTTCAATTGAGATTCTTCAATATTGCAGATTTTTAATTTACTATAGTATTGAAAAGATATATAATTTTTTGAATGTTCTACTTCCCACATCTTAAACCTTTACAACAGAATGAATGAAAATTAAAGACTTTCCAAAGTAAACTGCTAGATAAACTTCATAATAAAGTGAACTTAAACTTTTTTTCCAAGGCTGGGCTGCATGTAAAATTTTTTTTTTTTAATCAAATTTTTCTTTTTTTTATCGATTTAAAAAAGTTAAGCAAATAAATTTGATTCTTATGTGAATCAATTCTTTTCCCCACCGCTATTAAAAACAGTATCAAAAATAAAGTATCAGCATATATTAGTAATATTGCTTTCTTGAATAAAATAATTTTCTAGTCTTCCAAACCAAAATAGTTATGGAAGTACTTTTATGAAATTCTGTTTTGGGTCAGAGATAGGTTGGTGTTGAAATTCAGCCCAAGAATTGTCTGTTTTTATTGTCATAATTTTTAGCTGTCCTGCATTATTGAACTCACCATACATTTCCAATGTTCTTTGAATACACCATGGAGTGCAATGCCACCGAATGCACCACAGCAGTGCCAGAGAGAGATAGAGCGTAGGACAGACAATCAACAGGCAACAGATGCACTAATGAGTGTCCTGGAGCTCTTTAAGAACGCTCTCAGCGCTCTGAGAAGTGGTAGAACTCTAAAGAGCTATTTTTAAAAGTGGTGGTAGTGGGTACTGGTGTGTACCGGCCGACTTAAAGCTCTGGACCAAAGAGTTTAGCTCAGTGGTTCAAAGACCCAGATTAGAATGAGAATAAAATGTGTTTTATTTAGTAATTAAGGGTTTAGCATCTGGAACAAAGATGGAGACGGACAGAATCCAAAATTCTTGAGGACCAGTGTAAATGTATTAGTTGGTAATAATTTAGCAGCCCAAGTCCCATACTTGTGTCCATCCTGTTTAACAAGTAAAAACTTAACAAAGCCATCTACCAGTGCTTCATACTGACCTCTGCTAAAAAGTTCATGGTAATCTTGGTTTCATTTTCCAGCTGGCCTTGGCACCTGCCCACACTGCAAAGAGTACCAGTATGTAATTTCTTGTTTGGTCAGCAAACTGGCCTGACCTAAACCTCGTAGACAATCTACATTGAAAAGTAGATCAGACACTTGAGACTCAACATTACAAATGAGGTAATAGCCCACATTAAAGCGACCTGTTATTCTTTGACGCTACAGGATGGCAACCTCCTTGCCAGGTTGCAGTGATGCAGTAATTCATGTGAACGGAGCCCTGTCCAAGGAAAAATAGTGAGGAAGGTTTAATGTGTAGAGGAAAATTTGAGCAGCAGAGGAATAAAACTTAAACTAATAACAATTGCTAGAAAAATTCTGTAGAACCCGCATTGTTTACAAACCCCATAAAATTATCAGTAAGGTTGGGGGGAAGGTAAGGTTTGTTTGGGTGTGTATGTGTCTCTAGATTTATTGACTGATAACTTTAGATATATTTGGGCGGCCAATTTCTCTTCCTTCCCTCCGAGACAGTTATGATTGAAAATAAATCACTATCTTTAGTATTCAAGTCACACACAGAGACACACACGCAACTGGTGCAATTTTTGTTTGAGTCTGGTTTGTTTGTTGTAACCCTTCCTATTTAAAGGCAACACTTTTTTTCATAAAGTACAGGTCTTTTAACAGAAAACACTACCACAGCAATATTTTGGGCATAAATATTTGAGCTCACAATGTAATAACTATTCAGGGAAAAGTTTTTGTTTCAAACAGGAGGTGACATGGCATTTTCAGCCTTTTTATTAAAATAGCTGCATGGTAAATTGCCAAGTACATAAAGAATGGCATCTGGCTTCAGTGTCAGCAAAAAAAGTCAAGATTCTCGAGAGGGAGATTTTACAAGATGAACAACTTTCAAAAGGAGATGGCTGTAAAACACATCCTGTTCATTTTTGGCAGTAGCTGATCAGATCCCGGATGCTTCTTCTCCGTAAGCCTGGTCTAAAATAAAAACCTTCACCTATGTACTTAGTGTTGTTATATTGGGGGAAAAAAAAAATAATAAATATATATATATATATATATATATATATATATATATATATATATATATATATATATATATATATAATGTTTGTGTTTGTGTGTACATGTATGCATATAGGTATATATGAAACCTGCCCACGGACTGCAGTTGGAAATTAGCATTCATGCTATAACCTGGCATGCACCTTTCCTAACTTTGTTTTTGGTCAATGGTGATTTTGTGCATGTCCCTGTTTAAATAAGCTTATATCCTCTGTCTTTCTAAAGTTAATTTTCTTTTTCTTTAACTTTTAGTCAATATGTAGTCTTTTTTGTCTTTAAGAAAAATGTAAGAAGTGTAACAATGTGTTGGTATTAAGGACCGAATTGCAAAAGAAAGTGTTCATATTTATATATAGTTGTTACATAAACAGCTTGAATTTAGAAAGCAGCGCGGCAAATCAAAATATCCATATTATATCTAAAAAAAAATATACAATTTTAATGTATTCCCCACTGAACACTTGCTTGGTCGTTTAAGATAACATAAAAACCAGAAAAAGTTCAGTTCTGTATTCCACATTTTTCTATTGGCATGGTTTTTTCTCATACAATCTTCTTCTCATGTTTTTCCTGTAAGGGGGAGCCTGTTAAGAAAGAAGACATTTTTGTTGCTGTGAAAACTTGCAGAAAGTTTCACAGTGAGCGAGGTGAGTCACACTCCCACTCTCTCACAAAAAAAAAAAGAAACTTAATTGTCCTGTAAATATTGCACATTTATGTCCTGCTGTTTTGGGTAATGGATTTGTTTTACCTCCGACACGTCGAACTCTATGAGTGCCTTTTCTTATTATACTGAACTCTTTCACTGAATTACTCTACCATCATGTCTGAAAGGATTTATTAGCGCTGAAGTTAAAAAAAGTGTGTGAAGTACTTAATTCTGTGCTTCTCCCAGTGCTGGAAAACCATATTCATCCAACAGTAACTCTTATTGGCACACTCTGGCCACCATTAAGGTTTTCACAGTAACTCTGCTGCTATCTTTACCTGATTAAAATGGAGTAGGTTAAGTAAATAGAGCAAATGACAAATTAATTACAAAGGTATCAGATGAATTGTGTGTTATATTTAAAAGCATTGCCTGAAATGTAATTTCACTAATTACTTTAATTACTGTCTCTTTTTCTAAGCTGTTAATATTATGTTCAGACAGTGGCAGAAAGGATATGATCACCTTAACAACAACTGAGATTAATTCAGATTTATAAAGCGAACAGCATGCACATGTTTTGTATTTCATTCAGTGTTTCACTTGGTTTTAAACAATTCCAATCCTCTTTACCTGCAAAATGCAGTATTTTACTTTTACGGCACATTTAGAGAATAACTGCTGCAACAATAGTAAACATCCTGTTACATCAAAAAGCTGCAAAAGGTAATAAAGCTGGGTAAATTGGAGATGCATGATAATACCTGATTCAACCAATAAAGGCTTGAAAATAAAGCTCTAGCCCTGACAGATCAGTTTAGATAGACAAAGTTGGAGTTTTTTGTACTGTTTATTTCTGAATTATCCAATTTGTGAAAGTAGGGTTTAAAATTAAAATATTATGTAAAAGTAAATGTGACAATTTGTGACAGTTACTTGAAGGTGGGTAGTATTTTTCTCTATTGACTCACTCATTTAGGAATCATTTCTTTGTTTAGCAGCTAAATGAGCACATTGTGATTTTTGCATGCATATGCCAGCTAGAATTCCCCAAATTAGTAGATTTAAGATAATAATTCGGAAAGACACAATGTTCTCTGCAGAATTATTTTTTAAATGTCAGTCTAACTCACAGTTTGGTATATTGTTTTAAATGACAGGAACTGCTGTAAAATCTTTAAGAATGAAGGTAATTTAAGGTTACTCATCATAAATGCTATGGTAAATATTCTAAAGCCCATCCTAAATAACTCCACAATTTTTGCTATGAAACTATGACCCATTAAACTTAGTGAAAACTAAAGGTTAGGCACTATTTTGATTCCATGTGCAGATTTAATGATGTTCAGGCTTTTTCAGCCCTCATGTTGTTTTAGCCATTTTCTTACATTGGTAACTCAGAAATTCATCAAATGCCTTCACTTGAATGAGAAACATGAAAGTAAGCAATCCTTAAACACTTATGAAAACTGGAGTAGTGGTATCATGTTGTGTTATTTTGCCATAGGTGGATTGGTACACTTAACATTATGTAGAGATATCAAAGCAACATCACAGGACATCAGTTAAGGCTTTGGCACAAATGAATGGCGATCCTAAGCCTACGACCAAATTAGATGCAAAGAGTTTTAAGATTGACAAAGTCAGTACTTTGTAGCAACCTTTATAAAACCCCGATCTCAGCCTGACAGACAATTTCTAGGCGGATCTGAAAGGGTGAAAGGAGAAAAGTGCCCTACAAACCTGCCTCAGTTATACCAGTTCTGGCAGGCTGAATTGACCAAAATTCGAAGAAAAAAAACTATTGACAGAAGCTTTTTGAAGAATTTCAAAATTGTTTGACACAAATGATATGGTTTGAATTTTAATTTTAATTTAATTTTTTTTCCCTTTATTTGATTAATTTCAGACATGTTAATGAGTTCATACACTTTTTTTCTATCATATAGAGCGAAACTTTAAGTCACACGAAATTGAGCACATATACACATATGTGCATAGAAACCCACATCCATATCTATATGTACATACATATATATGTCCGCACATACCCACACATACTTATTTTCCACCATAATTTACAAATAAATTCTTTAAAAATCCTACAATGTGAATTCCTGGATTTTATTTTCAAATTCTGTCTCTCACAGTTGAAGTGTACCTATGATGAAAATTACTGACCTCTGTCATTATTTTAAGTGGGAGAACTCGCACAATCGGTGGCTGACTAAATACTTTTTTGCCCCACTGTATGTGTCACTGGTCGAACTATTGCTACAATAACCATTTTGACTATTATCATATCAGTACCATCACAGTCAGTTGACACCTTGTTTTTACATTTATGTACAGTATCTATGATTTCTTTCTGCTCCACTGCAGTGAGAAACATTGAATTTGGATTTCTATATATTAGTTTCTCATTCCAATCTTCTGCTGATTCAGGATCAAGGATTTTTCCTGCCAGTTTTGGTCCAACACTTACAACATAACTGTTAAAGTTATTAACCATCTCGTTCATATCCTTTATTATTTCATCATTATTTATAAAATGCTGTTGATAATTTTTTTCATTGATACAGTTCTACCAAATATTAAGGCAATGTATATAAAAATTTGAGTCCAAAAATTCTCTCTCATTATTCTTGCATTTATCGGATTCATAAATAAATGTTTTAATCTTTGCTAAACTAAAAAATGGAAAACTTTAATCTTTTTCTGTCAGACTGGGAAGCAAAAAAGGTCATTTTCCTTAAAATATACACTACAGACCAAAAGTTTCGACACATCTTCTAATTCAGTGTATTTTCTTTAATTTCATGACTATTTACAATGTAAATTCTCACTGAATGCATCAAAACTATGAATTAACACGTATGGAACGATGTAGTACTTTTACAAAAAAGTGTGAAATAACCTGGCCTCCAAACTCACCAGACCTGAAACCAGTTGAGAGGATTTGGGTTGCATTCAAGAGAATGCAAAGCAGTAATCAGAGCAAAGGGTGGCTACTTTGAGGAATTTAAAATATAACACATGTATTCAGTTATTTCACCCTTTTTGTTTAAGTACATACAGTAATTCCATACATTATGTGTTCATTCATAGTTTTGATGCCCTTAATGGAGAATCTACAATGTAGTCATGAAAATAAAGAAAATGCGTTGAATGAGAAGGTGTGTCCAAACTTTTGGTCAGTACTGTATGTAAACATCGTTCAACTTTTATGAACAGATTTAAAATTTTAGCAAATTAACTTAACAGCATTTGGTCTATGCATTCTTTCCAAATTTTTCTTATGGGATTTGAGTTTTCTGACTAAGTAAATATTTTACCAACACCAGACGTAAACATAGGACATGTCAATCTGTGTTTTCACTTTATGAAATCATAATTAGGTCAGCTATTGCATAGATTGTGTATGCTCCTCAGAGATCAGACACCTGCTTATTTCCATTCCGTAGTGTATGCTGTATTGATTTTTTTCTGCCCTTTGCTCCAGTTCCAGTTATAAAGAAGACTTGGGAAAATGATGCCTTATTTTTAGAGTACTACAGCGACCACGCAGAGCCTTCCATACCAACCATTAATTTAGGAGTGCCAAACACTGAGAGAGGTGAGTCTTCCTTTTTCAAGCCTCAATACACTCAGCCTCTCAACAGTAGATGCAGTTCGTGGCCTTGGCTGAGGCTGTAAATGAAAAATGATCCCGCAAACTGAGGTCGAAAGTTACGCAGTTTAAGACCTTGTGAAGGGAATGTAATTCAAACCAAATATTGGAGTAAAACTGGAAGTAAATGAAATGTCAGCAGGGAATTTCTTTACAGATTGTTCCTAAAATTGTGTTAATGTCGCCTCTGAAAATGAAAAAAATAAATAAAATAGGAAACTCTTACACCAACATGTTTTGGTTCATAGAGAGCTTTTTATATACATATTTACACTTATTTTTCCATTTTCTCTAAATATTTCCAAGGAAGACCGTGCTTGGTGGTGTTAAATGCATGCGTGCGTTTCTTTTGTGTTTGAATGATGGATACTTCTTTCTGGCAGCTATGAACAGTAACACAGGAAGGAAACATAAGCTCTTAAAGTATCATCTGCTGGTGCTTCATACAGTCTATTTTACTATTAGTAACAAAAATGTTAATTTAATTTACATGCAAATTCTATTGTTTTTTTAAGACTTGTTGCTGATTCACTTTTCTTAATTATGCTCTAATTGAATGGTGAAGAAGTACGAATCGCCTTCCAGATACCTCACATCCTTTAAAGACTATAAATTCCTAAGTGCAGCATGGGTATAGGTGGAATAATTGTTCTTTTTTTATCTCCAGCAATAAGGCCATTTAACCATATCCAAAGATGCCCTTTTAATTATTATATAAATTCAAATTCATTTTTGTATATTCAAATAATTTTTATTTTTTGTGTTTGAAATTGTAATTCTACATTCTATATAACAAAACAAACCCAGAGGAACACATTACACTGTGTTGTTAGCAACCTCATGCTGCAGCTGGTAACAAAACCCTATGGAGGCTTCTGCTGGGAATTCCCTGTAGATGACTGACAGGAAGATGCATCTTTGGGATGCATCTTATACTGGCCTAAAAGGGAGGGAGGGATCGATGGATGGATGGATAAAATTGTGTATATTTTTCATTGTCCCCATTTCTACCTGAATATGACATTTATTGAAATGCTAATTAGTATTTTAATATGGCCGAGTCAGACTTTCCTTGTGTAAACCTTTATATAAGCTTCACCCTGAGGCAAGATGTAAAGTGTGAGTCATGTCATTTCGGAATGAACTTGTCGGGAAGGTCTATTTGCTTCAGTCTCTGCCATCAAAGCATTCTCACATGAAATCTCACCTATTTTAATACACAAGTGTGCCCAAAAACGTCCAAATTTAGAATTTATTTTTAAGAATAAATTAAAACAGATACAACATGCTATTGTTTAATTTGTCATATAATCAGTGATACTTTGAATCTATAAACAGAAATCTCATGTAAAACCAGGACAAGCTCTCAGTGCCTCTGTGCTTGCTGGAGGCTTACTCTACAGCGAGATTGCCGTTAGCACAAGAATTGCTCTATGGACCTCTGATTCATTTTGGAACATAATGTGATGTGCAATGGTTGTAGACATTTTCAGCCCTCTATAGAGTAAGCAAAGGTTGCACAAAAAAGCCTGGTTCTTTCATGCCTTTGCTACTTTCTTCAGGCGGTTTAGCCTCCTAACAAGAATGTGCTTTGCAACCTGTTTTTAGACACTAAAGGAGGAAGATTGCCACTGGCTACCTGTTGGTTAATTTGGACTTCTTGTAATGTAAAAAAAAAAAAAGTGTATATACATTTCTGTAGCTTTACACGTTAGAACACTTCTTATACCTAGAGTGCCGATTCGCTCCACTAGAAAAATCCACACCTCCTTACTGCCAGTATCTGAAGTCAGTTTTGGCCAAGTCTTTGTAAAAGATCAAGCAGACGGAAGTGTGTCCTCTATAATCTGTCTTCTAAGGCATGCCAGTTTCTTCTTTTTTTCCTTCTTTTTTTGGAAGGCAACAACTTGGTGCTGGCAGCTATCCACAGCCCATCATCAACGGCTGGTTTTGGTAAATGGCCAGACACTAAAACTGCTGTCAGAGCATAGTATTAAAACTTAAAATCAATTTAACATTTTAGAGAATAAACAATCCATTGGAATTATAGAGTGATTTTAGATTGAAGTCCAAGAAACACACACACGTTTGTACAACAAACAAGTGCGTAATTGGTGTGTAAATTTGAGTGACTTTTTGGCAGAAACCCAATAAAGTGCTGCTGTGAATCATCTAAACATTGTGACGAGAATATTTTTATTTGTTTTATTCACTTTGGAATAAGCCATTCCAAACAATGCACTACCTGCAATTGTATATTTCTGTATGTGAGTTGCTTCTACTTGTTTAGTAAGTAGGGGTGCGGCAATGGACCCAGTTCACAAGATGACAGTACACAGTTGATGGGCAGGAATTTAATTGAAATGATTGAAAAATTAACAGTTAACAAACAGTTACTTAAAAAAGGAGAATTTGATATTTCGAAGATTATAATTTTTATTCATCAACCAGTAGCTCCTCTTTACAGGTTAACCTAATTTAATAAATGTAATGTAATAATGTAATAAATAAAGTAACTGAAAGTGAATGCCTAACAGCAGCTCAAATCAAGATTAATTTGTTATTAACACCCTACTTAATAAAAGCAGTAAAAAATGAAGCAACCATAATTAAACTACAGTAATTGCATAACTGAAAATTATCAGCAATTGTTTTGCTTCTTAAAAATTACAAGGGAAAGGATTTTATTGTGTATTTCTGAATGATAAAACCCAAGTCTGGGCAAAGAAAGGAGAGTTATTAAAATAAATCTTATGGGGCCACCCTTATGCCCCTTTTCCACGGGTGCCAGTACATTATGGAACGGGACGCTTTGGCGTGTTTCCATTACCTGAGTCCGTTCCAAGCCGACCCCTTTTTTTCGGACTACCTCTGCCTTGGTTCCAAGCGTGCCGAAGTGGCTTGAAACGCTCACCTGTGGACTGATTGGTCCGGTAATATGATATCCCTCTCACTCCTATGCAGCGGCGGTTGCAGCTGATTGGTCTGGAGTTGTTTGTTTGTTCCAGAGTAAGCTATAGTTTAAAGTTTCAAATAAGCAGGACACTGCAGTTAACTGCAGGCAGACTAAAATTAAATAGAAATCAGTGTCAGTCGCGAATTATATCAGTTTTAAACAACATGGGGATCTTATTAGTAAATATACTATTGAATCCGTGCATTTTATCATGTTGACATTTTGGCTGAATGGTTAGTATTGGTGACTCCTGTTCAGTAGGTCCAGGTTCACTCCCGCTACTGTAGTGCCTAAAGTCTTTTGAACAGTACATTCAGGTTCACAGACATTCTTCCCGGTTTCAGAAAAAATATTTTTTTCTAGATTTTTTTACCAATTATTTAGATTTTATTTTTAAATTGTTTTAGGTTTGATTTAGGTTTTTTATTTCCATAAATAAAACCAAAACCCAATTTTAATGGCAGAGCAGTATTTTTAATGTGATATTTTTCAATGCAGTATTTTTTCTATTTATTTTTGTGTCATAGCTGACTTTTTTTTCATTAGAAGAAATTGCAAGTGCTCCAAGATGGCGGAACGCAAGCATGTGGTGAACTAAGCTCTACAAAAAGTTTGACTGCCTGAACATTTACAATGCTTTAGACCAACAAATGGACATGTTGACTGAGATCTGGTAAGAAGCCCAACCAACAATCCTGTTCGGACGTTGCCATTTCTCTCTGGAATCTCTCTGAACGAACTTTAAACCATCAGTTGATTTCACCTGCTAACGATACTCGCTGCCGTCATGCCAAAACGTGAAAAAGGCATCAAAGGCAATATTTTTATGGATGTTACCGATGATGATGCCAGCATATCATGCGCAGCTTCAAATGACTCTTCTGTTTCGAGTCCTTTATCGAAGAAACAGTGCTCGGGGAACCAAGACGAAATGGTATCAAATGCGGATATACTGAAAGCGGTCCATGAGCTAACAGGCAGATTTGCTTCTCTTGAAGAGAAAATCTGTAAAAACACAGCAGATATCGTGAGTATCAAAGAGGTGGTAGAAGGCTTGGTTTACCAGATTAAAAAAAGTGACGATCAAATACGCGACATGAACCGAAGATTCTCAAGCCTGGAGCTGAAAACGGACGAAATTGAGCGTTACAGCCGAAGATGGAATCTGAAGCTGCTCAACCTTCCTGAGGCTTTTAATGAAACAGCGGAAGAAACAAGAAAGAAAGTCTTTGACATCTTTTCCCACATTGCTCCAGATGAAAAGCAAAGATTTGGCTTTCTCGTCGACACTGTGCATCGAACTGGACAACGCAAAGAAGCAAGCACGCCTCGACCAGTCATCATCCAGTTTACCATGCGAGTCTTCAAACAGAAGATCTGGAGGGCTTCGAGGGATTCAGAAGTTATGAAAGAAAAGAAGCTTCGCTTTGCTGAAGATCTGACGTTTCGCGAGAGACAAAACCGGAAAAAGATTTGGCCGCTTGTGGACAGAGCTCGAAAAGAAGGGAAGAAAGCCACATGGCGGGGCCAGGATGCCATTATTGATGGAAGAAGAGTGTCGGCTGAAACTCCCAATGACTGATCGAACTGACAGAACAAGATGAAAATAACGAGTTGTTCCTTATTTGTTCAGATCTAAGAATATATGCAACTTTCTTCATTCTGGTTTGTTGGCTTTAAATTCACCTTCATGAAGGTATGTCAAACTTTTGAAAAGCTATTTCACATCACTTAATTCAAATTTAGGTGATTTTCATTACTTGTTGTTTTTTTTTCTTTTTCTTTAAACTGTGCTTCTTAAGCAATGACCGATTTTATGTTTACCTCTTTGAAAATTGTTTCTTTAAATGTTAGGGGACTTCGTGACATTACCAAGAGAAAAGCTTTATTTCTTTTTCTTAGAAGGACTGGAGCAAATATTATTTTTTTGCAAGAAACACATTCATGTGAGCCGGACCAAAGTTTCTGGAAATCTCAGTGGGGAGATCAAATTTTTTTTTCACATTCGTCTAATCACTCTGCAGGGGTTGCGATACTATTCAGCAAATTTACTGGTGATATTTTAGAGACCAAATGTTCTGAAGATGGGAGATGGATAGTGTTGGCTGTAAAGCTTGATAACTCTATTTTTGTAATCTGTAACGTTTATGGTCATAACATTATAGCACAGGCTAAAATTATATCTGCTGATATTCACAGAATTATTCAGGATTTTCTAAATAAGTACAAGCATGCATACTTGATTATCGGGGGAGATTTTAATGATGTTCCAAATGATAGTGTGGATAGATTCCCCAAACGAACTCAAAACTCAAAATTCAAATTGACTGCTTTTCTATCTGATAAACTTGCACTCATTGATGCGTGGCGTTTCTTCAACCCAAACACGGTAGAGTTTACTTGGAGTAACTCACGCAATACTTTCCAATCCAGATTAGATTTATGGTTAACATCTGGTAATTGCATACAATTCATATCTAATATTTCACACTGTTATGCTCCTTTTTCAGATCATAAAATGATAGCAATGCAACTACATGGTTCTAAAAATTCAAATAACAAATTAAGAGGATATTGGAAGTTTAATAATAATTTATTGGAGGATGAATTTTTCGTAAATTCAATAAAACAAGAAGCCCAACATGTATTTGGAGACATAAATATGAGTGCAATTCAAAAGTGGGAACTCTTTAAATTTAAAGTCAGATCTATAGCAATTGATCGTAGTAAAAGCCTTAAGAAAAACAAACATGCCAAAGAAAATATGACATTAGAAGCCATTCAACTGTTACTAAATAAAACTAGTCTCTCTGAGGATGAAAAGATACAATTAGCCCATCTTCAAAATGAATTAGATCAATTATACATCGACGCAGTAAAGGGTGCATTTATACGTTCTTGAGCAAAGTGGCTTGAAAACGGAGAAAAAAATACAAACAATTTTTTTGCATTAGAAAAACGAAATTTTAAAAGAAACACATTGACCAAATTAAAAATTGATAATGATATTTGTTCCAATCCAGTCAAAATAGCATTTCATGTCAATTCATTTTATGAAAATTTGTACATATCCAAGTTCAACAGCGAACATTGCCAAACATTTTTAGAAAATCTTAAACAACACATCCCTTCTATCTCAGATAAATTTAAATCTATTTGTGACGGTCCCTTAACTAAGGACGAGTTGCTTAAGGGTTTAAAGAGGATGAAAAATGGAAAGTCCCCAGGAAATGATGGTCTTTCCAAAGAGTTTTACTGCTATTTTTGGGATGATATTGATACTCATCTTATGGAAATGTACAATGAATGCATTATACAAAATGAGATGACAGCTACAATGAAACAAGGCCTGATCACACTGATTCCTAAACCAAATAAGGACCCAGTCATAATAGAAAATTGGAGACCGATTACACTCCTGAATGTAGACTATAAACTGATTGCTCTTGTTTACGCCCAGAGACTGAAAAGTAATTTGCATGAAATTATAAGTGAAAGTCAATCTGGTTTTATGAAAAACCGCCACATTAGTAACAACATAAGACTAGTTCTGGATTTATTAGACTATGCAGATCATATTGACTCAGACGCACTAATTTTGTTTTTAGACTTCTATAAGGCGTTTGATACTGTAGAACATCCCTTCCTCTATAATGCATTGAAATTATTTGTTTTTGGTGAAAACTTTATTTCTATCACTAAAATGCTCTATAAAGACATTAATAGTTCCATTCTCCTTTATCCTAACACTTCTAAAAGATTTTCAATCAATAGATCTGTGCGCCAAGGATGCCCTATTTCTCCCTTTTATTTCCTGATTGTTGCAGAATTGCTTTCTTTGAGAATCATAAATAGTCCCAATTTATTGGGTCGGTCTCTTTTTCAGAGAGAAATTAAAATTACACAACTAGCAGATGATACGGCCTTATTTCTGAAAGATAGAAACCAAATTAGTCTTGCCATAAGCCTGATTAATTCTTTCTCAAATGCTTCTGGGTTGCACCTCAATTTGAGAAAATGTGAAATATTAGGTTTCAAAAATATCGATGTTGAAAAGATTGATAACATTCCAGTTAAAGACACAGTCACTTATTTAGGTATTAGTATTACAAAGGACATAAAATCTAGACAAATACAAAACTTAGCTTTTAGAATTAAAAAGATGCATAATGTGATGAATATGTGGCTGCAACGAGATCTCTCTATAATTGGCAGAGTATTGTTAACTAAAGCGGAAGGTATATCTAGAGTGGTTTATCCTGCCTTATCCTTGTTTGTTTCTGACTTAACCTCCAAAGAAATAAATAACCTCTTAGTAAAATTTGTATGGAAAAATAAGCGTCATTATCTTCAAAAGGAACAGCTTTATGCTCCTGTGAGCAAAGGTGGCTACGAATTGATAAATTTCTTAGACTTGAATTACACATTTAAAATTAACTGGATTAAAAACTGCTTAAAACACTCTGATTCAATTTGGTATTTTATTCCACATTGTATTTTTAATAAAATTGGTGGTCTTCATTTTCTTCTAAAATGCAATTATGATATTAAAAAAATTCCTATCAAACTCTCTAAATTCTATCAACAGGCTCTATTAGCTTGGAAGTTAGGCTATTCTCATAACTTTTCTCCACACAAGAGTATTATCTGGAATAATGAATATATAACTCTTAAAAGAAAATCTATTTTTAAGCAAAACTGGATCGATAAAAATATTACATATGTTTCTGATCTCTTTGACGATAAAGGTAGCCTTCTAGATTATGATAAATTCTTAAGTTCTAAATGCTTTCCTGTTACTTTTAAAGAATTTAGCAGCGTAATTAATGCTCTTCCCTCAGGTTTAATTCAACTATTTACCTCACACATACAGTATCAAACTAAAACTATAATAGAACCTCTCTTAAAAATTAATGGTATTGACTTATTAAAATGCAGCAACAAACACGTTCGCAACACCCTTTTTGAGAAAAGATTTATCACTCCTAAAGGTATAAGCCACTGGAATAAAGTATTAAATAATATAAGTTGGAAAAAAACATGGTTAATCCCTGAAAAATTTTGTATTAATAATAAAATCAAAGAAATTCACAAAAAAATCTTACATAATATTTACCCAACTAATTTATACTTATCCAACTTCACTGACATAAATGATACCTGTACTTTTTGCAACGACTCTCCCGAATCAGTATGCCATCTTTTCTTTTATTGTAAATTCTCCCTTAATTTGTGGCACCATTTACAAAAAATTATAAATGATAAATTAAATATCAACTACATTCTAACCTTAAAACATATCATTACAATTTCTGAACTTAATGATAAAAAAATAGAAAATACTATTAATTTATTGCTCCTTTACACAAAGTACTTTATACATTCATGTAAAGTCAAAAAAAAGAATCCCCAATTTTATTAGTCTTAAATTGGAATTATCTAAATTTATTCAGTCCCTTAAACACGTTGATACATCTAAAGCAAAATACACTCTTGATTTATGTAAAGATTTATTTCAGCAATAATATATCCCTTCACTTATTTTTCTTCCTTTTTTTCCTGTATCCAATGACCTGTTGTTTCATAATTGCACTTTTGTCATTGTATTGAAAGCTCTAGTTCCTGTACTTGTATTTGTTTGATGTTCAATAAAATAAAGTAAAAAAAAAGAAAAAAAAAAAAAGAAATTGCAAGTCATATTTTTTGTTTTTACTGCTTTTATTGCAGTCTTAGAGCTGACTTGAATTTAATGTCCAACTAAAAACAAAGCAAAAATATCCTTGTAAAATAAGATGGCTAGATTGACCTCACTCTGAGCTATGGAAGTCTAAGTAGTACATTGGTTAAAAAAGGCTGTACTGACCCGTTCCATTCTGTACCATACTGGCCCTACTGGAAATGGGGCAATATTGTCGGCCATCTTAGCCAGGCCCAACACCTACAGTAGAAACAATGGGTTTGCTTTACCTTAGGTAAAATTGAGGAAACTGCCAAGAATACATGGCAGTAAGTGCATTTACCTCCAGCAAGAGAAAGGTGAAATATTGCCTTAGTCTGACTGAAATCAGACTTTTCAAATGCATGTATACACCTTAGTCCAGCTTAAATCAAATTAAACTGGAGTTTCAGAAGCTCGATAGTATACATATTACATATTATAATTATAAGAAGAATATGGCAGCTAAGAAAAACATAATCGGGTGATCAGTGCATGTTTGGACTGACGAAGAGATGATGTTTTGTGATTGTTAGTATCCTGCTTGACTCTGTCTGCTTCACTCCAACCAGCCTCTGTTTACTGCCTGAGTGCAGCTCGAAGCTAACGACTGTAAGGATAACGCATGTCGTCATCCAATGGCGGGGAGTCGAACATACTCATTTAATAATTGGATTTTATGAGTGACATGTAAATTGGGACTCTGCTCTCAACAGGGGCCAAGCCCTTGGTCTAATTACTCCAAAAAGCTTAATTTAGATGTGCATGTAAACGTACTGAATGATCTAGCTTGCTGAGCAGAAAGCAGTACGACCAACGCCACAGACAGAGTGGGTAGCCACACCAAACAGGTAATCACATGGACTGTGTTGGGCTTTAATGAGGTGGCCAACAAGATTACATGGGTTACACACTGATTTGTAGATTTCTGAGGTTTAATATTAGCTAAAGAATTCACTTCCAGGGTCGACTACTCAGGTGTGAGTTGGTTGACCAATTAAACACAAACTTATAAACACGTTATTGCCATGCCTAGCCTTAATATAATGACGTTGAGACAATAACAATTTAGCAAGGTATTCGAGTCCATATGTTTTCAATTCCAGGGCCACTATCTGTATGGGTAACAATTTGCTATGAATAAATCTAAGGTTCGACAAGGACAAATGGATTGACCTATAAAACGTTCAGTTCTGTGGGCTATTATTCAAAAAATATTAACACTTAAATCTGAGTTTTATAACAATTGATAACTCTTACTTTAGCAGATGAAGCAGCATGTTGAAAGCAGCTGGAAAGCATTTAGCAAAACATGGCTTTTTTTAAGCTTATTTTGCAGCACCAGTGACATTTATTCACAGTAATCAGACAGGAAATGGGCAGATAGGGAAGGAATGAAGACAGGCCGCAAGGTTTAAAGATCTGTCATTAAACTCAACATAGCTGTTTCAAGGACTAGTATTCTCTCCCCTTCCTATTTAGGGCCTCTACCAGTACCCCACACGTACTTTGACAAGAAATATTATGGAGTTTTATATCATGGAATTTCATACCATTAGTATCTGTATTATCCTTACTTACTTCTTTAAACAGGAAAGCAGAAAAGAATTTAAACAAACTGTTATTGTAGTTAGTGTAGGAAGTGGCCTCAAGAATATTCAGAAAGTACTGAATACAAAAATGCGTTGATTTTGTAAGACATGCTGAAGCTTGATTTTCTTTTCTCACACTTGCTGTCAAAATCATTTTTCCTTTAATGCTTCAAAACCTTCTCATCTGTCACTTGCATTGAGGTCTGAAATTATACAATCCTGCATCTAATATGTGAAACACATCCTGCTGCATCTAACCTGCAGGTTAATTTAGTCTTTTAGACCAAAAAAAGTTCATTTTTGCAGTTGCTATCCTTAAAACCAGCTCACTGACCTGACTGATGCCTTTCAGAAAAACATATATTAATCTTAAGATGACATTACAAGTGCTCAGTTTGAAGTGTCCTGTGACAGGAGTGAAAAGGGAGGTGACAGCGTGGTCCCCTGGGCCACCAGAGTGCCACTCTGCAGAGTATAATGCATTTCTAATAGGCTGTTGTTTATAGGCAAGCCACATCTGAGTGAAAGCAGCCTGCTCTATTTTCTTTGGACTTTTTTTCCTAAATGACCAAACTCTTAGATCTTTATCAAAATAAAACCAGCCTTATTTTAATATGTACTTTATTTTTGTTCAATGTGAATACATTTCTGTTGCAGCTTGACAGGAAATCTTTTAAATGAAAGCATAAAAAAAGAAAGAGAGATGGACTGTAAGACTTTTAAGCATTAATTGGACTGAAAATGTCGGGCTTGTTCAAGCAGACTGCATTACAACAGCTAATTAAATCAGTTGCTGCAACTAATTATTTAGGTTTTTTGCAATAATGTCTTGCTATTTTCTAAACTAATCGGAGTAATCAGATTTTCAAAATTCTTTTTTTTTTATTCTTTAACAATTGCATTGTCTTCTTTGTCAAGAGAAAGATTACAAGCAAAGCATCACTTGCTTGAAGACTGCACTTTTCATACACGAATTCAAGTGTGGATGCAGTGGTTAGACAGGTTGGTGATATTACCTGGCCAATTAATAGATTATAAATAACATAGAGACTACACGCAAAGTTAACTTAAATGTTGGCTTTATCAAGCTAAAAAATCTTGGATTATTTAAACATAGCAAGTTGCTTTAGCAGCAAAAAAAAAAAAAAACCCAAAAAACAATGCAGTCCCTTTACAGTCCACTCAGACTGACCGTGTTAAACTGTTTCTTAAATACTTTTCAGTTCATGAATAAACAAATAAAATTTGTTTTTAATAGCATTTTAATTAAATCTTGAGTTTTCACAAACACACCAGAGATGACATGTACGAATAACCAATCCAAAACACCCAATAACAACAAAACAGAAGTTATTTCTCAAAAACAGAATGAGATGGAGAGCATTACCAAATCTTGTTTGACATCTTGTTCAACAAAAAGCTGCAGCTCTGCTTCTTTCATCCAAAGATTTATGCCAGTATTTATTTAAAGTGAGTCCTGGCAAAGTCTCTCTCAAAGATCATGCTTAAGAAAGTGTCTCCTTCACAGTAATATTGAATTGAAATGTATGCCAGAGTTTTACTTTCAGGAGGCATCTATCAAGTGTTGGCAGGAATCGGGGTTTGGTAAACAGCCAGTTTACAAAGCTTCTGTCATTGAACACTGTCAGTTAAATGGAGCTTAAAGCAGATTTTATGACTAGAGTACATGTGCATTAGATTGATTTTAAACTTCGATTTCAGTTTGCATCTGAATGCTGGCAACGGCACTAGGCTCCAATATAGCTGTTGAAAATGAATTCATAGATTTAAGTCTGAACCTTTAAAAAAATGTTAAATGTGATCATTTTGCATTAAGAAACAGATCTGTCCCTTTTGTATAAGAATGTAATTGAAAGACGAGCAGTTTTTCTTTGTGCTTGTGCAGTTTTTCTAGGGAAAATGACAAACCTTTGATGGTAGGTTAATTGGTAAGATAACACCAAACACTGTTTTTGTTTAATTATAAAACACTATACCTAGTGGGAGACTAACTTAATAAAAAGATTGATTCTAATAAAAAGAGGTCCCAGAAGAAAACTTGTTAAAAAAAAACTACCCTAAGCAGCGCTACAATGGTTTAGTATAGTCATGTGCTGAACTCAGTCAGTAATAGTCATGTGCTAAACTCAAACCAGCTAAGGATTTATTTATTTTTTATCCAGTGAGGCAGAGCCTGGGATATGGTGGTGAAAATAATTGTCAAAATCAAATGTTCAGAATTTTTTTTTTTTATCATAATAATAATAATACTACAAGTTTGTAATTTTTGAAAAGGTTCAAGCTGTATAAATACTTCAGCAGAAACTGAATGTAAGTTTCCCCAGTGCCATGCAAAAGTCATTGCAATGACCTGAGAGTGAGGTTAATTCATGTAATGACAGCCTAATCATGGCCTCTTTCTGCACTGCTGAGATCTCAGTCCTCTCAAAATACCAAATGTTTCATGTGGCTGACTTTCTGGGGGAGTTGGGATGTTTTGACTAATTGAACTAATTGTCTACTACTTGAGGACATTCATATATTGAATGTAAAGCATTGTACTTTGAGTCAGAAGGTCAGAAAAGTATTAAAAGTAAATGAATGGGAATAAGGTAACACCAATGGGAAACATTAACATACTCAGTCTTACCCATTAGCTCTCTATAAATTGTACTCCCTTCATCCTGAAACACATGAAATGGCTTAATGTTTCAGAAACTGAGCTCATTTGAACCTCAATAAACTACCTTTTTAGATAGAGCAATATATAAGGTAAGGTAAGATAACAATGTGGCAGGTAATTTGTGATCACCTATCGAAGATTAAAGTTAATTGAATAATACACCGCTATTGTGTGCATATTAGTCTATTTAGACAAGTGTTGATATTTACAGATTATTTTCTGATACATTCATCTGTCATGGACAAAATTAGCTCGGATTCAAATGTCGACCTGTAGGGTTATTTACCTTAGGTTGTATTCACACCAGAAACATCTGTTAGTTTGCTTGCTTAGGTCCAGACTCAACTTGATTTTTTTTGCTTCAGTTCCTATTAACACTGCGAGTTAAATACAGCATAACCAGTTTCTCAACAAAAAGACATGTGTGTTAAGGTCTTTCCGCCAGTTTACAGTTAAGTGTAAGCCATGTAAAACCAGGAAGCTGTGTGAAAATAGCAATATAACATATTTTCCGCATTTGACCAGTTTTAAAACTGTGATGGAAAAATCTAAAGGAGACAGCACATTTGGAGCTCGTCTGTGGCTGCATAGGTGGCACAACACGGACTGGGGGAGACAGATCTCTGTAGCGTATTGATACAAAAAGTGTGTATCCATCGGTCCCTTGTTCAGAGAGTTTTGTCATATTCTGTTCACTTCAATTGGATATATGTTCACTGAATTCACAACTATGGCTGAATTGGTGCTTCAGCCTCGCGTAACAGTTTGAAGCGCATTCAGGCAGGGGAAATAATCAAACATGTACTATAGCTTATTAATTTGCAGGATGTGTGATGGCACGATTTGGACTCTCTGTTTAGTTTGTTCAGACTTAAAGTGATAGTCTGGACTTTGAGAGAAAAAAGAAAGAGAGGGACATGATTTGAAAAACCCCCCAACAAAAGCTCCCTCCCCCTCCCTTTCTGATCGGTCTTAAAGCCGTGCCTACTTTTCCATGCACGCGCCAGGTCAATGGGCCAAGACGTGCGGAGGAGAGAGAGAAAACAACCAGACTGTCAATAATGGAGTTATTGGAGGTGAGGAAGCTTTTTTGGATTGAAAATAATGGCGGAGGCTTGATTCGGAGGCTCTGTGTAAACAGAAAACTGAGCATGCGCGCAGTAACAAGCACACAGCGTTCGTGATGATTGACAGCCCTTGGCATCACTTGATTGGTTGAAGTGGACAGCCAAGTGGCTTTTGAGCCATAGCTGAGATACGGGAAGGCGGGACTTAACCGTAATGTTTTAATTGATAATATGACTTATTTTATATAAACACTTAAGGCCAGAAGGTGAATTTAATACAATTCTTAAAATTTGTAATTCATTTAGAGATCCAGACTATCACTTTAATATAAACAAAATTAAAAAAAAAAAACTACTATGTTATCATTTCAATCGTTTAGAAAGTTGATGGGGCAAAATAGATTATAAATTGATTTTTTTAAACTATCGAAATTACTAACAAGAAAAGATTGTAGCAAGACCACTGATACGGCTACAATCTTAAAAGAAATGTTTGAGCATTAAGACGATTTGATGCAACATGAGGTGTACAATAGATAACAGATAGGTGGATTGTGTCAAATTAAAATGACATTAGAAATATTAATACAATATAAATTGACTTATTGATGTCACCATGGGGATATGCGCAGCATGCGTATGAAAATACAATAAATAAACTATTACACAATTCTTATAATGCACCACAAAGACAGGATGCCTGTCCAAAATAACAAGATTGTTTCTTTTTGTTCACTGGGTCGGCTAAAGTTCAGTTGAATTTACACCTGATTTCTGCTACATGCCAGGGTTTGGAATCTAATCCACCTCAAGACCACCTTTTCAGATGGGTCTCGGTTCACTTGTTTGGTGCGCACCAGAGTTAGCCGATTTCTATTCACACCAGCGCAAAAGCTCCGGACCCAGGGAGGAAACGAATTAGTGGGCATTTCAAATGAACTAATCGATGCTGGTCTGAATACGGGCTAAAGCTATATATCTTCACACACCACTGAGATGCAAAGCAGATATGCAATACTGTAACTGTGGGCATCAATATCTTCCTTCAGTATGTCAAGAGTTTTTGTTCTTTGCTAATTCCCTATCTACTGTATGTCCCCTCAAAATTTGATTTCCCAATTAAAGTAAAACACAGTTTAAAAAAGAAACAGTTGAAATAGTTGAAACAGACTAATATTCCCTGAATGGAAAATAAAGAAAAAACAAGTCTCCATGTCACCTAACTTACCTAATTAAAGACTGTCTATCGGATCATCTTGCTGTCACAAGGAGTTGGGTGAAAAACCAACATCTTTACAAAAAATGGGGATTTTTGAGATTCGGTATGAGCAAGCAGAGGAAAGGATGACACAAGATCCGAAAATTGTGTCAGAATAACAAGAAAATTCACATTCTACAGCATTCTTACCCTACACTGGCTTAAAAAACGTCAACTCAAAAACTGTCTGAAAACTAATCAGTCATGTTACCATTGACCTTTCAGCTTTGCCACTGTATGAATTGTAATATGTGTGTGGGGTGGGGTGGGGTGGGGTGTGGGGGGTGATTTGTTTTTATTCTGTAATTTTTGTTTTGTCTTGTTTTAAAATGTTGTTTTGGTGACGAGCCTAGGGAAAGTAAATATAAAATGGCATTTCTGTTATGATCCGGCATATTTATATTGATTGATATTTCAATGGAATCATTGATGTGCACTGTGTGCACATTATCAAAATAAATAAAATGTTAAATAAATAACAAATAGAAACAGATGATAATTTAGCATAAGGAGAAGCTTTTCTTGTACTTCTTTTGTGAGCATTTAGTGAACATGTTAAGTAAAAAAAAAAAGTATTTAACTTAATCTCTCTGGTATCTGAAGCATTACTCACCCCTTCCTGCTTGAAATAGGATTACCGGCCTTGTCTGAAGATCTGCCCTAAGAGTGTGATTTTGGATTATATTTCTTTGTCCTTTCTTATTCCATATTCAGACATTAAAAAAAATACCAAAGGTCCCTTATAAATAATTCAGCAGGATCTCGACTCGTAGTAATGCATGCCACGGGGATTTCTGCGCCTCCGCTCTGAGCCCTGATGCTGTGTAGACAACTGAAATCTGCCAAGTCTATATCTCTTGGCTCTTGGTAATTTCTGTTCAAAAACACATGATGGGTTTTTGTTTTTAAGAGATAGGAGAGTATTTTGTTCCTTCTGCCTGTCATGTCAAACATGTCAGGCTGAATGTTTGAACTTTGCGAGCTGTCCTACCAAACTTGTTATTTTCTCAACATATCAGTAAATTGACTTTTTTTCTACTGGCAAAATTTAGTTGGATTTTTTTTACATAAAAACCAACTCTGGGAAATCATATTGACTGCAGTGCAAAGCAGATCTTACAAGTAGGAATATTTTGAAGCAACGACAGCGCAAACCTGAGTTCATATGTTTGATCTCAGGAGTAGCTGATGTGTGCACCCAGAGCCAAATATAAAGTAGTGTAAGGTGTCCTTGAGAAAGCATAAGTGTTTCATGTATATGCTTATGATGCACAAAGCTGTCTAGCAAAAACTGGAAGCACAAAGTATTGCATATTCAGGAGTTATGTTACGGTTGTTCTTGTTTATATAGATTTCTTCAAGATTCTTTTCAAAGAATCTGATTCTTAAAATTTCTGTTCTGTTCAATTTTGTTTTCCAATTATGTTACCTTGCAAAAACAACTTTTTCTTGTTTTATAAATTGCAGCCACACATTTTGACGTATTTTACTAGGAATTTTTGTGTTACCCAAACTTAATTGTCAACGGGAAGAAAGTCGTACTTTTTTAAAATGTATTTGTTTCCAAATAAAAAGCTGAAGGTTGCATATCCCTACTCTGAGTGAAGGTCTACCCCTAAACCCACTTTGTAGAACCGCCTTTCACTGGATTTACAGTTGTAGCTCTTTTGCCATATGTCTCTGCCAGCTTTTTAAAATTGATTTGTGCATGTCTTTTTTTGTACACTTATCTCTTCACACCAACATAAAAATGTTAACATACAGAAAAAAAAAACAACGTAATTTTGTAAACTGTACTTTCATTATTTCACTACACTTATACAAGCATTTTGTGATTTGCAAACACCCCCAACCCCGGTCGCTTCAGTGCAAGTGGGGATTTCGAGCAAGCAAAGCAATTTTGACAGGCAAGAGGAATAGAAGGATGACAAAAACTCAATCTTCCGTTCATGTCTCAAAGGAGCCTGGAATGGATCAGATGCAAAAATAATTTTTGGTATAAGAATATGTACACTTAGTTTAATAAAGCTTGCTTTTTATGTGCGCACAGATTTCGGCATCGGTCTGGACCTTTTCAGAGCTTTAAACTGAAAAAGGGGCATTATTCCTTTACCTTGTAAATAAGAGGATCAAGCTATACTTAATAACTCACTGCAGGTCGTTCTCCTTCCAGGTAAAAGCCTTATAATAAGCTCTTCCAACTGAGCATACTCCACTACGTCAGCAGACAGTTGAACAGTTGATCTCTTTTGACGCTCTCATTCCCCTTTTCAGCCAAAAACAGCTGGAAAAAAAAAGACAGGCACCTATATTTGCGCAGCCTTGACTCATAGTGCGCATAGTGAAAGTTGCTCGCTTCTCAAAACAGATGAAGCGGTAATTATCTTCCTCGCGCTGCCTGTCTGCCGCTGTACACCAGTGCGCACTAGAGCTGTAATTGGGCCTTAAAAGTTGGCCCCAAACCGATCTGAACCCAACAAAGTTCAGCACGAGCCCAAGAGTATATTTTTATTGACAGCACGAACCGATTAAACCCATTATTTTTCCGCTAGAAAAAAAAAACTGACACCTAGACGGTCATGTTGTCCGGTTTTCAATTTACTGGACAAATGTTTGGAACTCCGGTCAAATAGGCCTGTTATCTGAAGCTTAAAATGATAAATGAATAACAATAATTTCAAGGCATGTTGATTTATAACCTTTTTGTTTACTCTGCAGCTATATGAAGCTTTAACCACTTATGTTGCGTAAAAGTCTTTCTCGCCTGCGTGAGTTTCTGTCTGCGCTGTTGACCGCTTGCTTTAGATTTCAGGAGATTTTATCTGACGTCTGGGCATAAGGGAGCTGCTATAAAAACGCAGGAGACTTCTGCAAGTCTAAACTTGGGATAATAGTGCATTTGAACTTCAGCATTTTCTGTGAGAGAAAGCATGTTTTCTGTTTTGATCTGAGAGGAGTGGGTCTCTCACATCATGACGCATGCTGTGTGCCGGTAACATCTTGACAGGTAGATTCGGAATAACGTTAGTGGCCCACTGCAGCGCTTTGTTACAAATTATCGTGCTAAAGAGATGGATGGGTTCGGGCAAAGATCTTCAGCTTTAGTGCGCTGTAATCACTCGTGGTGTTCGGCCAGTGGGTTCAGTCTTTGCCGTCCTGCCTTGGCTCTTTTTATGTGCAGCTTAACAAGTTTTGCGCAGCTGTAACAAAGCAGCTGATTGCTGGGCTCCTTGTCCTTAATCATCCAGATCAATTCTTTTTTTTTTTTTTTTTTGGAGCTTCACAGAGGGAAACAAATGCAAACAAAACACACCAATTCCACACACACAAACCATGCAAAATAAATAAAAAAATATATACAAATATTTCCACTGTGCTACACTCATGAGTTAGTTATATTCTCAATGTTTACAGAGTAGTCCATCCAAAGGTTTTAGTTAAACTATAGAAGAGACTATAGGAATAGTGCGTGTCTGACAGGGTAGGGGGCGTGGCATCACGATGGTGGCTTTCCATCGTGATGTTGGTCAGCCATCACGATGGACGAATACATCGTTCATCAGCACAACCCTACCCCTGGCCAATCCCAACATCCAACAATCCAATGCCCCTCCAGCTGACATTGAAGTAGCATATCCAATCCAATAGCTGCAGTGGATGGACAACATCACCAGGCCAAGGCCAACCACCATCTGAAAACTGAACTCAACCAGCTCCCGAGTCTTTATCCTGCACACCGTAGGGCACCAAGATCAAGAATCCAACCAAAGCCATTTAAACCCATCAATAAACCGACCGTGCATGAAACACACAGAACAGGTGATCGAATAGAGATGCCAGACCCAACCTCCATCAAGCTAGCCAGCAACCACCAAACAATAAACGTCTAGTATCCCTGAAGCGCATCCATCCCCACCCCAGCCAGGGCTGAACTGGGATCAAAAAGTGGCCCTGGCATTTTTGGCCATGGCGGCCCACCATAATACTCTACAAAATATGCAGAGCACACGTCATACAAGGTATGTGAGCACGGTGTATTGTTTTAGAAGTAGTTATAGTAAAAATAGAAAAAAACATTTAAAAGAAGCGCAGCAGCCTACACTACTCAGACTTTTTAGTTGTGGGAGAATAGCCACAGTGTCATAAATCCCCATCTTAAAGTGAGAGTGAATCTCAAAGAAACACTGTTAAAGATGTATTTTCTATGTTTTATGAAATATACAGTTTTAAAAAAAAGACTACACAATGATGCCTTTAGTATGAGTGTATATCTATGTAGAATCATGAGCTTTAAAAGTGGCGTTCAAGGAAACAGAAAGCAGAGTTGAAGTCAGATATACTAGATCAAGCTGATAAATGTATATGGTCAATATAAAATGTATTAATTTTAAATATAAGACAGTGACCTATGATGGAATAAGAGTTGATATTATAAAGAAAATTGTGTAAAGTCAGAGCTAAATGTGCTTAAACTATATGTGTACATTATGAGCAAACAACTCTACTGTGTGTGGACAGATGTGAAGCTTTAAGAAGTGCTACAAAATCTTTGATACCTTTGACAACATAAGGATAGACAACCATCTAAAAATAAAATGTAAAAATTTGATTGTAACTAATTCGCATAATGTAAAATATATTTTAAACACCCATGCAGGGACTTTGTGAAGTGTGCAAGATTTTTTTGCTCGCTGTTGGCCCCTCAGGCCAAACGTGTTACTTCAACCTGAATGGTAAGGCCGTGCATGAGGCAAACATGCTGTGTGAGAGCTCACTCATGAACGAACAGAAACAACTGCTGAGTCAGTACCATCCTAGACAATTTATAGATTTGCAGGCATGACTTCAACTGAGTTAAGAAATGTTGCTTTTGTGTAAGTTTAGTTGGGGTCTGTGCTGGAGTTTTGCCAGTGCTTGAAGCTGCTCTCTTTTCACGCTACGCTGAAGCCATCCTTCAGTTACCCCTCGCTCCTCGGTTGTTTATAGTGAAAGCTACACCATGTGTAAACGCGCTTAATGCCATTATGCATTACGCTGCCCCTGAAAAGAATTCTGTTCGACCCAATCACTTGCTATTTCAGCAAATTTACAGGCATATAGAGGCAACAGTGGTGAAAAGGCCAGGGCTAATTTTACTGTGCAGAGCAATGCTGGAGCATTTCTGAGAAATAAATGTATAATTTAGAGACGTATCGCGTTGGTAAGACGTATCGCGTCATTTCCTGTTTTGTGACTAACTCGTTTGTAGCAAGTCGGTGTTTCTCTCTCTCTTGAACTGATCTAACTTTCTCTGTCAATAAGTTTTTTCTGAGTTGCTTAACACACAAACACATTAAAACGTTAATTTTCTTCACGGTTTAGGACTCTTTAAGCGTTTTACTGGGTTAATTACTTTGTTCTTAGGTAAGGTAAGGTACCGCTTGGTTAGCTTAGCTTTACGGCTAGCATGGCTTCGGCAGCTTTCTCTCTTGTCCCTCCATCTCTCTCTACACCTCCTCCTCTTTCCTGCTCTCTCTGTCAGATGTTTAGTTACTCCTCCGCCTCATTTAGTGAAGTTGGTAGGTGTAATAAGTGCAGCATTTTTGTAGCTTTGGAGGCGAGGGTTTCTGAGCTAGAGGCCCGGCTCCGCGCTGTAGAACAGCCAGGCCCAGCAGTAGCTAGCGCGGAGTCAACTAGGACAGGACCTAGCCGTCCTTCAACAGCTCCCGTGCAGCCGGGACCTCAGGCGAGCTGGGTGACTGTTCGTAGGAAGATTAGCGCCAGACCCCAGTCCGCGGCCAACCTCCAGCCCCTTTCTCTGAACAATAGGTTCGCCCCGCTCAGCGACGCACCCGCCGAGCAGGAGAGGCCGATTCTTGTAATTGGCAGCTCCATAGTTAGGAATGTGGCTCCAGAGACACGAAAGACCACCGTCAAATGCCTTCCAGGGGCCAGGGCTGCGGACATTAGGTCCCATCTGAAGCTTTTGGCCAAGGACAAACGGCGGTATAGCAGGATCGTTATCCATGCTGGTGGCAATGACACCCGGCGACGGCAGTCGGAGGTCACTAAAATTAGCGTAGCTTCGGTGTGTAGGGCTGCCAAAAAGATGTCTGACTCTGTAATTTTTTCTGGTCCCCTGCCTGATCGTACTAGCGATGACATGTACAGCCGTATGCTTTCGTTCCACCTTTGGTTGTCAAGGTGGTGTCCAGAAAACGATGTGGGCTACATTGATAACTGGGGGGCCTTCTGGGGAAAACCTGGACTGTTACGTAGAGACGGCATCCATCCCACCGAGGACGGAGCTTCGCTTCTTTCCAGGAACATTGATAGGGTTATCTCTAGTTCCCCAAAGCCGTGACAACCCAGAGTCCAGCTCAGGGAACCCAGAGTCCAGGTCAAGGAACAGGGACTGCCACCCACCCACTACCCTATAGAGATAGTTTCCCGTCCACTACCCAAAACTAATGAATTAAAAGTTAATGCTACTAGAGCAAAGTATAAAAATCTCATAAAGATAAATAAAACTCGGACTGAACATAAAAACAAATCAATTAAATGTGGTTTACTAAACATAAGATCTCTCCCCTCAAAAACACTCTTGGTAAATGACTTAATTTGTGAAAATAATATTGATTTGTTTTGTCTTGCAGAGACATGGTTGCAGGAAGAGGACCATGTCACAATAAATGAGTCAACTCCCCCTAGCTACTTAAACTTTAGTGTCCCTCGAAGTACTGGTCGAGGAGGTGGAGTAGCAACTATCTTTCATTCCGATTTACTAATTAATCTCCAAAAAAATAATAGTTACAGTTCCTTTGAGCATCTAGTTTTTAGCTTTCCTCATACACATAACAAAGCAGTAAAGCCACTTTTGTTTGTGGTCTTATATCGTCCACCAGGACCTTATTCTCAATTTTTAGATCAGATTTCAGATTTTCTATCTGACTTAGTTTTAAACACTGATAAAGTCATTATAGTCGGAGACTTCAATATTCATGTTGATAATGAAAGTGATAGTCTAAATACAGCTTTTAACACTATCCTAGACTCAATAGGCTTTACTCAAAATGTGCAGGGACCAACACATTCTTGTCACCACACTTTAGATCTTGTGCTGACTTATGGCATTGACTGTGAAGAAATAACAGTCTTTCCACATAACCCTATCCTGTCTGATCATTTCCTTATCACTTTTAAACTTACTCTAATGGATCATATCAAACCTGAAAGAAAACTTCATTATACCAGAACGTTATCAGACAACGCTGTAGCAAATTTTAAAGAAGCTCTTCCAACTTTAATTTCCTCAGTTTATAAATGCAGAACAGAAAACAGTGATTTAACTCGTGACCCCTCACAACTTGACATTTTAGTTCATAGCGTTAATTCCTCCCTGCGTCGGGCAATAGACAAAGTTGCCCCCTTGAAAAGGAAGGTGGCTAGCCATAGAAGATTAACTCCCTGGTTTAATTTAGAGCTACGTACCCTAAAGCAGAATGTTAGAAAACTAGAGAGAAAATGGCGCTCCACGCATTTACATGATTCCTTTTTAATATGGAAAAATAGTTTATTGCTATATAAAAAGAGCCTTCACACAGCTAGAACAGCATATTATTCATCTTTAATCGAGGAGAATAAAAATAATCCTAGGTTTCTTTTTAATACAGTTGCCAAACTCACACAGGATCATAGCTCTATCGAGCCAACCATTCCCCAAGCTCTAAGCAGTGACGACTTCATGCAATTCTTTATAAATAAAATAGACTCCATAAAGAATAAGATAATTGGGAACCTTCCCAATATGCTTGCTTCCTCCTTAGTTAATGAGGCAGCCTCAAAAATGGTGGAACCTAATATATGCTTAAACTGCTTTAATGCAGCCGAACTTTGTGATGTACTAAAATTATTAGCTTCATCTAAACCTTCAACTTGCGTTTTAGACCCAATCCCAACTAAACTCTTAAAAGAAGTTTTCCCTCTGATCGCTGCTCCAATTTTAAATATAATGAATCTATCCTTAGTCAATGGATATGTACCACAGGAGTTTAAGATTGCTGTAATTAAACCTCTACTTAAGAAACCCTCTCTTGATCAAAACGACTTAATTAACTATAGACCGATATCTAATCTTCCCTTCTTATCTAAAATTCTTGAGAAAATAGTTGCACACCAGATATGTGAGCATTTAAACAATAATGAGCTGTTTGAGAAGTTTCAGTCAGGCTTTAGAGCTCATCACAGCACTGAAACAGCTCTGGTGAAGGTTACTAATGATATTCTCATAGCCTCAGACAATGGACTGGTGACCATTCTGGTCCTGTTAGATCTCAGTGCTGCCTTTGACACTGTTGACCACAATATTCTCATAGAAAGGCTTCAAAGTGTCGGTATAATAGGAACAGCACTAGGTTGGTTTAAATCTTATTTGTCTAACAGATTTCAGTTTGTTCAGGTAAACAATAGATCTTCCTCAACCTCAATAGTTACTTGCGGAGTACCACAGGGTTCAGTGCTTGGGCCGATTCTCTTTACTATATATATGCTTCCTATTGGTAAAATAATTAGGCAGCATGGGATAAAATTCCATAGTTACGCAGATGATACACAGCTATATCTATCCATAAATCCTGATGAATCCAATCAGTTAGGTAGACTACAGGCATGTCTGGAAGACATAAAAACTTGGATGACTCTAAACTTCTTGCTTCTAAATTCTGATAAAACAGAAGTTGTCGTCTTTGGACCAGAAGCTCTGAAAAAGAAACTACTTAGTCAGCCCCTTCACCTGGACGGCATTAAATTAGCCTCCAGTAATAAAGCAAAAAACCTCGGTGTCATTTTTGACCAAGATATGTCATTTAGAACTCACATTAAAGAAGTCTGTAGGATTTCCTTTTTTCACCTTAGGAATATTGCAAAAATTAGAACCATCCTGTCCAGGAATGATGCTGAAAAACTAGTCCATGCCTTTGTTACTTCAAGGCTGGATTACTGTAACTGTCTATTATCAGGTAGTCCACAGAATACAATTAAAAGTCTTCAGTTAGTTCAAAATGCTGCTGCTAGGATTCTGATGAATAAAAGAAGAGATCACCAATTTCCCCTGTTTTAGCTTCTCTTCACTGGCTCCCAGTAAAATCTAGAATAGAATTCAAGATCCTCCTTCTGACATATAAAGCCCTTAATAATCTAGCTCCATCATACATAAGAGACCTGATTGTTCCATATGTTCCTAACAGAGACCTTCGCTCTCAGACTGCAGGTTTACTGGTAGTTCCTAGGATTTCTAAAAGTAGAATGGGTGGCAGATCTTTCAGCTATCAGGCTCCCCTCCTATGGAACCGGCTCCCAGGGTTGGTTCGTGAAGCAGACAATTTGTCTATCTTTAAAACTAGGCTAAAAACTTTCCTCTTTGACAAAGCTTACAGTTAGAGATATGTTTATAGGTAGTTAGAGTCAGGTCAGACAGGTAGATAGGAAGAGACAGGTTAATGTTAGTAGTCAGGCAGAGTGTCAAAAGTTAGGAAGAGATAGGAAGAGGTAGAGTAGCTAGGTAGAGATAGATTAATGTAAGCCAGGTAAAGATCCGGAGCCGGTCGCGGCTTACCGCCGCGGAAGAAATGTGCCCCACAGGGGCCAGCCAGCGCCGGAGAGGGGTCCCTCAATGGGATCCTCCCGCACAGTGCGGCCGCCCATTACCTGCCGGGTTGAATCCCCCGGGCAGACTGTGCGGACCCCACCCGTTTATCTCTTAAACGTTTCTCGCCCTCTTCAACTCTGTCCTCTCAGTTCTGTCTATTTTTCCTTAAGATAGTTGTCGACTATCGGTCTCGTGCCGGTATTTAGCCTTAGATGGAGTTTACCACCCACTTTGGGCTGCATTCTCAAACAACCCGACTCCGAGAAGACCCCGGCATGACGGGGGCCGTTACCGGCCCTACACCGTCCACGGGTCAGGAGGACTCAGACAGAGTGTTGGTAGCCAGGTCTCCTAGTAGCTAGGAGACAGGTTAATGTTAGTAGCTATGCTGCTTTAGGCTAGGCTGTTGGAGGACATTATTAGGGTCTGTTCCTACTTTCTCTCCTACTTCTCCCCAACTGCATGATGTGCTGTCAATTCAAGCACTAACCTGTTTTCTATTATAGTAGGTGCTCCGGATTAGCCCTGCTTGACGACCCTGACTAAGATGGCATTGCAGTGACGGAAAATTCTCCACGTCCTGCAACAAACTTCTGCATCAGTTCTATTGCTCTTTCTGTGTCTCTGTTATGTATTCTCCAAGCCACAGACGGTCGCGGCAGATAACCGCTTGTGCTGAGCCTGGTTCTGCCGGAGGTTTCTTCCTGTTAAAAGGGAGTTTTTCCTTCCCACTGTCGCTGCATGCTTGCTCAGTATGAGGGATTGCTGAGAATTCCACGACGCAATCTTCTGTGGTTCTGTAATTTCTACACTTAACATTGTATTGTAATAACTCTTTTTGTAAAGTGCCTTGAGATGACATCTGTTGTGAAATGGCGCTATATAAATAAACTGAATTGAAATTGAATTAATAAAATCCATCTTTCTTCCTCTTTACAATTATTCACTACTTGTGTTGACATGAAATCTCAAACAGATACAGACATGAAATTACAATAAAATATGTTGAAGTTTGTGGCTATGTGTCAATTCATTAAATGTTCATGGTTCCTTAATTATTTTGGTCGCAACTAATAGTCAGCCTCTCACTTTTAATCTCTTCTGTGTCAAAAAGGTTAATTGACATTAATTTTGTTCCTTGGTTCTGTAAGTTTTGTGAATCTGGCCATTTGTTAAGCTATGCACAATTTAAACCAAGCAGTTGTGCTTCTCTTTCCTAACGGATTGATTTATCTTTGCAAACCACCACTTTGCATATGGTCAATATGTGATTAAGTCATACTGGCTTCTTTGTTGATGGCATGTCTCCATTCCTAGGCCATTGTGGGAAAACATTTGCAATCCTTAAAAGATACCTGAGCAGCGCTGTCCCAAATACCAAGTGGCTTGTTATTGTGGATGATGACACACTCATCAGGTAAGATTTCATAGGAATATTAGCCATGTTCTTTCTTTACTTTTGGAGCAGATGGATGTCTTTAATGTATCCTCCAAGATTCACTGACATTTATCCTTTTTTTCTCTCTGCAGATTTCATCTTACCTTTAAAATGATTTACTAAGTAAAAGAGAAAAAAACACTTGAACGCATGAAGTCACTTAGCATCCTGTCAAAGACTTAAAATCACAGCTCCAGTTAAATTCACCTGCAGTTAGGTTTCTTTTCAAGTGGAAAGCACTGCAGGGGGAAAGAATATCCCAGCCTCTAAATGGGGCATTTTATAGTCATTTAGGCACACGCATGTAAGTGTGATGAGTGTGTGTGTCATGACTTTGACTTGTGCTTTTCATAGCCTCCCCCGACTACGCGTCTTGCTGAGCTGCTACGACCCCTCTGCGTCAGTGTGCCTCGGAGAGAGATACGGCTATGGACTAAGCCAAGGTGGCTACAGTTACATTACAGGAGGAGGAGGGTAAGGTTGACTGCTCAGATGCTTTGGGAATAATGAGTGATAGAGATAAGTAGGCAGCCGTTGATTTATAAAGTGTGCAATAAAAACCCTGCTATATTTTACTTACAGATTAATGTTAGCAGTTACATTTAAGTGTGCTCTGAGGAAAACCAAGTTTACAGGCTACAGATTGATAAATAAAATATTTTTGGAGTAAATCACCTCAGAGCAAAGTCAATAAACAATTTTAATCAGCTGATGTAACAAGATAGTTATTCAATGCTTTTCATGGTTCTCTAATAAATGCCAATTGCTAGTCAATGGAAGAAAAGTCACATAATTAAGAAGTGGGTTTGATCAAATTCTAATAGTAACGCCCTAGTTTTATGATGTAACATTTCAGTGATGCAGAGTTTGGTTTTGTGGAATTTTGAACTAGCGGTGTGATTTGATTGAGAATCTATTTTAGGACCCCACCGTTGCTGTGACACTTCTTCATTCAGGTGTCACTTTTCTCAGTTTGTATCTCCCCACCACTGCAGAAAGAATCAAACAAAATTGATCACACAGGAAATGAGTGATTTCTCTAGAGTTTTTTCCTTCTTTTTTTTATTTGTTATTTTTGTTAATTTCTAAACAGTAACAGTGTCACAACTCTGTGATCAAACCACAAATGAGTTTTGTATTGCTTATTTGCATTTCCAATCAGTCGGCTCACCCTGGTGGGACATCTGTGATTCTATGGGCCTCTTTTCTCTTCTGAAAGCCCTCCTTATCTTATTGTAATATATAACATTGTAAGCTCTTTAAAATATATAGATATTTTTAATACGTACCTTGTAGACTATCAGTAAATGAAACATAGGTCATATTTGAGTCTTTAAATTGAATAATTTAACACTTCTACGCATTCAATAAATAATAATAAAATGTGATCAACTGATGGATTCATACATGAGTGCAGGTGATGGTCAGTAACAAATTAGAAAGGTGGAAAAAAACATTATTGCCCTCACAGACCTGTTACTACTTCTTTTAGAAGCTCTTCTATCCTCCACTCACTATCTGTATTAAAGACACCTTCAAACAGTCGGACTTCAACCTCCGCCGTGGTTAAGACCAGAGAGCTGTCCAAGGACAACTGGAACAAGATTCTACACCTGCACAAGACTGGGCTGAGCCAATCTACAAAAGGCAAACAGTTTGTTGAGAAGAGATCAGCTGTTGGAGCAATTATTAGAAAAAAAAATTAATACAATATCACTGACAATCTTGCTCGACCTGAGGTTCCATGCAAGATCTCACCTCACGGGGTACACTCAACTTTGAGAACATTAAAACAGCCCAGAACTACACAGGCTGAACTGCTCAATGAGCTGAAGAGACTTGGGAGACTACATTGTTATGGATTAAAATCCTGCTGCAACATATCCAGGCCCGTTTAAAGTTTACCAGAATCCATGTGGATGATACAGAGGAGGACTAAGAGATGGCCATGTGGTCAGATGAGACCAAAATAAAACTCTTTGATATAAACACCACTCGCCATGTTTGGAAGGGGGAAGAATGCTGAGTTGCATCCCGAAAACACAATACCCATTGTGAGCATTGAGGTGAAAACATAAAGTTTTTTTGGGGGGGTCTGCTTTTCAGCTAAGGGAACAGGACGACTAATCCATATTAAAGGTCTCCTTCACTGAAAGTCATTAAAAATATATTTTTTTAAAATATAAAGAGTTGGTTAAGCATGCTGCATGTAAACATTTTCCCCAACCTCCATTCCCTTTAATAGCCACAGAAAAAAAATAGAGAAGAAAAAGAGGGAGTCAGAAAAAGCCAGTCCCTTCTATGTCAAAGGGGAAAATTAGTATTCACAGTCTTGCCTACCTTGTCGACCACCCATGGTAAGGTTGATTTTGCAGCCTAGAGAGAACAGAGCACGTCTTTGCTCGTAGAAGATAGAAGCCATAGATAACTGTTCGTAACGGCATGGCAAAACACGGTCAGGCTTGTTTTATTTGTGGACCTAGCACATCAGAGTTGGCTTTTTTTTCTAAAGAAAGATGAACTAAGGAAAAAAAACATTGGAATCTGTGTTGGAACACTGCCAGTAGGTGGTTTAATTTAATTATTTAATAGAAGGCAGCAACAGAGTCGCATTGCTGTTAGCCAAACATTGATGAGACATTTACATCATGTGAATAATACTGAGTTAGACTTATGATCTAGACATTTCACCACGCCCAGACCTCTGAGAAACTGCGACCTCCTGAAAGATGACAGAGACAATATTTTTGCAAATAAAATAGCTCTCAAAGCACATAATATGGCTAGAGGCCATAGGAAATTAATTGAAAAATATCAAATGAATAAGACCTTTAAGGAAAGGATAAATGGGGCCATGTATTGAGATTTGGGGCAAAAAACAAAACTCTGTGAAAACATTTAAGATTAAATCTGGCTGGATCCTCCAGCATGACAATTATCCAACAAATACTTATTTTTACTCAATTTTACAAACATTCTTTCAAAATCATAGAATGTGATTTCCTAGATTTCTTTTACATTCTGCCTGTCATACATCGTTGGCAAGAAATCTGTCTACGATTATATGTTGCACATAGTCTATTTGTCTGTACGCCTATTTTCTGTGCCAGTACTTCGGCTGATGTATGTTTGCCCTATTTCAAATGGCTGTTGTGTTGCTGCAGCATGGTGTTCAGCAGGGAGGCTGTGGTCCGACTTCTCAACAGCGGCTGCAAGTGCTACAGCAATGATGCACCTGATGACATGGTGCTGGGAATGTGCATCAATGCTCTCGGGCTTCGCATCACTCACAGTCCACTATTTCATCAGGTTGTATTCAAAATGTCAATTTTAATGTCTCTCTGTCTCTTTCTCTCTCGTAACTGCAATGGGATTAATATAGTTTTTTTGTGTTTCTTTAAAACAACTTTTTATTAAATGTAACGTCAAGAGAATTCACATTTTCTAAGCCTCGACTTGTGCTTCCTCAATATCAATTAGGTTCATTTGTTTCAATAACTAAAGTCACTAGGTGAAGCAAATTATGTAGATTAACTATACACAGACTTTGAAACCTTTATTGCTGTTAGTTGTAATGATTTTCCGCTTACAGTTTATGAAAAACAACATTTAAGATTAGAATATTGCATCAGATGAATGGAAAAAGCATTACAGAATAATTTTCTTTTCTCCATAGTTTTGAGTATTTTTATTTTTATCTGAATGCCATCACGCAATAATATCATAGGAAATGTACTGGAATCTAATGTGCACAAGAATGGCTAAAGGAAAACAAAGTCATGCAAGTATTTGAACTTAGAAACATGTACCAAGTTCCTAAATCAGTCATTTACCAGTCAGTCATGCAAGAAGCTAAAGGAGATCTGACGTAATGAAGGAAAAATGATAGAGGCAATTTTCCCTATTACATGCAGCATGACTTTGCTGCGGATAGTCAGCCCTATGTGTGGGCACGATCATCTGCTTATTATTGCAGTGCAGTGAGAAACGGTGGCAACAGAAAGAAAAGTAAGTTTGCGGGATGCTGTCTGTACAAAGGTTCTGGCATCTTTTCAGACTGAGCACATTAACCCTGCACTGCAGACCTCGGAGATGACTGACCTGTCTGTGCTCTGCAGTGTTATGTTGCTTGTTAGAATTAGCTAGTTTGAACCTTAGCTGAATTGATCATAAAAGATAATTGGTACGAAAAATGGCCAGTCAAAAAGTGGAATTTTTTTATTTTTATTTTTGTGACATTCACAAGCATCAGTGAATTTTATTGGGATTTTATTTGTCAGACCAACAAAAAAACAACAACATTGTAAAATTGAAAAAAAATAACTTTTCTTTCCCCAAAAATAAGAATCATACTTTTTTTTTTACGTGTCCTTTTCTGGCAGTGTGGTACTAAGAATTAATGTCTGAGTACCAAGAACAAGCCCAACACATTTACTTTGTCAATCAGAGCATTACATATTTTGCTATAGTACTCCACTTAATACATACAGTACAGACCAAAAGTTTGGGCACACCTTCTCATTCAATGCGTTTTCTTTATTTTCATGTCTACATTGTAGATTCTCAATTAAGGGCATCAAAACTATGAATGACCACATGTTGTATGGAATTACTGTGTGTACTTCAACAAAAAGGGTGAAATAACTGAATAAATGCGTTATATTTTAGATTCCTCAAAGTAGCCACCCTTTGCTCTGATTACTGCTTTGCATTCTCTTGAGCTTCAAAAGGTTGTCACCCGAAATGGTTTTTCCAACAGTCTTGAAGGAGTTCCCAGAGATGCTTAGTACTTGTTGGCCCATTTGCCTTCACTCTGCGGTTTAAGGTCCGGTTTCACACTTTTTTGTAAAAGTACTACATAATCCATATGTGTTCTTTCATAATTTTGATGCCTTCAGTGAGAATCTACAATGTAAATAATCATGAAAAGAAAGGAAACTCATTGAATGAGGTGTCCAAACTTTTTTGTGTACTGCATGTGTGAAAAATATTTGAGATTGCTGTGGGTTTAATTTCTTGAAGTTCTTGAATTGTTTTTAATGTAACTAAATTGAAAAGTTCAAGAAACATGATTGCTTTTGCAAGGAACCGTAAATCAAGAAGGAATTTATACATAATTTAAGTATATGTACTTGTGTTTTTCAATTTGTGGATTATATTATTTGAGTTAATTTTTACATTTTAATTTAATTAAATATTGATTCTTAAACTTTTTGTGGCTCCTTTGAAATATAAATAACTGGATTTGTTATTTACTTCCAGGCTCGCCCAGAGGACTACTCCAAAGAACTTTTAGCTCACCAGGTGCCCATCTCTTTCCATAAACACTGGAACATAGACCCTGTTGCTGTTTTCAATAAGTGGCTAAGGGATGACTGGTCAGCAAAGACTTCAGATGAACAACATGAGAAAAGTAAAACAGAGTTATGATGATGACACATCTAACCCGTAGGCACATGTATGTATATATAGAATGTGTTTGTATCATGAAAAGAAAATGGTATCGGTTCACAGATGTAAATGCTTTTTCTATTATTATTATTATTATTATTATTATTATTATTATTATTATTATTATTATATAAACATGTGAGTGTGTGTGGGTTGCATGTTGAGGATAAGTTTCATTTATAAATGTATGTATATAAACACAATACACTTTTCATACGTTTTTTTTCTCCGCAAGATGCTGTAATCTTTAAAAAGAAATCCTAAAAATATTCAATGATTGTGTACAATGTCTTCTATTTTGACATAAAAATATTCATATTTTAACATGTTTTTTTTTTTTCTTTCAATTTCACCAGAGGCCTTTTGACAGACTTTTGTGTGACACTGTGTTGATAATGAAGCTGTTTAGAGTTCTTTATTATCAGGAATTTTACTTCATTAGGGAGCCCAGAGCACACTGACTAGTGTGCAGTAGCTGGATCATGATGCAGTATTTATTAGTGCAGGGGGTTAGGTTGTTAATTTTAGCTGCTTTGTCAGGTGTCCTTGATTGAAGCCTGTGGTCGCAGTCCTGGCATTATATCAGCGCTGGCAATTCTCATTTAAAAAAATTCTATTTACTCTGTTTAACCAAGGTCACACCAGAGATGGTGACTACATTTTTTGTCTTGCACTTGAGTTGAACTCAAGTGCAAAGATAAAAACTTAAGATTTGATTTAAACTTGCACTCTTGAGACTTTAGTTGAAAAAAATTACATAGCAAAATGAAAAGTACTTGATTTGATTCTGGCATTTGGTGTTAATACGGTTAATTCTTTTTTTTTTTCTTTAAACATAAATTAATATCTAAACTTCCAATAAAATATAACTTTTTTGTACTTCTCAAAGTTATTTCAAAGCACCTCATAACTGTTGTTGCAAGTCGAGATAAATGGCAAAAAGGTTAAAGAATGATTGGTAAATCTTTTTCAGTTCAGTGCTACAGACAGATTAAATGGTATTTATTTGAGTGTGCATACTCAAAGCAGAAGTCGCATGCTCTGTAATGCCCGATGGGAAACATATTATTGATGCACTTCAGAAGACATCCAAGACCCTTCTGAGACCATTGATGTTCTGGCGGATGTTTTATGTCACAATGCTTTTTCATTCTCATGTAAATGGCCCCTAGAATGTCACCAATGGGAACTTTAAAAACGTTCTACTTTTTATTGGCACGAAAACTCAATCATCTTTGCTTCAAAGTTTGTACAGGTTTTGCCCAGAAATTTTTCTTTCAGTCACTTGTCACAGTCACAGGTGGAAAAAGTAAATAATTTCATGCTCATACTTGTAAAATATTACCATAAAGAGGGAGAACGGAAATAAATTTATTCTAATCCATTTTTCTTTTTTTTTTCTCCCTGTGACAATTAATGAGCTCACTCAGTAATTTGGTGACCATTATTGTAAATCTTTTACAGGTGCAGAGCTTCAGTACGGGAAATTAAACATTTCTTCTTCTGGCTCATTGCCATATTGAGAAGCGACACAAACCAGCTGTAATCTCACACAAAAATGAGGTTTTGTAAAGCTAAGCATAATGAGAGGCTTCATATTGCTCTCATGAAATCCAAATATAAAAAGTTAATAAAGTAAAACTCATTACCGAGTACGGAAACCACATTGTAAAACAGAATATATTCTTCTCCTTTGAGATTGTGTCTCCATTGTGGTTCTACATTTATGCTGCCCTAACAGCGCAGTGCTCTGGCACAGTTTCATGAGAAGTCTAATAGCTTCAGGCATTTGAAGCAGTGCAGTAACTCAAGTAGACATCCTCTAACACACCTATGAATTGTAAGCTATTTGCAGGAAACAAATTAAATTCCTCTTGGGATTTACCCACACATAGAACAAGGAGAGGTCTTAAGACAGTGTTCTGCAGGCAAAATCACTGTGTAGATTGAAATAGCAAGATTCAACTTTATCACATTAAATTTAGTCCTTATTAGTTGTGGAAAACCAAGAGAAGTTTGAAAAGTGCTAGACTGTGAACTTTACTGAGACAGACGGATCCATGTATTTGCCGATTTCAATCCTCATTTTTGTTATTAAAACTCATCGACGACTATGATGCCTTGTAAAAGTATTAACACTCTTTTAACCTGTTCACGGTTTGTCACATTATCCTTAAAAACTTAAGTGTATTTTTTAGGACTTACACTACCGTTCAAAAGTTTGGGGTCACATTGAAATGTCCTTATTTTTTAAGGAAAAGCACTGTACTTTTCAATGAAGATAACTTTAAACTAGTCTTAACTTTAAAGAAACACATTGCTAATGTGGTAAATGACTATTCTAGCTCCAAATGTCTGGTTTTTGGTGCAATATCTACATAGGTGTATAGAGGCCCATTTCCAGGAACTATCACTCCAGTGTTCTAATGGTACAATGTGTTTGCTCATTGGCTCAGAAGGCTAATTGATGATTAGAAAACCCTTGTGCAATCATGTTCACACATCTGAAAACAGTTTAGCTCGGTACAGAAGCTACAAAACTGACCTTCCTTTGAGCAGATTGAGTTTCTGGAGCATCACATTTGTGGGGTCAATTAAACGCTCAAAATGGCCAGAAAAAGAGAACTTTCATCTGAAACTCGACAGTCTATTCTTGTTCTTAGAAATGAAGGCTATTCCATGCGAGAAATTGCTAAGAAATTGAAGATTTCCTACAACGGTGTGTACTACTCCCTTCAGAGGACAGCACAAACAGGCTCTAACCAGAGTAGAAAAAGAAGTGGGAGGCCGCGTTGCACAACTGAGCAAGAAGATAAGTACATTAGAGTCTCTAGTTTGAGAAACAGACGCCTCACAGGTCCCCAACTGGCATCTTCATTAAATAGTACCCGCAAAACACCAGTGTCAACATCTACAGTGAAGAGGCGGCTGCGGGATTCTGGGCTTCAGGGCAGAGTGGCAAAGAAAAAGCCATATCTGAGACTGGCCAATAAAAGAAAAAGATTAAGATGGGCAAAAGAACACAGACATTGGACAGAGGAAGACTGGAAAAAAGTGCTGTGGACGGATGAATCCAAGTTTGAGGTGTTTGGATCACAAAGAAGAACGTTTGTGAGACGCAGAACAACTGAAAAGATGCTGGAAGAATGCCTGACGCCATCTGTTAAGCATGGTGGAGGTAATGTGATGGTCTGGGGTTGCTTTGGTGCTGGTAAGGTGGGAGATTTGTACAGGGTAAAAGGGATTCTGAATAAGGAAGGCTATCACTCCATTTTGCAACGCCATGCCATACCCAGTGGACAGCGCTTGATTGGAGCCAATTTCATCCTACAACAGGACAATGACCCAAAACACACCTCAAAATTGTGCAAGAACTATTTAGAGAAGAAGCAGGCAGCTGGTATTCTATCGGTAATGGAGTGGCCAGCGCAGTCACCAGATTTGAACCCCGTTGAGCTGTTGTGGGAGCAGCTTGACCGTATGGTACGCAAGAAGTGCCCATCCAACCAATCCAAATTGTGGGAGCTGCTTCTAGAAGCGTGGGGTGCAATTTCTCCAGATTACCTCAACAAATTAACAGCTAGAATGCCAAAGGTCTGCAATGCTGTAATTGCTGCAAATGGAGGATTCTTTGATGAAAGCAAAGTTTGATGTAAAAACAATCTTATTTCAAATAAAAATCATTATTTCTAACCTTGTCAATGTCTTGACTCTATTTTTTATTCATTTCACAACGTATGGTGGTGAATAAGTGTGACTTTTCATGGAAAACACAAAATTGTTTGGGTGACCCCAAACTTTTGAACGGTAGTGTATGTGATAGACCAACACAAAACAATGCACACATATGAAGTGTAAGTAAGAAGATGCATTATTTTCTAAATATTTTCTAAATAAAATACTGCCATGTATATTTGTCTGGAGCTCTCTCTGGTGCCCCTAAATTGTCCAGTGCAGTACAACCAATTGCATTTTTTAATTTATTTTTAAATTTATATTTAAATATTCTCAGTTTAAATACAGAGGAACAGCAAATGGGAATGAAAGTTTTCTCGGTTAGATGAGACTGTAATTGAAGTGTTTTTCTTTTGATTTGGATATATCCTTGAGGACAACATTAAAAGGAAAAAGATGGTGGTCACAGGATTTTACAACTTAATTTTTTTTTTTTTTTCTCATCACGTCAATCCTGTAAGGGTGATTTGTTTAGGTGGCTGTGCCTCAAAGGGAAGAGTAATTGTCTTCAAGGTTGCTGGTTTGATTATAACAGTCTGCATTACAGTGGAGGAATTTGTGTGCATTTGAGAGTACAGCTAGGGGAATGTGGCTTCTGTATAAAAAAGTGATACGTGTAGTTTTTTACTAGGGGTGTAACGGTAGGCCAGGAATCTCTGTTCGATACGTACTATGGTTCAGTTTCATGGTTTGGTTCATTTTCGGTACAGTCAGGAAACCAAGTGAAAAAACTTTTTTGTGTAATGACATTTAAAGACCAGGTTGCAGGTTAGAACTGCCCTAATTAAGGTGTTAAAAAAGGTACTCCTACATAAATTATTTTGGGTTTTGAAGTCTCTTGTGAGAAGATGTATCCTCCACCTGATTAAAGGTGACAACCTAGTCAGCTTAATCAATAGAAATTAATAGAAAACTGGGGATTTTAGTGTTGACTTACACAGAAGAAACTTTAAATATTTACAGCCACACTGATGACCAAAAACCATAAAGCTATGAGCCTGCTACGCGTCCCAGAGAGCAGAGAGAGACGAAAGGAGGAATTGCCATTGCTGAATGAAGTTAAAGTCATTAGCCTGGGCATTGTGCGGTAGTTTTTTTGCTTCCTTGAAAGTACAAGGTGTAATATTTTTACTTGTTCACTTTCAAATTGTACTCCATTCAAAATCTTGTCCTTTTTCATTAATATTTTTTACCAATGTATGTTTTAAGTATTCCTTTAAAGGTACAATATTTATTGTTGACATCTTATGGTCAAATTGCAGTACAGCAGTCCATGAAGAAAAACAATGCATTTTGCTCTCAGTCACCCACCCTGTCCCCTCTGTGAATTTCATGGAGAGTTGCAAGTTACTTATCAGCCAAAGAATAGCCAAAAGAATGATGAGCGAAGAAGAGTTATACACAGTAAGTACATAAATACATTTCACTACAATATCGATATATTTTTTAGAGCCAACTATTTTACTGCTACCAATGTTTGCTCAATGTTTGTCATTAGCCCGGTCGATGTCAGATTGCCAATGGCAGTGCACTGTTTAGGGGAGAAGACTTGGCAATCTTGCCAGTTTACATGTTATTTGCCTTGGAACCAGGAAATATGAACGTGGGACAGATATTGTGAACAGTTACTTTGTCCCGTAGAAGCGTTTTTTAACATAAAAACTCACAATCACACAGCCAGCTGAGATCAAAATATGTTTCAATGTAACCTTCCAATATGATTGGGACATTCGACTGTTGTGTGATTAATTCACAGTTAAATTCTTACATATAGCACCTTTAAGCTTGAAATTTTAGATTTAAACTAGGGTTGTCAAAATGAACTAATTAACGCATGGTCGATTAATTCATAGAATTAACATGATTAACGTTTTAATGCAATTCACACATGCACAGCATATCGCCCGGTTTATCTTGTAATTTAGCCCTCATCGCATCTGTTCTCTTTCCTAACCAGCCAGACTGCATCTGGATGGTGAGGGATTGTTTTGCAGCAGGACGTATGTGTGGGCATAAATGACATGTGAGTACATTCTAATTATTGACGTATTGCCTTTGAGTCGATATGATTAAGTTCATAAGTTGTCAATGGGAATTTTACCTACAGTGGTATTTGGTGTTGGAGCCAATACCAATCCTTATGTACTCGTATCAGTTTCAGTTAGTTAACCAATACCATGAACCGACACTTAAAATGTGGAAAGTCTGCAATAATTTAGCGGAAATTGGTTATTTTTCCACTTGCTTTTTTGGTTTTGTGGTCATTTTTATTCATATTTTGTTTTATCTAATTCACCATCATTTGTTACAAGCAGAAAATTATACAAAACCTGTCTTCCAATACATTGAATTTTTTGTGGGGTAGACGTATCCGCATTGGTACTCGATAATGCTAAGTACTCAGATCCAAGTATCCGTATCGTATCGGTTCGAGAAAATTATTACAGTTGCATCCCTACACGTCACACCTCTACCTTGTTTATGTCCTTTACATATTGCTGAATGGTCGGGTGATATCTGAGTCTGTTCCATCCATCCATCCATCTTCTTAACCGCTTATCCAATTCAGGGTCACGGGGCAGCTGGAGCCTATCCCAGCAATTATCAGGCGTTAGGCAGGGTACACCCTGAACAGGACGCCAGTCTGTTGCAGGGCCAACACAGAGAGACAGACAACCATTCACACTCACATTCATTCCTAGGGACAATTTAGAGTGATCAATTCACCTATCATGCATGTTTTTGGACTGTGGGAGGAAGCCGGAGTACCCGGAGAGAACCCACGCATACACGGGGAGAACATGCAAACTCCATGCAGAAAGACCCTGGGCTGGGATACGAACCCATGACCTTCTTGCTGCAAGGCAACAGCGCTAACCACTGCGCCACCGTGCAGCCCCCTGAGTCTGTTCATAGGGGTAAAAAAATTACAAATGTCACTATCTTGTATATATCCAAAATGCCAAATAATAAATAATCTTGAATATACAAAATAAAAATGAAAAATAAACTATATAGTTTGCTTGTTAAATTTGTTTGGAGTGATTACAAATTTGATAGGTACTGTGATCGAAAAATGTATTATTATGATTAATCTCTAGTATTATTAACACTGAGAGCAGAGGAGCCAGACAACAGGTGTTGAGTTCGAGGTTAGAGAAGACACCACTGCCTGAGAAAATATTGATTCTTCTTACAAACTTAGTTTTCAGAGTTTCTCTTATTGTGTTACATATAACCCAAGCTATTGCCTTTGTTTTGTATATGTCAAAAGTCACTTATTCACAGCTAAAGAGCCAGATGTCTTCATCCGGAGATATCCCCACCCTGAGGTTAATAGTTGTGTCTTCAAAGTTATAGAGGCAAGGTTGCTGAACTTTATAAATACTTATTTTCATTGGAGCTTGTTAGGGAGTTGGGAGGGAGGAGGTAGCGAGTTAGGAGTGGGGGTTAGGAGGGGGGCAGCATTCACTGTGATCTGTGCTGTTCTCCTGTATGATCAATTCAACTTTTATTAAAACCTCCAAACGCTTAAAGGAATCTCTCTCATCTTTATTAAGAGTCTTAAATGCCATTACAGGTACTGTTAGTCGTGAAATATGGTAAACATAATTAGATCAACGTAGCCAACATAAAACATTTAAAAAAAAATTTGCTCAACACATATTTTGATGAAATTTAGAAATAGAAAAAAAAACAGACCTGATGGCTGGTTTGACAGCTGAACATCAAAGCAGAAGTGAAGTTCAGCCTTTTCAGCTGCACAAAATGCATCCAGGCATGGAAGATGGTGCCCTTTTTTTTAATGTTTTTTTTTTTAAACCTTTGGACTGACAGGCTGGTGATTAAACAACCTCCACAAACACAATAATTCGCAACTTTTAAGAAAATTGAATGCAATCCAAAAGTAATGAACTGAATAAACTAACTCGATGACATGAGGTAAGAGCAATCATCGACGCTACCAGAATTGGATAACCAGTTACCATGACAACGTGCTTTTCTGTAACACTGGGAAGCCAACATGTTCCCAAACAGGGGGGTTTCCAGCTCCTCTCAACAACGAGTTGCTGACCATAACATCTGCAATGTTAATCTGTAAAGCACTTTGAGATGCAATTCTTGTATGAAAAGCGCTTTGTAAATAAAGTTTGATTTGAATTTAAATTTGAATTACAGAAAGCTAGGCTGCGCTATTTGTTTACAGAAGTGGCTTTGTTGCTGGCTAAAGTGCAATGCACTTACCATACGAGTGTGTACTGTACTGAGGGATCCGTACTGAGAACTTCAAATACAAACCGGTTTACCGCCATACCCCGGCCTTATACCATATAAGTTTTGTCCATTTAAAGTTTTCAAAATACCTAGGAACTTATGCCTAAAATTATACCTAAATATCTAATTTGCGTAGTAGCAGAAAAAAATCCCAAAACATACTAACTGAATTGTAACAGAATTATTTAGATCAAAGTTTGTCCATTTTGTAAAATGACCTAAAGACTTGATTTACTGTAATTTGACTAGGCTTGAACTAATTATGTAAAATAGAAAGATGAGAAAGGACACTTTCTGTCTTTAATTTTGGGAACCTAGATTTGAATTTAAATGTGAATTGCAGAAAGCTAGGCTACGCTATTTGTTTACACCAAAGTACTTTTAGCTGAATGTAAAGTAATGTGCGTTTGTAAGGTATTATATTTGTTTTATTCATAAAACTTATTGAAAACCATGAATCACTTTCTTGTAAATTAAAGTTATGTGATCCTTTCTTTTGAACTATCCCATAAAATCCCACTGAAATTTGTATACGTTTGTGGTTGTGATGTGACAAAATCGAGAATATGCAAGGTTTATGAAAGCTTTATCAGGACACTTTTTTTAATCTCTAGAGTAAGCATATCTTTACAGAGTGCCAACTGGTGGACCATTTGTGGCATATTGTCATAGCAGTCCTTTCAACTTGAATGTGAATAAAACGGGTGTGATTTTAGATTTGGAGATTAACAGGAGCATTCAAACACTTTCTTTCATGGGTGAAGAGATGGAGGAGTATAAAAACTTTACTGTTTATTTAAAAAAAGATGGGCCTGAAGACAGAGAAGTTGTATACAAGAAGAGTAAGCAGACTGTACTTCTTGAAAATTCTTCAATCCTTTATCATTTGCAACACAATGCTGCATATTTCCTATCAGTCTGTTGCAAAGACTGCAATTTATTTTGTGATCTTCTGTTGAGGATTTAAAGTAACCCACTTTGAATTGTTCATCCTGCTTATTAAAATCTCTAGCTAATCTGATGGCATCTGCTAGCAGCCATCCAAACCCCCAACAGTCATCCAACAGCGCCTAAAGGATCTGTTGCTTGGAACCTGTTAATAGCAATCCCAGGGAACCCCTGGATGTTCTTAGTTAATACCCTAGCCTCTGATGGTAATAGCTGCTTAGTTTCAGTTGATGTTGACATATGTGTCCTCAGGGCATGCTTACTTCCAAATGTACCAGTCTGAGGGGAGCCAAGATTTTGAATTATTTAAGTGTTGTTGCTTTAATGATTTAAAATCATGTCAAACTGGTTAGATCCTTTTTAACTCTACACTACCCTTTAAGACATCCTAGTTTTGGATATACAAAAAAAAAAACTTAAAAGGCCTATGTGGTAGAAGCAATTTGTGTTTGTGCCTTGAAACTTGACTTTCTTTCCTCTTTATTTACTTTCATGAGCAGTATCCATCTAAACAGGGTAGATGGGAAATGCTGCTGGAGTCAAGAACATCTCAAACCGCACTTTTACTTGAACTACAGTCAATGTAGTGATATCATGAGAAACTACTAAAGCATTCAAGGAAGGCATCCTCCACTAAAACGAGTGTTATGCTGGTGTAAGGGTTTCTTCTCATTGCTTATACTCTACCCATTCCTCAAGGATCATATCAAACTGACAAACACATTGAATGTAGGTCAACCTTGGAAAAGTATAGCAATTAGAACACAACAACTTCTTTTCTCAAGAATACAATATTTTGGACAAAAGAACCAGTGAACACAACCTGTCAAATATAACAACATTTCAACCAGAACTCTAAAAAGAAGTCACTGGCCAGTATACCTAATATTTAATGATGTTGGTTTTTGACACATATTTTTTGCTGCCTTGCTCCTTTAGTCTTCTTACCTTAAACATTTCATGATACTATTGTTTCATGTTTAGATTATATTTGCACAAAGATATTACAGTAAATCTATACAACTATCTTGAAATTGTTTCTTTGTGTAATGTGATTAATGTATCTACCCTTTTAACTGTTTAAATAACATTATATGAAGGAAATTGCCAGAAGTGCACAAAAGACAAACTTGAAACCACAATTTAAATACACTGAAAAAAAAACCCACAATCAAATTAAGTGTTGTTGTAGCTCATTACTAATTCATTTTTTTTCTAGGAGTTGTTGTAGATCATGATGGCTGTTGGGAGAAAGGATTTCCCTATAGCGGTCTGTGTTGCAGCGAAACTGAAGAAGCCTCCAACTGAAGATACTCTGCTGCTGTAGGATAGTCTCATGAAGAAGATGCTCAGGGTTGTCCATAATTTTTTTAATTTTATGAAGAATCCTTCTTTGCATCATTATCTCCAGTTGTTCCACATGTGCCCCCAGAACAGAACCAGCCTTCTTTATCAGGTTGTTGAGCCGTTTTAAGTCCCTGGCTCTGATGCCACTACCCCAACAGATGATGGACAAAGAGATGACACTCTCCCCACAACAGACTTGTGGAAGATTTGCAGCATCTTGCTGCAAACCTTGAAGGACTTCAGCTTCCTCAAAAAGCACAGTCTGCTCTGTCCCTTTTTGTAGCTGGCTTCACTGTTGATTCTCCATTCCAGTCTGTTGTCCAGGTGAACTCCATCTCAGGAGAGGAGTGACCACAGAAGAACAGAAACTAGAGTAGTTTTATATGAAACCTACATTAGATGAACCCACATAAAACATTTCCATGGCATCAAACACACGCAAAAATGGCGACTTTCCTCCTGGATCGGTAAACTAACTCATTTGCTAATGTTAGCTGTCACTTAAACTACTCTAAAATATATTCCTCACTGGACACAGATCAGGTTCGTCACTGGGCATATCGGCAGCAAAGCAGGCAACCAAACAGCTAGAATGATGTTTTTGTTGTAAATATATCCTAGATAAAGTAGATGTCGCTATAGTGCTCATGTTTCATATCCAACCTTTAAATGTTGTATTGGTCTCTGTTTCAGGTCCTGGGTGACTTGCTGTAAATACTGGAAATATGAATTCTGCTTCTTTGCATAACATCCTGAGGGAGGATGTCCAGCCATCATTTTGTCCATTTTGTAAACTTAAGCTTAATCACACTTGAAATACGCTGCAACACAGTTTTGCAAAGTACAGTGTCTCCACACTTGCCCCACCCCGCCCCCCCAAAAAAGAAGAAATCAAGCTTTTACTGTGGGCTGGTCAAAGTCCAGAGTTAAATCAGCCCATTCCTGTTAAAAAAATCCCTCTAAGGGTGATTTAAAAGACTGCCATTCTCAATGAACTTCTAATGACAGCTTTTACTGCCCAGCTGATTATTAGATTTCGGAGGTATAATCACATTTTCACATTGGACTATGATGATTTTTTATAAGTTTTAAAATCCCTCTCTGATATTACTTTGTTTAATGATTTGAAATATTTTAAATGTGACAAAAATAACAATTTGAAGAAATAGAATGGACATTTCATCTGTACTGTATCAATTACAGCAAAAGAACTTCCATCCATCACTTTTCTCTGGTGCATGATAAAATCCTTTGTTGCAGACATCTTACACGGATAAGGATCAGTATTCATACGGATATTTATGAGACCCAAAAAGATTAAGATAATTGCTCCTACAGTGCCTCTCACTGTGGCCTTCAGATCTAAATGCACATTATCCACTGTACACACACCCTACACATGCTATTGTCTTTCCTTAATTACTTTCTCTATCAAATGGAAGCAGTCTCTATTTTGAGTAATTTAAATAAGCCATTAAGCAATGCAGACATCTGAGACATTGCTGAAAACAGTCTTTGTAAATATTAAGTCTAGGGTTGTGTATAATCTAAACATGCAATGCTTTCAGCCTTATACGAGTATACACTTGGATTAAAAGCTTGCATTCTGTTTAGATATTGTGTGTTGAGTACTTTTTTTTTCTTCCATGAGCAAATCATTTAATGACTATTGTTATCCCACGTGTAGCTGTTGCCGGAAAGAATGTTTTCTGTTTTCCTGATGAGTGCACAGTCTGGCACAGTACACTGATTAAAGTATACACATTTCCATACATACAGACCAGTCAAAGCTGTCTAAGATCCCATTTAGCCAAACATATTGGATTATGTCGATCACAGGGAAAACACTTTTACAGTTTGTTCTTTACCAACAGTAATATATTTTCTGGTCTATTGAGACTAAAAATATCCCCACAATAACGAATGTCAAGGCTGAAAAATTAATTATTTTCATAAATGGATACGTGACCTTTTTGCTCTTCAAAGTTAATTTGACCGAACAAAATTAGTGTCAAATTTCATTACTCAGTTTAAGAAAGTTTTGTTTAATAAAGTGCAAAGTGGATTTGCTACGTGTACTTGGAGTTAAATCAACTCAAGACAAGCACTGAAAGTCAAAATGTAATCAGCCCCCAATTATATACAAGACCAATTTTCTATCCAATCTAATAGCGATATAAACAGTGTGCTGTCATAGTGCCGGGATACTGCTAGAGATTAAATAATTCTGGATACTCACTATCTGCCAGCTGCCTATTACACGATAAAATTAGATTAGATGGTTAACTTCATTGCCCTTGAATCTGAATGAGATGTCCCAGTTACTAGCAGAAATGATGAAAAACAATCTGTTAAAATTCACCATTAAATTATAAATCTCATTATCCATTACTGGGATGGTATTTGATAGAACACACAGTAGCATTTACCTTTGAAGTGAAGGAAAAGGTTACATGGTTTTTAAGATATTTTCACTTTAGACATTCTTAAAAGTCTCCATTTATATTTAACCCATTTACTCTGGTGCCCCTAAATAAAATTAATTGGAACCAATTACCTTAAAAAAAAAACAACAACTAAATAGTAAATAGAATCCAGGTGGTAATTTAATCTCAGTCAAAATACAAGATTTTGTGAGGGCTTGTTAAACATGTTTGTTGAAGAGTGTAAGTAAACAAACGGCATCATAAAAGCAAAGAAACACATCAGACAGATAAACAATAAGTTTACAGTACATCAAAATTAAGTTTTAAAACAATATCTGAAGCTTAAAATACCTCATAGAGAACTGTCCAATCCTTTATTTAATAATTGTAAGAGTACAGCCCAAATTGAAAACTGCTAAGCCAAAAACTTGCAAAACCCTACTGGCTGAACATGGAGAACATTAATCAGAGAAGTACCTAAGAAGCCGCTTGTAAGTCTTTCAGAACTGAAGAGATCCGTAACACAAGAGAGAAAATGTGTTGAATCAGTTGCAAGTAAAAGAAAAAAGAAAGATAGATTTAAAAATTCCAATACTGAATTAAAAGTTGTTTTAGTTTAATGACTTTTCAGTTGTGATTGGAGTTAAAGATGATTCAAAATATTGACTGAGGTTGAGTGAAGATAAATGCAGATTTGTATTTGTAAAAAGTTTGAAAACCCTGGGTCCACTTGCCTCCACTTAAAGGTATGCACCGCTTTGGTTTGTTAAAGACATCCATCCATCCATTTTCTTTACCGCTTAATCCTTAATGGGTCACGGGGGTGCTGGTGCCTATCTCCAGCTGTCAACGGGCGAGAGGCGGGGTACACCCTGGACAGGTCGCCAGTCCATCACAGGGCAGGACAAACAACCATGCACACACTCACACCTAAGGACAATTTGGTGACATCAATTAACCTGAAATTTATGTTTTTGGACTGTGGGAGGAAGCTGGAGTACCCGGAGGGAACCCACACATGCACGGGGAGAACATGCAAACTCCATGCAGAAAGGCCCTGGGCCGGGATATGAACCCACAACCTTCTTGCTGCAAGGCAACAGTGCTAACTACTCCGCCACCGTGCAGCCCCTGTTAAAGACAATCTCAGTTTAATACATTGAAGTTTGTGATTGTAACGTGACAAAATGGGAAGAGGTCAAAAGATACTGTATGAGTACTTTTACAAGACTTCAAAAAACAGGTGCTTTGGTGATTATCAGTTTAGGAAATGTTTCAGCTTTAGCCGATGTATTGGGTTTAGTGGCAGAATAGTGAGAACCTGTTTAGGTGAGGTTTTATTTTTAATTCCCTAACCTGGGTACGCTGCACGTACTGCAGGAGAGCATAATATGGCCGAGTTAGTAGAGAGGACTTTAGTATTGCTGTCACACAAGATCAGATTCACACACGTCTTTTCTTCAGCAGTGCAATACCTGGCTGTTTCTGTCTCCTCCTATAGTGGGCTAAAGGCCGTAACATATATTGCAAAACTGTTCTCTGCAGAAGCATCTCACATTCCTGCGACTAATTTTTCCTTCTGAATTTGATCCCATTCGGTGTTTTACAGCCGGAAAGCCACACTGCTGTACCTGTTGAATATCTGTATTTCAAAGAGCCCTGCTCTTTATAGTTTTCTGTGTTCATAATTGTGTTTTGGGATAAAACGGTTCCACCTGTTTGCCGAGTCATCATCAAGGAAAGCAGTTCACTGTGTTGTGCCTTTTTGCCTCGGTACAGCACCTAGTCCACACTCCTCCACACATTCCTCGCACACTTTTCTCCTCATTTATCTCTCAGACACAGCAAGCAGAGAAAAATGGCCGCCTGCTCACATTCATCTCTGCATGAAATGTAATTATTTTGAGAGGTGAGGGCTAGCTCGGGATGAGCACAAGTTGTATCAGTGGCTTTTTAAATGAGAGAAAACTGTGGATATTCTGCAAGTTAATGGAAATGATAAATAGAAGGGAGCTTATTTTAATGTCTCACTCAGCTGAACTCTATTAAAGGAGGGATGAAGAAGAAACAGAGATAAACTTCTCTATATTTTAATTATTAGTAATCAGTGATGGCTGCAAAAGCCTTTTGCTTTGTTCTTTCGCAGCCAGCTGTGAGTGAAATGATGCATCAGGCCCTGTTTTCTCTAACTTACAGAAGTACCATTTTATTCTCTATGTTTTTTGTTTAAGAGCACCTGTTCTGAAATCTCATTGTTTTATTTTTAACATGAAAATTCACTTTGTTTGAGGTTTTAACTGACAAAACAATGTGATTATGTTGTTTGAATACCAGCATGGAGTTTATTTGTAATATACAAGGAAACACAGAATTCAGTGCCAATATTTTATTTCCTGAAACTACGGTTTTCTGCTTTGCCTTGGTGGAAAAAAACTTTTTGTTTTTTCTTAATCAGAGTTCTCAATGGAATACAGAGAACAAATTTTCATTGCTATGTTGCTGTTTTGACATCTGCGAGTGCACTTAAAATTAATGTACCTGAACCGAAGAATGAATATAAAAAAAACTGAAATTGTGACCTGTGGCTCTTTAGTAGGAACAATACTCAGTGGGAGATGGAAGAACAACCTGCATTTTCATCAGGATTCTGATTCAAGATGAAACCCTTAAAAGTCTAGATGGGTCTGCCTGCAATCAGCAACAATTATGTATTTTTAGTTCTCTTTTGTTGGTGTTCTTTTATCATCCCGCTGTTTTTCTAAAAGCATGCCAGATTTCACACTTTAAACATTTGCTAATTAGTGCATAATCACAGTGATGGCAGCACACAGAGAGAATGCAGACATGAACAGTTACTCTCCTACATTTCATATTTCCAAATTTAAAGCAGCAGGAAAGCTCCAACTAAAAAGCTCTCATATTGATGTAAGTTTGAGCTACATTGTCTAAATCGTATTCCATCATATGAGTAATTAAATTTTTAACTTTTTAATTTCCACTTAGCATGTATTGTTTAATGGTAAAATTGCAGTTTTTCCCATTTTTAAGTCTTAAACATTTCACATTTCATCACATCACAATCACAAATGGCTTTGTAATATATTGGGATCATATGATAGATCAACGAATCCGCACATAACTGTGAAGTGAAATGAAAAACACGTCTATTATATTTTATTTTTACAAAACAAGTACAATCTGTTCTTTGAGTTGGTGTTTAGCCCTTTTTACTCTGATCCTCTGAAATAACGTCCAGCTTATCCATTTGCCTTCCATGGTCACCTAATTTTAAATGGACTCCACCTGTACGTTTGCAGCCACTGCCTCAAACTATAGCCAAACACGTTTTTATATCTCATTACTGTATTCTGAATGGTTAAATAAAACAGTGCAGCCTTGCATTTTCTTTGAAATTAGCCGTCATCCTGACTACACAATGTCATCAGTGAAAGATGATGGCGGTAGCATCAAGCATTGGGAAGTCTTTTCTGCAGTACAGACAGGGGGGACTATTGGGAGCTGATGGAAAGATGGAGCTAGCACCATTCAAGTCTAGGACAAAAGACAAAAGCTAGGGCAGTCAAGACGAATGCCATCAGAGCTATGATGGAATAGTTCAGCTCAAAGGATATTCACGTGTTAGGATGGCTAAAACCACCTAGTTTATACTTCTTTGCGGAGGTGCGGAGACACAGCGCAATTATCAGTTCACACAAGGGCTCTCTGACATGCATACTAGGACAGACGGTGTAGAGCCTTTTTTTCAAACTATCCATCAAACACAAAAGAGAGCATATTTGTGATTGGACAGCAAACATCAGATAATTTTAGTAGTAGTAGTGCTTTATAGTCGATATAATAAGTAGTCAATGCAGATTTTGGGCTCTAGAACTTTATATTGCAAGGCCAGTTTATCTAATATGGTATTTTGGATATTTTGAATATAGAACAGCAAAACATATCACTGTTTACATGTAATTTTAGAGTATTCACTGAGCTACAATGTAGTAAAAAGCTTTCATTTCAGTTAGTTAAATAGTGCCTATTCACACCAGATGTCATTTCAAGGCACTTTACAAGAAAAGTAATTTCCATACAATTATATAAACATCCAATATAACAGAGCTTGAGCTCTGCACAGAAGAATGGATATAAATGTCACTGTCTTGATGGGGAAAAAAGGGATACAGACCTAATTGAAGTTTTGGCTGGGGGGCATATCACAGCAGCACACCAACCAGAATTTTAAACTGTATATGAAAAGGTTTGACACAAAATTTTTCCTTCAAATTTGCAATTATGCATAGCTTTGTGTTGATCTCTCACATAAAAAACTAAATCATTGCATTTAAGCTTGTGGCTGTAACATAACAAAATGTGGATTTATACAAATTTGACCCAGGACAGTAAGCAAAATAACCATTACTGGGTTGTAGTTAACCCAGCAGTTTTTAGAGTCAGTACTTTTATTATTGAACATCTTGAAATCTGATTAGATCTGATTGATATACATCTGAAGTGGCAATGAGCTACAGTACATCAGATGGTTAAAACATTGCGGCTCAAATTGTTTTGAGAAGCTACATTTTTCTCATTAGTGTGTAAGCCTGAAGTTTAACCATGCTAAAATGAGAGGCATGATTTATGGTGAATCCTCAAGCGTGTTTGAAATATTAACCAGTGTAATTAAACTGTCAGTGACTTCAATAGCTGAGACAGTGGTATCTTTTCTGCTCAGGCATATTGCCAACAAGAAAAGCATTGCTAATGGACACATAAGCACTCAAAGTTTTGTCAGTGTTTAAAAAAGTCAGCCATGTCTAGTGAAATAAATGTGCTCAGATCGGTTCAATGGCCCAGTTGGCCTTAATATGACTTAAACTGCTATAATTATTGCATTATCTTTATTGGCTTCTTTATTTTCCCTTTGGACACATTGAAAGCAGGTCTAATGTACATTCACACAGCAGTAATGGAGTCAGAGTGCAGCAATATTTATTGAAGCGTTGCAGAAGGAATTTAATTAAGTGTCACATTTAAAACGGACTGGGGGTCTTTCAAAGGGAGCGGAAAAGAAACACACGCTTCACTACGATTTTATGAAGTAATTTCTCTGTACTCATAAATAACCATTCTTACTTCTGTTCTAATCAAAACCATGCTGTTCTGATATCCTACATACGTTGACTTTGTAATTTTAGTGCTGTTTTTTTCTTTTTATTTTGTGTCTAGTAAAACTATGAACATTTCAGTGTTTCCTCTAGATTTAAATTACTTCTATGAATCTGTTGTATCTGTTCATCTATAAAAGGTGCCATACGCAAGCAACGTGAGATCCAAAAATATATTACGATTTTTAACAATTTATTACAAAAAATATGAGAAAAATAAGCATCTTGAATTCTTTGCTTTAATGAAGTATTGAACGTTTTTAGGTGAATCTGTAATCATTGTTAAAATTTCATTCCAAATATGACCAGGCACAATCTTGTATTTTATGTCTCAATCTAAGGTTTCCATTATTATGCTGTTCTCTGTTCAGTGTACTCTCATCCAGTTTAGGGTTGAATAGTTTGGATAGATGGTTGGATGGATAGTTAAAGTATTTTAGATTTTAAACTTGAAATGATCAAATGCAGACAAGATTTCCTTAATTCTTGAGTGCTTGTTTCATCCCTTAATAAGATCCTGTCCTGAATGGTGAACTATGATGTCTTTATAAACTAGGTGGGATATGGAATAGACTGTGAGAAACGCAATCCATCATAACTATAGGCACATCTCAGAATTACCCAGAAACTATTAACCATTGTAAGGAATTTGTCATGGATCTAAAATTTGCTAAATTAAAAAACATGCAAAGTTAGGGTGCATTCAAACTGTTCACCTTTGAAGTGTGGTGGGCGTCAGCTTTACATGTAAGGTAAATGAAGCACGGTGACATGCGTCAGGGGATCTCACATTGCATTAGAAGCAAATTTACGTCACAAAAATGTTTTTCGTTTGACTCACATCAGAAAATACATGCGTCATTTTATGTGGTACATTTTGTGCATTCGCGCGTGACTAGTGTTTTTGCGTCTGCCACTGAAGTTGTTGATTTGCACCGCGTCAACCAATCCACAACCTGGTGACAGGGTGTCAGTGATGCTGTGACGGCCATGTAGTAAATACTGATAAAACATGGCTAGTCAACCACAGACAAGAATATATATATATATATATATATATATATATATATATATATATATATATATATATATATATAATATATATATTATGGCATGCCGTTTAGGAAAAATATTATATATTTATATGACATATTTGGATATATGGAATGAAAGTCTGGATAAATGGAATGAACCTTGAATATATTGAATGAACCTTGAATACAGTATCTTGAATGAAAGTCTGAATATTTTGAATGAAGTTTGAATACATGGAATGAACCTTGAATATATAAAATCAACCTTGAATATGTGGAATGAAAGTCTGAATATATGGAATAAAACTTGAATATGTGGAATGAACCTTGAATATATTGAATGAAGTTTGAATATATTGAATGAAAGTCTGAATATATGGAATGAAAGTCTGAATATATTGAATGAAGTTTGAATATATGGAAAAAAATGTCTGAATATATGGAATGAAGTTGGAATGAAGACCATTGGTCGTGCAGACATTTGGAAATACAGCTAACTAAATAAATTAAGAGATTCCCATTTGAAGCATTTGTGCATAATTTCATGGCATCACATTATCAATAAGCTAGCAGTGTCTTTCAAGATTTCCAGAGGCTTTGGAGCAGTCACAGTCCTGCTTTAAAAACCCTGATGTATTTCCAATCAACTGTACAGAAGTTGTGCTTGCTACTGAACTTTCTCTCGCTGAAGCGGTTAAAACTAAAATGATGCTTGTATTTCAGTCTCCAGTGTTGTAGTGGATCCCAGATTCAGCTTTCAGAACATCTAAAGCGTTGTCCACATGTAGCTGGGTATCTCAGAAAACTGAGCTTTTACAGCTCTGTTACTGCTGCATGCTGAAGATAGAGGATAGAAAGTTACTCTGAGTGGATAGGATTTGGGAGAACTATTGCCCCTACAGGTTTGCCACGTCTATGTGTGAATGTGCTGAAAAATGCATTTATCCGGCTTTTTTTCTAAAGAAGCAGAGGAAAACTCAAGACAATTGCCTACTGTATGTGCAATTCAGATCCATGCGCATAGAAGTATTTGTGACTAGTTTAGTACAGTAGGTTAACTTTTCATATTTTACGTTTAAAATGGGAGGTTTTTATTGTTAATTTGAAGTTAATGGTCCCACAATCAGTGGTTGTCACTGTAGGAAAAAAAAAAAAACAGGCACTGCTCCTTAGCCGCCCAGCACAATCCCTATTGATGAATGCGGCCAAGTACATCCTTCAAGTAAACTTCTACCAGAGTGCTTAGTACCCCAGACTGGGCCGAAGCTTCACCTTTCAACACACCAATGACATTAGCACACACCTAAAATAAAAAAAGAGTGGCTTTGGAACAACTCTGTGACCGTTCCTGACTGGCCCAGTCAGATCCTTGACCCAAACCCAATTGAGCATCTCTGGAGAGACCTGCAAATGGCTGTCTACCAACATTCAACATCCAACCTGATAGTATATATAGATTGAAAAAATTATGTACAAGTTATAGCAGTAGTGGTGGTGTTCGGTTGATAAGAACAATATACAGCGCTGATGTAAACATCCATGTTTGTTGGGAGCAGTTTTGATTGTACAGTCTAACAGCTGCAGATAGGAAGGACCTGCAGAAAAGCTCCTTCCTGCATCTAGGATGCAGCAGTCTGTCACTGAAGGAGCTCTGCAGTTCAGCAACATTTCCATGCATGGAATGGGAGACTCTGTCCATCAGAGATGTTATTTTGGCCAGAGTCCTTCTGTCTCTTACTACCTTTACTGGATGCACGGTGCATCCTAGAACAGAGCTGGGCTTCCTGATGAGTTTATCCAACCTCTTCCTCACAGCTGTCGATATACTACTGCTCCAACATACAACACTGTAAAAAATGACAGAAGCCACGACAGTCATAGAAGGTCTTTAACAGCGCTCCCTGGACTCCAAATGACCTCAGCCGCCTCAGCAGGTAGTCTGCTCTGATCCTTCCTGTAAAGAGCATGTTGCTGTAGGATAGTCTCATGAAGAGGATGATCAGGGTTGTCCATAATTTGTTTTAATTTTATGAAGAATCCTTCTTTGCATCATTATCTCCAGTTGTTATACTGTATATACATCGAAAAAGGAAGGGTAAAATATATTGGAGGGATTTTTTCTTCCCCATCGCTAATCTCTGACATAAAGCATCCCTGTGTTTCTTACTGATGAGCCATGATACTCATCTGCAATATGGATGATCACAAAATTATCTTATAATTTGTCAGCAAATTTAATAGTTTTCCTCTCGGGATTTACAAACTATATAGACTAGACTATTGTTAGACTATAGATGATAGTCTAACAAATGGTTAAAATTGTGTGCATCCTCTCTTTTTGTCATTAAATATACTGATCATAAGAGAAACATTATTTCATTGATAAATAAATGGTAAATTTGGAATTCTATCCACTATAAAATGATTATATAAACCCATATTTATATACACAGCTCAAAAAATAAACACTAAAATAACACATTCTAGACCATAAAGATAACGCAGAGCTCCTTCAGTGACAGACTGCTGAATCCTAGATGCATGAAGGAGCATTTCCGCAGGTCCTTACTTTATGGTACATGACACAAGCAGTTTGCTATACAGATAGACAGATGGACAGCTGCTCAGAAATGTAGTTGGAGTTCCGGCAGGCGAAGCTTGGACCTTCACGGTACAAACTAGGCGAGCAGGTCACGTTCTCCAGGCGGCTAGGAGCCTGTGTTTATGAGAGGCTCGCTGCTGCTTATGGATCCCTCCGCTGTAGCTAGACTGTATCTGTAGCTCACCAAGCCCCCAGTGCAGCGGTCCCAGGTCTACTGGAGTCCAGGCCGAACACGTAATCCACTCTGTCCTCCGTCAGATCGGAGAGCATAATCCACCGGCAGCTGCATTCTAGCCCCAGCTCCGCTGAAGCCCGGGCCGAACACGCTGTCCTCCATCAGCTCGGTCCATAATCCACCGGCAGATGCACTCTAGCCCCAGCTCCGCTGAAGCCCGGGCCGAACACGCTGTCCTCCATCAGCTCGGTCAATAATCCAACGGCAGATGCACTCTGGCCCCAGCTCCGCTGAAGGCCAGTTCGCTAGTGAAAATACCATATTTTAAGCGCGACCAGTTCGCTTTGTACACGCTTCAAGGTGCGAATGTGCACATGAACAGCTAGGCTTGTGTCACGCTTTTTAGTTGCTCCTGACGCGCTCGGTGTGGACACAGACTGTCAAAATCCTTTGGTGTATCCCCAGCATAAGCTTCTTCCCTTGGTTTTTGTGTTAGCGTCTAAATCGACAGCATTTGAATAAAATAAAAATAAAAAACACCACATCAGTTATCTGGAATAAACCTAATTGCACTGATTTTACAAGAATATAAAGCACACACAGAGATGTTAGCACATCAAACTACTGTAGGTCGCAAAGATCCAGCTAACTGCGACCTGCTGCTACCTGCAGTTTACATGTTTTAATGTATTTACAGTCACATATAACGGTATACTAAATCTACATTTGTCATCATATAAATATCTAAACTCACCCATTTCACCTGTCGGTCTCCAGGCGAACAGAGCTTCTTCTTTCAGCTGTTGTGTCAAGTGATTACATGGTTCCTCCAGCACGAAGCTGAAGTTGGCTTCTGATTCAAGCCTCTGATTCGGGAAACGGGCAAAGGGCAATTCCACCTAATTTCTCACTGACCAAGCATCTTTAATCTGCTCTAGTCTAAAAACTATAAAACACAGACACTTTAAACAGTGAAAAATCAGTTGGAGTAACCTTTTAGCCATTTTCATAATTATAAAGGGAAGGTAACTTCAGCATTCAGACAGCCATACTAATCTACTACATTACCCATAATCCTTTAGGCCAAACTTTCATTACATGTATTCAAGGTTGATTCAATATATTCAGGGTTCATTCTATATATTCAGTGGCAAGGGGCTGGTGTCCCTGGATCCATCCACCGCTGCTCGACTGGGTCTTTAGCCTCCTGATCCCCCACTGGAGCAGGCCCAATTCATCAAATTCGCTTTGGACCGGCGTTGAGGTGCGAATGTTCAAGCGTCCAAGTAGGGGCGTGCAGTGTGTTTCTGATGCTTTGGTGTCAACGCACTGTAACACTCCACCAGATGGGAATGCTCCATTCCAGAGGTTTATGAAGGACATTAAAAGTTGCTCATTAAGGACACATACATATGTCTTCAAATCTCAGCAGAATTAGAGGATCATTCTTCTGTACACTTTCTCCAGTTGGTCCAAAATGGTTCTGCTCATCTGCTGACTGGCACATAGCAGAAAGTGTGCATTACTCTAGGTTTGAAGTCTCTTTGCAGACTTCATGTTTCCTACAGGATCAAGTTCAACGTTTTATTGTTTGTTTTTAAGACTCGAAATGATCTTGCATCAGTGTATTTGTCTGAATTATTGCTGGCTTATATTCATTCAAGAACTCTGAGATCTAGCACACAAAATCTTTTAGTAATTCCAAGGAAAAAATTTAAGTGTAGTGGTGACAGGACTTTTTCTGTGGCAGGTCGTACACTGTAGACTAGTCTTCTGGGGCCCTTAAAAACACTTTCAGGATGAGTATCCATTTGAGAATTATTCTAATGAAGATCAAAAATCTCTATCAACTCCCAGTATATTATGTCAACATTATCTTTGCAGAGATTTAATTTTATAGAATTAAGCAGAAAAAAATGCAGTTGTGATATACAGCCCAAGGGGGTTTCCAAAATGCTCAATTTGGCCCTAACTGAGCCATTTGTTAGTCACTAATGGTAATGTAACCAAAAGCACTATTGATTGGTATTTTTCAACAAAATGTATTGTAAACCAAAATGACCTGTAGCAGAAAATTAGTGAGTGGGAGCATCACCAGCAATGCTTCAACAGCTGCTGTTTGGCTATTTATGCATTTGCATTCCTCTATCTTTGCACCCAATTGGACTTTTTGAGTGACTGACCTCTCCTTTGAATTATTTAAGACAATAGTAGCCCTAGTCAGAAGATCATTCATTCCTACAAACAGGGGGAAAAAACTAAATTCCACAAGATCTGTAAACACTTTAAAATTGTTCAGCTTTATTTATTTGCCAACCTAAATTACATGTCATGTGTGCATGAGTAATAGCAGGAATATAAGTGCTTTGAGAGATCTCTGGCTATATTGTGAAATATATGCTTTACTGCATTACTGTCTCAACAAATGTGCTCTGTGCATAAGACTTCCTGTATAATTTTAGTCTTCCCCTGCATCCGAATCCTTAGTGTTTACTACATGCTACGTAGTAACTCCTACTCGACCGTTGATGTGGTAAATACTGCATAGCAAACGAGTGAGTAGGTGGCATGAAATCGGACGTACTCCTCCACCATTTTGATGGATGTTTATGTTACGTTAGGTTACCTGTGGTCCCGTTAAACATTAACTTATCAACTTTAATTGTTTTTTAATAACTGATCAAAAATGTAAGTAATCAGTAACAATGCTACACTTTTACATTTATACACCGAAATTTTGGCGGTGTCAATGGTTTATATTTCCTCGGTAGCTGACGTCACTCTTCTTTCTACGATTTTGGGGCTTCCACTGCATTCTGGGATAGTGTAGCAGCCACCGGCTGATTACTGTGGCAGTAGTACACATCCGGGAACTTTATGCCTACCACTCCAATCTATTCTGGAGATTCAGATCTACTACATTGCTCGCATACTCGTTTTCACCTGCTACATAGCAAGCGCGGTAGAGGTATGCAGCCTGTCAACATCTTTCCGAAGTGTTGCCCGTGTTGTTGTGCTGCAAAGTGGTGCAAAACCCTAAAGGTGGTTATGTTTTCTATCAAACCTAATTAGAAGATGATCAAAGGACTCACGGAGTTGCGAGACAAAGCATGTCCCTACAGAGACAAATGTTTGAGCATTTTCAGCAGACTGTCAGTCTGAGGTGCAACCGACAGAATTGGGGTTCAGTATTTTCAGATGTCTTGTGTGAACGATGAGAATCATTAGTGCTGTCTAGACTGCTCCTTTTCAACTTTCAGACTAAAACAGGCATTGTGCACCTTTGTAGATTTGACTGAGCTGAGGATGTGCGAGTCCTTGTTATCCGATGTTAAATGATCTTGCAATTTGTTTTTCCTTCTACACCCATATAACTTAGAGCTGTATGTTATATTTACAGAGCATTTGATTAAATAAAAAGATTAAAAAGACAGCCTCTTGTGAATTTTTGTGGCAGGCCCAGACCTGCTGTCCTCCCTGGGGAAGATTAACTAGTACAGAACAGATTAAAGTCACACAAAACATGCTGGAGAAATGGAAAAATTATACACAAATCTCTCCTCACGTTTCTCACAGAGAGATGACAATAAGGGCAGCTGTTTATACCGATGCACAGCTGGGTTCTTGTATTTATATCCATGGTTTTCATATCAGTTTTGTCAGGTATTGTTTGCTGCCTGCACTACACACTGAGTCATCAGTAATAATTGTGGCAATGACAACAACAACAAGAACAAAGAACAGATCTGAATCAGCAATCAAGGATGAGTAATTATTCTGAAACTGCTCATTATGCAGGATTAAGCAGAAATAATGGACCGAGAACCACAGTAGCTCTTTGAAAATTACAGTAATGTGATGCTTGGTTTCCTTAAGCAAGAACAGCATTGATTCTATGCAAAACAAGAAGGACCAGAAGCTGTTAATAATAATTGTGCTGCTATAAATTCCCCCAGAGTCATAAAAAAAGTTTCTTGACCTATATCTACAAGGGAGGCACATTTACATCACTGTGTCAAATCTGAACTGAAACACTGGATATCAAAGCTGCTGGTTACTTGCAAGTCTCCCATAGGCTTTGTTGTTGTGTGTAAAATGCTCGTCATGCAAAAGGCTCTTAAAAAAGAGAGAACAAATATCTTCTGACCAAAAACTGGAAAGAATTCTGCTTCTAAACTTTAAAGCAGAGAGGAAAATCCATTGTAGTCCTCTTAACCGTTCAGAGACCTTAGGCTTAAGGACAAGCACGATGTTTCCTAACCGCCTAGCAGTATATTAAAATCAAACATTGAAGGAAACGAGTGCCATGGCTCATGCTTCCAGCTCTTGATTGGCAAAAAAATAAGTTCTAACAGTTTATGTTAATATATAGTTTCTTGAAAAAGTAGTCATAGCACATTTATTTCACATTCTGTCAAGTTACAATAACAATGTGTTGGGATTTTACAGGTTTTACCAAAACAAAGTGGTGTATATTTGGGAAACTGAAGGGAAAGAGTAGATTTTTTTTATTATTCATAAAAACAAAATTATTGAGTGCATTTGTTTTCAGACCCCTAAATTGAATTCAACCAATTGATTTCAGAAATCGCCAAATTTATAAGTAAAGTATAATTTATTCTACTTTTTTTTTTTATGGCTCCTATAGTTCTAAGAATGACCAACGGTCTAAAATCCCAGGGGTGTTTTATCAATAATGATTTTTCTGAGCCCGACAATATTGATATGCAGGAAAACACAAGCATCATGCCAGCATCAGATATGTTAGAATGGCCTCACAGAATTAGACCAGTACTTCTCCTATGCTCTATTACATATCAAGGCAGAGCCAGAGATCTCTATTACATAATAAAAAAAATATTTTGTTTCACATTAAGCACAATAAAATGAAAAATGAATAATAAGATAAAAAAGAACCAATGTCATCTTGAACAAAACATTTGTGAGAATTTAAAATGAAAGCCTTAAGCTGTTCATCAGTTTTATTATTTTTTTCTAACAAATGCATGTGCACATATTAACATAACTTCTAATCATTATACTCAAGCTTGACATTACTGTTTTTGAAAGGAATACTTTTTCAATTTCTGCCTCAATTTGTCATCTTTGTCAAATTACTGGACTCCTAGTGGAACAGTCATGAGCACTAATGTCTCACAGCAAGGTTGCAGGATTTGAATCCAGGGCCTTGGGCCTTTCTCTGTGGAGTTATGTTAACCTTATTAATGTGTGGGTTCCTTCTGGGCATTTCAGCTTTCTCCCACAAGACAAAAATGTCAGTGTTTTTTTATAGCACACTGAATTCCCCTTAGGTGTGACTGTGTGTGGACATTGTCGGTTATACTGTGGGTTTCTATCTTACACTGTCTGTCTGCATGTACAAAGCTGGCCCTGGGCTGGTGGAGATTAGCAGTCGACCCTCAGGTTAAGATTAAACAGGTAAAGAAATGGATTTATTTCTAAATTTTCCTTTTAGTTTACGATTTTTAAGAGAGTTGCTTCAGTATACTGTATACCATTAAACTATCTGAAAACCAAAAATGTGATTTTCTAGAATTGTAGGATATCCTGAGACTGTCCTCTTTTTTTGATATATGTAGCAAATGCATTTTCTTTTATTGGAATTGTTAAGTATAATGATAAAAATATATATGTTCTATGTTTTAATGTTTCCTTTGTCTTCAGATATAAATATTTTGAATAACTGTGCAACTGTTTATGTAATCAAAAGCAAACAGGTCTGTTAAATTGATATTCTACATTCCATTATTTTATATCTTTTTTTTTTTATTCAAATAGTTGTACTTTACTGTGCTGTAAAGGTTTTGGCCTCCTTCCAGATTTCCTCATCTCCTACTCCTTTGTCCCACTTAAAATTTTCTGATTATCAAGCAAAATTCCCTGTCAGGCAATGATAACCTGAGAGAATACTAAAAGCGGTTTTTAAATGCTGATTTGATTTATTAATGGAATAAAGCTATCTAAACCTATGCGAATGTATAAAAATATAATTAGTACTAGTGGCATAATTCTTTCCTTGTAAAGTCATAAATTAACTCAGTTTAACCACATCTTTTAGTTTGCTTTTACTATTGAAACCCTGCAATGATTACTGTCAGAACTGTGGCATCATACTATCATTTGAATAGAACATGTCTAAACTAAATTTAAGTCCTGGTTCACCTCAAACTTCCTCAAACTTAACAGCAATAAAACTGAACTCCTCCTAGTTGGCACCAAATCCACCCTAAATAAAATCAACAATTTCTCCATTCCCATTGATGGCTCCTCCATTACCCCCTCTCTTCAGGTAAAGAGTCTGGGTGTCATCCTCGACAGCACCCTCTCCTTCACCGCACACATCAACAGCATCACTCGCATCGCCTACTTCCACCTCAGAAACATCCGCCGGCTCCGCTCTTCACTCTCCCCTCAAACCGCTGCCATACTGGATCACAGCCTTGTCACCTCCCGTCTCGATTACTGTAACTCCCTTCTGTTTGGTCTCCCACAAAAAACTCTCTATAAACTCCAACTGGTCCAAAATGCAGCTGCCCGCATCAGCACACACACCCCCTCCATAAACCACATCACACCTGTCCTGCAACAGCTCCACTGGCTCCCCATCACCCATCGCATCCAATATAAAATCCTGCTCCTCACATTCAAAGCAATCCACTACCTCGCCCCTCCATACCTGACTGACCTCCTCCATATCTCCACACCTGCCCGCTCTCTCCGCTCCTCCTCCTCTCTACGGCTCACTGTCCCTCCCGCCCGTCTTGTCACCGTGGGGAGCAGAGCCTTCAGCCGCTCTGCTCCCCAGCTCTGGAACACTCTCCCCCCTGACCTCCGCAACACAGACTCACTTCAATGCTTCAAATCCATCCTCAAAACTCATCTGTTTAGACAAGCCTATTCACTGTGACCACAAATGCATTGTCCTGTTTTATTCATGCTGTTTTAACATTGCATTTTAATTGTTTTTTTTTATTATTATTATTTTATATTATTATTTTTTTTTATTTATTTGAAGTTGTTCTTGTACTTTTTGATGTAAGGCGACCTTGAGTGTCCAGAAAGGTGCCTAAGAAATAAAATGCATTATTATTATTATTATTATTATTATTATTATTATTATTATTATTATTATTATTATTATTATTAAACACAGGTTTACCAGGTTTAGATAGCTGTTTAACCTTAATAGATGAAACCGTCATCCAAAAAAAATGCACTTATTTACTTGGGTTATCTATGTCTGATTGTAACTTTTTAGATAATCTTAAAAAAAATTATGTTGGATGAAAATCAAAAGCATTAAAAATCTGTGACAGAGTAATTGCTTAGTCACGTACGTTTTGATGTGCTGATATGCTGTCCTTAATTTATGTAACAGTTTGACAGTACCCCATGGCTAATGTGTCTGGTATGAAACATTCACTTTTAAGAATCATGAATAATAATTATAAAAAAAACTGACTTCCTGTTGCATTGGTACTCAATGAAATTTAGTTTCAGAGCTGAGATTTTGCCCCCTCTCGTCTTTAGGACTTCCAGCATTAGCAGTTGCCGACTTGTGGTGCTGTCATCCTGCCAACTGAGACTTCGGAAAGTTATGGAGTGATTTTTTTTTTTTTTTTTGCTCGGGTATTTAACGTTTAGGATGTAGCTATGAAATCATAGGCTACTGTTCTTTATCATTACTATACAGTCAACAAAAAGTTGCGGCTAAAAGACTGTAAAATAGTATCTTAATGTACATGAAAGATTACAAAACGTATTCTTAAAATTAATTACATACATCTATCTACAGACTCCTTTCTTTTTCTAGACAGTGTGTTTTTCTCCAAACAAACTTGTATATTTGTGCTGAAGGGTTTAAACATCATCATCCCTCTCTGGTCTGTCTGGTTGGGTCACTTGGAATGAAAGACTCTTCGTGGAACTGGACTGGACAAAAAGCTTAAAGGTCTCCTTCACTGAAAATAATGACAAAAAAAATTTTCTCAATATAATCCGTCACTCTGAGTTGTATAAGTATGCTGCCCATCAGTTACAGAAAGAAAATAGACTAGAAAACTGCTGAGTCTAAAAAAGCCTGTCGCTTGAACGCCAAAGCAACAAATAGTATTAATTGGCCTTTGCTGCATGGCTTGGGACAAACACAGGAAGGCTGCATTGTTTTGGCCTGTGGCAGAGCAGACCTGCAGCTACTAGAAGCTAAGAATTAGCAGCTCTACAGCAGCGCAGAACACGTTCAATATATGTGGAGCTAACACATCAGCACTATTTTTTTTATTTAACCCAAGGAAGAGGAACTGTAGGAGAAGTGGTTGGAATTTGTTTTTCAAACACCATCGGCAAATGCTCGGTTAGTGATTTGTTCTGTGACTTTCAGCACAGATGTCATAACTGGACCTTAGTGTAGCCTACGGGCTTTGCATCGAAGCTGTATTTAAAACCAGGATCTGTACCAAAAGATAGAAGACCAGCTCCCAGACTACTGTATGTAAAAAATAAATTGTTCATCGAAGCTTTGTGTTAAAACGCGCTGTGACAATTAAATGTACTACCTCAGCTTACACATTAATTGTTCTGAATTCCCTATTACTGCTGTGTTCTTTGTGCAGGAACTGTTCAGTGCTAAAGTTAATGTTTTACAGCCAGTCCCAGTATGATGCTGGTAATGGCCCCCGTCACGTTTCAGTCTGGTCTTGTTTGGGAATGCAGTTTAAACTAGGAAGCCTCAATCTAAGGCCAAATACTGGCTTGATTTGTGTTTCATATTACATTTATTGGATTTTAGTCAATTGAGATAGTATAAGAGTTGTGTTGGAGTTAGCCAGTCAGAGGACAGAAACTCATATCTCATTAATCTTAATGAGCAAGCTCTCAAATCTTGCTGTGTCTCCTCCGCTCACTGCTTAGCTAAACTGGAATACAGTAAGAAAAAGGAGAGTTGAAGTTTTGTTTGTTTGGTTTTTTTTTTACACGAACTGACTCAGACTGCCAGGGCTGTAGGCTACGTTAACTTTTTTTTAGCTTATCGCACTGGTGGTACTGAGGTTGCTGGTTTTGTAGATCAGACAAAAGTTGTAGCACCAACACAAAAAAGTATTTTACAATCTCTAAAAAACAACCGTTGTATTATATTATATCCAATAATACAACAGAATATAAATTCCATTAATTATTCCACACTGATGAAAGACATAAGAGCAGCAAAATGACAAGATTAATACAAAGATTAAAACATAAAATACAAAAAACTAAATTAGGAATTCTGGTGTACAGTAAGGACTGAATTACTATACTAAAATACTGTGAAGTTATGGAAAATAGGATATTCCATTTTCAAGAAATGTGCAGCTGAGCAGGATAATTTAAAAATATTTGAAAAACACATATTTTTTTGTGGATTACAGAATAGGCTATTTACTAAAAGTGGCAAGTAAAAGACAGTGCTAGCAACAGAGATATGTAATATTGGACAACCCTGAGAATGCTTGTTGTTAGACTATCACTCAACAACAGAGCGTCTTTAGTCAGAGGCATCTTCAGTTTTGCTTCAACACAGACTGCTACAGCAGATCCTTCCTGCCCAATACAGTAAAAAATTATAATAATGGAAATAATCACAAAATATACTTTCAATTAAAAATAAAAAATTTCTGTGAAATTATTGCAGAGTTTCCACATTTTAAGTATCGGTTCATTGTATCGGGTGACTACCAGTGTTGGCATCGGTACATCCCTAACAAGAACTAAATCTGACACATTGATCAGGCTTGGTTCTGACTTGGGCAGGCAAAAAAGTCTTACTTGTTCACTGGTTCTGATTCTTTATGTGGATTTATTAACTCCCGTACGACTGACATCGGTAAACGGACTGCAATGAATAGGGCTTTTTTTAACCAGAGATCACAGAGCACTTTACACTACATTCAGTCATTCACACGCTGGTGGTGGCAAGCTACTACATTGTAGCCACAGCTGCCTTGGAGCACACTGACAGGAGCAAGGCTTCCACCTCTGAACACCAAAAGCAGGCAAGGCGGGTCAAGTGTCTTGCTCAAGTACACAATGACAGAGCTGGGTTTGAACCAGCAAAGCACCCACTGTGGAACGAATTTGTGACCACTTGGGCCATGGTCACCCTGCTGAAGATTATAGCCAGAGTTTCTAGGAAAGGACACATTATGAGGGCTTTATGAACCAATCAGAAACTATTGTAGACGGTGTTGTAGTCAATTCACTATCTCTCGAGTCCAAGTAATACTCAAGTCCTAAGCATCTGAGTCCAAGTGCAAGTCCAAGTCCCATAGGATTAGTCCAAGTCAGATCACTCGTTCCTACTGGCTATGTCCAAGTTCCTGAAGTGACTCCAGTCAGGACCTAAGTCTGAGTCCGGGACTCGAGTACTCCAACTCTGCTTGTAGCTAAGCAGAATATATCAAATATATAATATCTTTAATTGCAATTTATCTCCAGGTTGAGGCTGAAAAACATTTATTGCTTCCAACATGTAATTTTATTGAATAAAATGATATGGCATGACATGTTACTTTGTCTGTTCTAACAGACCCTATCTTAGATGTTTTCATGTACTTAAGAAAAGCTGTTCTTTTGAGTGAAAGGTCGGATCTTGTGCGTTTGTGAGCTACAAAAGGTTTTCATTTATCTATTATATCGTCCATCTGTCTGAAAACGTTTATCTTTACTCAGCAGCTGTTTGTCCGCTTTAAAAACCCTACATAAAACCCTAGTCATTTGAACAAACCTGACTTTTAGAGATAACTTCACTGTCAGATCACTGTTATTTCTAATCCCATTTCTCTCCTGCGAAAAAGCACCCCCTGCTGTTTTCAAGCTGCTTTAGGAAATCACAGATACCAAGTTTCTTTCATGCAAAATTTTAGAAATGCCTCTAAGAACATCTGAAGACTTTGACGATAAAAGTTTAAGCATTTTTTTTTTTGAATAAATGCAAATAATTCTGAGCAACCTTTTATCTCGTCTAACATAACTCTTCCTTCAAAACACAACAGCACCAAAAGGACTGTGTGTCCTTGCTCACAACACCCAGTAGAGCTAAGTGAGGCTTGCAGAACTCATCTGTGGTCACATCAATATTGTTTGCAGAATCACGCAGCACTGCCCAAAGCTTGCAGCCAGACCATCCACCCAAGACATTAGATCTTTGATCCACACTCTGCAATTGACCTGTGACCTGCAATTATATTGTTTTATCCCTCTGCAGCTGCCTCGTTGTGTGGCTTCATACAGCCGTAATATAACATAAACACATCTAAACCAGACCCATATCCTTTATTATCAGAGCCCTGTATTGACTCAAGGGCAACCCTATTTAATAATTTTATGGTTCTGGTATGAAATGTTTCACATAGAAAATCTTGATATGAAGCTGTTGTAGATTTAAAACAGAACGCTACTGAAAATTCCAAGAATGTACTGGGTCCAAAACAAGCCCTAAAGTGCAAAGTCAAGCGGTGCTTACCTTTTAAGAAAATGAGATTTTCTGCTCTGTGGGTCATGGCTTTCACAAGTTAAGAAATCTCTTTTTAATTGGCTTGCATGCTTTCGTCTGAGCAGAGAAGAACCTGCATGTGCATCAAAGCACAGCAATGTGACAGCCACACACCTCTTCCTTTATCCCTCGGTTTCTCTGTTCCTCAAAGAAACTCAGACAGGAGTACTTGGATCAGGTCAGAGTTCTGGTGCAAAGTTATGCAACTGTTTTGACATTTGTCTTTTGTGTCGTGTCACTGACTTGCTATTACATTGCTCAGTTGTTTAACAGAATTACCGCTGCAGCCAATATGTTGCAGGAGAGAACATCTGGCTCCCTCCGGAATGACAAACGAAAACCTTTTTCCATGCACAATCATAAATTGCACTGCATTTGAGCTTCAAACGAACAGACATGAATTTCAAGGCAAATGTCAATGATCCAAAGTAAATCTTTATAAAAATCTTTTTTTTCCTCCCGCTCTTATTTGTTGTTTTTGATTGTATTGCACCTGGTGCTCAACAGCTCAGTTGTGCTCGAGCTGTCATGATGATCAGCTGTGGTGTGTGCACACAGTTGACAGAGCAATTTTGTTGTTCTCGTCAGGACAGAGCTCTTGGGCATGCTATCATCTTAAATCAGTAGCATGTTCAGTCTGAGTGGTAAAATAGTAATGTAGGAGAAATTGATGGCTAGTCATGAACTATGTCTGCTGAAATGAACCACATAGACTACCAGAGGTGATGAAGTGGTACATAGGAAGCCAGTATCAATTGGTCTTCTATATCAGTTGTTAGATTTGAGTTTTTTCCTTCATTTGGTAGGCTAAAGAGCACAGAATGCTTTCAAAAATGAAAGTATTAAATAGCTATTTAATTAGTTTACAAACTGAGGATGACTGAACAAACAGGAAATCTGCATTAAATCAATATTTGGTGTGACCACCCTTTGCCTTCAAAGCAGCATCACTCTTCTAGGTACATTTGCACACCGTTTTCTTGAAAGAACTCCGCTTGTAGGTTGTTCAAAACATTTTTGGAGAACTAACTACAGATCTTCTGTTAATGTAGACTTCCTCACATCCTTCTGTCTTGACCTCTTTTCCTTTTCTTTCAATTTCGAAGGGTAATAAGCTTGATGTCTTTCATCTCCTGCTCTAAGTTTCCTTGACTGACCACTGCATCTGCGATCCTCAACATTGCCATTTTCTTTATACTTCTTCAAAATATCTTGAACAGCGCATCTTGAAACCCGGATTTGCTTTGAAATCTTTGTCTGGCAGAAACCTTGCTGATGTAATTTAACTACCTTGTGTCTTCTTATTGTGCTAAATCTTGCCTCGGCATGAAACTATCTTTCACAACCTCAACTTGGTAGCAGAGTTTGGCTATACCTCATCCAGTTTTAAGCTTCCTATACAGCAGTTGCTGTTTCATTTAATGACTGTTTCAACCTACATGCGTACTTGACAGCTATACCCCTAAGTTACCTATAGAAATGTTTGGTGGTTTCAAGGTAAAAGGTAGTAACAGCAAATGTTGATTTGATTTAGATTTTTCTTTTTTTCTTCTCACTTTGTATTATATATATATATATATATATATATATATATATATGGTACATGGGTACATGTAACTTTGTACATAATAGTTTCCCCTTTTAAAGTCATGTGCTTTGATGCCATCTGCTGGATTGACATCAAAATTCGTTGTTCAGAGAGTTTGTAGTTCTGTTTCATTTACTCAGTTATACATATCTGACTGTAGTTGCAGCTACTCAGATCCTGTATCTAAAATAAGTTTCAGTATTGTGCTGTTTTAAAACATATCAAATTTGAATTATTTTCTTTTACAATAAGTTTTTTTTTTCCTTAGATGTCTTGGCAATTAATCTCTTTCTTAAAGAGTCCAATCTTTGATATCTCATGCCATTAAGTAATACTTTTTGCTGCTTGGTTATAATATGCAAACTTAACATTATACCTATAAATGTAATTGGAGCAACAAAAACTCTAATCAGATATTTACAGCAAGGTAAATTACCCAGGTGGCGCATGGAGATCATCACCAACCTCCTTGGTATCCGGGTAGTTAACTGGTATAAGATATTAATATAGGATTTCATCTGTTTAAAAATGCAGGACATCAGTTTTTGTGTTTTTTTTACACAATACAGTCCACTGACTGAGTAATTCACAGCACTAGACATTTTATGTTAGAGCCTTGTGAATAGATCAATTTATCACATAAAATCTGTGAATATTTGAAGCCCGCTCTAAAACGGCTTAGAACTGCCTCATTTAATAGTTCAAATACCAAACATATCTTGATATGCATTAATACACTATGAAAAATGTCCACAATCTTCACTAGCCCCACTCTCTGGTCACAGCAGCAAGGAAAATGAATGGCACTACTAGATTGGCTACTTTGATTTGCTCTGCTTTCCAATCCACATTTTCTTTTGAATAATTTGGATATGTTCTACAAAAAACATTTTTGAATACACAGGATTTCAACAATTACTTGAATCCAGGAGTGCTTAACCCCTTTAGACACCGAAAATATCCTTGTCTCAAAACACAAATCTGTGGAAGGGTACAGAAAAGTTCTGATGCTTTGAAGGTCCATATAGTTGAACAGGAGCCTCAATCATCATTGATCATAATGGAAGAAGTTTGCAACCATCATGGCTCTTCCTAAAGCTGGAGAGCAATCAAGGTGAACATTTGTAGAGAAGCCTTAGTCAGGGAGGTGACAAAGAACTCGATGGTCACTCTGTTAGAGCTGCATTGTTGTTCTTTGGAGATACGAGAACCTTTAAGATGCATAACCATCTTGCAGTAATCCAACGATAAAGTGTTTATGGTTGAGTGGCCAGATGTAAGCAACTTCTTGGTTAAAGGCAGATGGCAGCCCACCAGAGAATTCAAAAAAGTCACCTGAAAGACCCTCTGCCTGTGGGGAATACTTTTTTTGGTCTGATTAGATGTGGCCTGTGCCTTCCTTGCAGTGGAGCATGTTGGTGGCATTATCATTCAGTACAGATATGTTTCAATTGTAGGAACTTGAAAGTTATTCAGGACAGAGGTAAAAATGAATCCAGCAAACTGCAGAGACACCCCGAATGAAAACCTTGGTCAGAACATTCCTCACCTCAGACTGGGGTGACAGGATAATAGGACACCGACCCCAAGCATACAGCCAAGACAACAAATCTGAATGTCCTTGAAATGGTCCAGAATTTATTCAGTCTTGAAAACAATTCAACATTTTAGGAGATTTTGAAAATAGCTGTGTACCAACATTTTCCATTCAACCTCAGGACCTGAGAGATCCTGAAACAAGGACTGGGCAAAACTGTCTAAAATTGGTTTGACAAACTGATGATGGGTGTTAGGTGGTGTTGGAATCTAATAATAAAACTTGTTTCATACTGTCATTTGCTTTGTTGCAAATGTATTTTACTCATTGTTTAATTTTAACCAAACATGTACATTTTTGAGGCTGGAAGCGAAAGTACCATGCAAGGACCCACGCAGATGAGATGTACATGCAAGCTCAGTGCAAAAAAATCATGGATCCCTAGAACTGTCTTGCTGCAAGAAAACAGTACAACTGAATTGTATTCATTTATTTGTTTTCTTAGTTAATAAATTGTGAATTGTCCTTTAACTCAGCCAGTGGTTATGTCTGTATGAACCTAATCTCTTTAAAGACATATTTCTGTTGTCTCTGTGCAGTGGAATGTGTTTGGAGGAGCTGCTTTAAATTTTCCTTGAAGCAAAAATAAAATCTTCATTATTCAACCCTAAACATTTTTTTTACACTAATCTTAGCTGCATTTACATTTCCTTGGTTTTAAAAATTGTTTTTTTTTTACCATCAAAGCTCTCATATATAGCTAACCACAGAATAGCAGATGTGTCTTAGTACAGCTCACATGTCCCTAAACCAGGTCACTGAGCAGATTGAAGAAAGCCGAAGCTTTGCATGTTTTTCATTATTCAGAAGGGCCAGGAACTGGAAGGGGCGGAGTCTGCCTTAGCTCAGCTGATGGAGGGACACCGACAGAGAAGGCATCCTGACAAGTGAAGCTCCTGGAGGGATTCTGAGGCTGAGAATTGTTTTCATTTCGACAGTGGGGATGGAGAGCAAGAAATAAAGTCACCAGCCATTTTGGAAGGTATTTCATAAATGTTTCAGTTACATTTGAAAACAAAATATAATGACCTATGTTAGGTCATTTTTTTTCTTTATGTGTACTGTTTTCTGCTGTTCACAAACCTTTAAGTGAAAATGTTCTTCATGGAATTTACAGTCAATGGTCTCTTGGATAAAGCATTTTTTTTTCATTTTAATGTAAGATCTTATTTACTGTTATCGAGAACTTCCAAAGTCCATTTGTGAAGCACCAAAACGAAAGTGTTGGGTAAGTTAATGTTTAAACAACATACAAGCTTCCTTTAGCTTGCTTCATTTAGTTAATGATCCAGATAAAATTAAACCAAATTGAAATATTGTGTTTAGTTTGTTACCAACCAGGTTTTACAGTTGAATAAATGATGATCCTTACTTTTTCATCGGCCAATTGAAAAATACCAACACATCAGTTGTTGTTTTTTTAGAAAACATTTTACTCCAGTAGAATATAAATACACTGATGGGAAAACTAATTTAGTCTTCTTCAAGAAGGCTGTAAATGCTTTTTTATAGGACTGTGGGTGATAGGATTTGGATAAGCATATATAAAACTAGAAGGGAGTGTAGAGTTGGCTTTGTAGTTCATTATTATCAATAGATGGCCTCCTTTCGTGCATTGTGTCTGATATAATACGAGAACTGACAGATGATTGGTTGATTGTGTGTCTGTTGAATCTGTTGGTCTTAAAGGACACTGCATGAAACCAAATACTATACAAAACAAAACCTATCATCGAAGAAGACTAAATAAAAGAGTCCTTTCCCACTGAAAAACTGTCCTTTCAGTTTTAGCTCAGGATTTTTGAAGGGAGGTTCTCTTAGAAGATTAGAAAATCCATACTGGTTGATTCTGGAGGGTGAAGGTAACAGCTAGTCTCACTAGGGCTCCAACCATAGCAAACTTCCTTATTTTAAAACAATCTTGATCCCAAAACCACTCAGAAATTCATATGAACACAATTTTGTGACTCCATGAACAATCCACATCTTTACATTGGGTATATATGGTATATATTTTTATGAAGAAGCTACTGAATATTCTTTTTATCTGGGAAATAGAGGTCGGACACAGTGCACTGTAAAAATTAACACAGTTATTGGCGTTTATATTGGGAAGACTGTTTTACTGAAACACCTTTATCTGTTTAAGTTTCCTCACAGAGATGTGAATGTCAGTTTTCTTTTCCTGTTGACTCACAGACAAATTTCAACTTCACACACCACAGGTACTCCTGTGATTGTGTTCGGTTCTGATTCTGCACAGCAAATAAACTTGTTTGTGCAGAGCTGTTCAATGTTGAGTTCAACGTACTTAAGGTTGTTGTCATTCTGGAGAAATCTGACATGTTTTGAACATTTCATGGAGAACTTAAAATATAGTTGGTTTGGGAACATCTGATTTTCAGTCTTTGAATAGCAGAATTTAAAAGGATCCATCATTTTCACACTGTGTACACAGACACTGTGCATGCATCAAGGCGCTGGATACAATAATTTTTCTTTACCAACACGGCTCCATATTTGTTTTAGTTCTAAGTTATTAAATATCTTTCTGCTGTAAGTACACATATTTCATAAATAAACTAAATGTTATCCAGAACAGTCAATATTTTTTCAGAATTAAACTGGGCTGAGACTTTAAACTCGATACATGAGAACATAATCGCCTCACTGTAACTGGCTACGTACAATGTTCAGCTCATCTTTCCTTTTGCAGGATCATCATTGTATGAAGTTCCTCCCTGATCAGGCAGGCAGAGCAGTGAACAGGTGCTGTTTGTCGCCTTGTTTGAATAGTGCTTTTGTGTGGTGATTGAAGCAGAGTACTGAATAGGTGACCCACTGAATAATTACTCACTGTGAATGCTGGCTCGTTTTTCATTTTTTGATTTTTTTAAGAAGTTAAGTTGAATAATTTTACTAATTTAGTGAAGTTTTACAAAAGTTTTATTTTTATACACACCAAAATTCTATTTGTGTTAGTTGTACATGTTTTGCGTAGCAGCTGTCTCTGTCCAGCATCAGTTTCTCCTGTGACTTGTGTGTCCAATCTACTTGTTGCGTGAGTGTGCCATTTAAAAGTCCATGGACATTGCTGGAATTAACCTTCAGCTGGTTTGCACTAACATTAGGAACTTATGTGCATCCATTATTCATTATGCTCTGTTCTGCCAGTGCAGATCTAACTGTGTCTCACCATGGAAACAGCCCTCTGGCTCCACCACAGGGTATTGGTTTCAGCAGCCATGGCCTTCTGTCTCTAGCTCTCTTTTTAGTTCAAGCAGTCTGATCTGCCCCACAGAAAGGAACAAAGTTAACACACTGAAGCATCATACACCAAATCTGGCTTCTACCTAAACTGAAGTATATTTATTATCAAGATTAAAGTTGAAGTTGCAATTTTTTTCCCTATTTGTTATTGTGTTTTCTTGTCCAATTTGTTCCAGCTCCTTTGTTCAGTCATAGAAATTTTATGACATTACATTTGATTACATTTTTTGTATTTCTAAAGGTGATGTCTTATCTTGATTTATATTTCATTATGAAAGGGTTTATTACACATTTAATTACAGTTATAGAGATAGTCACCTGAAACAGTTTTGCTGCTTCCTTCAGTTGGTGCAGCAGTCTCTGCCTCCGTCAGAGCAGTTCAGGTATCTTGATTTTTTTGGACACAAGTGACACCAGGATGAAGACAGGGATGGATAGACAGATTACCCTCGCATATGGCCATAGTCATGACCCTAAAATATTAATCATAGCCAACAGAACAGGATCCCGGATACAAGCTGCCGAAATGTATTCATCCAAATACTGGCTGGACTTAGTCTAAGAGAAAAGGAGATGATCTCTCGGGGGAACTTGTAGTAGAGTCACACCTCCACTTCAAAAGCTTTCTGGTGGACGGACGGATGGACGGATCAAAATCTGTGTCCAACATGATTCTTGTTGGACTGTAGAATAAAAACAGTTCTGTTACATAAGATAAAAAAGGCATTAAACAAGTTTGGCCCACAACACCTCTGTTTGCAGTTCAGTGGTAACCGATGACCATCCAATCCATCCAATCAATCATCCACTTATCAGGAGTCGGGTCACAGGGGCAGAAGCTTGAGCAGAGAAAACCAGACTTCCCTTTCCCCAGCCTCTAGGGCCAGATCCTTGCGAGGAATTCCAAGGCCAGCTGAGAAACATAGTCCCACCAGTGTGTCCTGGGTCTTCCTTTGGGCCTCCCCCTGGTGGGACATGCCCGGAACACCTCACCAGGGAGGCGTCCAGGAGGCATCATGACCAGCTCACCTCTACTCCAAGCACCTCCCCAATGACTGAACTTCTCACCCTGTCTCTGAGGGAGAGCCTAGACACTCTACAGAGGGAACTCATTTCAGCCGTTTGTATCTGTGATCTTGCTCTTTCTGTCACTACTCAGAGTTTGTGACCATAAATGAGGGTAGGAATGTATGGTTTAAACATGTGAATTAAATTAATGGTTCATAACCAGGCCTTTGCTGAACTTAATGACATGTTGAGGAGTTAATTCGCTATTTAAGTAAGGTGTGTCAGAGCTAGGACACACCTAGTTCTTAACATTTAGTATACTGACCCTTGATTACTGGAAGTGGAGATCCTTGGCCAACTATTGGCTTCAGTTCAGGCTACACCCGTAGGAAAAATAACAACAAAAAAGTTTTCAAATCTAAGCATCGTCCAAAGAACTTTATTATTTACATGATAAAGATGGAGGTGCGTTGTAGCTTGTGAAAAGGGAACGTTTAGAATGCAGCACTTGATTGAGCGATGCAGAAGTCACAAAGTTAAGTCCTGTTCTTGTTCTGTTTGTACATTTTGTAGAGCGGCCAATTTATATCATATTTGATTAGTCTGACGGCTGCAGTGGCATGTGACATTGCTGGCACAGGTGATATCACCAAAATATGAAGTTCCTTTAGGCTGTGAAGAATACAAAAACTGATTTGTTCCACTTCAGCTTCGGAAGAAATCATTATCCCGAACACTATTTGATTCAACCACAGCGTCCTAGTTAGCATTCATTGTTATATTCAGTCAGAATATCCATTTTCCGAAACATAAGAGTTTGAATCTTGTGGTGCTGAAATGCTTCCGTGTTGTCATGTAAAAAAAAGAGGGGATCTGGCTGTTGCAAAAACTGCCCTGAATCAGGATAATACCTTCCTCCTTCATCTCCACACTGGTTTGCCTGTGCATTCGTTTAAACCTCTGCTCAAAACATAACAATTATCCTGCCCTTTAACTTCAATCAGATTAAAAAGAGTGTTTAGATTATACTGTTTTTTCACTAAGCTTTGATCTTTTTGAAAAATATTTTTACAAATATATTTTTATGTTTAGTTTTGTAAATCAAGCGATTTGTTTTACATAATTTGTTTTTTAAATTACACAGATAACAGAAAAAACTTAAATACAAAATGAACACAGGTTATACCAATCTATTTCTGTTACTTGTCCAGACTGACTGCTCTGTACCTCTATGATGATGTTGATTGAAATCTGACTTGTCACTAGGGGGCACACTTCAGCTGTATTTTAAATAAGGTCAAAAACAACAATTCTCAGCTACCTTGGACCATTTTTGTAAGGAATCACATGATTTTACTTATTTTGATTCATAAATCTTAGAAGGAAAAATAATATATATTATATAACAAGTATGTTTAAGGAAATATACTTTTTTCAAGCCTTCACCGGATATATATGTATATATATATATATATGTGTGTGTGTGTGTGTATCAGTAGTGTTAAAAAAATCTTGTATTTTTGCGCTTTTAAAGCTAAGTTTATCTAAATTCCTACCAAAACGAACTGTAAGAAAAACATGTATATGCATTTTGTTCCACAGCAATCCAGTTTCCTCCAAAATTGAAAACGCCTTCATGTTACAGACAAACACTTGGGTGTTTGTCTTGCTGATGTCGCGCAGACTAGGAAAAACTGGTTCATAATGTAGGTGTGTCCTCTTAGTGGTTTAAAAGGAAGAGAAAATACTCAAAGTAGAATGAGCTGCAGTCTTTGCAGTTCTTTCTGAGGTTTTATGGCTTCAATACGGCTGAGAAAAAGAACATCACAAGCTCCAATAATGAGAACTTGATACTGAAGAAAGATTTGGGGAATAAATATGTTTCTATTTGCTGGTCAAACCTTTTAAGGAAAAGAGGAGTTTTTCCCAAGAGTAGAACATGCCTATTTGGGTTTTTGATGTGTGGACTCAAGACAAATACAGGATATTTATTCAAAACAGTTTCTTAAGCTTAAAGTAGGCAGGGATGGTGGAGCTGTCAGGGCAGTTTCCCTTTATCCTTCTCCCACCCTCTTTAGTCATGACTTTGCCCTTCTCCTGTCTGCCTATTGCCCTTTTTGGCTGAAAAGAGGAGGGGCTGTCCAAGTAATCCAATACCTGCCCAGTGCATGAATGTTACTGTTGCTGGACTTCCCTGACAAGTGCAGAGGTTAAAACACATCAAGAAGCTGACGCTGAAGAGGTTGGCTGCATCTTTACGCAGATGAAATTCAAAACAAGATTTTAGTTGGAGAACAAAAGGAAGAGCAACATCCTCAATAGTGAAACAAGTTGTGGCTGCTTCCAATGATTCTATTAGAAGATCTGAAGAAGAACCTTTGTGCTTCCTGCCATTTAACATGTCTGTAGAAGAAAGCTCTGGGACAGACATGGCTGAGATGGAAACAAGTCATACCAAGGAGATAGGTGAAGTCGTTCTGAGCCACATTGCCAGTTCACCCCAGGATTCATTTCCACCCAAAGATTTTAGAGGGAAGTTTAAGAAGATGCGCCAGAAAAAGAGGCCCACCATTCTTGAAAGTAGGTCCTGTTCTAACTTTCAGAATCTGTGAAAAATTAGATTTTGTTTTTAATTTGTAAAATTTAAAATTTAAAAACCGCAAAGAAGAAATATCTTACTGGTACTTCCGTTGTTATTTACATCACTTTGGGAAATTCCTCACCTTCTCATAGTATGTCTCATCTTTACACAAAAATCTGGAGGCTTGTTAATAATGGACTCAGACACTTAGGCAATACAGTGCATATTTTCTGTGTAGTTGACCTCACTGTCTATGGCACTCTATATACTTCCCTAAATTTCAAAACATATCTGTCTCTTGAGGATATGAGTAGCAAAACAGAGCAATTACATGAATTAAAATTTTAGGGAGTTTTAGGGAATTTAGGGAGGAATATAGGGTAATGAGAGTGGAGGGAAGAGAGGGAGGGAGTAAAGAGTTTCAACTTGATAACCAGAGAAATGGCTCAACCGGACAGACATACCTCACATTCCTCAACTCCATCAGAGCTTGAAAATACTTTTAATAAGTACTTAATGTGTTCATGGTTTTAACCACTTACATTAAACTAGAAAATGAGGTTTTTAATCTGCAATATATATCTAATCTACTGATACAATGTTTTAAGCGTACCGTGGATAGTGGAAAAGGAGCCAAAAGACAGAACTTAAAATATGGTGCATATGAGAGTGTTACTGAGGCTGTTCTGCTTCTTGATATCTGATAGTGATCCCATCTGCTATGCCAGCAAACCTGCTCTGTTTTATGTTTGGTAGCAGTCATACTGGTAAATTTAGATAAATCTGACGTGATATTTATTGCCTTGGAATTTCCTTATAGCTACATTAATATTTTATATCATTCACTTCGAATCTCTTTGAGAGATGTGCTGCACAGAAGAGTTAATGCTGCTTTCCAGATGACATGAAAAATTTAAGACGCTGCCCTGTTTAGAAACAGTTGGATTTTTGTGATGGGAAGGAAAGGATTACACTTCTAACAAACTGTTTTATATCATCTGTGCCAGGAGTTCTTAAACTTGGTAAATTTGATTTGATCTTAAAGCAAAGAAATGACAATTTATGCCTCCAACTATATGTTTGTGATCCTAAAACACTATAATCTATGACTTTACTTAAACTTGAATCAACTTAATTTCCTTTCATGTCTCAAAAAATGATCACCTTTTATACTGATAAAATAGTAGCAACAAGCTGAATTTAATCAAAAATAAGACACTGCAACATCAAAACAGGTGAGACAAACATCCCTATTTCTATTTTTTTTCTAATTCTAATCTTCCAAATGTTATACTTTAGAAACATATTTGTTTTTAAAAAAAATAAACAAAATCTACCTGTTCATGTTTTGTGATTAGAAAAAGCGGGCTACATCTTTCACTTAAAATGAGCGTCCTCAGATATAAACTCAACATTCGATCCACAATATTTTTTTTCAAATTCCTCCCTCTGTGTTCAGGTTTTCCACAGGTAATACTCTGTCTGCCTGAGTGAGCATCTTAGGATGCTCATTTAAGGTTTAAATGGTACCTCCACTAAAAAAGACATGGCTTTATCGTATTGTCTATCAGACTTGGGGCATATGTCTTCAAAACTCTTTGGTAGATGTGCATCTCACTCAGTTGAGGATGTTTGCACCAGTCAGTGTTTGCTGAGTTGCTAGGCTTATGTTACCTTCCTCTCTGTTTTGATATACACTTTAATCACAATTCAGTCGTTAACACTTTTTTTTCAGTTCTGTTTAATGGATAAAATGGTGTGGATACAATTTATGTAAAGTGTTTGTCTTTTGTTTCATAAACTGGTTTGCTCTAAAATACGTAATAATTACAGCATTGTGCCCTGTGTTCAGTTTACCCATATAGTTGCCGACAGTCTATAGTCATGCAGTTTGGATTTGTTCCAGATTGACTTGGTGTTTGATGCTGATCTGGAAGATAGTGTAGAATTTGAGAATCTGTGATGTTTAAATAATAAAAAAATATACACAATTTATTCCCATAGTGAGCTTTTCACTGCTATTTTTATTTTTTGGGACATAACTCAGAGATTTGACTGCTGTTTAAGAGGATAACTGGTGCTTGGGCATCTATTCAAATCCTTCATGATGCCCCCAAGTTTTTTTTTTCTTTTTTTTTTTTCTTCTTCTTTAATGTTTGTGTTCTTGCAGTCGTGGTTTCAGATGCCCCTCACAACCCTTCCCAAGCATAGAAGTGGTTTGGCCACAGAGAAGAACTTCTGACTTTCAGTTTATCAGGCTGCTCCTTTGTTGTATATAAAATCCTCAATTAGCCACAGGCCTGGAGATAAAAATATTTGGCCTCAGTTGGTTCCTCCATCTTGGGTCAGGCACCCTCCATTACTTTGATATAAAGAAATGGCATTGCCACTATTACCTGAAGAACACATCTCAAAGCGTAGGTACATCCTACCTTTGGTTCGATCTTGACTCCTTTCGTCTAATGTTACCAGGTGTGTTCTCACTCCTGCACACTGGACCTAGCCTTGATGTGAGATGTGAATTAATTGAAAATACCGCTGTAGAACTTCTTAACAGAGTCAAAAAAAAATGTTGACTGCCTCATTAGGAGTTTACATTGGTATAACTGGTCCTGATTAGCCCTTATAAGCCTGATACTCCCCACCAAGTTTCAGAACTGAAAAACCCTTTTGGATGAGAAGTGAAACATCTTCAAGATAACAAGACAAATCCAGTTGACTTTATTTTTCAAACTCTCAAGATAAACAGTGTAGTAAAATGACAGATATATGTGCAACCAAATAATTTTGTTAATGACCTTATTGGCGGCTTCTTTTTTGTTTTGTTTTATCTACTAGGAATGTTGTAATGTAAAACCCTTTCAATGGTGTTCATGGAACTTTAGTAAATTGTTTTATTGGAAAATAAATTCTAATTGTATCAAAGAACGGGCATAACTTCGGTTATCAGTTATTTTACAAATATGTCTGAGACAATACATGTTACAGTGTTCAATAAAGTCATGTCGTGGTCATGCTGAGGTTTTGTTTTTTAAACTACAGCAGGTACCTGGAACAAGTGCTAGGATAATTCTTTAGCATGGTCACATATGACTCAGTGATAATTTGGTTTGTAACATTTTACTATGAGTCTGTTAGTTGCTTTCATTTTAATCAACTTGAATTTAACTCAATTTCAACTGTCAATTCTACACTCACATTTACTGGGATGGGGGCAGGTGCTGTCTAGCTGTTGAAATGCGATGGGCAGAGCAAGTTAGATGCCCCAATTCCACAGGGAAGTCTCCTTTTCACTCTTAAAATCATTATGACAGCTCAAAAATTCTGACATTATTGTAAAAAAAAAGTAAACTTAAATAGGCTGTTGATGATTACTTATAACTGCATGGCTCGCTAGGGGTAAGGCTAACAAACATGCTGACATTGACCAACAGCGGGCATTGGAAGTCAAGTCTTGTCATAGTTAGCATGACAATTTAAAATACCTTTGTTCTGTCTGGAACCAATATTTGGCTAGTTGCATGTATTTGCATGTATTTAATTTATTTTCCTCTTTAATAAATGAATAAAATATACTTTTTTGAAAGAAAAGTTTCAAAGACATTTAAAGTATCTCAAGCTATTGGCCAAAATGGTCCTAATTTTCATTGATTCCTTGAACTGTCTCTGTTACGGTGATTACACACCGAATGCGATAGACGTGACCAGAGAGTCCGGTTTACATGTGAAGTCAATGGAGGAGCGCGACTTGGGATTTCGCGACACGTCAGAAGCAGATTTGAGTCTCGAAAAAGCTTTTCTGCCTGATTTATGCAACCAAGTAGTGCGGCTGATTCGTTTCAGGACCGACCCATAATATGTGCTGCATTTTATGTCTGCCGCAGAAGTCGGACAAATCTGAACTACAGCTTCAAGTCGCGCCATAACAACCAATCAGCTGAGGGGTGTCAGTGATGCTGTGACTGAGTGAATGGAGTCACAGCATCAGCAGGACATTTAAACTAATAAACGCCGTGGCTAATCGTCCCAAGCTACATGACACCAGCTGTTTTCTGTACAGAGACAGGAATAAAAAAATAAGAGAAGAGAAGAGATTAAGAAGAGATTAAACTATTTAGACAGGAATGCTCTTAAGAGGTTTGTGGGTGGCTTTTAAAAGAGCCGTTGTGGCCGCAAAACAGCTTCCTCAGCCGGACACCCAGACCTGGTAATGTCTCCACCAAAGCACGTCCCGCGCCGCTCACATATAAACTTTTGCTAACAGCAGACAGATGGACAGCCGCTCAGTTTGGTAGTTGGTGTGGTGGCGGGGAAAATCTTGGACCTTTGCGGCACAAACTGGGTGAGGAGCCGGGGTGTTTACTGATCCTTTCACTTCTGCTCTACTGGGTCACTCCTACAGCAGCGGTCCCGACATTTATCGTGGTCAGCTCATAGACCAGAGTCCACTAGGATCTCCCGGAGCGTCGGGAGAAGGAGGGAGGGAGGGAAGGAGGCGGCCAGCGGAGCGGTCCCAGCCAGGATGCTTCCACATTTCCGGTTCACGCGCGTCAAAATGGCATATCTAAAAGCGCGGCCAGTTCGCTGTGGACACGCTTCAGGGTGCGAATGTGCAAGCGACCAGCTGGGGGCGTGTCACACTTTTTGGTGGCGTCTTTCGCGTTCAGTGTGTAAGCATCGTTTTATATGTGTTTAATGTTTTAGTTACAGCTTTTACATTTATTTGATCCTTACAAACAAAGTCTACACCAGTGAGTGTTTATTTCTTGCCCCAGGAAGGAAAATCAAAGCTGGCATAAAAACTAAACAATAATAAGAATAAGAATAATAAATAAAAATCTGCAGGTCAGAACTCTGCAAGAAATGTGGATCGTTAAGTAACTCAATGATCAGTACATCTCTAAAAGAAATTTGTGTTTAGCAAACAGTGCCAGCATCAGTGAAAGCGTCTGCATCACAGAACATTATGTAATCAAGGTCAAGTGGCTGTCACTTGATGGACAGACAGAGCTTTGATAGGATTACACTAAGAGCCCAGGGAGGCAGCATTGAAGGGGTATTGAAAGATGTTTTCATTGTCCATTTGAGTTGAGACACATGCTTTCACAGTTTGAATGCTTGTTGGAAAAAACAAACTCATCTTCAAAAAAAAAAAATTACTTTTACCTTTTTTTAAAGGAAAGTTTCATTATTTTCATTGTCTTTGAGTTATATTTTTGCAAAATTCAGATGTGATAAAATGATAAATTAAAGACTAATGTTTGCATTTGATGCTGCTTTCAAAATAATATAATAATATAAATATAACACCCCAAATGCCAATATTATTATTAAAATATTAGATTATTTCAACATGAGAAGTCAAAAGTTTAAAAAATATATATTTTATTTAGAGAACAGGCTGAAATCAGAGGGTATCTTTAATTTTGACATACTTCATATTACAAACAAGTAATAAATATTATTTAAGATATTATCACAATAATGATTTATCAAGCAGTTATGTATAATATGACACAGACTTTTTGTGTATTATTGATGAATTATTGTTTGGGATGACACTCATCAGTTTCATCTCCTCTCTTTCCTATTAAATGATGGGTTACAAAGATGTAAAACATAATTATTTTCTGTTTAATAGCTGTTTATTACTGCTTGTTATTGTCTTGTTTGTCAAGTAGGATCATATGTTTTTACCCCCAAGGCAAATGTCACCTTCTTCTTATTCAGCTGCTTAATTTCTAGCCAAGCATACTTCAATAGTGTTCAGTGCCAACTTTAATGAGCCTGCAAAATGTGCTCATAAATAAATTATTAATATTTGATGCCAGTTTATTGATGATTATCTTGCATTAAACAGCAGTCAAATGTTTTTTTGTCCCCTTTTGCATTGTTAAATTTGTTACGCAAAATGGTAAAAATTAAAATTAAACAGCATCTCCAAATGTGCAGATACTTTGTTTTATTTATGCATATGAAACTGAGCTAAAGCTTAAGATATTAGATTGAGATTTGGACTTATGACAGATATCTTGAAAGAACAGAATATGTAGAGGTGGAGTTTATCTGATCCAGGTTTCCAAATCAGACCAGATACAGACGTCGTTTTTGGAACAACTGTCGGGCTAAAGCCTCTGATCCATCCGGCAATCCAGAAAGTTTAAAATGTTTGCCATAAAAATGGTTGCTCACCTTTCTTGTTGGAGGTTAGATTATAATGTCATAAACGACACAGAGGCAAATGTTTCTAAATTAGCATTAGATGTACTTTTTGATTTGCCCGATTACCCATAGTTTTAACACAACCCTGGAGCCTGTTACAGAAGCCTGCTGTCTGTGAACAACATTATGACCTTTATGTGTTAGAAGTCATGGCTTTTAAGACCATTTTGACAAGGTTTTCGTCCCATTAAAGTTTGCCTTTTTAGACTACTGTGATAGCAAAAGAGCCGCACTAAAGTGTTGTGAAACAAAAATATCAAAAAAGCAATTAAACAAGCAATGAAAATAATAAAGTACACTGTATAAAAAACTTTGATTTTACTTAAAAAAACAAGTCAACACATTTCACTAGCTTTTTGAGTAATTTCAACTTGACTCTACCAATTTGTATGTTATTTTACATCATTATTTTTGTATAATGGTGGAGAAAAAAGTATTTAGGACCTAAAACATGTAAGTGTTCTACTCCTAACAGACATATTACTTCTTCTTTAAGAAGCTCTTCAATCCTCTGCTTGGTTTCTTTATTAACTGCACCTGTTAAAACTCATCATCTGTGTAAAGGAACCAATTCCACACCTTATGACGATCAGACTCCGACCTCCACCATGCTCAAAACCAGAGAGCTGTCCCCAGAGAGAGGGACTGGTCACTGACCTGAAGAGAGCCGGGACCAAAGTAACAGAGGTTACAATTAGTAACAAACTATGTCGTCGTGGATTAAAATCCTGCAGTCCTTCCTCTTAAGCCATTACATGTCCAGGCCTGTTTAACGTTTTCCAGAGACCATCTGGATGATCCAGAGGAAGATTGGGAGAATGTCATGTGGCCAGATGAGACCAAAATAGAACTATTTAATATAAACACCACTCACCGTGTTTGGAGAGGGAAGAAGGCTGAGTTCCACCCCAAGATACATACCCACTGTGAAGCATGGGGGCGGAAACATTATGCTTTGGGGTTGCTTTTCTGCAAAGGGAATGGTATGATTAATCTGTATTACGTAAAGGATGTATGGGGCCATGCCAATAGTGATAAAGTGATACTGATATGATATCCTCACATCATTGAGAGCATTGAATATGAAACGTTAGTGGATCTTCCAGTTTGACAATGATCCCAACCACATCATTTCAAGGTTCTGGAATGGCCTAGTCAGTCTCCAGACCTCAGTCCAATAGAATATCTGTAGAGGGACATGAAAGCATGTGATGCCCAGACACAGCCTCACCATTATACAAATTACTTCATTAAAAAAAATCATACAATGTGATTTCCTGGAATTCTTTTTACATTCTGTCTCTGCCTGTTGATGTGTACATATGATGAAAGCTACAGACATCTTTCATCTTTTAAGGTGGGACAACTTGCACAATTGGCGGCTCCTAAATTCTTTTTTTCAGATCAGAACCATCTTTGCTTTTAAAACAGTAATCAGCTGAGAAGATCTCGCCTTGCGATAGTTATTATTAAACATATGAAATGAAAAGCAAATTTAAAAACAAAGCCCTCATACATTAATTCCTTTCATTTTGGGGTGGGAAAATAGATCAGGTTTAACACATTCAGTTTTCTCCTGCTTTGATGCACATTTTATGAATTCTAACATCAGATGAGTTCACTGAACACTTCCATGAATTTCCTATAATATCTCATGCTTCACATATTCCGTCGTTTTTTTTTTGTTTTTTTTTTGTCAATGTTGATGATCTGTAAGATTGTGCCAGGCATGCTATAATACCCAAATGCATTGCTGGCATCATCATCAGGCCTTGTGCTCAGAAAAAAAAAACAGCAGTCATTATTAACTGTGCTCCACTAAGAGGATTGCTTCCTGCACTCTCAGCCTCCGCGCAGTTATTTAAAGGCAGCTTGTGTTGCCGCCCACTGCTTGCCAAAGCTTTAAAGGGACAGAGAGATGTTTAGAGAGTGAGGAGGAAGGTGGGGGGAGGGGGAGTAGCTGGACTTCTAGCCAAGGACAGGACCAGATAGGAGGACAAAGTAAAGCAGGGCTACAGTGTTTTCTCTGGGTCTTGTCAGCACAGAGCTGTGTGCGTCACAGAGAGGTGACAGCCACACTGGTCCCATTTCAGCTGCCTCGGCTGTTGCCGTTGATTCTACTGAAGGGATACCATAGTTAAAGGGGAGGGGAAGCTGCAACCATGACGAGCCAGCAGGATTCGGGCTTTTTTGAAATCAGCATCAAGTCCCTATTGAAATCATTGAGTGGAAGTGAGTAGCAGCTTGTCTCTTGTTGTTGTGATCAGCAAATGAAGATGACTGCCTGAGGCTGCAGCTCTGCTGCAACTCAAACTTTTTAGCTCAGTATTGTTGTTGCCTGTGATTATGACATGCTTTTTCTTCCTGCGATTTGATTTAAATTACACTACTTGTGCTACAAAGTTGGAATATAATTACCCACATACCTCTAGTAACAGGATGCATCACTGCAAACAGTTTACACTCCTTTTTTGGGAGCAACTCTTCTTAGAATTACTTACAATAAGAAAGATGCTCAGTTATTTCTGTTTCACTTAAGCTTTAATCCTTTTGCTGATGGTGATTTTTTGTTACATTTTTGTTGATTCTTTATAAACTTGGCTGTGTTTCAGGAAAGACCCTTGTCTGAATCCAAATAAGTCTTATTTAATGCAAGGTTGCAGTAATAGGATTAGAAGAAGTTGAGCTTAGTTGCATGTTTTGTTCAGAGCCAACAGCTTCGCTGACCTCTTCTCAACCCACAAGTCTGGAGTGGAATCCTTTTCTGCTTTGGATCAATGCAATATTCAGCTAAAAATGAAATAAAAGAGGCTAATGCCCACGATGACAACAATTTAGGACATTGCAACTAATTCCTTTCAGCATATATAAAAAATCTGTAGTGAACCAAAACATAATTGAAATAAACATAAATAAAATGTAGAATAGGAAAATTAGCTTGTAATGACATGCCATAAAACAAGGTGTCCACACGTTTAACATTGAACACTCTCCTCATGATATTGCATAATCCTAACTATTGATCAATTTGGTACAGTGATAACGCAGCAGTTCATCATTTAATATTTTCAGTTAATATCAGCTTTTGCACGGTGGTGTGTAACACATTAAAATATGGAAAAAATAAGTTGTGAATGTCTAAGAATGTAAAAAATCTAATAAACACTTTTAATAGTTTACAAAGCAAAACAGTACATACATCTCTTTGTTGCTTATTCTACAAAATATCCAGGCTGAATGTGTTCTCTGCTGTTGACTAGATACTGTTAGAGTTCTGACTATGAGATTCAGAGTCTCCAAACCCTTTGAAAACTGGTCTTTAATAAGTCAGCATGTTCAGCTCTGATAAAACAGTGACAGACAGCAGCACAGAGCTGGTATTGTGCAGCTGCTGCGTCAGGTTTGGTGTCCACACTGCCTGAAGGTCAGTTCTCTTTTAGCCAATAGGAGCAGGACATGCTGGGATAAACTACAAAGGCACTCCTACAAAAGTAAACAAATGCATTGTTTAGACAAGGCTAGTTCTCTGTCACGAAATACATATATTCTGTCTTTGGGTAATTAAAAGTACAGGTATACATTTATTAAAATCCTTAAGCTCTTTTGTTGTTTTTAGCATTGTGTAACAGAACAGGCCTTTTCCCACTCTACAACTAGATCTGTGCATACAGAGATCCAATATGATAAGCAGAGAAGTGAAATGTAGGCTTTTAAACTGTTGCTCACTTATGTAATTGGACTGAAATGCTCTCTCACTGCAGGCAGCCCCTCACAGCATGATGTCGGCACACAGAATCAATAGTATGAGACCATCAGTTTAATCTGCTTTTCACTGAGCTTTCCTCTCTCCTAGTTTTCAAAACCTAAACCCTGAACTTGTATTATGGTATTTGTTTTATAATGTTGTTGTTCTTTTTGCTCAAACTGCCTTCTGTCTTTTTGTAAATCCTTTATCAGAGACCATGACCAGAAAAATGCTAACTTTTTTTTCTTAATCTGTAGAATCCATTCCAAAAAGTAAAGCTACATATGCATTGTAAGGAAGATGTTTTTGTATGTTTATCTCAAGTGGACAATCTGAATGCCTACTCGGATATTTTCCTCAAAACATTGCTCTAAAGTTAAACATACATTTTAGTTTAACTCCTATTACTTCTCTTTATTCTTTCCCTCCAAAAAATTATTAAGTGCCTTGCGAAACTTTTCACACCTGTTAAACCATTGTTATGTTGCAATCATGAACTTGAATATATGTCATTCATAGATTAACAGACAGTAGTAAAGAAAATTGAAATTGAAGGAATACTATAAAAGGTTCACAGACTCTCCTCAGTCTAGCTGACTGTGGTTGAGGTCTTTTAAAAGGAAGAAACAATGTAGTCTGTAATTGGACAAATATTGCAAAGACATACCCTGAAAGACTGTAATTGCAGTTAAAAGTGGTTATTCAGCTATTTAGCATGTATACTGTGTACACAATTATTTGTACTCCCTGGATGGTTCAGGTTTAAAGCAATCTTTCAATTCTACCAACATGCTGATTCTGACTTGAAGTAATAATAACCTTTTGAAGTGACCCAGCAAGAAAATTAGGTTGATATCAAGAAGATTCTTCCAACCTCAAAAAGTTGGGGTTCATCACAGAAGAAAATAATAAAAATAGCAGTAGACTAATGCATAAAGCTAGTGATAAATTATAACGTTTTTATTGGTTTTCTATAAAAAATTATAACGGTATAACATTTTTTTTGTCATTTCCCAAACTGTAATGTCAATAAAAACACTATTTTTTTTCTCCTATACTGGTACTCTTTTTACGTTGTTTATTACCTTATGAGAGATGTTGTGTCATATCCTAAGAGAAACAAAGGCTATGTTGAATAAATAAAATAGTAATTAAATGTTTGCACACAAAATGTCAATATATAAAACATTTTGACAGGTATGCATACATTTGCCAGACAATGCATACTTGACTGTACAAGAGTAACAAAGTCACACAGTGTGTCCGACATGCAACTCACAAAAAATACCTTAATTGTTTCTGCACAGTCTGAACAAAGCCTCGGGTTATCTTATTACTGTGAAGTGTGGTACAATTAAAAAGTCGGAGCTATCTAAATATCCACTCCCAGACATCTGTGAATATGACTTTTTTTACTTAAAGTGGATGATTCCCACTACATTACTTTGTATGTATATTTGTGTTCATGTGGCCAGGGGGTTATATAAATCTGTGTTTAAGCAAGACACTTGCTAGCTTGTTTGCATTGTTCTCTGAGGATCACCACCATGCTCAGGGTGTTTCCAGTCTGGTTATGATGTAATGTATGCTGTGGCCAAGCTCCTTGTTTACAGAGTCACATGTCACTTTGGAGACTTTGTACAGAAACCAAAGCAGAAGAAAAGGGCATGAAATTTACACTGGTTACTTTCTTTATCACTGATTTCAAATTAAAGTTATTAGCTTGGGAAAGTTTTGATAAAACATTATTAATTTATTCTGCTGAACATCTTTAAAGAATTCATTAAAAGAGTTCATAGTGTTTGCCAGAGACTCTCACTTTCTGTCACCTAAAACAATTTGCTAACTCATAACTAACTTAAAAAAACACATAACCACCATAGATTTAGAGGGATTGGTGATAAGTCAGTGCCTGATGACGAAAGGTGTTTATAATTTGCAGGTCCGTCCCTTTAGCTTTACAATCACAGATGTGGAGGGAAGGGGAGGGTTGCTTTGTAAGTTATAGTGTTTACGCCTGGATAAATATAGCCACACAGCTATGCCACCATAGCATGTTGGACCTCATCTCTGTGCAGCTAAAAATTCCCATCTGACCTTCACTCTTGGAAGGCACCGACTAGTCACAAGGCTTGAGAAAGCCATCTCAGAGGGAGCTCAGAGACCAAAAGAGAGAGAGACAGCTCTACAGTAGAGATTACGTGGTCTCTCATTCCAAACACTAATTCCTCTTTTTTAAACATACCCGTTGTTGCAAGTTGTACACCATGGAAACTATACCCAGGAGACCACAGCCAGCTGACACACAAGACATGGAAGTTTTTGGATTCTACTAGCGATTGTTACGACTCCGGACGATCCTAGATACCATGTCCTCTTTCTCCACAATGGACAGTATGGTAGTTTGCTGGAGCAAGGCCAGCGTAATTAGTCTTATCAAAGGTCTGGGTAGGTACTGAGTATGTTGTGAATGAGTAAAGCATACGTACTGAAAGCCATAGAATGTCAGTGCACATATTGGGCATTCCTTGGAAGGCTTCACATCCTGAAAAGACCTGCAGAAAACATGTAGTGGGACCAGAATTACTCTTGAGCTAATTGTTTGCAGATTAGACAGAACTTTAGGCGTCTTTAAGAAAGTGCTGAAAATAGCTTTGCTAAACTTTTGACTACTTTCTGTTGCTTACAAAAGGTGATATATGAAATGTAAACTTACGGGTGGCCCCTGGTCCCCGTGGCCTCCGGTTCCTGATCCGGGCCCGCCCTGGCGTAGCCGGTTACCGGCGGAGCCCGTGGGCTCGTCACTGCGATCTCTCGGGCCCCAGCATTGCGGCTGGTGGGTGCTCCCCTGGGACTTCCATCTGTTCCTCTCTTGGTGGGTGATCGACCCTGCACTGATCCGCCTGTGGACTCTGTACTCTGTGGGACCCTGGATGCATACATCTCTTGCCTCCTCCATGTCTGTGCCGATTCCTGTAGGACGGATTGACGGTTCCTTACACCAGCTATCAATCACTTGCATGGGGAAACCTTATTCAGACCTGCATGCTCGCACACACATAGGTGTGGGGACATAGGTGAGGACGGACATATCTTAAGCTGAGGTTATCATCATTAGTTAGTTGTTCACAGGAGCTTACCAGAAACATTTGTATTATGTTCATTAATCAATGCTTGTGTGTAGTGAATGTATAATTCTTTGTTTATTCTACTAGATCCGAACTATTGGTTTGGTTCTGTACAGTTTGTTGTTTTTGTTTTGTATTACTGTTTTTCTGCCGTCCGGCAGAAGTGGAGGACTGGGATGTTTTCTTGTGTTCTTTATTTGCCTCCCTGTCTTGTGTCGTCGGTTCGCCCCTCTGTTGGTCCGGTTTCTTTTCTTCACCTTCTTCCTTTCTCCCTTCTTGTCTCAGTTTAATGTCCATGACGTCAGGAAATTGAACCCACAGTAATCACTAATAAAGATTTTTCATACATATACATCAAGTGGCGTACTACAGCGAAGCTGTAATACTCTGCTTGGGAAAGTAAAACTGTTGGGCTTGTACTTGGTACTCAGACACCAATTCTGAGTAGCATACTGCTAGACAGGACACGTTAAAAAAAAAAAACAAAAAAAAAAAAAACAGAACTTTAGGCGTCTTTTAGGAAGTGCTGAAAATAGCTTTGCTAAACTTTTGACTACTTTCTGTTGCTTACAAAAGGTGATATATGAAATGTTAACTTACCTTTCAGTTTGGAGTGTATTTTCTTTCTGATAAAGAAGATGTATGGATCAAAACAATTTTGTACAGATGGGATTCAAAAATCTTGTATATTTTTGGACAGTTTTTGTTGTGTTGCTTTACTACAGCTTTGACCTGCTGGTAACGATTTTAGCTGATTATGATTTCTTAAAAACTGTAATGTCAATAAATTATTGTAGTGAAAAGTCATAAATTATTTATTTAAAAGATAATACAAAATTATTGTGGTGTTTACCATCTCATATTAGCAGTTTGTTAGTATGGCTAGCGAAGCTAACTAAAAGTTCTTCTACATCTGAAATTTTTTACATTATCAAATCCATCATGCTCCATGTCAAAGACATTTCTCAATGTGATTAAGAAAACAGTTTTATTTTAAACAGCTTCTTAAATCTCTGATCATCTTCTGATTCAACATTCTGATAGTAACATTTTCAGGGCCTGATTTATCAAAGTTTTGCCTTTTTTTTAATCTGTGCAAACCTCTCAGCGGATGCAAACATACAGCATGTGATTTACTAACCAGACACAGGAGGACTGCGCCTGTTAAACCTGTAGTTAATGGCCATAAACCTTACTGTTATATCAAACCCCCTTTTTGCCAAAGACACATCATAACTCACTGCATGCCCGATACGTCTGCACTAGAGCATGGATACCCAACCCGAGCCCAACGGTACCCGACGGCCGGGCGGGTTCCGACAGATATTTAGAAAGGATGCTCGTGTTCAGGTCGGGCTCAATCATATCAGAGGACGGAGGGCAAAAACCTCCACCTCAGTCCAGGCTCTACGAGAGCATTAGCAGTGTGCAAGTTGTGAAAAAGGCAGAGGGGGTGATATTTATTTATTTTATTTCCTTTTTATTTATTAAAATTACAGGTTTGTTTATGCTGGCTGCAGGGCGTATTGCACACACACGTTTATCCTTTCAAAACTGACAGAAATATTTGAAAAACTAAATTATTGTTGGCATTAAAAAATTAAGAAAAGATCAAATATATTAAGATGATTTAAATTAAAGATAAGAATTCACTTGACTTATTAAGTCATAGCAGTTGAGATAATTTTTTTCCCCACGACAGCATCAGCATCACCTTGTCCACCCTCTCAGACCTTCAACTCTGCATATTTTTCTGTTGGGGAAAGAAGTCCACCCCTGGACCGGAGGAGCCCAGCCGGGATCAGGTACAGAAAGTATTTTCAGGTGTAAGAATCCGTACCCTCAGTTTATCAAGCCGCGCGCACCTGTGTCGGGCCTGGGTCGGGCTTGGACATAAATGTCTTAATGCCTGACGGGTTCGGGTCGGTTTCTGTTAATGCTCTGTCAGACGGCGTCCGGGCTCAGGCAGAAAAATGTGGCCCGATCCGCATTCTAGTCTGCACCTTTTGTCTCTGGGATACAGTTCTTGCATGGAGCATGTACACTGCACACATTAAGTTCAATAATGACAAAAAAAGAACATTCACAGACATTCTAGCCTAATAGTACTTAACTCTCTAACAGCCATAGACTTGACAGGTATGTCATTTTTTACCCCTTATTTTGTCAAAGACACATCATGAATCCACGGCCCCAGTTCTTTCTCTCTCTGGCTGCTGCAAAGCACATGGGGAAGAAAAGGCTAGCACACACAGCAGTGGGCACAAAGTCCTCATTTGAATACTGCTCTTTGCGCCTGTTATGATTTGAGCAATCAATCTTACTTGATAAACTGCAAATCAGGGACATCCCTTGGCACAAAATGTTTGCTCCCTTTATTTGGAATATTTATAAATCAGGCCCTAAATATTTAACACTCTGTTACAGTGTGCACATCAATGTGCCAGCGTGATCCAGTGGCACTCATGTAAGATTTTTCAATACTTGGAAATCAATCCAGTTTTTCAGTTTCTGAGTGGCTGCTCACCCGTCCCAGACAAGAGAGATGAAAACCTTTCAATTTCTATTATTGCATGGTGCATTATTTAGTATTTCAATGTAAAAGGTTTCTCAGGGAATGCCAATATTAAGGAAAAGGTGTCTTCATTATCAAGTCTTATTTGATATCAAAAAGAGACTTTAACAATCTTATTGTTGTATGGTGTTTGGCAGATATGGGCTATTTAACTTCCTCTTTTGTCAAGTCATTCACTCACATGTAAACATGCAGTTTGATGAGCTAACCAAATTTCCTCCTAGTGGGACTATTAAAGGTTTATTCTATATGTCACAGTTTGAGGTACTTGCACTGATTTCTGTAATATTTTGAGCTCTTCGCTGTCTGGAGGTAGCAGAGTGAAATGTTGGGCTAAATGTTTAACTGGTGAAATTAGTTTGTAGCCCACGTTTTCACTGTCTGAGATTTGTCTCTGCTTTACAATTTGGGGGTAGGCTTAGTGAATGAAAGTGATTATGGATAAGTAATACAGCTGTACAGCAGTTGTTAAATTAAAGAAATTAGTCCAAAAGGAACTCTATTCTTGACTTAGGAAGTAGGAAAACAAAATACATTAGGACAAAATGTAGTACCATGTGTTTTCACCAAGGTCTTGTAACCTGGGTTTGTCAAAGAAACATATTACTAATTATAAAGGTATTTGGGAATTTTGTAAAGCTGAGAAGAAGTACTCAAATCAGTGCGCTGTCCGTTTTCTACACTTTATCTGAGGAAACTCCCGCTGGCTCAGACATTGGGAAGCCCTAGTTGATGGGAATTTATGACCTAAGTCAAGCCGCCTCTGTTTAAACATTGCCTAAATCACAGCACTGCCTGAAGGTGGTCACGTTTTCAAGGCTCCTACTTCCTTCTAGGGATGATGACATCGCTGGTACAAAACGATAACACCAGCTGCCGACCGTGGTGTTTTAATTTCCACATGCGCCCTGCTCTGCGTAACTGCAGGAAAGAAAAAGACTCAGGGCATGCCAGTGCCCTTTCAACAGTCATGCTGTGGAATGCTCAACATGTGGGGGACATTTTGTCCATGTTTGGAAAATTCTCTCAAGTGCTCTTTTTGCTTATCTAATCTTGTAAATAGACTCGTAGCTAATCCGGTCCCCTTAATTTGTCCCCAAATTAAAAATGTTCTTTTTAACTAAGTAGTTTCTAAGCCTATATGTGTGTGGTTGTGTCCTGTTCCCAGCCTCACCAGTGGGGAACGGATACAGTAAACCTCCCATCCCTCCAGTCAGCTGTCCTCGGGGAGAGAAAGGTCCACCAGCCATGATGCCCATCAGCATCGACCCGGAGAGCAGGCCGGGCGAGTACATCCTCAAGAGCCTCTTTGCCAACTTCACCACCGTGTCTGAACGCAAGATCCGCATCATCATGGCTGAGCCGCTGGTGAGTCAGAAGAGAATTAGTCATAGTTGTACTTTAAAATCAATTTGTATACCACACTTTTAACCACAAGCTAATTCAAGGTGCTTTGGATGATTAGGGGATGAAATAAAAGCAGCAATTAACCAACTGTAAAAGCGTAAAACAGAACATTTGAGACACATAACACATGATACATTAAAACATATGCCATTGCAGCTATTATTGATTACTTAGGCAGAGACAGCTCTAGGAGCTTTTAGCCTTGATTTTAAGGAACTCCCTGTTTCAGCAGCTTTGCAATCATCTGTTCTAGATAAGGGGAGAACAGAAACTGAAAGCTGAACCTTGTCTGGTTCTAATTCTAGGGATGATTAGTAGACCCTAGTCGGAATGGATCATATAAGTGGTCTGGGGGGTTGGTTGGTATAGTGATGATGGATGGATGGATGGATGGATTTGAACTACAAAATTGAAAAATAGATCTACCACATATTTTGATGCTAAGCCATTAAGTGATCTATAGACTAAAAGTATTTTGAAGTCTATTCTCTGAGCTTTAAAGGGCAAGTGTAAGGACTTTAGAACCAGGGTGATGTGAAATACTTTCTTGATCCTAGTGAGGATGCAAACAGTAGGGATCTAGATCAGTCTGATTTACTTTTTAGGTTGACCTGTAAAAGCTCTGTTGCAGTAATCCACTTGACTAAAGACATACCCTTGGATGAGTTTTTGAATGTCCTCTTGCGACATTAGTCCTTTAATGCGAGAAATGTTCTTCAGATTACAGAAGGTTGACCTTGTGATTGCCTTTATGTGACCCTGGAGAATCAGGTCTGAATAGGTTTCTGCACCTAAATTTTGGGTCTGATCAGTAGTTTCTAGCTGTATTAATTTAAGATGTGTGATGACTCTTGATCGTTCTTCTTTTGGTCCAAAAATAATCACTTTAGTTTTGTTCCTATTCACCTGGAGAAAAGGACGGCACATCCATCCATTGACTTGTTCACTGAATTCACTTAGAGTTTGGATGGTGTCAAGGTCACCTGGTGACATTGTAATGTAAAGATGAGTATCATCTGCATAGTTATGGTAGTTCATTTTATTGGTTGTTAAAATCTGTGTTAGAGGGAGCCCCAGATGGACCGATGGGGCACCCCACACAACTTCTTTTCTTATGAAGAGTTGCCTATTGACACAAATAATTTCCTGTTTTTAAATGTAAGACTTGAACCAGCCAAGTACTATATCGGAGAGTCCGACCCAGCTCTCCAGTCATTCCAATAGTGTATCCTGATAAACATTGTCAAATGCTGCACTTAGGTCCAAAAGTACCAGCAGTCAGTATTTATGCAGATGTCATTGAAAACTTTGACAAGGGCAGTTTCAGTGCTGTGGTGAGCATGGAAAGCAGATTGAAGAATATCAGAACAGTTGCCATTTAACTTTTGAAACAGCTTTTCAATAATCTTGCAGATGTAAGGAAAATTAGCCTGAAGTTCTGCATTAACATGTTGTCCAGGTTGTTCTTCTTCAGCGATGGTTTAATAACTGCTATTTCTAAAGTTTGGGGGAGAAACCTGACAGGAGGGATGAGTTAACTATTGCTTTCATATCAGAGTTAATGACAGGGAAACATTTCTTAATAAAAACTGGGTAATATATTGAGGCAGCAAGAGGAGGATCTTATCTGGGTTATGATTTCATCAAGGTGTGATTGGTTTAGTTTTTTCATTCAGACATTTTCTCTACATTGGTGTTACATGGGAATTTAATTTGTATTGGGTTTGGTACTGATGTACATACTGACTATTTCGTTTTCAGAATATTTTTGGTGATTAAAAAAGTTAAGAAATATTTTTGTTTTACTTTTTAATATGTGGTTGCAATTCAGAATAAAAATAAGGCATCTGAGGAAAACTCTTTCTTTTTGGTGAACCTAGATTTCATAACGTTAAGATGACAAACTTACATTTTTTTTCTGGCACTTTAATTGATATTGTAGTAACGCCAGCCAAGTTTAATCTGCACAGCTAACAATAGCTGAAATTCATTATTTAGTAAACAGCTGTTTGGCTGGGTGGGGGGGAAAACCAGTGCATAATCTGGGCAACATTCAAAACTAACACTGAAATGTAGCTTGAAATTTCCAACTATTTTGTATTGCAAGAAGACACCTACATGTAGTTAAAGTTCCATTCTAATGACATGTGACCCTTCCATTATCCATGAGAAATGTTTTCTCTCTGATTTTAAACCTGCTTCATACACTGTGTATTTACTCATGGCTCTGTATTGCTAGTGGTACTGTGGACAAGTCATTCTCTGTTTTAGGAAATAGGATTTATCAGAGGCTGTAAAACTGTGACCTCTGTCAGCATGAAAGTGATAAATGTACAGTGAAAGTGTGTAGTTTGGCCTTTTTGTAATAGAGGAATGTAGAAAGAAGGTTTCCTTTCTTGCCTTTTCTCTGAAGCGCTGTATAATTAATTTCAGCTCATAGTTACAGGCATACAATCATTTCCTGTTTCCTGTTGACTTAAGTGATCATTAAGTCAATACTTTATCTGAAACCCCCTAACATAAGTGGTTTGTTGATGTTATGTGTTAGAACAGAACTAGTAACAAAACAATTTTCAACTTGGACGATATCTTTGAGTGTCTTTGAAAATGTCCAAAACAAAAACAGATGGAGCAAGGCACATTGACCTTTCTGTCACTCGATCAGAGGCAGGCTTCTCCAGTGCAAGCATTTGTTTAAAAACTAAAAGGCTCATCAGAGGTTGGGGCTTAGCGGCTTGATCCAGCAGCAAGCCAGAGTAAAGGATGTTGCCATCAACCCACGCAATGTCATGTAACACACCACAGGCTTTTAGCTATTTTGGATTAATCAGCAAGTGAAGTGCTCTGAACTGCTTTTTGGCTGATAAAATTCTCATGAGTTAGGTTAGATAAAGGCAAAGGGGCCAATTGGACAACAATAAAAGTGGTATCAATATGATGGTAGGTAGTTTTTTTTTATTTAACAATATTTAGTCTACATGCTGAATTTCAAATAAAAAGTTAAAATGCATCTATTTAGACTTGCTCATGAGTAGCTGATACAACTTTTGCGTTCATTCTTTTTAATTACTGTTAAATTTTTCAGTTTTAATTTTCATAATTTTACATAAATATTCTCTTATGCTCTAATCACTAAAAGTTCTCTTTTCTTTTGATTACATAAATTGTACGTTATAAATGTTTGTTTAAGATTTAATTTAGTGATTCTATATTCATATTTTTCAATTTTTTTTCTAATCATGTACAGCACCTTGAATTGCCATGTTGAAAGTGTGCTATTCAAATAAAATTGCCTTGCCTTACATTATTTTTTTTAATTAATGTGCCTTACAAAAGTACTGTGTGTTTTACATTTTTTCATTTTACAACCCTTTCATTTCAATACATTTTGAAAAGTGTAGTCTTCTTTTATTTTCAGCCCATGTACTTTTGAAGAACATTTGTTTTCTGGGATATATTTTTCCATGTCTAGAAATTTTTTGTGTGCACATTATTCTTTGCAAACTAGTGCATGCACGGTTAGATGGGAAGGAAATCATCTGGTAATATATAATTTTTTTAGTCTAGTTACAGACTTCAAACAAAAATTTAACAGCCCTCTTTCATTTTTGTTTCTTTGATTACAATATCGAGGTGCTTAATTTTCTTTTTTTCCATTTTAGGAAAGGCCATTAACAAAGTCATTACAGAAGGGAGAAGATGCTCAGTTTGATCAGGTAAGTGCAGAGAAAACTGAAATAAACCAATATATTACTGAATGTGTTTATACTTTTGTTTTATATGTACACTAAAACCTCCAAGCAGTAGTGTTTAATGCATCTTTACATCCTCTGTGCTGAATACATTTTCACATCTCAAACATAACTTTACTATAGTGAATAGGTTCCTGGGTGAAAGCTTTGCTCACATCCCAAAAAGTCTTTCAGCTTCATTTAGAGGGCACAAGTGTTTACCTTGTGACTTGGCTCCAGCTCAGCACAAGGTGTGTCCTGCAGGTTTGTGGTTGTGCAGAGAAGGCCTTTTCATAGCCACAGAGGTGTGTTTGTGCTGCTGCGCAAAGCCATTCAACAGCTTCACAGAGCTTGGATTCTTCTGGAGCCTGATGCTGAATGAAGGGCTCGCTGTGTTTCCCCAGTCATACCAGACTCTCCTCCCTTCCTGTGTGCCCAGCCTGTTCCTTCCTTTACTGGGACCTCCCCCTGCATTAAGGGAGGTTGCCCCATGGGCACGGTCCCATAGAGGACCAGCTCACCCATTAGTCTCATTTTATTCCTTTCATTTAGTCCCCAAATTTATTTTCACTCCATTTAATATTTAAATGGATGAATCATAATGAGATGCAAATAAGCCTTTTATGTGTGTTTTAGCTGAAATGGCGACACAAATGAACAACGGAAGCTCTGATTGCTATCTCTTGCTTTGGTATGCTAAATGCTGAACGGTAATGGGGTATTTGCACCATCTATGTCCTGTTCCTCTAGTTGATAAGCACCATGAGCTCACTGGCTGAGTACAGTCTACCCTCCATCCTGCGCACTTTGTTTGACTGGTACAAAAGACAGAACGGACTTGAGGAAGAGCTGCCTGAATACCGACCAAGAACCAACACAAAGTCTAAAAAGTGAGAATATTATGCATTAAAAAAATCAGTTTGTTAAAAAAGAAAAAAATCTATGATTATAACAAAACTTTTATTCCCCACAGTGATGAGCAGCAGAGAGATTTTCTCCTTGAAAGAAGAGATTTGGCCATTGACTTCATCTTCTCTCTTGTACTCATAGAAGTTTTGAAACAGGTGACATTTGTTCAACACTATGTTTCACAACTACTGTTTTCATTATTTTCTTTCTTATTTTAAAGTCTAAAACGTTTACCCTCTTTCTGTTATTTCATAATTCATAAATAGATGCCGCTCTACCCTTCCATGGATGGTTTGGTCAATGAAGTCATTAACTTAGCCTTTAAGCACTTTAAATACAAAGAGGGGTAAGCTCTAATCACTTTCAGCCCAAATAGATTTGCTTTATGTTCAGGTCTACACTGTCTAGAAAAAAATATTTCTTTGACATGTGCAGTTTCACATTTTGTCATATTAAAACCAAATACTTTCAAAAGTTTCCATGGGATTTAAGTCATCACAGCAAAAACGAAAATCTGAATACTCTGTAGTGAAAGTTACCAGACTTATAATGGCATGGTTTGATGCTCTGTCAGCTAACTTATTTGGTATAAAATCAGAGAGATAATGGAAGGGTCACACTTTGGAAATCTTCAGCTATTGCCCCTTCTTCTGTTGTTGTTCTGTTCATTGTCAGCTAAAGTAAGTCTACTTACATAGTCTATTTATGCTCGCTACACTTTTATATGTATTTTTTTTCTTTCCCACAGCATAATTAAGTGATATTTTTCATAAAATCCCCAATAAAATAAATAAAATATTGTAGCTGTAATATGAAACATTATAACAAAGTTCAATGTGAATGACTTTTTTTTTTTTTTACAAAGAACCATATCTAAATCACTGATCTTACATATGTTATTTTTTTTCCCCCAACAGATATCATGGTCCTAACACTGGAAACATGCACACTGTAGCAGACCTTTATGCTGAAGTCATCGGAGTATTGGCTCAGTCAAAGTAAGCAGCTTCAGCTTTCATATATTGATTTTAAGCCTCTGCTTTGCTGAAGTTTCGTGCCAACTAAGATTGTTGTACGAGGATTTGGCTTTCTGGAAAATATGTACAGTACAGACCAAAAGTTTAGACACACCTTCTCATTCAATGCGTTTCTTTATTTTCATGACTACATTGTAGATTCTCAATTAAGGGCATCAAAACTATAAATGAACACATAATGTATGGAATTACTCTATGTACTTAAACAAAAAGGGTGAAATAACTGAATAAGTGTTTTAGATTACTCAAAGTAGCCACCCTTTGCTCTGATTACTGCTTTGCATTCTGTTGAGCTTCAACAGGTAGTCACCTGAAATGGTTTTCCAATAGTCTTGAAGGAGTTCCCAGAGATGCTTAGTACTTGTTGGCCCTTTTGCCTTCACTCTGTGGTTCAGCTCACCCCAATGCATCTCGATTGGGTTCAGGTCCAGTGACTTAGGAGGCTAGGTTATTTCACTCTTTTTTGTAAAGTAAATGGCAAATGGGCTGCATTTGTATAGCGCTTTACTCAGTCCATATAGGCCCCAAAGCTCTTTACACTACATTCAGTCATTCACCCATTCACACACACATTAGCATACTGATAATGGCAACCCACGTTGTAGCCACAGCTGTCCTGGGGCACACTGACAGAGGCAAGGCTGCCGGACACTGAAGCCACCAAGCCCCTCTGACCACCACCAGTAGGCAATGGGTGAAGTGCCTTGCCCAAGGACACAACAACTGAGACCATCAGAGCCAGGGCTTGAACCTTTCGATTACAAGGCAAAGGCCCAACTCCTGAGCCACAGTCGTACTGCATAATTCCATATGTGTTTATTCATAGTTGTGATGCCTTCAGTGAGAATCTAAAATGTAAATAGTCATGAAAGTAAGAAAACTCTTTGAATGAGAAGAAACTTTTGGTCTGTACTGTATATATATTTACAAGTCTGGAAGACACTTTTAGACATATTATTTTAATGCCAAACTTGGACTGGTATTCAAGGTATTTATTTGAAATTTTAGGATCATTGCAGCAATGAGGAAAACCTTAGAACAGAGATAAAAGAGCCTTGCCTCCTGTCAAACAATGATCTGCTTTATTTCCTGTTTGATACATTTTTTTCAGGAAGGCCTATATTTTAAATCTTTTCCCCTTTTGAAGTGCATTCAGTTTCAATTTATTTTGTTTATATTGCACCAATTCACAACAGATGTCATCTCAAGGCATTTTACAAAAAAAGTCATTTCAGTAGAATTATACAAATGTTCCAATCAGTAAAAAGTTTTCTTAGCAGACCAGGTGTAGCTTCTATGGAGAGAAAAACACTGAGAAAAACAGGTTAACATTCGAAATAATAGCAAAAAATACATCTGACGAGTAGTAGAAGAGAAAAGTAAAAGAGTGAAGAAAAGTGGTAAGTCTGTCCTCCAACAATCTAAACCTATAGTAGCATTACTACAAAATTAGCTCAGGATAACATAAGCGATTCTAAATAAAAGCTTTTTTAAAAAGGAAGGTTTTAAGCCTGGTCTTAAAAATTGACAGAGTATCTGCCTCAGACTAAAACTGGGATCTGGTTCCACAGGAGAGGAGCCTGATAACTACTAGATCTTCCTCCCATTCTATTCTTGAAAATCCTAGGAACTACCAATAAACCTGCAGTCTGAGAGTGAAGTGCTCTGTTAAGAACATATGGAACAATAAGATCTCTGATGTGTGATTGCGCTTGATTATTAAGGGCATTATATGTAGGGATGGGTAACGATATCCATAATGGCACTAGTTGTGATATACACAGTTGTAACCAGACTGAAAAGGACCGTACCTTTTGGCGCCTTATTTTGATCCCTTTCTTTTCTGGAGATGTCAAATACTATGGCATATATCTGTGTGTTCCTAAAGGTGTATATTACTATTGGCATACTGGGTTGATATGATTATAAGTTCATAAGTTGTCTGTGGGAATTGTGCTTATCGTACGCTTGGGATGTCAGCTCGCTGTGCGAGGTACAGAGTATAAATGCTCCCTATATATGTCGAGTTATGCAAGTTTGGTTCTCTGTATAGCTTCCCTATATTTCATAGTGAGTTATCGCTGCGCTAAAATGTGAAATTATTCAGTCAAAATTATGTTTTTTGGACTTGAATTTGTGCTAACTCATTAGCGTAAATAACCATGTATATCTTCACATTAAGAGCATTCATTTCCTGATTTGATTTATGTGATGTTTAACAAAGACTGGTGATATTCAAATGTTTTTGGTTAGTTCTACTACCCTAGTTTTTTTCATTTTTTTATATGACACCACAAATACATTGTTAAGGCAAGGCAAGGCAATTTTATTTATATAGCACACTTTCAACACAAGGCGATTCAAGGTGCTTACCATTATTCAGTGATAATGATACCAAATGCATGATTACAAAAGCATGATTAGAAAAACAAACCTTTTTAAAAACAAACATGTTAACAGATGTTAAGGTGACTGTGGAATTCAAAACAAAAAATTCCATTGATTTTCAATATTTATTTTTGATTGTGATTAACTTAAGAGTTTCCTTTCTAAAGCTTTTGGTCCAAAGATGACAACTTCTGTGTTTTCTGAAGAGAGAGGGTATTAAAGAATTTACCGCAAACTTGTACTGATTGTGATTGAAATAGCTTCAGATATGCCAATCACATCTTCAATGTCGATTCTTATTGTTCTCTTAATTATTTTTTATTTTTTTAGACCAAGTTTCAAGCAAACAAGTGCTGGATAAGAAATTAATCTTGGGACCCAGATTTTTAGTTTGTATGTTGGTGGAAGAAACTTTTTTTCATATATCTGCATCTTGATGATGTCATTTCTAGCATTTTTGTCACAACTCTCATCTTAACTTTTTTCGTTTAATGGCAGTGCAGGTTACTTTGTAAACATGTTCATGAAAAATTTTTTCAGGTTTCCTGCTGTAAAGAAGAAGTTTATGACTGAGCTCAAGGAGTTGCGACAGAAAGAGCAAAGTCCATATGTCGTTCAGAGCACCATCAGCCTCATCATGGGGGTCAAGTTCTTCCGAGTGAAGATGTATCCAGTCGAAGACTTTGAAGCTTCTTTTCAGTTCATGCAGGTAAAACAGAATTTTAGCTCAAAGTTAATACTCTATTTACTTGCTTGCTCGCTAAAAAGCGTGAGAAGTTGTTTGAACAATTAAGACTCTTCATAATGTTTAATTCTGCAAACTGTTACACTCCGGTTTGCAGGAGTGTGCCCAGTATTTTCTAGAAGTGAAGGATAAGGACATTAAGCATGCCCTGGCTGGTGTTTTCGTTGAGATCTTGGTGCCTGTTGCTGCAGTAAGTTTCTTCATCATGCAGGTGATACAATTCTTACTTGGTCATTTTCAGCCCACTACTCAAAAAAACTGGCACCACAGGAACAAGCACATCCCTCTTACTGATATATTAGCTTATTTATAAGTAAATTTCTACTTTAAAAAAAATATTTAACTCTTTATTTTTGGTCAAAGGTGAGGAAAAACAGACCACTGGAGTTATTTTTAAATTGTTGGAATATTGTTAATATTGCTTATACTTTTCAATTAATTTAATGGCTTTACATCTTTCCTGTACACCTAGGCTAACTGTGTTGATATTCAATCATATTTTATTGACTGCACCTTAGGGTCCGTTTTTTACATACTTGCAGATTTCTGACTTCTTAAAATGCCTGAAAGACCAGGGCATTTTTAATTATTAGAAAAACGTTAAATGGGTCCTGACAGGATATTTCAACAGTATAAAGAACAAACCACAATGGGGTGGTTTACAAGACATTACACCTACCTACCTACCTACCTACCTACCTACCTACCTACCTATCTATCTATCTATCTATCTATCTATCTATCTATCTATCTATCTATCTATCTATCTATCTATCTATCTATCTATCTATCTATCTATCTATCTATCTATCTATCTATCTATCTATCTATCTATCTATCTATCTATCTATCTATCTATCTCCTTCCTTCCCTCTGGATGGGAAGATGGACGTATAAGAGAAAACCTAAGAATCTGGAGGACTATGATATAATTTGTTGGTCAGATCTGAACCCAATTTCAATATTTTAGCAATACCCATAGAAGATTTCTTTGCTTGATGCAGTCCAATAATTTCTCCATGCTAAAGCACCGTAACAATTTTTCCACAATAACAGGACATGTTTTCAAACATAGATCTTTGACAAATTAAAATATTTTCTTTGCAACAATGAGGAATAAATATTTATTTGCTGCCACCTTAACCATAATGATCCATACATAATTATTATCCAATGTGAGAATCTGACCTGCTTGCCTTGTTAAATCCAGGTGGTGACTATTGTTTTGACACAATGTTATGATAGTAGTGGTGCTAATTAGTGTGATACCAGTGATGTTGTAAAATAATCACTCATTTCTTACTGTGACATAGTTCAACCAATAAATACATCTGTTTAGTGTGAGATTATACTACACTAACAGTTATTTTCAATTGTGGACTCAATTTGGTCATACCAAAATGTCAGATGTTTCTCAAATTTATCATTTTTACATCCATTTAGCCAGAAAGCATGAGGTTTAACTTTAATCTTGATCTTGACCTAGGCTGTGAAGAATGAAGTGAACGTACCCTGCCTGAGGAACTTTGTGGACAGCCTCTACGACACAACTCTGGATCTGTCTTCAAGAAAGAAGCACTCATTGGTTAGTTACACAGCAGAAAAAGACACCAGTTGTTGGGTTTATTTGCTTTTTGATGCCTCTGCTTTCACCAAAGCCGCCTCAGCTGCATGGTGGCAAAGACACATGTAGAAAAGCTTCAATGTCACACTTGTGTGCCCCAACCCCCTAAAAGGGCTACAAACAAAACTGGTAACTTTATTTCCTGAAAAAAAGTGGGAAACTAGTCTCCTAAAGCAGTAGTTATAGCAGATACATTTTTATGAAGTATGCACCATCAATTATAAGGATAAAAGAAGAAAACCTTATTGTCTTTGAGAGATGCATTTAGGCAGATAAAGTTCAAATATTTGTTTTCCCTTAATTTATTCAAGCAAACTAACAGTTCCAAACATTTTGCCTGGATTTTAAGCAGTTTCACATTTTTTATGATACAAACTCTTGTCTAAAATTGAGCTTTTTTTTTCTTCCCAGGCCTTTTATCCACTGGTTACATGTCTGCTGTGTGTTAGTCAGAAGCAGTTCTTCCTAAATAGATGGCATGTCTTCCTCAACAACTGCCTTTCAAATCTCAAGGTAACATGGAAACCCACTGCTAAGTTAGATCATATTGCTATAGTAGAGATTTTATGTTGTTCATTTTAACTATTCAGTTCACTGGATTCTTTAGTTAACAGTTTGACAGCAGGAATGGTTTGTGACTACTGGTATATGTTGTGTTCTGATTTTTACTAAAGCTCTCTGTTCTTACGTTCTTACTTACAGAGTAGAGATCCTAAAATGGCTCGTGTTGCTCTGGAGTCCCTGTATCGCCTGTTGTGGGTTTACATGATCAGAATAAAATGTGAAAGCAACACTGCAACCCAAGGGTAAATCTGCTACCATTAATAATTGCAAATGCTTTTCTAGTATGCACCAATATAAAAATCTTTGTGTAGTTTACAATAATTTCATGCCACAGTACTCAAATTTGATTACGAAATAATTTATTTTGTAGACAGGCAATCATACTCCAAGACAGAAACATATCCCCCCCCCCAAAAAAAAAACATAAAGGAAAAGTGTTTTAGTTTTTTTGTTTTTTTTTTCAACCAGGACCATATTTTCAGCAAATATTACATTAATTTACTCACCCTGAAAAGTTTGGGGCAACTTGGAGCGATTCAGAGTGAGTTTATGTTGAGTCGCAATCAGCATATATCCATATAATAGAAGTCAATCAGGGCATGAGTTTGCTGCCAGCAATAAGGCATTATCTGCACCAAAACTCCGTCAGTTAACCTGTTTTTTTATTCTGAATTGTTAACAACATACCCCAGTGAGTTTAGAATGTCTTGGAGATGCTAAGATATTACCATCTTGGGTTTTTACAGGCTTTTAATGCAACTGATTACAATTTACACTAACCTGGGATTTCAATGACGTAACAGCCGCCATTATAGCTGTAGTCTGCCTAGGTTTAGGAAAGGGAGCCTGTACAAGCTGATGTTACTCCAATTAGTCATTCGGTTAGTGCAATTTGGAAACAAGCAAACATGAACCATATTGATGTCTGCAGTAGCAAGTTGTGTCTAGCCGACCGTCGTAGAGCACGGAGTGAAAGTCCTGATCAGACATGAACTCAGGGGGGAGTAGTGCTAACGATTAATAACAAAACTTTGGTTAAATGAAGGTGTTTTGGGGCAGATAATGCCTTATTACAGATGGCCAACTTCTGCCCTGATTGACTCCCATTATATGGATATACGCTCATCGCAACTCAATATAAACTCCTGCTCAACGGCTCCAAGAAGCTCCAAACTTGCCTGGGTGAGTACATGTAATATTTGCTAACAATAAGGTCCAGATAGAAAAAAAAAAAAAAAAAACTGTTCCTTTAATTCTGTAATTGCAGCAAAAGGGAGTTCTACAAATTATTTACATAAAAGTGTTATAAAACAAACAAACAACAAAACATGTAGTCTTTTCCTTCCACTTTACAATTTTACTGAAATACTTCAGTGTATTGGAATAGTTCTGTAGGGTACAAAGTGTTAGGTTAACTGAGGGTTTTTAGTTATTATAATGTGTTAAATATATATTGCAAATGCATATTTTATACCCCAATAATTTTCTCAAAAACTATTTTTTGTGTGTTCGCAGTCGTCTGAACACCATTGTAACAACGCTTTTCCCTAAAGGGTCTCGCAGTGTTGTGCCGAGAGACATGCCACTCAATATATTTGTCAAAATTATTCAGTTTATTGCACAGGTAAATGCAATGTGCTGTCAATAGAAATTACTTCGACACTAATTTTGCAATTTGTGAAATAAGAACATTTCCCTATTTTCATGCAGGAAAGATTGGATTTTGCCATGAAAGAAATCATCTTTGACCTTCTCTGTGTTGGAAAACCTGCAAAAGCCTTTAGTCTTAATCCTGAGGTACGTGATCTACTTTATGACTGAACTTAACCCTAACCCTAGGATTCTTAAATTCCTCCCGGTTGGTTTATCAGAAAGAGTCCCACTTCACAAAAGTTTAACCTTTTATTTAAAAACAAATATTACTGAAGCAATCCAAAATCAACTTTTGCATATAAGGAAAAATGCACAGCAATGCGGCTCTATGCAAATCTAAGGCTTTTCCTCCTCAGACACTCTTTATACTTTAGGATTACATACTCATCTTGATAGCCAGAGCTGATTCTCTCAACACCTCAGCACAGAGGACAAAGAGAGGAGTATGACGGATTCCAACCTGTGGTGAGGACAGTGTCCTTGGAAGACGGATAGGAGACTCCCTCTCTGCATCTTCCCATTCTTATTTATTAGTGTGCATGTATGCCTTTTTGTGAAGAAGCCGATACAAATGTGGGAAAAGTAATTGTCCATCTGAAAATCCACAAAGACACTCATTTATCTGTTATCAGCTTCTTACAGTATACTGCACCTTCTACAGGAACTTGCTGAGAGGAGGTGCACGAGTGGGCCCAGAGGGCTTTCAGCAGGTGGCCAGTCCGCATGCTGCAGCTCTGCCCGCCTGCCCATCCAGGTCCAGCTGGAAAGAGCAGATATTTAGCTCTTTTAGTTCAGAATACTGATAAACTGAGCATGCTCGAAGCCATCACTGCTGATCCTACCCTCACTTAGACGTGAATGTAAAAAAAAATTCTGTCTAAAATAAACGACTGCACACTAGTTAAATCACTGATTTGACTTACAGCTAAGTCACTTACTCACCTCGTCCACTGTTTGTACACCTCTCTGTGACTTATGTTAAACAGTCATATGTCTCAGTCTAAACTGGAATCTCAGAAATACATAAAGGAGTGGGATTCCAACTATGGATTAAATGCTGGTTGAAGCCGTTTACTGGAGATATTACATGTGCCTTCTGAATGTATTGAAAGGCTGATTTTAATGCCAAATTTAATTATATAAAAAGTTGCTAAAAACAAACTAAACAACTTAACATGTTTTTTTTTTTTTAAAGCAAAACCTCATAACATTTCTACCCCAAGCATACGGCAATTATTGTTGTTTTTTTTTTTTTCTAAAACAACATTCTGCAGAAACAGGCTCTAATAGGGGGGTGGAGTTACTGGCAAATTGCAGTTGCAGGTTAGAACCCACTTTTAGGAGAAATATATTAGTATGTTTTTTTTTAAAGGTACTACTACATATACAAAATTATTTGAAATTTTTAGACTTTGTAAGACATTTTAACCTCTGCCAAATAGAAAACTAGGGATTTTATGCTAAGTCTAGAACAGAAAAAACGTTGCATTTTTAGAACTACACACGATGAACCACAATCATACAGCTATAAGCCTGGTAAATGCCCCCAGAGACCTAGGGGAGAAAATATGGCCAAAATATTGCTAAGCGAAACTAATGTTATTAGCCTGGGTACTGCAAGTTACTTTACTGTTACTTTAACAATCTACATATCATGCTGCTTATAATCCTTGATATTCTTTCAACAAAGTTGATACGGTAAATAGCAGATGTTAGACAACAAGACTTACAATGATCTGGATCTGTGGATCTGTGATTATGGTGTTTATTTGATAGTGATCCGATGAAGCTATATGCACCTGATCTTTGTATAGGTATCCCATATTTAGAGAGAGAATATTTTAATATCCAAAAAAAGAGTAGTCTTGGCACAGTCCTGAAAGTGTTTAAGAATTGTGCCAACAATTTTTAGTTTTAACATTTAAAGGGGATATTTCCCATGTGGTAAGAATGAACAGCTAATTAACAGACTTCAGTGGGTTTTCACACGTACAAAAATTATTTTAAAATCCATGGAAATTAATTAATAATAGGAACAATTACTCTTTCGAATTAGAAAATGTGCCAGTTCATTGTTTGAAGTCATACCGGCCAAAAATTTAACGGCTATCTAAAATAATATTTTTGGTAAACCAAGTATTATTTTATTTTCAGTTTAATAATAAAAATAAAAAGCAGCAGTTTTCAAAAGACAACAACAAAGTTCCTACCACAGTCTTTAGTTTTCATCTTCATCCCCCTCAGTCAATTTGTAGATGAACTCTCACTATAGTTTGAGGGTCCATGTGGTAACAAATGCCAGCTATGTTCTTTTTGTCAACGAAAAGTGGATAGAGTTGTAACTACAACTTTATCCATTTGTGTTTGGTAATTTCCAATTACTTGCTTTTTTTCTTTAATTTATTTAATCAAATCTCTTCGTGAATGTAACACTGTTGTAAAAATTGTTAAAACTTTGTTCCTTTTTGCTCAGAGAATGAATATAGGTCTGAGAGCGTTCTTGGTCATAGCTGACAAACTGCAGCAGAAGGATGGGGAGCCTCCTATGCCGAATACCGGTTGCTCTTTGCCCTCAGGGAACACGCTCCGAGTGAAGAAAACATACCTGAGCAAAACACTGACCGATGAGGAGGCCAAGGTCATCGGTACGAGAGATAAATCCGGAATGTTGAAAACTTTTTTAATGATGACTATAAATGTACATCATTTTATTAACAATATGTTTCAGGGTTTCAACATATTTGCTTTTTGCTTGTTTGTCTTGTTTAATTCTTTAGAAATAATATACTGTACTGTCAGCAGACTTGTTATCCTTGATTTTCAATTATAAAACAATAATCTGTATACTAAATGTTTTTATTGTTCATTTTTAACATATTCTTTCAGTTTTTCTCTTACTTTTTTGTGTTTTATTTTTTGATGTTCTGCAAAAAGATTTTTTCTTTTCTTAGAGTAGTAGCTTCTTAGTAATTAATTTTTATAACTTGCCTTCTTCTTCAGGCATGTCCCATTATTATGTTCATGTTCGGAAAGCAATTGACAGCATTCTAAGACACCTTGATAAAGAGGTGGGACGTTGCATGATGATGACAAATGCTCAGATGTTGAATAAGGAGCCCGAGGACATGATCACGTAAGACTATATTAGTCTGCAATCACTTTTTTTGCTTTTTTTTTTTTTTGTTACATCGCAATGATTAATGGATTTTGAAAACAACAAACACAGACTTAATGTAAGACCTGTTCTTAAAATGCAATTTTTTAGAGGTGAAAGGAAGCCGAAGATAGACTTGTTTAGGACGTGTGTCGCTGCCATTCCTCGCATCCTACCTGATGGGATGTCCAAACCTGAGCTCATCGACCTGCTCTCACGGTGAGTCACACATCTCAGGGGAATGGTCGAGGAGAAACAGGAGATAAAAATATTCAAGACTTAAATTAAATTGTAATTTACTCATTTACTCAATGTTATTCATTTTTGTACTTTCAGCACTTTGTTTGACTATATTGTCATGTGTAAAGTGTATTTTTAATAAAATTGAATAAAATTTTCTAGCAAGTAGTGTCGAGGTTTGAAACTCACAGAACTTGTCCTGTGGGATTTTTGCATGCCATATCTTCAAATGATGTATTGCAGTTGGCCTTTAACAACGTTAAAATTAAATTAAATAACCTTTTTTTCTTGTCTTTTCTTTGTGTTGTGTCGCAGGTTGACGATCCACATGGATGACGAGCTTCGCCTCATAGCCCAGAATTCTTTGCAAAGTCTGCTGGTGGATTTCTCTGAGTGGCGTGATGATGTTTTGTTTGGATTCACAAACTTCCTGTTGCGTGAGGTCCAAGACACCCATCAAGGGTTGTTAGATACATCACTCAAATTACTACTGCAGCTGCTCACACAGTGGAGAATAACCTTGGCATCTTCTGGAAAGAGCCATGACGTCTCTAAGCTGCACACTGTCGAGGTGAGCTGTAGTTTCAACACATATAACGCTTTAAGCAAATGGGTTATCTTCTCTCCCTGAGAATGATGTATCAAGATGCAACTGCTGTGGAAATTTTAAAAGATTTTTATTCTATTTAATTTTATTTGCTGTGTCAATTTTACATTTGTTTCAATTTTAACAGCTACTGAATTCTTGTTCGGGCCACAAGATTCCTGCAGAGAGAGGTCCTCACTCCACTGTGCTGCACGCTGTTGAGGGACTGGCACTCGTACTGCTCTGCTCCTGCCAGCTAAGCACCCGCAGAGTCGCCATTGCTATACTGAAAGAGATCAGAAGTCTCTACATGACCATAGGACAGACGGAGGTAAATCGAGGTTAAATCCAAACTACGCAAAAATGATAAAAACATAGTTGAGGTCAATATTTGCTCTTGAGATTCTGGTTTTATGTTTTATAAATTTGCAGGATGATGAAAAACCAATGATAGAGGTCATGGATCAGCTCAGCCCTGTTATCATGGAGAGTTTTAACAACGTAGCTGTCTCAGATACGGTAAGTTCTTTCTGTGATTCTACTCCAGCATTGTTGATCAGGATGCGTAGTTTTATTTGTTAAGGTTCTATTTCCTTCTCACCAACTAAGTTTCAGGTGAGCCGTTTGTAGATCATTAAACTTCATTGAAAAAAAGATAATAGCTGAATTAGGAGTTCAGGCACATGAAAAATAAATGAAACAAGGCTATGTTTTTTCCACATTAAATCATCCGTTCCTGAGAGGAAAAATACTGGTGTCAAACTTGCTTTAGTTTCAAGACACAATGTAATTGGTTCTAAAAGAATGTGTTTATTCATGCTGTGCTGTTTAATGCTAGAAACTGGACAGAAAAAGCACCGATATATATTTGTTTGCCTTTTCATGTACTCCCAAATATTATTAACAATTAACAAGTATTAACAATATGTTGGTGAGAGTTGAATGTTTTTTATTTAAGATAATGACTCCTTGTGTGTGTTTCAAGTTGATTGTTTTTTTTAATTAATCAGATGTATATATATATATATATATATATATATATATATATATATATATATATATATATATATATATATATATATATATATATATATAAATAACAAAAATGTAACAGCTTCTATATTTTCAAACCGTGGACATACAGTACATTTTTAAGCGAATGCTAACTTGTGCTTTCACATGCCTCAAAAACTGAATGAGCTTTCCTTCATTCAGTCTTTCTGTTATCAGCTAAAAGTATTACCACTATATTGAAATTATTTGATTCAATTCACCTGTCAGTTGTTAAAAGCATTTAAAACACATTTACATTTCACATTACATCTATGTTAAAATTATCTGTTTGAATTGTAATATTACACACCTTGGAACTTGGAAATCTGGTCTTTTTGATCCTAAAGATATATTTACCAACATTTAATTCATATACCAGCAATGACCAATACATTGTTGTAGGAAGTACAAACTGAACATCAGCAGTCAAGTGAGCTAATCCCTATTTCAGTTTCCTTCACTCAACCACCAGTATATGCTTGCTTCATTTCTATTTTGTTCACCACCCCTGACCTTTGCCCACTGACTTTGTGTCACTGGTTTGTTGCAGGCTGTGCTGCCAGCTGGCCACCTCGTGGACTTCCAGTGGCTCGTGGAGTGGAATGCGGCGCTTGTCAACAATCAGTATGACATCATGAGCCCCTCGCACATGTGGCTCTTCGCCCAGTCTGTGAAGGACCCCTGGGTGCTGTGTGTGTACTGCCTCCTTCGACAGGACAACCTTCCAAAGTATTGCCCCACAGCTCTCAGCTACACCTGGCCATACGCCTTCACTCGACTGCAGATGCTCATGCCCCTGGTGGACCCAAAGTAAATGTCCTCGAATGTGGCTGGAAACTTGGAAATCAAAGCATTGTTTTTTGATGTTTTTATATATATGTATAACAGTCTCAATATTTTTACCAGCAGTCCAGTGAACGCAAAGAAGACTGGCACGTTTGGTACTGGGGAAAACTACGTAACATTATGGCGAAACTACCTGATCCTTTGCTTTGGCGTCGCCAAGCCGAGTATCATGAGCGCAGGCCACCTGAGAGCGTCGACTCCTGAGATCATGACTTCCACACCTGACAGCACTGTTAGCCATGATAACAAGGTATCTCTTCATCTTTGTGCTGTAATAACCCCTTTAGTTCCCTGAGCCATAAGGATCAGGTGTTTACACTGAGCTGCTTGAAATTCACACTGAATGCATTGAATTACACTGCAGTCATATCACATGAAGGAATTGGGAACCCCAAAGTATTCTTAACTATGGGTTTATCTCAGTGTACCTCCAAATAATTAGTGCTGCTCAAGCTGCAAGAGAGATTTTATTTGTGTGACCTAACAATGGCTGTTTTGATGTTTCAGGTTGTTGGGAGCCCATCTGTGGCTTGGCTTCTGAAGCAGCTGGTCCCACTGATGAGAACAGAGAGCATTGAGTTGACAGAGTCATTAGTTCTGGGATTTGGTCGGACTAATTTGTTGGTATTCAGGTAAATCAAAGATACATGTATGTTATTTTATTCTCCTGAATAATTGCAACCATAACTTTAAAAGTCTTAGGGCAGAAATGCAACATTAACAATTTTATGTATGATTTTAGATCTCGGGTTTCATAAAGCTTATTGTTTGCTTGTATATTAACTGTAGGCTACTGCTATATCCTTATTTCAATGTTGCTTTGGATAAAAGCGATTGTCAAATGGTTAAACACAAACATAAGCCTTTATCCTCTATTTTTGCTTGGGAAACATGATATAAAAAGATACAAGAAGTGTTAAAAATATTTTGTTCCAACCTTTCTGATACAATTGATCATAATGTATGATATTAGCAGCTTAATTAGACAGGATTTTTTAAATTTCATTTAAAACTAAGTGATTGCTTCAAAAATATAGCTCCATAGTTGACAGAGGTTTTCCTTATGCTTGCTGGGGTTTTCACCTCCCTAGAAATCAGAGGATAGTAATGCAGAAGAACTTTGCTGTACCCAATCCACCAGCTTTTCTTTCTCCCTCTTATAAAGCCTGAATGAACTATTAAAGAGGGATTACAAAGAGTTTCCCTTTTAACTAGCTTCTTACAACTTCTTGTGTCCAGGGACTTCATGTCAAATACCTCGCCAACACTGAATGTAGCTAATCCTCTTCACTCAGTAATGTCATCGTTACTGTATTGCTTTAGTGCAGCATAATAACACTTATCATAGTGTGATCACTTATATCAAAAATATCTTGTTTTTCAGTTTACAAACTGACAGTCAATGGTCAGGGTTAATCAAGCATAAAATGGTTGGATTTTAATCACCAGATTATTTCTTGTTCTAGACTTAATTTAGGGCCTTTAGTGCATTTTTGCCACATGATAATTCTATGTTGAATTTTTTGTGTGAATGTGTTTTTATAAGAGTAAACTGATAAAGTGTAATGTAGGTCCACATTTTAATTAAAATCTGCACTGACCTAAATTTTTGTATGGGTTTAAAGTGGGGACAAAAATAATTATACCTTAATGATGCCTCATAACCATTTAAATTTATATTCACATTGCTTCCAAGAACTCATATTCTATTGTTCAAATCCTTTTCTGAGAGGAAAAAAAATAGATTGTTATGATTGCACTTTCTGTACACAGGGAGCTTGTGGAGGAGTTACATCCGCTCATGAAAGAGGCATTAGAAAGAAGACCTGAGGTTTGTTACCCGTGATGCTCAAAAAATGTGTTCATGTTTCTCACTGGAGAGCTTTTTCTTTCAGAGAATCTTCCCCGTTCATATATTTTAACCATTGTGAGCGTTAAAGCTGTGTATATGTGATCTTTGGCAGAACAAGAAGCGCCGCGAGCGGCGGGACCTGCTGAGATTGCAGCTTCTTCGCATCTTTGAGCTGTTGGCTGATGCTGGTGTTATTAGTGACAGGTTAGTGCGGCTGCAGCTGAAACTTGTTTTTAAAGATTAATCTGATTTACAGAAAGAAACAGCTATAAACTTTAAAGATTTGTTTGAGATTTCTTCTCACCGAGTGTATATCTGTGGGTTTTTTCTAATCCTGCAGTACAAATGGCGCTCTTGAACGTGACACCCTTGCCCTTGGCGCTCTGTTCTTGGAATATGTTGATTTAACCCGGATGCTTCTTGAAGCTGAAAATGACAAAGACGCAGAGATCCTCAAAGACATCCGAGCACACTTTAGTGCAATGGTGGCCAACTTTATCCAGTGTGTACCAGGTAGTCCTAAGCTTTCTTGCAAAATACCTCTTTCAAATTACAAGGCATCAAACCTTTGCCTAACTCTTTGTTATCAGTCCCATCATTCATATTGTTATGCCACTCAGGCCGACAGGACAAACAGCACTCTACTCTTAGCAATGTGCTTGATCTGTTGGGAGTAGGTCTAAAAATAGAACAGCTTAAAGACAGAGGAGGAAAAAGCAGGTGATGACTCATGGGTTGCCAAGAATTAAGTTCTCCAAAGGATGGCTAATGGCTTGTTAAACCATGCTGACATTGTGCTATAATGCAAACTCCTACTACTGGAGCTCATTATGATGCATGGATAGGTTTGCTGAGTCGGCACCTTTTTAATGCCCGCGCCTACAACAGCTTGTGTTTTGTTTTGTTTTTCTCCCTAGTGCACCAAAGGCGATTCCTGTTTCCACAGCAGAGCCTTCGGCATCACCTCTTTATCCTCTTCAGCCAGTGGGCAGGGCCATTCAGCATCATGTTCACCCCCCTGGATCGCTACAGTGACAGAAATCATCAAATAACAAGATATCAGTACTGTGCTCTAAAGGTAAAGGATGTCTAAAGTTTAAGTCCGGTTTCATTCACAATACTTATTCAGTATTCAACCAAGTGTAAAACTTTAATTTAAAAAAATTATGGTAGTTTGAGATCAGAAAAGTTAGAATGATGAAAAGTTAAACAGTGAGCTAAGTTTGTTGTAATGGTGGGTTGTTGTTTTTTTCTGCAGGCCATGTCTGCTGTGCTGTGCTGTGGTCCTGTCTTCGATAATGTTGGCCTTTCTCAAGACGGATACCTCTATAAGTGGCTGGATAATATACTGGCCTGCCAGGATCAGCGGGTCTGTAGCCGATACTTTACCACTGTGATGCATTTAAGCAAAGCTGATCGACATTATGGCACTCTACCCTGCTTTTTAAAAGGCTGGAGTTGCTTATTGCCAACTACTTGCAGCAATCGTGGCAAGAAGCAAGAAATTATTTTTTTTCTTTTTTGTTTGCCTGATGTTTTCTCTATTCAGTTCATATTAATGCACTTTGAGAAATGCCTATGTTTATTTTCTTCATACTTTCTTCAGAAAATCTATGAGGAAAAGGTTAACAAGAAATCTTGCCAGGAAATGTGATACATCATTTTGTGTTGAAAAACTGCACTAAATCCTTGAATCATTGTTACTCAACATAGTTTTATGACAAAGGTTCACTCTGTAAATCGGTCTTCTGTCTGCCTTGGGTAAGGTCCATCAGCTTGGCTGTGAAGTAGTAATCTTGCTTTTGGAACTAAACGCCGACCAGGTCAACCTCTTCAACTGGGCTGTGGATCGCTGCTACACCGGTTCCCACCAGCTTGCCTCAGGTTGCTTTAAAGCCATTGCTACAGTCTTTGGTAGCAGGTATAAACAAATTTAATCACTGTTATCGACTGTTTTGATTACCTAAGATTTCAAAACTGTATCCACAAGCTGACTTTAGTGTCCAACGTCAGCCTTACCTAATCGTTATAAAATATTAAATTGTCAATGTGGCTCCAACAACTTTTTAAACTCTGAGAAACATAGGATCAAATTTAATTAAAAACAAAAATGTATAATTCTTAAGACTTATTTTTTCTCTTCTCTTTGTCTTTACTAGTAAAAACTACCCATGTGACATTGTTACACTGCTGAATCTTGTGCTGTTTAAAGCATCTAGCACAAAAAGAGAACTCTATGAGATTTCATTGCAGTTAATGCAGGTAAGAAACACAAAAAAAATACTTTTTAAGTTATCATAGTTTTACAGATAAAAGGTATTGCTATTCATTTGTGTAAACTAGCTAATGTTTTAATCACTGTGAGGTTGTTTTTACAACTCATATTCGTGGAACCAGTCAGACTACAAATAATTGCAAGCAAGCTAAACCATTTGCCTAAAAATCAAGAAGATAACTAAAGATAAAATCCTCCTTATCTTTCTATTTTAAACAGATTCTTGAAGATAAGTTATTACTGTACTCTAAGAAGACTGCAGAGCTGAAGCAAAGCAACATTCTGTATGGCACACATGGTCCATTGCCTCCTCTCTTCAGTGTCTCGCTCACACAACTCTCCGCTCACCTAGCCAAGATGTACCCAGAGCTCACACTTCCTTTGTTTTCAGGTAGCTGTTGTAATACTCATTAATGATGATGATGAATGTATTTATTAATGACTTCTAAGATACTCCAGCTCTCTTTACGAGTATAAAATAAAACAAAAATTGTAAATAAATTAACAATTAACAATTTGTGTTAAGCTCCAATGATGGGTATCTGAATAACTGAAATATTTACTTCCGAAATTAGTGAAGAAGACAGTTAGAAGGTAGACCTGATAGTTCTGGAGGGTGTGTGTCTGTGATTTTGTACAAATGAGGAGTACCTCAGTTTTATCTGTGTTAAATTCATCAACATTTGAGTGTCCGACATGTAACATCATACAGAGAAGGAAGTAGGCTGGTTGAACTTAGAGGAAAGAGTGATTGGTTTAACCTCTTTTGCAATTAAAACATATTTAAAATTAGCACAATTTATTGCCGAGAGGAAGGATAGATATGATGAAAAAGACGGGGCAGAGTACAGACCCCCGAGGACCACTGGTAGAGACTGCACATTTTTGGGAATTCAATATTTTATTTCTGCCGATTTAAATCCGTTGTTGAGTTACCAGTGATGACAGAGGAAGATGATCTTCCCCTTGAGATATTGTCAATATTGTCCACTGCCATCATCAAGCAGAGAAGGCTGAGAGTGATTAATTATCCTGCTGTGAGAATGTTGATGGAGAGCTCTGCTATAATGAGAGCAAAAACCAGACTGAAACTCTTCAGAGACATATTGGACAAGGTGGTGTGAGTCGGAGATACCAATATTATGGTGAAACTGAGAAAACTTCATTTGTAATGGTACAAGTGCAAATAGAGTAGTTTCTGTTGATGATATACCAGTTTTCGTACTGTCGTTCTTTTCATTACAGAGGTCAGCCAGAGGTTTCCCACCACTCATTCCAATGGTAGGCAGATCATGCTAACCTACCTCCTGCCCTGGCTCGGTAACATTGAGCTTGTGGATAGTGGCTTGCTGCTTCCTGTCTCAACACCATCAGCACCCAGCTACGAATCTTCCTGTCAGCTGACCTGCACTGATTCTTCACACTCACTAAGAGGCACTGGCTGGGGATCCTTACAAGCCTCAACTATGGTTCTCAATAACCTCATGTTCATGACAGCCAAGGTAAAATGTTGTTGAGATATGTGATATCAACGTAGGGTGGTGAAGCTATATCACTGAAATTAACCCAGGGGTATGTTGTTTTTTAATTGTTATCTTAGTATGGAGATGATCTACCTGGACCAGAGATGGAAAATGCATGGAATGCTTTAGTCAGCAATGAAAAATGGAGCAATAATCTGAGAACCACCCTGCAGTTCATTATCAGCCTGTGTGGTGTCAGCAGTGACACCACCCTTCTCTCATATGTAAGATTTTCAGGTCTTCTAGGAAATGTCAGAAATATTTCTTTCCTTAACTTTGCAACTTCTCTAAACTGTTTCTTATTTGTTTGTCCAGATCAAGAAGGTGGTCATTTATCTTTGCCGAAATAACACAATTCAAACCATGGATGAGCTGTTATTTGAGTTACAACAAACGGATCCTGTCAACCCAGTAGTGCAACACTGTGACATCGCTCCTTTTTATCGGTTTGCAGCCACAAGCAAAGCCTCTGCAGTGGCTTCAGGTAATTTTCTTTACTTTTCTAGTTTTTTAAACCCCTCCGTATCATGTTAAAATATTATCATTTTGATTATTTATTTCACCACCAAATCAGTGTAAAACTGGATTTTATTTATTTTAAGCAAAGACAAAATGATTATGGAGTTGGAATTTTAAACTCTTCAGCATCTTACATTAACTGTTATTGAGTTTAACTTGATTAAAACATTAGTCCTTGTCTGTATTCTGTGGAGAATGTACATCAATTTATTTAATCAGAAGATTTCCAAAAGGCTACGTGCATTTCAGAATGCCCACCTATTCAAATTTGACAAAATGTCAAAAAGAATTATGAGCTTGCTGCTGTTTGTTCCCAAAACTTTCATACAAGACCACCAAAACAGTATTAAATGACCACTGTACTATATGACCATCAATTGTTGGGCTCTGTGGAAAAGTAATTTTCATTGAATAAGAATATTTATTACAATAACTCAGTTTACTGAGTAAACAGAAAATAGATGAATTACATACCGACTGTTTCCAGTACTTTATTTCTGCTTTTTCTGATGATTTTTCAATTACAGGTATTGAAGATTTCAGTGTTATTTTCAAGAGGCCTTAGATATGACAAATATTGGAACACTATAATTCACTGAATATAACTCACTGTTAAATACACCCTTCTATGCTTTGTTCTTAATCTGAGTTATAACTAACTGATATTAGTTAAAACTTTCACACCAGTGACTCCACTTACTACCATGACCAGATCACTCTTAGATTCCTGATCAGAAAATTGCAGCAATAGAATCATTACTGTCATCAACCAATTTCCTGATTTCTATTTTCATGTGTCCTGTGTTTTGAGGTTTGACATGCTATTGATATTTTATGGTGAAATGATCTGTCCATCACCCAGTGAGAGAGAAATGTTCTCTATGGCTGAAAGATTCATAAAGCCAGAGACAAACAAAAAAATATTGTGTAGCAATATGAAGAGGAGGCTTTCATTGAACCAAAGTTTAAAATTCCCTGCCTTCCACAGGCAGTGTTTTCATTAATTTACTGAGAATTTGCTGAATTTTGACTTTATGAACTGAATTTTAATTTGATTGTAATAGAATAAATTCATAGTTGAATTAGACCTTTTTAGGTTAAATGTGAATTGGTTCATTATCAATAAACTAAGTTAAACTGTCATAAACTGGATGAGACTAATGTTTCCCTTTGGAACGTTTTTTTCCTAAGTAAATGTTAAACATCTATTTGACACTTAAGGAGTGTATATATATATATATATATATATATATATATATATATATATATATATATATATATATATATATATATACTAGTTTATGTTTACTTTCTGATAGGAAAAATTACAGCACAGTTTTAATTGCTTCAGTAGAGCTATTTTTGGAAAGATTTTCAGTGTTAAATGTGTGGTAGCTGTAATTTCTTCAGCATGCTTTAGAACATGTCCACTTATAACTCTTTCTTCAGGGACAACATCAAGCAGCAACACTGTTGTAGCTTGCCAGGATAACTTTCCTGAAACTGATGATATTAAGACCATGAAGGAGAACGAGGAGAGGTAAGGTGTCCATTGATGACTTAAATCAAGTGATTACAGATAATTACAGCATTGGAGCACTTTTGTTATACTGTGAATATATGACTTTTTGGCCTCAGGCTTGGTCATATGATGAGAACACACAACCGACTGGAGTCACGTTACAGCAACAGTTCAGGAGGATCTTACGATGAAGAGAAAAGTAAGTGCTACACTGTGTTAAAAAGTGGAATAAACTATGTCTTTGTCATGATTTGGTTGGTGTGAAAGACACGATCTGGCTTAGAGAGCAAGAAAGAAGTCAGCATGGAGCCACTGAGAATGAATGAGCCGTATGTAGTATGCCTCCGGCTTTTGAAGGGCTTCTATGACTCCCTTGCAATTGTTAACCACCCTCAAATGTTGCTTGTCTTGTATCAGATATGTGGTGAATGCTGAAATAAATTCTTTGACCACTCAGATGAACCTCTTCCACCCTATTTGGATTGGCTGACGTTTGTTATTGATGCTAATAAGCCCCACCCTCTGCCCATGCCACTTAATGGAGGATGCTGGGCTCCACTGGTGGACTTTTTACCAGAGACCATCACTCCCAGGGGACCACTGCACAGGTTAGACTGCTGCATGATAAAAATCTATTAAATGTTTTCCTTTTCAAAATTTTGCTAAATTTTCTTTTTAAGATGTAGAACTTAGTGGCCACTCATTGGAGATAGATTAAATAACATCCTCCTTATATTTTCCTTACTTTAGGTGTAATATTGCAGTAATATTCATGACAGAGCTGGTGGTGGACCATGGTGTGAGAGAGGACTGGACTTTACACCTGCCTTTACTCCTACATGCTCTGTTTTTGGGTAGTCTCTCTTTCTTGTCTTACCAACATGTATCATTCTGTGATTATTTGTTTTTGGTTAGTAAAACACTGCGATGACTTGCAGGTCTATCAGCATCCTTTAAATTTTTCACATTTTGTCATGTCACAACCACAAACTACCACATTTGATTTAGATTTTTACGTGAATGGACTAACACAGAATAGGGTATGTATGTCTTTTATATACATTTCAAAGGATAATCTGAAAAGCACACCATGCTTTTGTACTCAGCGCCCCCAGTATTTCTTTCTTTCTACAATACTATTTATGCCATTTTGGCTACAACTATTTTTAGATATTCCTCCATCACCTTTTGACATTTTCATCCAGGGACTGAAATATTTTTCCTCTCAATTTTTCCAAAATAGCTCAAGCTCTGTCATACTACACAGAGTGTTTTTGAACATCCATTTTTAAAGGCTACATGTGAAATTTTTGTACTATTTAAAATAGGTCTATGAGTTCCAGAAAACATGTTTCTGAAGTTATTTGCTGAAAATAGCTTGTAGGAAACAATTATTACCAACCTCTGTTTTCCTCTCTTTCAGCCCCTTGCAGATTGTGCTGTTTTCTGCTGTTCATTACATATCACATGAGCTGCTGTTAACTTGGCCACGCCCAAAGCTGTTAGAATCTTTTCTTACACCCACCACTAACCTAGTGACTGTTAACACTATGTGTGAAAGTTACGGACTTGGCTTCTGCAATAGTTCAACCATACAAAAAAAGTAGTGTAACCATACAAAAAAAATAGTTCAACCATACACACAAAAAAAGGGAATTAAGCCATACATTAAAAAAGTTGTTCAACCATACATGTTTAAACCAGAATCTGCTCCCTAATGGAAGGTGAAACTTTGCCCCTGTTTCAAGTATTAGCAAATGAGTCAAATTAGGGGTAGGTAATGGTACTCCAAAATTAGGATTAGTAATTAATTAATCCAGATAGCCAATCAGAGGCAAAAAAGGGTATGTGGGTAGCATAAGGCTCCTCCTCCCTCAGTCAGCCCATCGGTCCGCTGACTGGAAAAATAATGAATGAAAGTCAGTAAAGTGAAAAAAGTTATTTTCTGGTCCTCTTTGCCTCACAGCCTGAATCATACATATGCTGTACCTCAGTTTAAAGTATAACTAATCATGTGCAGTTTGAGTGTGTTTGTTATGGGATTTCTGATGTTTCAAGCAAATAAAAGTCGTAATTAAAATGACTACAAATCAGAAGTGGCATATATGATATCATGTAGCTAACATTAGCTATAACACTTGAAAACTCACCGAGACCTTGTAGAGCTTCTCCCACATTCTGGCCATCACTAATTTGGTTTTCTCCATGCCTTATGCTTCTTTCTTCATCCTGGAAGAAGGATGTGAAGCTGGCTAAACTCAGTCATTTTTCTTTTTCTTCTTCAATTGTAGACCACTACGTGTTTTCACACAAAATATTAGCACAACAAATCTTTTTTTAAATAACTAACTAAATCTACACATAAAAAATATGACCAATAAGGGGAAAAAAAACATGCACATTACAAATTGCAGCAAAACCTACATATGGACAACTGGGGAGCTCAGCATAAAACTCCCCACATTGACATCAGCTAGACATTGGTCTCATTGTCCTCAGCACATTTTTCCACATGGGTTCTGTGTCTCTTTATTACTTGTATCAAACTGCATAGACAAGTTCTTATAGATTTTATGTTAGTAAATTTTATAAAGGTCATATTTGTGAAGTGCTAGTTACTTAGTTACCTAGAGTTACCATAGTTCATGGCTTCTCTGATTGATGTTCTTCTTGCCTGGACAGTCAGTTTAGATGGATGACCATGTCTTGTTTCAAGGTTTAAAGTTGTGCCATGATCTTTCCATTTTAAGTGGATGGCTTGAGAAGTGTGTTAAGAGATCTCCAAATCTTTATACAGCATACAGTTTAATAATCTAACATTGGTTTGAAGTTCTCCACAACTGTATCCCTGACTTGTCTGGTGTGTTCTTTATGACAACATTTGTTCACCAATGTCCTCTAAAAACTATCTGAGGCTTTCACAGAAAAAGCGTGCTAATACTGAAATTAAAAACACACACAGGTGGACTTACTAAATAGGTAGTTTCGGAAGTTTCTTTTGATTTTTTTTAAGTGGGGCAGAGTACAGGGGCTTAAAACAAATAAAATAAAAAAACTTTTGAAAACTGTAGATCTCTAAAATACACTGAAATGTGTGGCTATTATGTGACAACATTTTGGAAAGTTCAACTGCTTTGAATACTTTTGTAATACACTGCTGAACAGCACAGCAACTCATCAAATCTTTATGTTTACAGGCATGGATCACTATCGCCCAGAGGTTTTTGAGCACAGCAAACGTCTCCTCCTTCACCTGTTCATCACATTGTTGTGTAACAACAACTTTCAGGCCGTTGCATCAGTTTTACTGCAGACACGGGAAGACAATGTCCTCAAGACCCTCACTTCCAACAGTCAGATAGAATGCTCACCTGCAGGTAGAAGTATCTGCTTTTACATTTGGTCATCTATGTCAACTTTCTGATCTGTTGATATGTTCACACACTACTTGAAGGCCAAATTAGAACACTTGAACCACTTGACAAAACAGGCTTGCATGTATCATGTGGCTTTCCTCTCTGGCTATTATAAACTTGAACATCAGGAGAGGATAGCTTGCATTCCTTGAAAACAACAGATAAGGTTCTTATCTTGGGGAGAGAATATTTGGACACTGTGCCAAAAGCAATACCGAGTGCAGAGGACATCAAAGGTCTTGATTAAAGCATTCCATCCTGCTATTTTTATCCTCTGGCCAAAAATGGGGCCATCTGGTCGGATTTCAATTAGTTTGAAGTCCCCATACCCCCACTGCTAAAAATGTGGTTTGAAAATGTCTTGACAATGTATACTCACATGTGTTGTATTGCAAAGTGATGTTGTCTAATATTTTTTAATGATTTTTTTGCTAAAATAATGCTTTTATTTAACCAAAAAAAAAAAAAAAACAGTGCAGTTAGGCGTTCTGACATATTTACTGTTCAAATGGAACAAATTATTAATTTGTTGTGTGTTTAGGTGGCTGTGACTTCCTGCGGGAGTGTCAGGTGTCTCCAGTGCCAGACTCTGGTCTGAGCTCTTCTTCCACATCGTCCAGTTTGAGTCTTGGGGGCAGCAGTTGCAACCTCCCGGAGATCACACAAGAGATGGAGGAGTTTGTGAACTCTGGAAAAATGAATGAGAAGAGCAATAAGCTCATAGAGTTTTTGATAACAAGGTAACAACATTCTTTGTAATTTAGTCACTTTAAGTGTTACAAAGCGAAAGTGCTCTTCAAAAAATGCCTAGAATTAGCATCAAGGTACACTGATGTCGTGCATCAAGATTCTAGATCGAGGTCTCCATCTAGTGGTCCCTCCTATGTAGTGCAATTTTTAAATGTGTTAATTAATTTTATTTAAGTTTATATAGCTATTCCACATTGGAAAATTATATCAAGGCACAACTAAAATATCCAAAAAAGTATTGTATGCCAAAGTTTTCTTTATAGTTTCTTTTTTTCTTTTGGTGTTGACTTCAGATAGAATAAATTCCATTGTGAGACACTAATATGTTTATATATATAAATATATATATAAATATATATATATATATATATATATATATATATATATATATATATATATATATATATATATATATATATATATACTGTAGGCGTGTCTGAAATGTGGAGCAAGGACCATTCGCAGCCCTCGGAATGATGTTGCAAGGTGCATGAAATCAAATTTAGGACAAGATTTTCATTTGCATATTCATCTCAATAAACTTACATTGAAAAAATATGAGGTACAAGACAAAGTGTTCCTCTTTTACTTAGCAATTTTTTTTCATTTAAGTTTAAGTCTTATATTTAAAAAAAGGACTACAAACTTCCAGAGATTTTTACTCAAAACATAGTTGACCAAAACCATCTGCTCCCTACTGACCTTGAGTGCTGCAAGCTCACCCATATATTTTTATGATTGCTCAGAGAACATTAAATTTTATTTGTAGGTGCCAAGAAAGTAATTGAACCCCATATTTTATTTTATTTTTTAATGTACACCATTTAGTTCAAGACCTTGTTTCTTGTCTCTGATTTATATGATTTACAAATTCCTTTTCTACAGAAATGAGAACTTTTTTTTTGATTTCATAATAACATTAGTATGTTATAATTGCAGAAAAGGTAAAAATAAAAAAATATATATAATTTACTGTAATTGTTTTGTACAGCACTGTATAGAAGAATAGCCTTCTAAAAGAACCATCTTTAAAAAAAAAAAAAGAGTATATTGAGGGTTCTTTTTAACAATAATTTTTTTTTTTATTTAGACCTTATGGACCATTGTGGTGTCATGAAGACATTTCCCCAAAAAACCAAGTTTCTAAAAGTACAGGACAACTGACAAACTTTCTGCGGCATGTGGTATCTGTTTTTAAGGATTCCAAGTCAGGTAACTACAGTGTATGTAGAGTCTTAACCTTTTCCCATGTATGTGTAGAAGTCTGACCATGATTTACTCCTTGTTTCTTTCTCTTGGCTAGATTACCTTTTGGAGCAGCAGCTCAGTGAAGTGGCGCTGCAGACGGCTTTGTGCAGTTCATCTCGTCACTATGCAGGCCGCTCCTTTCAGGTGTTTAGAGCTCTTCGTCAGCCAGTTTCTGCCCACGCTGTGTCTGACCTGCTGTCAAGGCTTGTGGAAGTCATTGGTGAACATGGCGAAGAAGTTCAAGTAAGTATGTGAATCTAGAGTATGTAGATAAAAACATATTTAAACTTCAAAGTAAGCTAGAAAGGAATCAGGTTTCTGGAAATGTATGCCTGTAACTGTGTGGGAACTTTATCTCCAATACAAATTTGTCTGTTTCTCTCAGGGTTATGTTATGGAGGTATTACTGACTCTAGAATCTGTTGTGGATAATTTGGCGGAGTGTCTGAAAAACAATGACCTCATGGCGTTCTTTACAAGGTTTGTCTCCTCTGTGCAAGGTTATGTTTCCAACTGGTTTTGTGTAAAATATCCCCTTATTTTAATATATTGTTTGTTGAATTACAGAGCAACCTCTCCAGATTTCCTAACTACTTTTAAACAGTTGTCAAACAGAAAGAGCTCAGGACAGCTCGACCTCAGGAGAGAAGAACGGAACAGGCATCAGAGGAGCTCTTCTGTCCCAAAAAAGTTTGGAGAAGCTGACAGGTGTTCAGACCCTCCTCGCAGCGCTACGCTTGACCGCATCCAAGCCTGTGAGCAACAGGTTCTGTTAGCCAGGATGCGCAGCGCGTCGTCATCTAGAGACAACACCAACGACCCAATGACCATAAACCACCCCAGCAACCTGCTGGCCACCATCTTCTGGGTGGCAGTGTCGCTGATGGAGTCAGACTTTGAGTTTGAGTATCAGATGTCTCTAAGGCTGCTGAATAAGCTGCTGACCAACATGTCACTGGACAAGCAGGAGAACCGAGATAAGCTGGAGAAGCTCCAGAGCCAGCTGAAGTGGAGCAGTTTCACTGGACTCCAGCAGCTGCTGTTAAAGGGTTTCACATCCACGTCCACCACAGACCTCACGCTCCAACTCTTCTGTCAACTCACACCTATATCTAGAGTGCCTGTAGTGGATACATCACAAGCCATAGGTGAAAATTGGAATCAGTGGATACATTCAAGAGTTCTGGAAGTACTTGCAAATCATATTAATCATTTAACAAGGCTATAAAACTTTGTCTTTTTTGTTTCCTTTGTTAGGTTTTCCCTTGAACGTTCTATGCTTGCTCCCACACCTTGTTCAGAACTTTGATGCACCATCACCTTTTTGTCAAGATGTTGCTGAAAGGATAGCTCAGGTTTGGTTTCTCCTGTTTACAGAAGACGTTTGAATGATTCTAAGATAACTTCAATGACTTGTACAAACAAACCAAAAAAAATATGCACCAATTTGAATTCCCTAAGAATTTCCTCTAAACGACACAGAATCAAAATTGTGCATGCAGACTTAAATGTACACCTCCACGAATTAGTTTATATTCTTAAGGAAGTTGCTCATCGAACAGGAGCTGTCAACAAGCCTTATTTCTTTTGAGAAATGTTGAAGTTTATTTAAAGTCTCTCCCAGAATATATTTTCATTTCCTGGCTCAGACTTAGCTTTAAAACATAGTCCTAATGCAGTCCTAAATGTTCAATTGGGTTAAAGTTGAGGACATTCCAGAAGCTTAGAATGCAACTCACCCATAAATTAACTTTTTTATATAATAAACTGTACAAATGAGTGTATAATAGTACTGTCTACATGTCTCTTCATCATTTTTTTAGTACATTCTAGTAAGAATATTAATTTTCTGCCAAAGAATGTCCGTAGAGCGTGTCTTCAGATGAAGACTTTACACTGCACTTGAATTTGAATTGAGCATTGTTACTTGCTCAAGCCTTGCTTTACATGTCAGCAGTCCTGGCGCTGTAGAGTATAAAACAAGTCCAGTCTCGGACACACCTCCATAGTGAGGGGTAATAGAAATAGCAAGGAAGTATTGACACCGCCCGGCCCTCACCTTCGCGCGCCTCCTGTCCACCAGGCAACGCCTCTTTTTGCCAATTTTTTCAAACTGGAAATGTATCTGGCAGAATACTCTGGAAAGGGGACGAGTAACTCTTTAATGATGGCCTGCTTTATCTGTTCTAAATACACTTTAGATGTTTTTGTCTTCTAGGAACACTCAAGTTTCAAGCATCCACCTCCTAATTTAAGGCAAAGCTGAAAAATTAATAAGCCCTCCTCCTTCATAATTTCACAATCTCTGTGCAGTGTAGCTGTAGGACTTGGATTTAAACAGAGCATGATGCTGCCACCACCATGCCTGATGGTTAGAACAGTGTTTTAGGTCTGAATTCCTCATAGTCTTCTCACCATACTTCTTGTTACAGTGGCAAAACAGCCCAATATTTTTTTTTCCTTGTTTGACCATAAAGCTTGTCTCTAGAAGGTGTTTGGCTTGTTTGGTAAACTGCAAACTTTAGTCAAGCTTGAAGGTTTTGAGTTCAAGTACTGGACTCGGAATCTGTATAATACATTTAATTTACTTTTTATGGGTAAAGTGACCTCAGACAACAAACATTTTGAATTACTACTTTATAAAGAAACGTATCTTACTAATTCTGGCAGGGATGGGTGGATGGCTGGACGGACAGACGGAACCCTGTTTCTTTCTAAGTTGTCACAGTCCATGTTGATATTAGACTCTATTCCCTTTGGACAGTAATACTGGTTTTCCATCTATTTCTTCAGCAGTTGGTTGTTCCTAAAGATTTTAACCATTTTTATTTCATTGACGAAGACAGTTTTATTAAGATGAGAGAATGTTTAAAAACTTGGTAAATGCCAGAAATGAACCCTTTAAAGTGAGCATTACCATTTTGGATAAGAAGAGTGGTTAAATATCCACCCACTGTTTATTTAGTCAATGCATGTGGCTGCTCTGCAACTTTTTACAGGATATTCATTCAGGATAAATTGCACTGCAAGTATATATTTGAGCTTGTATGTATGTTTTGCCTGTTTGAAAAATCCACATTGAATCAATATACGTTTGCCTACACTGGTGAGCTCCTTAATGTTCTATATTGTATCATCACTCTCCCTGAATAGCTCGAATGTATCTTTAAAAGCCCAAAATACATCAAAGCATGTATGTACTGTACGCTTTTGAGCTGCACCATACATTAATTGGACTGTATATTCCATGTCCTGCCTTGTTTTCTGTAGGTGTGCCTCGAAGAGAAGAATGCCAAGCTGTCCAACCTCGCTCACGTCATGACTCTGTATAAAACACATTCCTACACACGAGACTGCTTCTCTTGGGTCAATGTGGTGTGTCGGTATCTTCACGAGGCCTTCTCAGACATCACTTTGAACCTGGTCACCTACATGGCAGAGGTGTGTGCAGCTGATCTTATTTTCCCCTCGGCTACCGTCACACAGTTTCACCGCCGTATGAACTGAGTTATGTTTCACTGTTGTTACAGCTGTTAGAGAAGGGTCTACCCTGTATGCAGCAGACACTCTTGCAGATCATCTACAGCCTCCTGAGTCACATGGACCTGAGTGGCATTCAAGCCAAACCCTTCAACATGGAGGTCCTCAAGACAATCGAAAAGTTTGTGCAGGTAAACAGCAGAATTAGCCCGTTCATTTTTTTTTAGAATACCAACTTCATTACATGCAGTGCCTAGCAGAACTGTTAAGACCTCTTCTTAACCCCCCACGCAGAGTTTTCTTTCCATTTGCCATTAAAAAGCTATTATGTTTTGTTCCACCATATAATCCTAAGAAATCACAAAGAATGTTTGAGGGGAATAAATAATTTTGCAAGGAGTTGTATATATTGGAAATACTGAGAGGATCTGTGTTCCCTGTTCATTTTGTAAATGCTCATAAAAACCGCGGAGAAAAAAAAGCTGCCTGTGTGTAAGCGCAGTAAATTTGTTGACACACCCAGACCATAAACAGGCTGTCTCTGCCAGGCCTCTGTATATTCTCATACTACATCGTATTTCCTCTTGCACCTCTGGTATAAAAATAGAACCCAGTAAAAAACACAAAAATAGCACATTTGATGATATTTCTGTATATGTTTTGCATAGGAATGGTTGCATGCATGTCTGTCTTTTCTGTAGACGGCCCATTGGAGGGAAGCGTTGAATATCTTGAAGCTTGTAGTTTCTCGATCTGCCAGTTTGGTACAACCTTCACTCACACAAAGTGACTTCTCCTATGAAGACATGAGCCGTATGTGGGACCGCTCTTCCAAAGCCTTACCTGGGAAAACACTGGATTTTCATTTTGATATCTCTGAGGTGAGGAGGTCTCCATATTTTAACCATATATTGAAGCTCTCTCTAGCCCATAAAAATGCTTATATGTCCCTGCTTTTGGCCCTGTATCCCCTTTTTTTCCCTGGGTGTGCTGGCTGGTATGGTTGTTTCCTTTTGGAAAGGAAATATTTGTCCCCCCTCTTTATTTGGATATATTTATTATTGTCAACTTCCCTTGAGAGCCATTAAAAATGCTAAATGCATTTAGCCAAGAAGAACAGAGCTAGAAAGTGATGTGAGTGGCGTGTGTGTGGGAACAGAACAGGCAGCTATTTATGTTAGTTCATCAATGGTAGGAAATGATGTCACACCCTTGCTGCAGCTTTTTTTCACTGCTTTGTGAATCACTGAGGTGTTTTGGCTATCCACACTCGGGACATAATGGACCTACCATCAAGAATTTGCAGAATACCTGTGTTTTTAGACAAAAACTGTCGTAATTGGGATCAAAACTACTAAATACTGGATCCAAATATTCCTGAAGGGTGGTTTACTTTACAGTTACCCGGAGTCCCTTAGAGTCCAGACAAAGTGGGTGTTTCCCTGGAGCCCAAGTTAAGGACTGTCCAAGCTAAGGAGGTCTTTTTTCCTCCTTCATGCTTTCCCTGACAGGTTATCGATTGTGTCTGCTCCTCTTTGTTCGCTTTTAGACACCAGTGATCGGTCGGCGCTTTGATGATCTGAAGCGCTGCCCAGGTCACGATGTGAGGAGCATGGCCACAGCTGTGACCCATAGCACTTCCTCCACATCCTCTGGATCCAACGCCAACAACGTTCTGGTTCCAGTCAGCTGGAAGAAGCCTCAGTCTTCCCAGGTCAGAACGCTAGCCCATTTCATTGGAAGATTGCACAAAAAATGTGGTGTACTAATGCAACAATTTGATACCCTTGTATAGCATGTGAAAAAAATGTCTAAATTCTGATTCATAACAATATGATTAAAGGTATTATTATTGTGTATTATGATGTTTTTAAATTTCGTCCTGATCCAGAACATATTTGAGTACCTACCTTAAACAAAATTAGAAAAAAAAAATGACAAAAATAAAAGTTTGTATTCTCCTTCTGCAGAAAAGAACACGGGAAAAGCTGGTGCATGTGTTGTCACTTTGTGGACAAGAAGTGGGGCTCACTAAAAATCCTTCGGTATTTTTTTATTGTTATAATTTTAGAACAAATTGAATACATTTATTTTTTTTCTAAGGCTGTAAAAAATGAGAACAAAAAATATCTTTGCAGGTCATCTTCTCTAGTTGTGGAGAACTGGACCTGATTGAGCACCAGCCCAGCCTGGTATCCTCTGATGAGGGCAACCGCGAGTTTGAAAACATGGACGACACCACCTCCGAGCAGCAGTTCAGAGTGTTTAAAGACTTTGACTTTCTGGATGTTGAGCTTGAAGATGGAGAGGTGAGTCACTGTTAAATTGATTTTGTTTAAGAACTTTTAGAAGAGGCATAAAGATACCAATTACTCACCCCACCACCACCACCTTCTCCTTGAAGTGCACTTTAGGGTTATGCTAGTCTAGGCCTATCAGCTGTATGTAATGTTGATTCTGTTCTTTTCTTGTTTCTGCTATCTAGGAGCTGCAGGTAAGTTTACTTATGTTGCAGTTTTGCTTGTTGTGCTCTCAAATAAATGATTTCTGTTGTGGGTAGTTTAGCAGCCATACTGATGGCAGAAATACAGAATCTTTATGCATGTTTTTATAAAACTTTTTTGGTTTCAAAACAATAATATATTTCAGGAAAAAATACAGCAAATATTTTTTTGGCTTAAAACCAGCATATTGCCTGTAACGTGTGACAAAAGAGGTATAAATATTTTAAACATTGGAAAAGTTTTGTGTTAAGACACTTATTACCAAATGTTATCACTCAAATGGTTAAAATCTCCTATTTGACCTAGTCATTTGGAAATGTATTATAGTTTGAAAAAATGGCTGACATTTGTAAAGTTATGTCACCTTAAAATGTCACTCTGCACCTAACAATTAAAAAGTCTAGTTTGTTATTATTTAAGCAAAATTATTTCCTCAAGTCTTAAGTTGCTGCTTAAGTAAAGTTCAAAAATGTGATGAGCTTATAACAATGTGATGCCCCACTGATGTTTTGTTTTTTTAAATGCTTGCATGTACATGGTTATTTTTATTCACCTTAAAACATACTAAGAGTTTCCACTGCCATCTTAATACTTATAGAAGGAAACTTTACTGTTGCAGGGCGAGACTGTGGACAACTTTAACTGGGGTGTGCGTCGACACTCCATGGACAATTTGGACCAAAGTGACCTGCAGCCTCTGGAGGGGAGTCTTCTATCTAGCAGCATGCCCAGCCTCAACAAGATTGCGCATGAAGACTCGGATGAATCATCCGAGGAGGATTCCCTCATGGCCAGCCAGATACTCTCCCACTCTCAGATAGTACGTTTATTTAATAGTGGACCACTAGTTTCAAGTCTTAATGAAGCGAGGGCTTTTAAGATGTTTGGGTTACTGGATGCAACCTTTTTTAAATCAATCTCCCTGGCCTTATATTAAAACAATATATATTAGCCCTAAACCTAAAAAGTGGTCGTGCTATGACTGATAGCAACAACTGCCATCAAGTATTTGCAATAAGTGTAAGTCTTTTGGTGTTTCGATCAGCCACCTTGGACGGTTTGTGAGTGTGAACAGCCTGTTTAAGGTCAGGTCAAAGCATTCTGTTCTTAAATTTCTGTAGATCTGTCAATGGCGAGTTGCCTTGGGGATGTTTTTTTTTTCCTTCTGTGTTGACAGACAGGTTTTTTCATTTCCTGATACAACAGGGTAGAGAATAATCGGGCCTTGGACACCAGTTTTAAATAAAAATATTATTAATCGCTGGTATTTCATCATTCATGAAGAATCATTTTACAATATAAAAGCATTTTGTTATGATATCAAAGAAATTGCTGGACTCATTGGATTTTGCTAAAGCTGTGTAGGGTAAAAGAGTGCTGGCTATAAGTTTATGCAGGGTTTTATTCAAACATTGGAACTGAAATCAAGAGGATGAAAGATTGATCTGTTTTTATTTAACTACACTGTCCTTCTCTCCTTTCAGACTGTCAGCCTTTCTCCAACACCAGAGATCAGTGGCACGGACAGTTCCTCTGCTGCTTTTGATACAACTTCAGTAAATTCAACCCCTCTGGGAACCACAACTCCCAGTTTCGAGGTCCAGCTGTCAGAAGACTCAAAGCAGCGGGTGAATAAGGGCTTCAGAGTGTCTGAGATCCTTGGAACAACTAACTCCTATCGCAATTCTATTCTGGAATTATTTACTAATCTTGCTAAATAGGAGCTTTAGTGTTAAAATTGTTTTGTGTGATGTCTTTTGCTTTAAATCTGCTTTGGGTTCAATCTCTATTAAACACTGTTGCATGTCTTTTTAATGTTTCTTTTATTTTTTACGTTTACTGTTTTCAAAGAGCATGAGCCTATTTAATCAAAGACTGCATGCAAAATAACAATCTGGAAATCTCTGGGCTGTGGGCTGTAGTTTGGGTTTTTCTTTATTCATGACAGAAATGGTTTGAAAGTCTAAAGGATTGGCTAAAATAATCTTTCTTTTCCTTTTGTCCGTTCGAGGCAATGTGTATACCTGCTCCTTCTGTGGGGGTGGCTCTGAACGAAAACTAAAACCTCTTAGCATGTGGCTGGTCAGGAAAGGTTTACACATTGCCTGTTGTAAACCTCAAGTGCAAAGCCACGATGATGGCTGAGTAAAATTATTTAATAATTATTTATCAATTGGCACTATCTATTCACACTAAATTTACAAGATTAAGGAACACACCAAAAGGAGAGGTCATAGGGTCCTGATGCAAGGTTAGTGATTTACTTTTAAACAGGAAATGATCTGTTTAATAAATAAGTATAACAGAGGGAATAATTGATAAATGAATGCATGAATTTCTATATTTATTTAAAATATGTTTTTAGTTACTGTCAGGGTTGTCTAAGGACATGTTCCTCATTTTCTTCCTTGAATTAGGTGTCACAAGACGAAGACAGTAATGTGCACGAGGATGACCTCTCTCTTTCCATCAACGAACTTCCTTCTGAATATCAATGTAGGAACAATTTCAGCGTGGGTGTAGCATATATTGATTACAAAGAAGAGCTGGATCCAAATTGCTGCTTACCTAGGTATCCAATCAGAATTTTAGTCAATCATAAAAATTCAGTTTATTAGCAATAATAATAATTTTTTTACATATTTTTGTTTAGTCTTCCTGAGGAGGAGAATTACGACACTCTGGAGTCCCGCTCTTCTCCGCCACCGTCTCCCTTCTTCTCCGCCATTCTTGCTGCTTTTCAGCCAACAGTGTGCGATGACACTGAGGAGGCCTGGCGGAGTCACATCAACCAGCTTGTCTCCGACTCAGATGGTTCCTGTGCAGTTTACACGTTCCAAGTGTTTTCGTCACTGTTTCAGGTATGATTCTCTCAGCATATCTGGATCTTCTTTATCTTTAGCATTGCATAGCAGTTTATTTCTAAAGCACATTTAACTGGAAATAAAGCCAAAGCAAAGTGCTGTACAGCAGAATTAAACCATCACACAATAAAACAACAAACTCAAAAGTAAAATACTTAAAGAAAAGAAATAACCAAATTAAGCGGGGTTAAATGCAAGAGAATAAAAGTACGCCTTCAAACAAGATTTAAAAACAGAAATTAATGGGGCAAGTCTAACCGTCGGGGGGAGATGGTTCCATCGTTTGGGGCCCGAGACAGAAAAAGCGCACTCATCACAAGTTTTGGTTCAAACGATGGGCACTTGTTGAAGAAGCTGGTAAGAGAATCTTAAGGACCGACGGGGGGGCATATGTCTGCAAAAGATACTCTAGAGCCATACCACTGAGTGATTTACACTTTTTTATCTTTATTTTGTATTTAAACAGTTTTGAGTTGAGAGCAAAACTGTGCACCTGTGGGCTCGATGAGGAGATACAGATGTGGAGCTTTAATACATAGAAGTTAAAGAATGAACAAAACAAAAAATGAACTTTAAATTATAAAACTGCTGTACTTTTGTTGTAGAGTTTGCATTAATATCTACAAAGATCTGTTTACCAAATGTGATACATTCCCTAACCAAACCTGAACTTTTTAAAATTAAATTATGATACATTTGAATATCTTACATGATATAAGATGGAGCTTGTAATTCTTTCAAACAAGCATGTATCTTTGTTTGCAGAGCATCCAATCAAAATTTTGTTCCTTAACATGCGATGCTGTGAGTTACATTGGTGATGGCTTGAGAGGATTAGGATCAAAGTTTCTCAGGTCCTCTGAGATACTGGCATCCTGCTCCCAGTGCCCAACTTTATTTATTGATGCTGACACAGTAAGTAGTCCAAAACTTTAGAATTTGGAGTATATTTTCAACAATCTATATCCGATAAATGACTGAAATAGTAAAAAAAATGGCAACATTTTCCCACAGATAATGTCCTATGGACTTCTGGAAAAAATGAAATTCAGCGTGTTGGAACTTCAAGAATATCTTGACACTTACAACAATAGAAAAGAGGCAGCTCTCACTGTAAGGAGATAAATCTTTTTTTTTCTTTTATAATCCATTGAGATTTTACCAGTTTGTTTTTATTAAACTGCCTGAATCTCAGTCAAGTTGTCTTTGTTGCTTGCAGTGGTTGAACAGTTGTAAGGCCACCTTTCCTAAGACTGGTGAGGTTGCAGTGACAAGTCAACCACTGGAATATGAGGAAAAGGTAACACGTTTTTATTTCAAGGCACTGCCACAGCATTAAAAATGTAACGTTTACACAGATTTCCTGTATCTTTTTGCCAAGCTTAGGCCTTTTGCTTGTTTTCAAGAAAGAAATAGCTGATTTTGTCCAAAGATAACTAAAAAAACTTGGATTCTGTCCATCTGTTCTTTCATACTGTACTTTCTGCCTTACGGTTACTGTGTGCTACTGTAGCTCTGTGAGTGTTATCTCTTTATGTCACTCAGTTTGTTTCAGCCTTAAATCAATGCATGTAATGTTGATTACCTTTTTTGTCACGTGCATTGTGATCATTGTCATATCTGCTTTGCATCGCACTGCAAATTATCCAAAAATCTGCCATGAATACAGAATGTTTACCATGTTTGCCATTTAATTGTTCACTTGTCTTTTTTTAACTTTGTCTTATATTTAATGTTCACACTATCCTGTCTTTATTCTTATTCACACATACAATAGTTTGCTAAAGTAATCATACCTATTGAACTGTTTCATACTTTGTCATGTTATAAACACAAGCTTCAATGTATTTTATTTGTGTTTTTGTTGTGACAGACCAACACAAAGCAGTGCATAACTGTAAATTGCTGGGGAAATTATAAAAGGTTTTTAAACCTTTTGAAAAATCAAAATCGGAAAACTTTTGCATTGTCTTCTAAACATCCCCACTGGGTTAATACTTTGTCTCTAGTAAAGACGGAAATGTTTGGTCACCTTTTTGTGCAAAAAAACTCTAGCTCAGTTAGACCGAAAGAAAAGCATCTGTGAGCATCAGTTTAAGTCTTTTCAGATTCTCAATTGGATTTAGGTCTGGACAGTTCTGACGAATGAATGTGCCACCACAATGTTTCATCATAGGGATTCTTTGTTCAGCGTGATGCACAGTGCTGTTTTCCTCCACACTTAGCATTAGCATCACTTAGCATTGTGTATGTAAGTGAAAAGTTCAGCATTTAAGACATACAAATATAATCCAACCTCTTCACATGTCTCGGCTACGTTGTGTTGGTTTAGAAGTCGACAGACTATTGCCAATGTCGCATCCTCAGCTTCTATATTTATTTACTTTGGGTTTTTTTTATATATATATTATGGGGTTTTGTGAGATTTCCTGTCTGAGCTGGAAATGTTTGAGAGTAAGATGGATTTGTGTGGGTCTTGTCATTGCCATCTGGACGCGCACCACATTCTGAAGGACCAAAAACAGAAATGTTTGTGATTTTGTTTCATCATATTGTGTGGTCTGAAACTCTTGCGACAATTTTAAAATCTTGCTGTGTGAACTATGCCAAAAATGCTTTGGGAGTCTGTGATTGTAACATGACAAAATGCAAAAAAACGTTCAAAAATGTTTTCACAAAGCACTATTGTATCACATTTGTTGTTTTTTCACAGCATGTTGAACTGTTCAGTAACTTTTAACTGAGTCGTTAATCCAAATATTCACTGCATGGCCTTGGTTTTCTCTTTTCTTATCTTCTTTTCTGCCTTGTAACCCTGCTTGCTTGGTAGCAAATGGAATCTCTGGCTGTAAGTTCATAGTTGTTTCCTTTATTTTTCTGTTTACTTAAAGCTTACCATTTTTATTTTATTCCTTGTATCAACTACACCAGCATAGATATCTTCTAAAGTCTTCAGGCAAGATGTACCATACATTTGTGTTTAATCAAAAACCTTTTTCCTTCCAGCAACTAGAACTCTGTCAAAGACTCTACAAACTCCACTTTCAGTTGTTGCTGCTTTTTCAGTCCTATTGTAAGCTGATTGAGCAGGTCCATGCAATTGGTTCGATTCCAGAGGTAGTTTATTTTCCCTATTATTGCCTTGTATGTTCAAATGCACATCAATATCTAACCCATGTTAAATTATTATTAATTCCCTCCCAATCTTTAGCTCAGAAATATGTCTAGAGAACTAAATGACTTGAAGAGCAACCTGAAGGTAGCAGCAGCCTCAGTGACAGATGACCAGATTTCAAAATTCAACACTTCCTGCTCTGATACCATCCTGAGCTCTTCTGAAGCTGCTGTGCAGGCCATCCTGGAGGGCCTAAAGAACAATGAGTTTCCATTAGCAATTGTCTATATTCGTCAGTGCAGGTGTGATAAGTAAAATACTCCTTTTCCTATTCATTTAGAGAGTATCGTGTGTTATCTCACCATAATACCAATGTTATCTGAACGTCTTTTTGCAGAACAAGATGGCCTAATGACATCTTTGGCAGTCACTCTGAAGATGAGATCCAAACATTACTGAACATTTACTTCAGACACCAAACTTTGGGTCAGACTGGAACATTTGCTTTGGTGGGCTCAAAGCAGGACCTGACGGAGATCTCTTTCAGGCTGATGGAACTAAACTGTGAGACTCGGGACATGATCCGACGAGCCCAGGGCTACAAAGCCATCACAGCTTTTCTCCCAGACTCCAGTGTTTCAGGCTCAACTCTCTGATGGTGGCTTAGCAGCACATGACATTGAATCCTTCCAAACCTTACTACCTTGGTTGAGGCAGCTGCTATCGTTTCAGATATTAACAAGAACTTAGTTCTTTCCATGGAATAACCAAAACTTGAGATCATTGTCTCTCTGAGAGTTTAAAGATTTCAAATCAGCTTATTAGACATGCAGCAATAATGTTTTATTTAGTTTACGTAGCTACTGTATCAAAATGATCATTTTCTTGCACAAATAATAGAATCTGTCACTCAGCAAACATTTGCGTTCTTTGTGAACAACCGCTTCATTTAACAAACAGGATACCAAAGTGAAGTTGTGTGATTTTAATTGTCAAGGGAAAATGTGCAATCCTTTAATGAAGTGGAAGACCTTTTCTGTCTCCTGAAAGAATGTATTGGAAAACACTGACAGAAGAGGGTAAAGGGAGGCGTTATTTTATTGAGTCTTTTGTGTGTGTTTGATTTATTGTGTCTAAGTGTGAATTAAATTATGACCACCATCACAGATGGAATTATTGATTCCTATTTGTATGAGTGGTTCATGTTAAATTACTCTGACATGGTGCAGATCTACTGTAATGTCAGACCTGCAGTAACCATATGGGTTTTCTGTTACTAAAAAACATCTTACTGTACCTTTTAAGTGAGTAGCTTTTTGCAAATATGTTCATTATTTATATTTTGAGAAAGAGAAAAATGTATCTAGATATATTGGAAAATATATTTTGTTATTCCTGCCAAGCGTCCGTATTGTATGCACATTAAAACTAATACTATGAAAATGTATATGCAGAAATTTTGACAGACGATGAATTGTGAATAGAGAAATGAGGGATTTGCTCATTAGGTTGTATTTTTATGAAAGTAAAAATTAGGATCCACGCAAAAAGGGTATTTGCATATTTATAAAGCTTCCACAATTGCTGTTGTAGCCTCTGGTCTTGTAAATACTTCTGCCTGGGCAGCATATTATTATATAGTGTTCTGTACACTCATGTCACAATAAAGTGTATCTTCGTTAACTAAAGGATTATGTTGTCATTTTTGGAAGAAAAGGATTAAACATTTTGGACTCCAAAGATATCTTGTACCAACTATGCAGCATACCTACAAGAGGTAGAGGTAGGAAAAAGTATCATGTCTAAACAGATTTTCTGCAACTCAACAATACCTCAAAGTAATACCTTTTTAAAGAAGAAAAAAACCTGACACAAAATGAGATGCAGCGCCGTTCGGTTTACTATTTGCAAAACTTTCAGGAAATAAATTTGTAATTTATAAATACCAATATATTTAGGATTTTTTTTTAGAGATGCACTAATCACAATTCTATGGTCAATTTAAATTCTTGCAGTGAACATAAAAAATCGAAGCCCAGTATTTGCTGCGAAAAAGGGTTTTGTTAATATTTTTCTTAAGTATTGCAGTTACATTTTTAAAGTGTTTGTATTAATATTCGACACCAGTCGGAGTTTTTACTAAAGAATGTAGATACATTTATGAGAATTCAAAAGAGCTCACAGCATTTTAAATTTCAGAATCTGTTACAACAGAGGAAGGTTTAAAGCTCCAAAAGATGGAACAGAGTAACTTTAATGTACTTTGTATTCTTTTCAACTTCCCCGATATCTGCTAAATGTCACGCCACTCTTTCAGCCTCATTAAAACCACAGAAATATTTCAAAATGTCGTAGAAAATAATGTCCTTATAAATAACTTCTGACATTTATTTGTCCTATTGAACACCTCACTAATAGCAAAAATTGCTCATGAACACTTTATTGTAAAAGTTCATGTTGGCATTTGAGATGGCTCAACCTTAGCACAGTGCATTACCTCCTTCATAAGGACCACAACCCCATTTTTCCAAGTATGTGGTAAATTGCTGATATTTTCTGAGTTATGTTTGAGAGCAGGGTTCAGCAACCTTTACAATCAAAGAGCCAGAATAATAACCTAATAAAGGTAAAACACAAACGTCTAATAACAAATAAGCAAAACCATAGACCTTCAGAATGCTATCGGATACTCCTCTATCTCAACCTCTCTTAGTCTGAGGACAGTCGGGTTCTGGTTCAGCAAGAGTTCTTCCTGTATGGCAAAGAACTCTCTTAGACAGGCAGGGTGTCAGTTCAACAATTAACTTTGGTTTCCTTAAAAAAAAAAAAAATAATTCCTATCATAAGCTGTGTCATAAGCCCATGTCTCACGCTGCAAATGTATGGGAACACTCAAACCATCAGATGTTTTTCTTGAAGCATGCATGCCATTGTTTTTGTTAATAGATGAACTTTTCAAGTGGGAGTTTGCTGTAATGTCTTTAGGCTGGATATGTTTTCTCCTGATATGCACCACCAAATTCTTCTTGTATAAAATAATTGAGCAGTGAGGACACTTTACATGGGTTAATGGCACAGCTACGTCTTCCTCTTGTTTCGTGGGTTGGTCTGAGGTGGGAGGAGGACTTGTTGGATCAAAATCTGTGGAGAGCATAGCGGTCTTGGGTAATCCCGGTAATGCGTAGCAATGCTCTTCAGCTTGTGAGAATTCCGAGGGTGCAAATACGTCTGAGTGATCTATTGAAGCCTGGGTCTCTGGTGAAGATTCTACCGATGTGGACTGCATTACTTGACTTCTTTTTCTTTTACACGCTGTCAGATGTGACGGCATAGCACTTTTACGGATTATTGTCCTGTTACAAAAAGGACAATGGAAGTGGCCTAGAACTCTACAGGACAAATTGCACCTGCAGATTACATTTTCTGTAAAAGAAAAATGATTTATGTTAAAACTATTGAAATATTGGCATGTTTTATATTTAAAAAAGCTGAAGAAAAAGAGGTAGTCTTATCTGAAGAAAACATCAAAGACTGACACAATAAATAAAATATCTAATTTGAAAAGGGCACCTTTCTTTAACATACCTTGGAAATGGACTCCATTTTCATAGTGATTTCTCAAGTGCCTTTGGATCACTTTATCACTTGCCGTCTTGAAAAAGGGGCAGACAGGACACCCAGAACCAGACGATACCAGGCTTGGCTTTAGGTATGTATCTTCGTTAATAATTGATACGTGCATCTGAAAAAGAAGTCAACAGATCACTTAGTAAACATGAGTTTAAAACAAAAACTAGCAGGTGGTACATTGATAATCTTCTACCTATGCAAAGGACAAATATAGGTGGAGGAACTACCATAATCCCCTGTATCCACATGATTAATACAATGACCAAAACCTTTTTTTAATTATGTCCATCCTCTACAGGGAATAGCACCTCATACTGTCTTTTGAAAAATAGGAGGGGTTATCAAAACCCAGTAGATAACGACATAGCCAGCTAAGACTTTGTTGACCCTTATCCACGACTTGGTTCATCTTGACAGCTCTGTACTGAAAAAAATGTAATCAAAAAGCTTTAAAGACCTTGGAATTATTTGAAAATTATAAGTATTATTTTATTCTTGTCTGGTAATTTATTTATTATTGTTGTGTTCTGTACATCTGTTTTCCTGTTGTTGATTATTTCAATCCTCTAATGTCCTTTTCGTTTATTTAAAACCTGTAATTGACTTACTGTATATGTTAAATAAAGCATTAAGCTAATGAAAAATACCCGGGCCAAGTTTCTGATTAAAAAGGACACCTTCTTAAGCTAATCTAATGTTATCCTGGACTTTTAAATCATTCAGAGAGAAAAACTCATCTCACCTCTAATCGTTTGATATGCCACATAATGAGTCTTCGAGAAGAGACCGCTTGTTACTACGAGAATAATTACAACACTCTTCTACATAAATTCGATATCTTCCATGCGTCGTACTCTGTACACACAAACATACACAAAGAACAATAACTTCATCTTGCAAAACTTTCAGGAAATAAATCTGTAATTTATTTTTATTTTATAAATGCCAATACCTTTAGGATTTTTTAGAGATTCACTATTCACAATTCTGTGGCCAATTTCCGTTCTTGCAGTGAACATTAATCTTTCACAACTAAAACAGGGTTTGGTTAATATTTTTGAAGTATTGCAGTTAAAAAAAATTTAAGTGTTTGTTATAATTGTCTACTCCAGTCTCTATGAGTTTTTACTAAAGAATGTAGATACATTTATGAGAATTCAAAAGAACTCTCAACATTTTTAATTTCAGAATCGGTTACAACAGAGGAAGGTTTAAAAGTGCAAAAAGATGGAACAGAGTAACTTTGATGTACTTTGTATTCTGTTCAACTTTACCGTTATCTGCTAAATGCCCTGCTCCTCTTTCAGCCTCAATAAAACCCCAGAAATACCTCAAAAAGGCAGCAGAAAATTGTGTCCCTTTAAATAGCTTTGAATTCATTCTCCCTATTGAACACCTCACTAAAACTAAAAATTGCTCTGGAACGTTTTATTGTTAAAGTTTAACTTTGCATTTGATATGGTTCAGCTTTAGCACAGTGCATTAGGTCCTTCATAAAGATCACAACCCTGTTTTTCAAATATTTATGTGTGGGAAAATTTCTGATTTGAGTGATGTTCGAAAGCAGGGTTCAGCAACCTTTACAATCAAAGAGCCAAAATAATAATAATTAAAAATAATTGCTAACTTTGCTTATTATAAACAAATAGATTATTTAACACTTCAAGAATATAAGTTTTACATAATATTATCTATATAATAGGGATGCAACGATACCACTTTTTTCAAAACCAATACCATACCGATACTTGGATCAGAGTACTTACCGATACTGAGTACCGATGCCGATAGCCTACTTCTACCACACAAAAAAAAGTGCTATCAATAGGGAGTCAGGTTTTATTTTCTTCTCTGATTGTTACAAGAAATTATGGCAAATTGGATAAAAAAAAAAAAATATTAATTAAAAATGAACACAGAACTTAAATTTAAAGGTAAAAAAATGATATTTTCTGTGAAATTATTGCTGCATTTCCACATTTTAAGTATTGGTTCATGGTATCTGTTAACATCAGCCGATACCGATACCAGTACATTAGGCAATATCGGGGCCGATACCCAATACCAGTATCGGTATCTGTGCATCCCTACTATATAACCAAAGTAAGATGCATTCATCTATTTATTTACTAAACCATTTACAGGGTCACAGAGGACTAGCACCAGTCAATCAGAGGGCATCACAGCAATGTTTTCCTGCAAACTAAGCAACCTAGATCTACACACTGATATCCAATATGCTACTAATTTAATCAAAGAAAGGAAAAACACAAACATCTAACAAAAAAATAAGCAAAACTATAGATATTCAGAATACTATTGGTTTCCCCTGTATCTCAACCCCTCTTGAGAACAGTTGGGTTGTGGTCCAGCAAGAGTTCTGTGTAGCAAATAACTCTCTTAGACAGGCAGGCTGTCAGTTCAACAATTATTTTTGGATTCCTAAAAAAAAGGATTTGTGTTTTTTTTTTATTTTCTGAAATCCATGTCTCACGCTGCAAACGTATGGGAACACTGAAACCATCAGATGTTTTTCATTAATTATGCAAGCCATTGCTTTTGTTAATAGATGAGTTTTTCAGGTAGAAGTTTGCTGTAATGTCTTTAGGCTGGCTATGTTGTCTCCTGATATGCACCACCAATTTTTTCTTGTATAAAATAAATGAGCAGTGAGGACACTTTACATGGGTGAATGGCACAGCTACTTCTTCCTCTTTATTCATGGGTTGGTCTGAGGTGGGAGGAGGACTTGTTGGATTAAAAACTGTGGAGAGCATGGGGATCTTGGGTAATCCTGGTTGTGCGTAGCAATGCTCTTCAGTTTGTGAGAACTCAAAGGGTGCGTCTGAATGATCTATTGAAGCCTGGGTCTCTGGTGAAGATTCCACCGATGTGGACTGCATTACTTGACTTCTTTTTTGACACTCTGTCAGATGTGACGGCATATTATCTTTACAGATTATTGTCCTGTCACAAAAAGGACAATGGAAGTGGCCTAGAACTCTACAGGACAAATTGCACCTGCAGATTACATTTCCTGTAAAAGAAAAGTGATTAATGTTAAAATGAATGCAGTATTTGTATGTTTTATATAAAACGCCTGAAGCAAATATTAAAGACTTACACCCACAATAACTCAAACATCAAATAAAATTTCCTGCTACTTGAAAAAGTATAAGATTTTAAACAGACAGTTCTCTTTAACATACTTTGGAAATGGACTCCATTTTCATAGTGATTTCTCAAGTGCCTTTGGATCACTTTATCACTTGAAGTCTTGAAACACGGGCAGACGGGACACCCAGAACCAGACGATAACACGCTTGGCTTCAGGTATGTATTTTCTTTAATAATCGATACGTGCATCTTAACAAGAAGTCAACATATCGCCAGAGTACCCAGATGCAGACCAAATGAAGAATTGAGAGAAAGTTCGTGCCGGAAGTGGAAGTTGTTCGTCTGTGTCGGAAGTTGTTCGTTTTCAGAACAAAAGTACGTTTTCTTCGTAGGGCAGGAAAGTTTTTATTGTGTTTGTATCTTGTTTTATTCTGAAATACACATTGTGGAGAAAAGCAATGCAAGACAAATACGGTTTTAATAATTCTGTAGTTTTAGACAAGATAGCCAACAATTTCGAATGCCAGACCACTTTTTATTAATACAAAGTTTTCCTAATAGAGCCTAAACTCGTAAGAGAAAATATATTCATGTTGTAACTTGTGTTTTATTGCTACAGTAGGTAGGTATATCATTAATAAAAACAACCACAAGATTGGAAATTGTTTGTATAGTTGATTGCGTGGCTGTCGTTCTGGAGATAGAGTTGCTCTGAAATTAGTTTTTGTGCAGTAACTTCTTACATGTAGAATAGAAAAAAGTACAGAATACCACATTAAGAAAACTAAGCTTAAAACCTAGATTTTAAGTGTCAATGTGTTTCTCTTCGTTCTCACTAAAATCCTAAATGCAGTCTAATTCTGGTCTTTTATTCTGAAGTTGACTTGACTTCCGGAATGCGGCGCGCGAGTTTATGTTTTGCTGCGTGAACGTAACAATTTCTAAACACGCTGAATGCTCGTTTTTAACAGTTTTGTATTGTTTATTCCTTAGTTTCGTAGGCTAGTGTTAACGTGTAGCTTCGAGATTTCCCCTAACATGAGCCTAAACACTCGTATAGTTTGCTATGGTAAGCTTCACTTTTTAACTCTAACTTGGATGTTCGGTTTAATTTTAATGGTTAGCTGCAACATCCTGCATAGTAACCATGCTGAGGTTTTGAAAAAGATAGGGCATTTTTTCTCTGCTAAGAGATAGCCCTCACACAAGTCAGCTGGTTTGGCTCTAATATCATAACTGTAAGCTTGACGTTAGTTTGGTTGGACTGTAGACGGAATTTCTAATTTCTCTCTGGAAAGCTTTGGTATATGCATCCCTACATTACGCCCTAGGACTATTGTTCTTATGCGTTTTCTGATTTTAAATCTAGCTATTAATTACCTTCTTCCCTTCCTAGGTGGGCTGTATAACCAACTTAAGGCGTTTTTGGACTGACGTGGAATGGATTCATGGATAAAAGACATGTTTGACGCATTTAAAAATGACACCTGGAAAGGTGAGCTATGTCAACTTTAACTGATGCCATGGGCGGAAATCCCATTTCAATTTGGGGGGGGGGACAATAAACAGTAAAATTTCAGAGAGTAATTTTTTGGGGGGGACATGAAAAAAAATGCTCTCTCCTGCTTCTTTGCATCTGTTTTTCCATAGTTTGCCTTCAGGGTGTTAAATAATGTTATGAATTGATGCCTTTATGACCACATTCAACAAAATGTCTTAATTTCCACAACAGTCAAAGTAGATTTACAAAAATGTAAGCATGAAGAAGTTCCAACATTATTACAGAAACACTTTCAAGGCTAATAACATCAAACTACTTCAAAAATCAAGTCAAGTATCAAAATGACTGAAATCTCTTTAATAAATCATAGAAATTTTTGTAGGCTAATAACTCTGTAATATTTAATAACTTTATCTAAGTCCTACTGAACGAAAAGATACACAAAATCTAAAAATATATTCTTGAAATATTTGTTTCATTTTAATAATTAAAAATAAAAAACGTTTACTTTACAAATACACTAAACATATAAATACTCTATAGTTTATCTTTGAATTTAATCGATCTCTCACTTTTCTCAGTTTTCATAGTGTTTTTGGGTCTGTGTGGCCAATGGGATCTTCGGCTCTATGTTTTACACAGAGAGCTTTGAGCAACGTGCCTCCACCACACATTTGTTGCAACCAGTTCATCCCTAAACTACACCCGCACTATTGTAAACAACTGCAGAGCCTGGGGAAGACGTGATAAGAGCGGTTAAACGCTGTGGTATTACATACATCGGACCAGTTAGTTAGTTAGGCAGATCGTGAAAGCATACGTGTCCGGGAAAAGGAACTTTTGGTCACCTTAGTGAATGGAAAAATAATAGTGGAATAACCCTGGAATGACCAGTGAACATGAAGTGACAACTTATTTTTACTGTGGTGGTGGTCTGTCATAAAGGGATCTCCGACCGGTGATCAAAGTCTAAATATATCGCCCAGTAATCGGTGTCTATGTTCGACATAATATGACCACATTTGACATACATATTTAAGTTTGTAGAACCAGCATATGATAATTAAATGACTTACTGCTGGAAACCGCTGGCTTTTGATTCCCGCCTCCTGTAAGCCTGCGGGCTGCTGTGAAGCTGATAGCGGGTGAGAGCCGGCAGCCCCGCCCGTTGGAAACAGCGTGTGTGGACCGACCGTACCAACTTGAGGAATAAGGGGGGTGGACTATAATTTCTCAACAATTAAAAACACATTGTTTTGTATTTGCAGACTAACTTTTTTGTTGTGGTTTTAGAAGACAATACAGTTTTACTGATAGCATGTATGTGTTTACAATAACTTCTTTTGTGGGGGGGACAACTTTGTGTGAGGGGGGGACGTGTCCCCCCCGTCCCCCCCGGGATCTCCGCCTATGACTGATGCTGCTTCAGTTTTGAACATATCATTTTTTTATCTGAGTTCTTGTTCAAACACAGTTTGCTTCTTGATAAATCCAAACAGCAATAATGTAGTGATTTGATAATATTGTACATTATTATTTGAGACAGATTGATGCCTAAGCATCTAATTCCTTAACATCTTTCAGTTAAGTTTTTGTCCATTTTTTGCGGCTAGACCTATTAAAAATCAAACTGATAAAAGAAATCAAACCTTACAACCCTACAAAAAATTACGTTTTTATGCTACACTGCGTGTCTATATCCATGACAGTATTTACTATCAACACTTAATCTCTGCTCCTCTTGTATTATTTTCTGAACCAATACAGGCCAAAGTGAGTCAAGCACAGTGATTACAGGATAATTAAAGCTAATATTTCTTGTATTAGCAGTCTAGAAAGTTGCCAGAAAACGAAATCAGTATTTCACATAAAGCTCTTCAGCAGAAAAAAAAGGATGAGGTAAAAAAAAAATTAATCGTCAGTTTTATTTTTATTTATGGCTAAAATGAAGTTTTAAAATATTTTTAGTCCAGGTAAAATATATCTGAAGTTATTTCTGACTTGAGAGTGTTTTAAAAGAGGGAATGTGTTAGGTGTAGACCATGTCCTCGGTACGTCTGTGTGTGGTGGCTCTTGAAGCACTGCCTCAAGCCAATATTTTTTCCAGTTCTTGTTTCGGCGTTGCTTTGAAATCTTCTGAAAGCTTACCACAAACTTCCAATGAAAATGCTTGAATACACATTTTCTCATTAGCAATCAGCTTTTGTTACTATCCTTGTAGAGGTTACTGTCTTCTCAATGTTTATGTTGGTCACAAAATAATATTATTGGATTACTCTTTTAAAAATGATTTGTAGAAATGCTGTGTAATATTTAAATGATCTGAAAAACAGAATTTTATGATTAACTGTACAAAAAAATCTAAATGAATGGAAATGAGTGTTTATATCAAATATCACCATTTGTAATGTTTTGCCTGTTAAACAGCTAAAATAAATTAATTTGTGATATTTGACTATATTGAGGGACACTTTTAGGAAGCAATGTAGGATGAAAAATGCAGCTCATCAACCTTGTTACTGTTTCAACAATACTCAGTGTAAATTCTAGTGGCAAAATGCATTTTTCCTTCTGCTTTATCATTTTAGAGCTGGGACCGTTGGACCCAAACTGGTTCGAGGTACTGACAGCCCGAGCTTCTATCAATGAAGGAAATGTCGCCGATAATGATGACCTGTGCGCTAATCAAGAGGGACATTTCAAAGCTCCCCTGGAGAAGACGGCAGCAGAAAGCCAGCTGTTTTCAACCCCTAAAGTTTTCAGACACAGTCGAATTGTGTCGCCCGACACATCGTTCACAGCTCCACCTGGTACTGTTTATGCTTAAGCCTTTAAATAATTCGGACCATGCATTTTAAGTTTAGTCCATATGAGTTAAAAACCTAAAATCTACATGTCTTTCTCGTTTATTCTAGAAAAAGAAACACTACACTGGATGCCAACACAAAGTCCTGGTTTGTTTCAGCCGTCAAAACAGAGGTTAGTGAAAGTCAAGATTGTTTCCATCATGTTGTTTGGGGAGCTTTTATCTGCTATGTGATCTTATACTTAAAAACATTTTTAGGTTTGGTTTAATATATTTTTTTGTTATTTTAGTGTCTCTTGTGTAAAATGTGACTGTGTCCAACCTCAAAGTGAGGAGAGTTTTGGTAAGCTGAAAATCTAGTGGATTGTCATGTTTATGATTTGTATAAAAAATTAGGCAAATTAAGTAGATTTTCTTACTTGCTTAGGTATTGCAGATCTTCTTGATACCCCAAAGAAATCCCCAGTAAGTATATTCAATTTGAAGCTGATTTTCTTGTTTTAAGGTGAGTGCTTTTTTGAATTTAATGTAATCGATAAATAAAAACAATTTTTTTCTCTTTATTTTATCATAATGAAACAGGCCGACTATGCCAAGCATATTTCTGAAAGTCTTGGCGCACAGATGAATCCTGACGTTTCTTGGACCAGTTCTTTGAACACACCACCAGCGTTCCCATCTACCCTCATTTTATGTGAGTTAATGAAGCGTTTGGCAAGCTTTTCTTATTTTATGAATAATTGAACATTTTGTGGATCTTTTCAATGTTGCAGCTAAAACTGACGAGAGTCCCTGTCCAGTGAGTGTTGCTGCAGACAGAAATGTTGTGGTGAGTACTCTGCATGGTTCAGTTACACAGCATTACCACTGCAATGAAAATACACACTGAGTAGTAATTTTAAATCATAATATCTAAGATTTAGAAAGGGATGTATTCAACAAGCCTTCAGAAACGGGTTTGTATCTGGACAGAGAAATGACTGAGGGAAAAGTTACACTTGTGGATTATGAAACTTTACTTCTAGTTGCTAATCTCGGGGTCAAAAAAACTCGGACATTGATAAATCTGGCGCTTAAAAAGAAATGTTATTTATATACCAAATCTTATTTGTAGTTATTGTTTTAAAGGCCTTGTTCTCAGACTTTGTAACTTGGATAAACGAAAGAAGTTGATATAGACACATTTCTCACGGATTTTAAAATAACATCAATACAGAGCATAAGAAAGAAACTTTAGTTGATCATAAAAAATTTGTCAACTGTGTTCTAAGTCTTTCCTAATGTTTAGGCTACTACACTGACACTTACACAGCTTATGATATTTTTCTTTAATCTTTGATGTAAATTAGTTTGAAAAAACTATAAATCAAATAGAACCCACGAAAAATCTTCTAAAATCTGGTGCAAAGATTTTGCACTAATTTGAACAAATAATTCAAAACAGATTTTTCCCTGTTGCATCACAGGTTTTAGTATACATTCTAAGACCTGGTCAAGGTTTTGAAGGCCAAGATAAATTTGTGTTCTAAAATCGTTCTTTTCCCTTAATCTGACAAAATCGCAATAAAAACAGATTACCCTCGTGTTAATAATACTAAGTTGGTTTGATTTGATGTTTTACTTCTAAATATTTGTGTTTTCTTTCAAGCTTGTACGGAAGCTTTTCCCTTCACTTTCGAATCCCTCAGTTAAGACATTGAAAAAGAGTCCTGTGTCTTCTACTTCCCAAGGTAATTACTATTTTTTTTTCTCCACAATGTTCCCACAAGTAATCAGTTATTTTATTAATTTCTAGTAAAAAATAACTGCACTCTGGCCTGTTACTTTTTTTGTTTTGTACAGATGCGTAGATATTATAATTTTAAGCATAACACTCTTTGTTTTCCGGTAATCAACAGGTGCTGATTGTCCCGTGTCTGACTGCTGCCCTGAGTCTCCCGTGAACCAGAGTGAAAGTCATCGACAACATAAAGTTCCAGATCCTGTGGAAGGAGAAGTTTGTAACACAGATGGACCCAAAACTTTCTTTGCAAACAGTAGTTCAGCTCTGAGAAAAGTTAAACCTGACAGAGTTAAACGTAAGCAAATAATTCAGACAAATTCAGACGTTGGCAGCCATGAAGATGAATCAAAAATAGACAATGGTGCATCAAGTGAAGAGGCTGGTCTGGAATCTGGTGGCTTGCCTTCAACTCCACTGGTCAAAACTGGGGATACAGCAATTAGCCAATGGTCTCCTTTAAGTTTATCTGAAATTTCATCTTGCACAGTGGGCAGCGATATGACACTGCAAGGTGACAAGGGTTCTGACCAGCTAACCAAGCCATCAGTGAAAATATCAGACTCTGGATTTATTAGAAAAAAGAGAAAATTTGTTTATACCGTGGCAACCACAAAATCACAATTTCAAGTCCAAGACTCTGAGTTCCAGAAGGTGGATCCCTCACCAAAGATTTCAGGATCAGGTAAGACATTTATTGTCCAGTTTGTGTTCACAATTATGATGGTTTCTACATGAAGGCTGGTCATTTTGCTGCTTAGCTGTTTTGTACCTTTGCTGGTTAGATTTTTTTGTACCCACATTTTCAGGGATGAAAGAACAATCTGCCAAAGGGATGTTCTATACTGACTATACATCATATGTACTTATGTGTGCTTGGACAACTGAGAATTTAAAGGAAATGTACACTACCGTTCAAAAGTTTGGGGTCACATTGAAATGTCCTTATTTTTGAAGGAAAAGCACTGTACTTTTCAATGAAGATAACTTTAAACTAGTCTTAACTTTAAAGAAACACACGCTATACATTGCTAATGTGGTAAATGACTATTCTAGCTGCAAATGTCTGGTTTTTGGTGCAATATCTACATAGGTGTATAGAGGCCCATTTCCAGCAACTATCACTCCAGTGTTCTAATGGTACAATGTGTTTGCTCATTGGCTCAGAAGGCTAATTGATGATTAGAAAACCCTTGTGCAATCATGTTCACACATCTGAAAACAGTTTAGCTCGGTACAGAAGCTACAAAACTGACCTTCCTTTGAGCAGATTGAGTTTCTGGAGCATCACATTTGTGGGGTCAATTAAACGCTCAAAATGGCCAGAAAAAGAGAACTTTCATCTGAAACTCGACAGTCTATTCTTGTTCTTAGAAATGAAGGCTATTCCATGCGAGAAATTGCTAAGAAATTGAAGATTTCCTACAACGGTGTGTACTACTCCCTTCAGAGGACAGCACAAACAGGCTCTAACCAGAGTAGAAAAAGAAGTGGGAGGCCGCGTTGCACAACTGAGCAAGAAGATAAGTACATTAGAGTCTCTAGTTTGAGAAACAGACGCCTCACAGGTCCCCAACTGGCATCTTCATTAAATAGTACCCGCAAAACACCAGTGTCAACATCTACAGTGAAGAGGCGGCTGCGGGATTCTGGGCTTCAGGGCAGAGTGGCAAAGAAAAAGCCATATCTGAGACTGGCCAATAAAAGAAAAAGATTAAGATGGGCAAAAGAACACAGACATTGGACAGAGGAAGACTGGAAAAAAGTGCTGTGGACGGATGAATCCAAGTTTGAGGTGTTTGGATCACAAAGAAGAACGTTTGTGAGACGCAGAACAACTGAAAAGATGCTGGAAGAATGCCTGACGCCATCTGTTAAGCATGGTGGAGGTAATGTGATGGTCTGGGGTTGCTTTGGTGCTGGTAAGGTGGGAGATTTGTACAGGGTAAAAGGGATTCTGAATAAGGAAGGCTATCACTCCATTTTGCAACGCCATGCCATACCCAGTGGACAGCGCTTGATTGGAGCCAATTTCATCCTACAACAGGACAATGACCCAAAACACACCTCGAAATTGTGCAAGAACTATTTAGAGAAGAAGCAGGCAGCTGGTATTCTATCGGTAATGGAGTGGCCAGCGCAGTCACCAGATTTGAACCCCGTTGAGCTGTTGTGGGAGCAGCTTGACCGTATGGTACGCAAGAAGTGCCCATCCAACCAATCCAAATTGTGGGAGCTGCTTCTAGAAGCGTGGGGTGCAATTTCTCCAGATTACCTCAACAAATTAACAGCTAGAATGCCAAAGGTCTGCAATGCTGTAATTGCTCCAAATGTAGGATTCTTTAATGAAAGCAAAGTTTGATGTAAAAACAATCTTATTTCAAATAAAAATCATTATTTCTAACCTTGTCAATGTCTTGACTCTATTTTTTATTCATTTCACAACGTATGGTGGTGAATAAGTGTCACTTTTCATGGAAAACACAAAATTGTTTGGGTGACCCCAAACTTTTGAACGGTAGTGTATATTCGTCACATTTAATTGGAGATGCTATTATATATTCAGATACGGCCTTATTGTTTTAGATGAAGATTATAATAGATGGAATCGTACAGAATAAATATGTCTATATGAAGGCAAAATTAATTGCTGTAACTATTTGCCTATAGTTACAAAATGGATGTAGAAGACCACATGGTTGTGAATGGAGAAACAAATTGCCAAATATACACAGTTAACAAAATGATAAACAGCCTTTGTGATGTTACTAATTGTTGTTTTTTATGCTTTTATTTAGAACAAGAAGTGAGTGCTAAGTCAGTCGTAAACATCCCAGGTGCAGCAACATGTGGGACTGAAAATCAAAGAAAATATGTGGCAGAAACCATAACTTGCTCTCCAGGCACAAAACTCCAGGATATTGACATGTCTCAACTTTGCAGAGATTTTGCACAAGACTTCAGCCAAATGAATGACTTAAAAACTGCAGAGAATTCTCAAAGTAACTTCTCTCCAGCAGTGTGTCTCTCAGCCATGAAACAAGTAAAACAGAAAGCAATGGAGGCAAACCTTCCCAATGATTACAGTGGTATCAGTGAAAACAAGCACATCCCTACTAGTAATCAACCCTGCTCGATCAGTGAACGCACCGTGGTTGATAGTGGATTTCAGTCTGGTGTCGCAGACCTCATTCAAATGACTTGGTTGTCATTGGGTCATCCTCGCTTAGAGAACGTTGGCCAAAGCCGGCCGATGCCTGGCGTCAAAACCGATATGCATCAAGTTCTGTCAACAGATGGAAGCGGAAGACCAAAGGTTGATGCTGAAGCGCTTCCGCAGAGATCTGGCAAAGGGCAGACTCTGGACCATGGGAAGGACATTGAGTTGCAAATAGAGAGCACATCGACAGAGCAGTCATGGAATAGAAAAGAAACTGTCGGAGAAAGGAACTGCGGCCAGCCAGAAATAGCTCCTGTTTCTCTTGTCGTTGCTAATGCTTCAGGATTCAAAACCGCTTCAAATAAAGGCATACACATTTCCACAGCCAATCTGGAGAGAGCCAAGCGTCTTTTTGAAGAGACTGAAGTTAAAGAGACCTCTCGTGATCATGGCACCAAAACCTACCATGCCGTTAATTGTAAAAGTAGCTTGAGTCCTGCAGCAAAGAAAACCACATCATCTAAGTCAAACCATCCCCCTTGTGTAGAAAAGTCTTTGGGAAGTATAATTTCCCAGTTAACGGCCTCAGAAAAAGCAGATGTGACAGAACTTTGCACGCTCTTGGAAGAGGCAGAAAGCCAGTTTGATTTTACACAGGTCACACATGCAAAACTAATACAAAGTCATCAGCATGATCACAATCTTCTTAAAAAACAAGATGATCTTGACCCTGCTCTTCTTGCAGATATAGACTTCGATGACAGCTTTAGTTCCGATGGTGGAAAGCACCAGGCAATCGTGGTGAATGATAAAATAGTCCCAGTTTTAGAAGACAGAACATATGCTGAAGCAGCAAAAGCCACAGATCAATACACAGGAATGTCAAATTTGCTAAAAAGTGAAAATTCTTCAAATTCTTTGTCAGAGAACCTTTCTGAAGACAGGAAATGTCTAAAGTTGGGTGAACCTAATATTCTTCACAAACCTGAGAATTCTGTAGCTGGTGAGCCAGAGAACAGCACTTTGATGCCCAGTGAGGCATTTAGGACAGCAGGGGGAAACATTTTGAAAGTCTCTAAGAAGTGTCTGAGCAAAGCAAGAGCTTTGTTTCAGGAGAATAACTTGCCAGAACTGAACCCATCTAATAGGCAGAACAGGGAAAATGCTGCCAGAGCAGAACAGAAATGTAACTTGGATTCTGACAACCTGAAGCAAGATTCAGCTTTCACTCTCAAAGAAAACTCTGATGTAGGGAATAAAAGGGAAAATTGTTTTTCCAAATTAGAAAGGGTTGTCTGTTCAAATAAACACGTCTTGGCTGTTGGAAATAAGAATGATACCAAAAGTTTGAAAAACGACGAAATTCATACAGTAACATGTGAAAGTGGTTTTAGAAAGGCCAGTGGGAAAGAAATCTCCATTTCAGCTAAATACATCCAAGAGGCAGATGCGTTTTTTAAGGACTGTCTTGTGATGGAGCATAAAGAAGATAAGAATATTACAGCTCTGCCAGAAAGTAGTGGGAGTAGGAAAAGCTTTTCAAACCTTAAAAGCCCTCAGGTCAGCATTTCTAAGGATAGTCTTACTGGATGCACCAAATTTGAGAATGTAAATGGAGCACTTATCACACATCATACAAAAGGACTACATCTGGATGAGGTGGAAATGAAGAGCAACATCACATCAGCTTTGTCTGACCACGACGGAAAATCGTTTTCAAAGCCGTTTACCGCGCTTCACCCTTCAAAGAGCACGGATTTGTCTCCTTTTGAAGAGTTTCGAACAGGTGATGGGTTCTGTACAGCCGCTGGGAAGAACATTGTTGTGTCTGCTGCTGCGTTGAGGACGGCTAAATCTATTTTGAATCAGAGCCACGCACCTGAGGAGATAAACAAAGAACCTAATCAGAAAGAAAAGTCTTGGAAAACAAAACGCCTTGGCAGTAGGATATCCAAAATGGACAATGGTGGTTTTCAAACTGTCGGTGGGAAAAACTGTGCAATTTCACCAGCAGCTTTAAAGAAAGCATCTCTGTTAAGAGAAAATGAAGAACCAGAGGATGCAGTTACTGCTTCCTCTCACTGTTCACATCTCAACCTCCCAGTTACTAAAATTTGGAGTGGAGGTTTTTTGGCAGCCAGTGGTAAACCTGTTGTGTTGTCAACCAAGGCCTTGGAGAAGGGCAAGGCTTTACTTAGTGACATCAGCTTGAACATGGATAAGGTGGCAAACACTGCCCCAGTAAGGAGTGATGACAGACATGAAAAGGATATTGAGGAAGGATCGCGCCGTGGTTTCAAAACTGCAGGGGGAGCAAAGGGCCATGTGTCCCAGGAAAATCTTTTGGAAGAATTTGATGATTTGGTTTTAGCCGCAGCAATGCAAGAGGAAGATGCTCTCTTCACCGACTGTGATCTGGAAAGTAAAGTTGTGAGGTTGGAGAGTGTGGGAAGCAAGAAGGAAGATGAAAAGCCTCATGCAGATCAAAGGATTAGAATAGGCCTGTCTGAAGAGGCTGGAAAAGAATGCATCAGGGATAACGATAAACAAGAAAAACCCAAAGAAAACATTTCACCGCGGACAAGCTGTGGATTCAAGACTGCCAGTGGGAAAAAAGTTGATGTTTCATGTGAAGCTCTGAGGAGAGCAGAAACCTTTTTAGGTGACTGTGTAGGAGTCGTAGAAAAAGTAAATACAGCGCTACCAGAATCCAGGGCTGTTGCTCTTCCCGTCAGAAACGATGGATTTCGATCTGCCAGTGGTAAACCTGTAGCGCTTTCATTGGAGGCCCTTCAAAAGGCAAACAGTCTCTTTAGTGACATAAGCCTCAGTGAGGACCCAAACACTTCACAGATGAGGAAAAGTAGCAATAATCAAGACAGTAGTACCAATTCGGAGAAATTGTTTGTAGGTTTCAGAACTGCAAGAGGAGAAAAAGTTGATGTGTTGCAGAAAAATCTACAGAAGGCAAGGGTACTTTTTAAAGAACTTGATGGTCTGGTTTCAACCACAATAGTGCAGGAAGAAGAGGCTTTCTTTAAAGACTGTGATGCGAGCATTAATAATGAAATGTTTGAAAAGGACTTAAAAGGTAAAATACATATGCAGGGGAGCCGAAAGGAAGGTCTTGAAAAATGTTATGTGGATGACGAGATGAGGGTAAACATTTGTATGGAGGCTGGCAGCTCCGGGGATGCAGACAAACAAGTGGAACGAAAAGAAAACATTTCCCCACAAGCAAGCGGTGGATTTAAAACTGCCAGTGGGAAAAAAGTTGAAGTTTCATCTGAAGCCCTAAAGAGAGCAGAAACCTTGTTCGGTGAGTTTGAAGGACTTGAGGATAAAACAAATTCAACGTTTTCACAATCCAAGGCTACTGCTCTTCCACGTAGGGATGGTGGCTTTCATGCTGCAAGTGGTAAACCAATAGTACCCTCATCTAAGGCTGTTCAGAAGGAAAAGTCGTTCTTTGGTGATGTCACTTTCAGTGCTGAAAACCCAGATTTTTCACAGACAAGAAAAGCTGACGGGAAACAAGACAGTCGGAACAAAAAAGAGAAAATGTGTTGTGGTTTTACAACAGCAAGGGGACAGAAAGTGGATGTCTCGCAGAAAAATCTTCAAAAGGCAAAATTCCTCTTCAAAGAACTTGACGATTTGGCTTTAACTAAGTCAGTGCAAGATGCAGAATATTGTTTGAACCAGGAGGAAGGATGGACCATGGCCTGTAACGGTGAAAGATCATCAGAACAAACTAATAGGGTACCTGTTAAAGAACGAGGCAACAGTAAGTTAAACGTGTTTAAACTCAAACCAGATGAAAAGGAAACCAGCATCATTCGTGGAGAGCCTGAAAACTCTTCCATCCAAGCAAAACAGATAGAAGGTAGCTGTTTGCAAAGGCTGAGCGGTGGATTTCAGACAGCGAGTGGGAAAACGGTTGCCGTTTCATCTGAAGCTCTGTCAAGAGCAAATCTTCTGCTGAGTGAAAACAAGACAGAAGAGGATGAGAATTGTGTTCCATCAGCACTTTTTGTGACTCCCGTTATAAATCCGACTCTCACTAGTGACGGGTTTTCTGCGGCGAGCGGTAAACCTGTGGCAATTTCATCTGAGGCCTTACAGAAAGCAAAGACTTTCTTTAGCACTGGAGTTAAGTCCTTTCCTTCGGCAGCAGGCAACCAAATTGACGACAATGAGGAAGAAAAGTCCCGCTTGTTGGCCTCTGATTTAAATACGAAAGGCTGCATCAAGGGATCTGAAGGTGAACAACGAAATGAGTCTTCAGAGCCAAAATTATCGTCTTTAAACCTCACTGGCTGCACAGAAATCCAACACAAGCTTCTTGCCAAGGAAGCTTTGGACTGCACAAAAGCCTTGCTAGAAGATGAAGTTCTATCTGGTCAAACTCTATTGATGACTTCAGAAAATGTGCCAGATAAGCACCAGCCCAACAGCAAACCTGCTAAAGATGACAAAGGGAGGAAAAGGAAAAGTGCTGAAGATCTTCCTGGTAAGCATTGCACTTTAACTCTTTATTTATAAGTTCTGATTATTATAACAGTTTTTCTTACAGCTTGTAAAATGAAATAGATTATGCTTACATTCAAGAAAAGCTATGAGTTCTTATTGCTTTACTCCATGTTTTGTTCAATAAATAAATACTATGAATTGTCGTTTATTTATTTAGGACAGATTTTAGTAAGATCTTTCCTAAGCTGCGGCCCTGTTATGCTTTTTATTTTTATTTTTATATGTAGCTCAGCCAACTTCTAAAAGAAGATTACTGGAAGAATTTGACAGAACAACTGATAGTCCAAGAGGTTCAGGACTCCACCCTGTGAAAAGTTGCCCAAACGGTAAATCTCTTCTACATCTGTTACTTCTCCAAAACAAAATAGTTTCAGGATTTTAAATTACTTTTTTCCTGTTTCGTCAAGGATCAACAGACAGGGGAGTTTTCAGGTACAGCACCTCTCTTCATCCAAACATCACAAAGCCAAACAGGTACGTTGCTCTGAGTTGTTGAAAAGTGTGTTTTCAAATGGACGATGGATTTTTACCAGCGCTTTGTAATGTATTGTTTATAACAGGGATGCTAAAAGCTTTGCGGACACGAAATTTCAAAGGACAGTACAAATGCAGCGTTCTGACGCAGGAGATGGAATAACCACACCTTCCAATATGCCGGCGTTTGTTCCACCATTTATCAAAAACACTAAGAGAGATATTCTCCGTAACCCAGAAGCCAGGGACCGCAAAAAAGTACCTGCGTTTGTTCCACCGTTCAAAAAAGAAAGAGTTGTCCGACAAGAAAGCTCCCCTAAACGACAAGAGGGCAATAACCAAAAACACTCATTACCTTTGGGGTCCAACAGCAAAACAGATGCACCACTCACTGAAAAAAACCAAAGCTCTGAAGATGTTCTCACTTTAGTCGCTCCTTCCAACACTAAAATGACTAATAAAAGCGTTCCAGTTAAGTTGGGGTCAGTCACCTCTGCTGAGGTGTTTCATGTGGATGACATGCTTTCCAGAAGCCAAGGTAGAGTAATCCCTTTTTTTAACTGTAGGCTCCAGATTTCCTGTATAATGTTGGTAGAATGACAAAATCTTTATTAACAGACAGGACTCAGAACATTGAGCTGGCCCGGGATATACAGGACATGAGGATTAGGAAAAAGAAGCGCCAGACCATTCGACCGCTACCGGGGAGCTTATTTCTGACAAAGACCACAGGTGTGGTGAGAATCCCATTAAGAGCTGCGGTAAATGGAAATAACCCAGCAAGATACTCCGCACAAGAGGCAAGAGGCCGGAACTCGGATGTCTTCTGAGATTTCTCCTTACAGGCCATATCGTGTCCTATCTACAACAATTCACATAATGCTCTTCTGTTTCAGCTTTATGAGTGTGGAGTCCATAAGCATGTCCCAGAGATCACCGCTGGGAACGCTGAATCATTTCGCTTCAGTTTGCTGCAGTTTATCAAACTGGAAGCGTTAGCAGACAGAGGTGGTGTTCAGCTCGCTGATGGGGGCTGGTTGATCCCAAGCAACGACTGGACCGCAGGAAAAGAAGAATTCTTTAGGTAATAATGAAATTCCACTGGTTTATAGTAACTGTCACATTTGGTCGCTGCATGCTCAACATGCTGAACTATTTTCCACAGAGCGTTATGTGATACTCCTGGTGTGGATCCTAAACTGATCAGCGAGCAGTGGGTGTACAATCACTACAGATGGATTGTGTGGAAGCAGGCCTCCATGGAAAAATCCTTCCCAAAAACAATGGGAAGCCTCTGCCTCACCCCAGAGCAGGTTCTCCTGCAGCTGAAGTACAGGTACATATGGGTTACTGCAGTTATGTACATTTAAAACAACTAGGCTGGACGATATCGTTTTATATTAATCTCTTATCGTTTAGGCCACGATAGGGTTTTCCAGCAGTAAATTACGTCAAGGTGCACCTTATGGCATTCCTGTGCATGCTGCAATACATGAACTAACAGGGAGGAAGACGGTAACAAACACGTTTCAGACCAGGGATCTAAACAAGATTATCAGACAACCCAAAGTTGTCCCCTCCCGACACGCAGGTTGAGCAGGAAAAAAACATGTCTCAGACAGAACGATAACAGCTCTAATAGCCTTTTCGTTCGCTAACAACACATTAGTGGTGTGCTACAGCATCTGTATATGGAGTTTATCAGAGCGTACGCCACGTCTCAACGCGGCTTTTGCTCATTGACTCTGTATTCATTGTGTTTCTAAACAAATAAATGCGTAGTGTTGCAGCCCATTGGTTGGACCGGGAGCTTGTAAACTTTACAAACAACTGTTGTCTGATCTGCGTCGGTCTTCTTATATCCAAATGACATCAATAACCATAACTTGACTATTTTCCTAATCCTACTATTCGGGAACCAATGCCTGAACCTAACGTGTGGGTGGAGTCAGAACACATCTTGAGGGGGGACACATATCGACATATCACCCATCTTTTACATAGTGAAACAAATAAAAACTAGAGGGTGCATGAGAGAGAAAGAACCCCGCTACTGACAAAACGTGCTGTAAAGTTAAGAAAATGAGTGACAGCAGGTATTATGGCAAAATTTGGACGCTTTTCAAATAATGTTTGATTCAAAGAGTGTAGATCTGAGCTGCTCTCCTTAAAGATCACTGATATCCATAGCTCCCACACATGGAAGGAGATCAGTACATTATGAGTCTTAGCAGTGTTATTGTCATCTATCATTTAAAACGTCATTTCCACATTGTACATTTTTATAAACAGTTCATGAAATAAATTAACAGAAAAATTGCGATATCGTGAAGGATATCGTTATCGGGATATAAACTGAGCTATATCGGGATATAAAAATTGAGCCATATCGCCCAGCTCTATTAGGCTGTATTTCATCTTATTTACTTTAGCAAACGGATAAAAACCGGTTTGTTACACAAGTTTCTCAATTGGTATAAATTACTGATTATTTTCTACAATGTTATGGTCATATGTGTAGGAGTCAGGTAATTTTAGGTAGTTTTTTTTTTAATACTATTTTGAGTCGGTTGCTAAAGTTCAAAGTTATTTGATTATTTGCAGAATATTTTATTTATTAGGGATTTCACCTTTCTGAAAATAGTTATTGGATTAAATAGGTGATGCAGATTGCTTTAGATATCTTATTAGGTTTTGGTCTTGGAAACTAAATTTTTTTGTTCTTAAAAACAAACTTTATGCACCTTTTTATTCATTTAAGAATGTTAAATGAATAAAACTGACTTTTTACATTTTATTCAGAGGGCGTACTACAGTTTTCCCAGATCACATAATTTTACAACTCTGAGTGTCTTTGAGTTGCTTACTGAGAGCTTGCAGATAAATGCATCATCGAGCTACAAACAACAAGCAGCTAATTTACAGCTTTGTTAGGCCAGTAGACGCTGTATGATCAGGGGTTTTAAAAAGCACCTTCAGTTCTTAAACTGGGTCTGCTCTATATGGGTAATACATCATGAAAACTCTTGTTTTGGGGGGCCATTTTACCAACAAACTACTCTCCTATCTTTCTTAATATTAAATTAAGAAACAAACAATTAAGAAACATCTCTACTACAATTAAGAAAATTGTAGTAGAGATGATCTAAGTTGGTCCAGATTAAAAAAAAACAAAAAACTGTGAAATAGGTCTGCACTGGAAACCAGCATGAGATGTGTTTTTTAATGAGTTGTGGAATTCAGTCAAAAAAAATCAATAAATCTAAGTCTAGAGAAGCATGACATTTTTGAAATAGAAAACATCAAATTATCACCTTGAAAAATCTCCCAAAAAACATTTTGTTTTATGCACTAGATATGACGTAGAGGTGGACCACAGCTGCAGGCCAGCTCTGAGGAAGATCATTGAAAGGGACGACACACCGGCCAAAACTCTGGTTCTCTGTGTCTGTGAGATAGTCTCTAGAGGTCATGCCCTAAATGCACAGAGCCGCAGCGACCCCAAGACACCACAGAGCGCCGACACCAAGGTGGAAAACCCATTTGCAGTTGTCCTACTTACTGATGGTTGGTATGCCATCAAAGCACAGCTGGACGAACCTCTGACTGTGATGCTTCACAAAGATCGACTTGTTGTTGGTGGCAAATTGATGATAAACGGAGCTCAACTGGTGGGATCGCAAGATGCTTGCTCCCCTTTGGAGGCACCGGATTCTCTTATGTTGAAGGTACTTGAAGATGACAGGGATGTTTTTTATTTCTTTTTGTATAATTTTTGTTTCATTTTGTACAGACTGAAACATGCAGTTTGTTTGTTTAGATATGTGCTAATAGCACCAGGCGTGCACGGTGGGACACTAAACTGGGGTTTCAAAGAGATCCACGACCGTTTCTGCTTCCAATCTCCTGCTTGTATAGTAATGGAGGCCCAGTAGGATGTGTTGATATTATCATACTGAGAAGCTACCCCATGCAGGTGTGTATAGCCTTTATATATATTTTTATATTTCTTTTCACTCATATTTATCATGGATATTCCATAACTGTTTGTCCTGATGATTAAACCTGTTTTCTGTTTTCCAGTGGATGGAGAGGAAATCAGATGGAGGTGTTGTGTTCAGGTCCGTTCGGGCAGAAGAAAAGGAGGCGAGACGATTCAACAACCACAAACAAAAAGCAGTAGAGATGCTGTTTGCCAAGGTTCAAGCTGAATTTGAAAAAGAGGAGGAAGGTAGAAGCACTAAATTCCACTTTAAATAGCAAATATAAACCTAGAGAAGCTTTAACATGTCACCCCCCATTCAGGGAGGACAAAACCTCAGCGCAGAAGGCGAACAATTGGCCAGCAGGACATTGAGATCTTGCAGGATGGAGAAGAGTTGTATGAAGCAGTTGGAGATGACCCTGCTTACCTGGAGGTAATGTCAACTTCACTTTACGTGTTTCAGTTTGCTTCTCTGACTATTTCTAACAGCTTTTCTATATTTGTGCCTTAGGCTCATTTAAGCAAACAACAGTTGGAGACTCTTCAGGCCTATAGGCGTTCTCTGATGGAGAAGAATCAGGCTGAGCTGCAGGACAGATATCGCCGTGCTCTGGAAGCAGAGGACAATGAACTGAGCTGTCCAAAAAGAGACGTGACACCTGTATGGAGACTATGCATTGCTGACGCAAGGGTCCAGTCCAGTTATGGTCTGTCTGTTTAATTTTTTTGTGTTTTTTTTTTATATATCTTATCTATGTCACTTTAAATTTCTTATTATTGTGTGTAAATTACGTTTTGTTTTTTGTTTGCCTTTCTGTAGTTTATCAATTAAACCTTTGGCGGCCCTCGTCAGACCTTCAGTCTTTGCTGAAGGAAGGTCGTCGATTTAGAGTTTATAACCTTGTTGCCTCTGATGGAAAGAAGCGTAGCAGCGTTGACGCTGTTCAGCTGACCGGGACAAAGAAGACGCAGTTCCTGGAACTTCAGGTGGTGTATGACTCAAAAGACAATCTATAACTTAAAATGATGGAGGAAACATTTTCCAACACCTGACAAAACTTTGCGATCAGGCCTCCCAAGAATGGCTGTCGTCACGTTTCCAGCAAAGAGTCTCCACAGACTTTGTAGATCTTCAGAATGAGGGCTTCAAGCCCCTGTGTGGAGAAGTTGATCTAACAGGATATGTCATCAGCGTTACAGATGAAAAGGGTTAGTGTGTGTGTCCTTTTTTTCTACTTTTGTTCTCCTCTGTATTGTTAACTGAATGGCGATCTTCCCATTTGTACACAGGTTCCTCCCCTGCATTTTATTTGGTTGACGGGAAACTGAATTTTGTAAAAGTGCGCTGTTTCAGCAGCTTGTCTCAGGCCGGCCTTGAAGATTTGGTAAAACCACGTGTCCTGTTGGCGCTGAGCAACCTGCAGCTCAGAGGCCAGTCCATGTACCCCACTCCTGTTGTGTATGCTGGGGATCTGACTGCCTTCTCTACAAACCCCAAGGAGATTCATCTGCAGGCATCCCTGAACCGACTGAAAAACTTGGTGCAGGTACAGTGCTAGAAACGAAACTCGCTCCTTAGGTGCTTCACAACCATCCATTTCTGTAGATGTTCTTGCAATCAAATCATATAACCGGTCAAACGTTCTCATTTTTATTCTCATCACCTTGGAGTAACTGCCGTGTTGTTAACTTGTCACTGTTTTTTTGTGTTTTTAGTCTAAAGACAACTTCTTTCTGACTGCTGAGGAAAAACTGGCCCATTTACTCAAGTCTGATGGCGTGAATTCTGTCTGCTCTTCATCTTGGCAACCTCAAACGCCAGTCTCTGCAACAGACAGAAGACAAGACTCAAAGACAAGTGTGAGTATATTTTCATTAACATTTTGTGTATTGTTTTATACAGTGCCTTGCAAAATATCCATCCTTAATTGTTATATAATTTTTTTTTCATATTACAACCACAGGCTTAGTATTCTGAAGGATTTAAGGTCCTCAACAGAGAGAGAAAGCAGAGAAATGGGTTTTCCTTTATGTTCTATAAGGATCAGTTTTCTGGAGTTTGTGACAATAGCTGTTGGGTTGAGCGATTCTCCCACCTGAGCGAGATATCTCTCCCACTTCTTCAGAGTTAACAAGTCGTCTCTTTTTGCCTTGTCTCTACGTTTAGGTGACCAGCCATGTCTAAGTAGGTTGGCTCCAGCTGTGGCATACTCCCATTTTTGGAGGAGGGCTAGAATGGAGCCTGGAATATTCTATAACCTAACCCCTCTTTTGTCTTGATCAAATTAGCGAGTCCCAAGTGATGCAGTTGATTTCCCTAACATCACAGGTGTATTTATTCTGGGATTAAATTAAACAACAATGGGCTCCGCTACTACAGAGGTGTGACCGAGACTGGGCTTGTTTGATTGTTGTCCGCTTTGTCTTTCGTCCTGAATCATGCATATGATGTACTTCAATTTAAATTATAACTAATGTTGTGCCTTTTACCTGTGTTTGTCAAGTGTTTTGGGATTTATTTGATTTTAAACACTTGTATTAAAATGCCTACAAATCAGAAATTGCATATATGACGTCCATGCATGCTGGCTCTTGCTCCGCCGACTTTTCCTCCCCCAGCATAGCTGCCACTTTCCCCATGGTCAGATTTATAGAGGTTTTCTCCACGTTTAATGCTCTTTCCTTCGTCCTGAGGCTACGGCCCTTTGTCTTTGTCTTCTTCTTGAATTGTAGTCTAAGTGTTTTTATACTAAAACATAAAGTAACTTTTGCCGCCGGTCCAAAATTAGCGTTTTCTCTGCATCAAAATGTGTATTTAAAATTTGCAGACATCATATGTTCAATCCACGGCGCATTTCAAACTGGATCAGAAAATGACTTTTATCTCTCCATTGACTCACATCCATTTTTTTTGTCAGTAGTGGACCCATGGGCCAGAAGTAGAAGGGTGTGACTAAAGCTCTCTGTACGCCACAGGATGGCTGTCGTCAGCTATAAAGGCTGAGCCAGTAGCAATGGCTGATTATAATTGAAGTGCAGTTTAAACTTTTAAACAGAAGAGGGCACCACAGTAACGGTTTTTGGTCGAAAATTAATATTTTTAATTAAAATGTAATGCAATGCCAAAAATAATTACCATACATCTACACTGCACTATTTGACATTTGTCATTTTATGGGCCAACAGTTTATTATATTAAAAAAGTTGATTTAGGGATGAGTTGCCCTCTAAGGATGTCAGATTAAAAGGGGGGTCAATACTTATGTGAACTTGGCTTTTCACATTTTTTTTTCTAAGAGTTTAAAAACATTTTTTTTTATGTCACAATTCAGTGTTGTGTAAAAATACATAGAAATTTGTGTTTACAGCTTCAGAAAATGTAACTAGATCAGAGGGTTGGAATGCTTTTGTAAGGCTCTGTATATTTGTTCTAAGCACTTTATTGTTTATTGAGAGCTAAAAACATCTTTTCATGCAGGTGACATTTCAGAAACCATTAAAAAACCTCGGATCCTTAACACCCGTCAGCAGTAAGCTTCCTGCAGCAACATCTTCAACAGAAAAAGACCCGAAAAGCCTGAAAAGAAAAAGAGCTTTGGATTATCTTTCCCGCATCCCATCCCCACCACCCATCTCTCCCCTGGGCACAGTAGTTTCACCTTGTGTAAATAAAACATTCAACCCTCCTCGAAGGTCTGGGCCTCCTAGCACTTTAAAACCAGCACAGACTGCTGTACCAAAACTGACTGATTCTCTGATGGAGGATGAATGGGTGAACGATGAGGAACTGGCCATGATTGATACTCAGGCGTTGCACGTTGGAAATTTAGCTTAGTTTTACCTGCCTGTTAACAGCAGGGCAATTTTTTAAAACTGTAAAAGATATGTGAAAACAGAAAGCTGTTGAGAACATGTCCTGCTGTTGTGTTTGTCATGTCCTCAAACATATTAAAGTGTTTAAAAATGATTTTCACAGTAAAATAACATCTTCACTTTTGCACTTAACTCTATAATTGTCTTTTGGTTTAACTTTTAGTTAAAAAATACTTAGAATTTAAGGAAGACCTGCTATATGGACAGCTGCTCTGTTTTGGGTACATACATGGTTTAAGACTGAGATTATTCTAAAATTTCCCTCAAGTGTTTCATGACTTTTGGAAAAACACGATGTTTAATTTTTAATATCTGCTGGAGTAGTGTTGTCATTTTTAAAGATCTTCTATGTTCTTTTTTCAGTCAAAATGAAGACAAGTATATTTTATAACACAACTACTGATGATAGTTGTTTTACAACGTGTTGATTTTTTTTTTATTCTCCTGTGCAAATTCATTTGTTATTCAATGATGTGTGGAAAAAAATGTAGAACTTGCATTTTTTTAATCTAAATTTTAAAGTAGAATTTGGTTCATTCTTTTGTTTAGCCAGATACAGAGGATATACAAAGAACCACTTGAGCCACAGGATACTTCTTCCACAGTTTGAGAACTACGCCATTGTTTTGAAATGTATCCATAAAGTGCAACTTAAAACATTCAATGTTTACAAAATGGCAAAGACCAGTAATGTGAAAAAACTAGAATTTCTAGAGGTCTCGGTCTATGAATTGGGACCTATTTTCAGCCAGTCCTTCTGGGGGCGCTAAAGCAGATGGGTGAGAGGGAAGAACAACGTCATTTCCGTAAACATAACCCAGGAACACTGACATGTTGAAAGCTGGTGCCGACTGTTTTGGTAAAACGTTTGGAAACATTTCAGCGTCCTGAATGTGTAAGGTAAGTTCCCACGAAAGCAAAATGTACCAAAGTTTTTGCATAGCAACCATCATCTCTGTGTAAGTCCCCTTCTCGTGTTGACCTCGTGTTACTCTCCCTTAGCTAAAGAGCTACTGGTGACTTAGTTTCGAAATTAGCCAATGTCTTCTCATATGGATATTCGACTAAACATGTTTAGGTATAATCACACGTTAAATCAAGATTACATACCGCCATCTTGTTCTGGTGTAATATTTTTATGGTTCGCATCGAAATATAAGCTGTTCATATTTTATAGTCAGTCGTTCAGCGTAAATGTTTTAACGCAAACAGTGGTTTATTCTAGGTGTTTTTTTTTCTTTTCTTGTAGTTATGTTTTTGGCTCGCAGCAACCCAGAATACTTTTTTTCTTAAAAGAATGAAAAGTAGAAAATACCCAATCTAAAGCGATTTTAATGATCTGATTTTATATTGCGGCCAATGAAATCATGGTGAAAACTGCTTACATCAAGAATTGACCAGCATGCAGTCGGTGACTCCCTCCAAAACTTGTTTAAAGTCAAAAGGACAATTTCTACCGAACTTGGATGTTCAGTGTTGAATTCCGGTACCTTAATGGAAAGTTTAGTGACGGGAAAAGTATGATTGGGGGGGGACATATTAAAAAGAATTTATCAAGTATCATCAACAAGAAGATAAGAGGGACCCCACTCAACAATATAGATGGACTGAAGGCCACTGACTTGGGGCCTTCTTAACATGTCAGTGAAACAACAGGTTGATACCTCCATGCCAGGCTTTTATGAAAGTATGTTCCTGATTACAGAGACATACTTTGATCAGGGCAGCATTTCTGTAATCCTAATCTTTTTTTTTTATATTGTTCAGATGTCTATTATAATTCTGAAAAACTGAATTCTTTATTTTCATTAGAGGTTAACGGAATATAGGACTCCCTGTAGTTTGTCTATATAATATATGAATTTTCTCTTATTGATTTGAATTGTAATTGATTAACTCTGGGATCATATTCTAAAATGCTACGGTATTCAAATTGTTTTCTAGATGTCACAACTGGATTCCTCCCCCAAGAGCCACAAACTCCCAGACGATCCTCGCAAGGGAGACGACTGTGATAAAAACCATTCCGAATTGGAGACCAATGATCCGAACAGATGTTTAAGAGAAAAAGTGTTGAAGGAGGTAGGACTCACCAGCACAGCCTTCATTGGTCCTGCGTTTCCTCCGCAAAAAGTCTCAGCCAAGTCTGACATTGAAGACTCGTTGAGTTTATTTTACAAAGAGCTTGAGAAGATTGATACACCAGATGGGCTCAGTGTTGCTCCAGAGAAAGAAGATGTTTGGCCCAACCACAAGCTGCCTGAACTTCCTACCAGCAAGCCATTTCAGTATGCACCTGACGGGAGAATCGTCTCCACGGAAAGCTCTGCAGAAAAGAACAGTTACCAGAGCAACGGTGGACCGACTAAGTCCTCCTGGGCTCACGGGTATCAATATGAACCTTACCAGCTCAAAAGGCAGAGGCCAGTGGGCAACCAGTGGGATTATAAGATTCCACCAAACCAGCCACCGTATCCTCGATTTCACAGACCACCTTTCCCTCACCAATCACACCAGTCTAGATACTCGAATCCACAAAACATTCCAGCACATGTCTACGTCAACCAAGAAAATTCTGGAATGGAGAACCAGCATCACAAGGATTTTCATCTTCCACCGTTTTCAAGCCCTCCACCTCCAGGCTTGTTCCTTCGTCGTCCTCCTCCTCCTCCTCCTCCTCAGGGCTTCCAGGAAAACCCTCCGCAGCACTTTGGGTGGAAAGAACAAAGTTTCTATGAGACGGAGTCAAACAACGTACCTGTTAGGTGGTATGGAGACCAAAGAGAAGAAGGGCAACGGCGTGATGAAGATCATGGCAGGCCTCCAAGGTTTATGTCAGAAAATAAACCATGGGAACAACAGCATCACTACCGACCCTGCGATGAAAGGAGTGATTATCAGTCCAGTCTGGTGCTGATCTTGATGAGGGGATTACCAGGATCTGGGAAAACCACACTAGCCAGGTACACCTATGAGTAATCCTAAATACCAGTTTGCTTTTTGGCAATTTAATGCATTTCTTATGCATAAATATATGTTTTTTTTTTCCTTTTATTGACATAAACAACACTTGCAGAGAGCTACTGTCCTCTGGCCCCAGTGGAATAATTCTGAGCACAGACGATTACTTTGCTGAAAACGCAGGCTACTGCTATGATCCAGGCCTTCTAGGGGCGGCGCATGAATGGAACCAGAGCAGAGGTGAGGTCTCAGTAAATGCTTCTTCAGGCTCAGATAATTATGTCATTTAAAACAAATCTTGGATCGTTAGTCTTTTTCTGAATCACTTAAATGGCTCTATGGTGTTTGGGTTCAATGTCATATTAGCTAAAGATGCCCTGCATGATGGCCGGTCTCCTATTATTATTGACAACACAAACCTCCAAGCCTGGGAGATGAAGCCATATGTCCAAATGGTAAGGTGTATCTTATTTGTTTACTCATCTATTTCAAGTGTAAAATATCACTAAAAGGGGAAATGTAGACACATATATACTATTTTGCAGTATTAAATGAACGTTAGTACTAGCTATAAAAATTACTTTATACTGTATGAATGCTATTAAATGAGGTAGCTGGAGACACTCAAGTAAAAGTGCTGAGGAAAAGTATCTACCTTTTCTTCGGATGCTTTTTTGTTTCACTGAAATATTTGAAATAACTGTTCATTAAGGGAACAGAGCTATCCAAACCTTGCTGGCAGTAGCTGACACTGAGTGTTATACATCAATTCAGAGGAATTTGCCCCCCCTGCTTTTATTTTAGAAGGGTTTGAATTTGGCAGCAATGGGAGGATTTTTGAGCAAGATTGTAGAGGCTAAGGGCAAACAACAAACTTCTCTATCAGATTTAAAGGGATATTCCACCCCTAAGTAAAAACGTATCCTTTGCCATATTTTCCCCGGAGTTACATAAGTGAGAAAAAACAACAACTTGTAACCATCCCAGTAATTCTTCTGATCTGGCAGCAGTCTGTTAGCATTTGGTTTTAGCTTAGCATAATCTAATGTAAGTGAATGGGAACTACTAGCATGCTAGCATATCCTAAATGGGCTTAGATGACATGGGTAATTACGGGGCTGGTTACAAAATGCTTTTTTTTTTCATTTATCTAACCATGGGGAATATAGCAACAGACACATTTTTACTTAGGCGTGAAATTTTCCTTTAGGTCTAAACTTTAGACCACCTGCTACATTTATTTATTGCTACAGAACCTGCTTTTAGAGGTCCTATAATTTTATTAGCTGCTAACTGGCTAATAGAGCAAAAAAAAAACAGTAATGCTGCATTCAGACAAACCCCACACGTCAGCGTCAGTTGCGGCAACATTACATGTAAAGTCTATGGTATAGTACGTCAGAGGTCCATCAAAGTCTCTGCGGTGCGTTGTGTACGTTGGCTCCGTAAACTTCACTTGCGTTACGTACGGCAATGCAGAAGTTCAGCTAGTTTAACTTTTTACAGACCCAACGCAGTTAACGCAGTACGGCAACCAATCAGAGCGTCTCACTGTAGTTATTTCACTATACACGTATCTTGAATGAAGCGCGGTTCCAGTGAAAACATTTTCAACAAACGCAGATTTAAAAAATCTGAAATAACACTTACCGAAGACAGATGGACAGGCGCTCCTAAAGAGGAACAGATAACCTGTAGTTGGTGTCCTGGTAGGAGATTTAAGCTCCGATGCGACCGAGGAGGTCGTAAAATTAGGCAAGGGACAGACGGAAGTAGCACTGAAAGTGAACCTCATCCGTAAGCAGCTCCTGGAGCGAATGGTTAAACTCCCCCGAACTCAGAACGCATCTGAATGCTGCTGATGCACGCGATGTCAACGTTGTCTGGCTTTATCTAGCTAATAAAGCCAAGCCACTTTCTAGTTACGATCCACCATAGTTCAGAACTTGCGGCAACAGAGGAAGCCCCGCCCATGCGTTGTTTTTTCCTCAGAAGCAGGCTATGGAAGCCAAAAAGCACATACGTCAAACTTCATCCGTTGAATGCATTGCCTGACGCAGTGGAACTGTGCAGTGTGAATGCACCATTAAGTGGACAAAGGGATACATACTATACACAGACATTTTACAATCCTGTTCCTTATTTGCTCCCGGTTGGACATTTCATAGTTCATGACTATTTTGATTTGGGATTACATTTCAAAGTTTCATGTTTAAAAAAAAAATTTGGACGTTGTCTTCTACCTAAACTACAATTTTATGTGCAAACCTGGGGGATGAAAACGGTGGTGTGAGTCTGCTTCAAGCTGGAGGGCAAAGTACATAAATCTCCAAACAAATGAAGCGCAGTGTAATAAAACCTTATGATCATAGAATCTAAAGATGTGAAAGTAAGGTTCAGCACTCAGAACAATGAAAAATATTTAGGAGTAGGATCTGAAAGCAGATTTTATATTTTGCTAAATAGGATTTTATAAAGATTATAACCAAAATCATATTATTGCGTTGAAATACTGATTTTGAGACGCCTTATTTTTAGAGCATTTCTTATTGTAACTAAAATTATTTTATCAGTTAAAGAAAACTATACCTCGATAAATACTGTTTCGCTTTTTGTCTGTCTTAATTTCAATGACAACAATTCATTCAGAAACACAGGATTGTCGTTGCTAACCTTTCCAAGATGAGTGGTCATACTTGATATTTTATAACCAATAAACAGTTCAAATTCCTTTTACAGGCGTTGGAGAGAGGATACAAAGTGAACTTTTGTGAACCTGACACCAGTTGGAAATTTGATCCTTATGAACTAGAGAAGTAATTTTATATATATTTCTTTGATGTAGACTTTTTGATCTAAAATAAACACCTTGTAATCTTTACCAATCTGTTTTACCTTTAGGAGAAACAAACATGGTGTTCCTCAGGAGAAAATCGCTCAGATGATGGATCGCTTTTTATTTCCCATTTCCATAGACATTGTCATGACTTCACAAGAACCAGCTCATGTCAACCAGAGGCGTCGACCGGAGCAGCCGCAGATGAGGAAAAACATGCATTTTTGTTAGTTTTTTACAGAGAGTAAACCATGACTGGAATATTAACTCTTTTATATGATTTACTTTAGGTAAAGTACAGTTTTAATTTATTACTTTGTATATTGTAAATTTATATGAAAATGAAATCAATATATATTTTTAAATCAATTTTTTATATTTTATTACCACAAAGGCAAAGTCAGCTTTTTCATTTTGTATTTTATGCCTGGTATTTCAGAGTTGATGTGTGTTTTTCAAAATATGTAACTGTGTTGGAAATAGAATGGTTATTTGTTTTATGTTAATTCCCTTCTTACTAAGGTTCCTGCATTGTTTTATTTGGTTTTAATAAATTCTCATAGGGACCCAGTCTTATGTTTCAGCATATATGTGACTTCAGTTCAACCGACACAAGGCAAGGAATTGTTGACTTTGTTGTACATATTTAAGGGATTATCCCGATTTAATTGGTCACTTTAGCTCTGCTGTTATCAAGTTAAATTAGAAGATAAATAGCATCTCCTCTTTGACTTTTGTGTACACTACACATAGACTGTAAAGTATTGTGCAATTGCTGGTTATTTTTGGTTGTAAACTTTCTTGATTATTCCCTATTATATACAAAACTTCAAAAAGAAATCTTAGTCGCAGCAGATGGCTGCTCACATTGAACCTGGTTCTGCCTTAGTTTTTGTCTTGATAAAAAGGATTGGTTCATCTCCACTGTTGGTAAATGCGGTACGAAGGTAAATATGCGCCAAAATGCGTGTAGTTGTAGCTCGTGATTTGAACACCTGTAGAATACCACTTGAGAACTTGAGCAACAAAGATCTGAAGTTCCATGTGAAACATATGATGGTCTGTTCTGTTCTCATTTCTTTTGTTCAAGTTTTCAAATGGTATTCTACATGTGTTTACATCATGAGCTACAACAACATGCATTTTTGCACATAGTTGCAAGAAAAGGTATGAACCGTTTGGAATAACTTTTCTGCACAAATTGGTCATAAATGTGATTTGATCGTCATCTAAGTCACAATATTAGACAATCACAGTCTGCTTAAACTAATACTACACAAATAATTATGTTTTCATGTTTTTATTGAGCATACCATGTAAATCTGCACAGTGCAGGTGGAAAAAGTATGTGAACCCTTGGGTTCGATAACTGCTTGAACTTCCTTTGGCAGCAATAACTTCAACCAAACATTTCCTGTAGTTGCAGATCAGACCTGCACAATGGTCAAGAGTAATCCTTGACCATTCCTCTTTACAGAACTGTTTCAGTTCAGCAATATTCTTGGGATGCCTGGTGTGGACCACTTTGAGGTCATGCCACCACATCTCAATTGGATTGAGGTAAGGACTCTGATTGGGCCACCTCAGAAGGCATATTTTCTTCTGTTTAAGCCATGCTGTTGTTGATTTACTTCTATGCTTTGGGTCGTCCTGTTGCATACCCCATCTTGTGTTGAGCTTCAGCTGGTGGACAGATGGTCTTAAGTTCTCTTGCAAAATGTCTTGATAAACGTAGGAGTTCATTATTCCTTCGATGATAGCTAACTTTAAAAGTGCAGGAATGTTTTGGGGTTTTTTTTTGGACAGCAGTGGCTTGCTCCATGGTGTCCTGCCATGAATTCCATACTTGTTTAGTGTTTTACGTATTGTAGGTTCGCAAACGGGGATCTTAACATATGCCTTACATATATGTAAGTCTTTAGCTGACACTCTAGGATTCTTCTTCACCTCACTGAGCATTCTGCGCCGTGCTCTTGCAGTTATCTTTACAGGATGGCCACTCCTTAGATAGTCACAACAGTGCCAAACTTTCTCCATTTATAGACTATTTGACTTACCGTGGACTGATGAACATCAAGGCTTTTGGAGATAGTTTTATAACCCTTTCCAGCTTTATGTAAGTCAACAGTTCTTAGTCATAGGTCTTCTGTGAGCTCTTATGTGTGAGGCTTCGTTCACATCAGGCAATGCTTCTTGAGGAAAAAAGAACTGCTTAGTGTTTTTTATAGGGGAGGGCAGCTTTCTCCAACATTTCCAATCTCATCTAATTGATTGGACTGCAGCGTGATTCCTGACTTCAATTAGATCTTGAAGATGTCATAACTCTTGGGGGTTCACATAAATTTTTCACCTGTACTGTGAATGTTTATGCTAAATGGTAAATGGAGTGAACTTATGAACTTACACATAGTGTGTTGAATACACAACATGAAAACATAATTATTTGTGTAGGAATTGGTTTAAGGGGACTGTGATTGTCTATTGTTGTTACTTAGATGAAGATCAGTTCACATTTTATGACCAATTTGTGAAAAAATCCACGTTATTCCAAAGGGTTCTCGTACTTTTTCTGGCAACTGTATTTACCTTCATGGATGGTGCAAATTTCATACCTTTGTGCAAATGGTTAGGCGTTCATAAGAAAAGGATACAGAACACCACTTTAACATACAGTCCACAAATTCTGATAAGATTTGGAGTAGTACACACCAGCAATCTGGTTTCAGCTGATTCTTGATCCACTGAAACGCTAAAGCCGGGGAGACACAACACAAGAACTGGAACTGTTGAGGGTTCATAGACTGCAGGATTTATCAAGGCAACTCAGAGTCTGATTCAGGTGGGCATATCCAAATTTTCACACTGTTTTGAAGGTACAAAGATGCCATGAGGTTGCGGTAAAACAAGACATTCTCATACAATTCCTAGTATTCCGGCACACTATTTTGTTCAACTAGCACATTGGACCGATCCAGATAAAAATACTTTATAAAAAGTGAATATGATATAGTGTTGACTGTATTGTCTGCTTGTATTTATGTTGAGTGTGATTTTTTTTTGACCCACCAAGGAGTCTATGTGTTTGCCAGAGTTTGTGTACCTCCTTGAATACTTCTTCACTCTTCCTCGAGACTCTGGGACAGTGATTTTCAAATTCTTTTTTTCAGCTATTTTCTACTGAAAATACAAATTTAAACCTCTGAGCAACAGATTAGTTATTTTCCTCTTTAGACCCGTTAAGGGATTTCTGATGTATTTGGTTCAAGAGTGGATTAGCACCAGAAATGTGACAGTTGCAGTCCATGTCCTTTAGCTGCACTATACACCTTGTGAATCTCCCCCAACCTCTTGAATGGTTATTTTTTTGCAATCCTTTCAAGGCTGTAGGTATCTCTCTTTTTGTGCACATTTTCCTTTCACTCAACTTTCCTTTATTATGCTTGGATAAAACACTGCAAACAGCAAGCTTCTTTAGCAAATACATTTTCTGGTTTAGCCTCCTTGTGGAGTCAGGTCCTATCTGCAGAACAAATGTCAAGTTAGTTGTCCTCGCTATGATTTTATTATTATTATTTGGCTTTGTGTAATATCCTTTGTCACCCTGTGATAGATTGGCAAACTGTCCAAGGCGTACCCTACTTCTCACCTAATGTCTGCAGGAGACGAGTCCCTCCTTAACCCTGCAGAGACTAGCAATATCGACAGTGGTTGGATTAATTTTGGATTCATCTTTAATTAAATTTAGAAAAGTCTATGTGTCCCAGAGGGAAATTACATGTTCCTGTTACTCATATCATCCAAGTACTTTCAAAGAGTCGTCGTGAATTGTGATGTGGGCAGTGAGTCTTGAAATGAATTTGAAAAATTCTCTGACTGAAGAATGTAGACAGTCCTCTGACTCTCATGACATAACAGCTCAATTTCTGGCACAATATGTTATAATAACATGTCCTGGATGACACCGACAGTCGTTAGCAACCACTGCTAATCCATCTCATTTGTTTTCCCTGCTCCATTTTAAATCTCTGTCTGACCGTATGGTTAGAAAGCCAGGTAGAGATGGTTAGGGATATGATCCTTATTCATAGTGCTCGGTGGAATAGATGATTTGATCCCACTTTGCTCTCTCTGGCAGTTGGGGTCGTAGTTTAGGCATAATTTAAAAAGTTGTTGAAACATGGGAGGCCTCAACAAAAACAATTTTGAAAAAAATTCCACAGAAAGAACAAATCAGAACAAATGTAACGGAGCTACTTCCAACATGCTGCTACCATGAGCGGGGAAATTCTTGAAAGCAATGCAAACCACAGCTGTTGAATAGAAACTCTAATTATAAACCTTTTAACCAATAACATTTGATAGATTTTAAAATGATACACCAACAGTTTAAGGGGTTAACAGATTTAATTATAGAAACAGAATTTCTTGTCTGTTTACCAATGCAGTATAATCCCTATATAATTCAGTTCAGTTTATTTATATAGCGCGAATTCACAACAGATTTAATCTCAACACACTTTACAAGAAAAGTCATTTCAATACAATCATACAAACATTCCAGTCTGTTAAAAAGCTTTCTATTTAAGGAATCCCTGCAGATTGTGTCAAGTCATTGATTTGAGGGTGTGCCCCGTATGCTGCTATAGACTGTTTGAGGAAAGACAGGCCACTTTTCTTTACTCTGCAGTCTTAAGTATAACTGAAACAAGTTAAAATGGTAAGACACTGTGAGACAGTTTCAGTGCAGAGCTTCTTTTTCTGACAGTATGGGGTTATCTTGTCTCTGAGGAAATAAGTCGTGGTCTCCCTGATCCCTCTGGTGCTCATTAATGCAGCACACTGGTGTTGTAAGGTTCATCTAATGACTTCTGTGTGAAGTGCCCAGAATGATTGTTCTCTCAGTCTAAGACTGCTTTTACTTCATGTTCAGTGTTCTGGTTGAATGTTTTTGTCTTTGAATTTGTTATTTTCAGTAAACCCCTGTTTTAGTTTTATATGTGTATATATATATATATATATATATATATATATATATATATATATACATACAAAACATAAAAATTAAAGGGTTTAGGGATGAGTCTGCATTTTTCGGCAATATGTTTCTGTAATATGAACGTTATTAAATTAATTTAGAAATATCTTTCTTTACCTACAGTATGGAAATCAGGATTTGCCAGCAGCAAGTCTCTCATGTTAATTTCACAGCGTGCAGTTTGAAGTAGTACACTGACAGTTGAGTTAGCTGGGGGGGGGGGGGGTGGATGTTTCATTTCAGCAAATGCTAAAAAAATAAGGTTCAGATTGAAGGAGAAAAAAATGTTCTCTTTTAATAAATTAAGTTGGCATTTGAAAACTGATTTTGTATTTACACACTTTCTGTATTACAGAAAAAAACAAACGGAAAACCAAGTCATTACAGTGCAAATAAAGAAGTACATTTAAAAAAGTGTTTGTGTCAATTCGATTAATCTGTGTCTTAGTGGTATACTGTGAGAATCTCAATGTGGCCCATGCTTCGTTTCATCTGGCTTGATCATAATTTGTGTTTTTTTTCTTTTGAGGAAGTAACTAATTCTTGGAAAAAGTTATCACGTGTTTACGCTAGTCAATGCTCCTGTTACACAGAAACCAAAGTTGACCTTTACACATGGCCTGTCAGATGTGGGGCCTTCAGATAACATTTCTGATTGGCCTGATTTGGACAAAAAGAAGAGCATCTTATAAGTTCTGTCCACAATCATTTTTTGTTTAGTTTTTTTTTAAGCAAAATTTCCATTAGTGACTTTTTACTAGCCTAATTGGACTAAATTCTTGTTATAGTTAATTATTATATATTTTGGAAGTCATTTCTGTTCTCTTGAATACAGCGTTTACACCTGCATTAATCCAAAGATTTCCACAATGACTCAGTGTTCTGTTTTTTGCCGCACCTAATCTCCCTCACATGCCAGGATTGGTCACAGGGGATTGACTCATGTAGAAAGGGACGACCAAGACGTGCCAACTATTTTTTGCAACGGTGACACAATATGCAGCTCAACAGGAAAACAGAAACAGGAAAGATCGTCTGTGGAGGGGCTTGCGGGTTTTTGCCTCTTCCTGGCAAGAGAGCTGTACAAAAAAAAAAAAAAAAAAAGAGGAGAAAATCAAACAATGTAAAGGAGGTGTGTATTTGTGGATCCGTGTGTGTTTGTGTGCACACATTTGTATGCCAGGTGAGGTCAGGTTTTTTTGTGAGGAGGCCAGCCCAGCAAAGAGCCAGCGTGCTTAGAATGATGATTATTATGTAAGCCAGCTGTGATTTGTGTTTGTGCTCGCTGAATGGCAGTGATGAACCACTTACTGCTACTAATGATCATTAGGACGAGGAAAGCCAGACAAAACAATCTGAGCTGGCTCACCAGAGGACAGCAAAAACTGAATTTACGGAAGGAAATGTGCTCTTCTTTGACCCTGAAAACCACATGGGGTCTTCCAGAATGGAAAGTGGAAAATCAGGATGAACAGGAACCTGAATTCTAAGACACTGGTCATTTAGAAATTCAGATTCAAGTCGTTTAGTTATCTCATTTGTGTGTGGTTTTATTCCTGCTGCCATCATTTTGCAACTTGGCTGGTTTAAAAAGGAGAATGAAGCATGAAATTAAAGCTCTCGTGAGCTGTCAGATGCCGACCCCTTCACGTTGGGTTTTTTGGGTTTGTCACGTGAGGCTAACAGCCAATAAACACCGAGTGCCGCGACCGCACAGCTTGTCATCTATGTACACACTAACGGTTGATCACTGATCAGCCTAGTCGAGTTTACCTCAAATCGAGCGGAAATAATATTTTTTTTTGCCTTCAAAGTAAAAGGTTGATTCTCTGAATTCGGTGCAGTTTGTGTCCCACAGGTGTACCATCAAGATTTTCATTTAAAGTAAATAACATTTTTTTAAAGAAATATAAGGATCCATGTTCCTTTGTATCATGATACACACACTTACTTAAAAAAATATGTTTTTAAAACTTTCATAGGTTTCTAATGAGTAGGAGTCAGCCAAGTAAGCATGCCCCATGTCGCTGTCAGTAAATGAAATATAAATGTAATTACACAGCAACCAGAATGATATATTTTGGTAATATAAGTATTTTCCTGTCTTCTTTAGCCTAAATATTAAAAAGAATAGAATTCAGTATGAAAAAGCACAATTAAGTCTTGTCCCTGAGTCTTGTTCAACCCTATAACAACATAATCCCCCTTTTCAAAAATAATTGTTCCGTTAAACTTTCTCATCACCCAGAAAGTAACATCCTTCAAGTCTTTTCCTGTTCATACAGTAAAGAGAGGTAAGTAAGCTTTTAGCATACTTTCTGACTTACAGTAGGCCTACAGACCAAAAGTGTGGACACACCTTCTCATTCAGTGCATTTTCTTTATTTTCATGACTATATATATTGTAGATTCTATATTAAGGCATCAAAACTATGAATGAACACATATAACGCAGTAATCAGAGCAAAGGTTGGCTACTTTGAGGAATCTAAAATATAACACCTGTATTCAGTTATTTCACCCTTTTTGTTTAAGTACATGCAGTAATTCCACATATTATGTGTTCATTCATAATTTCGATTCCCTTAATTGAGAATCTACAATGTAGTCATGAAAAGAAAGGAAACTCATTGAATGATATGTGTCCAAACGTTTGGTCTGTACTATATATTTTATTCTTTTATAATCAAACAGACATTGTCAAGCTCAACCTTTCAACCCTGTTACATGCAAAAATGATATGTATGATTGCTTTTTAAAAAACCTAATGATTGTCTTGAATTTAAAAAAATAAATTTCTTGTTTTTCTCATATGCTGCTCAGACATAGAATCACTACAACTATACCCCCCATCTCCTATGCAAGCACAAACTTAAAAGCAACAGTAACAAAAGCAACAGGCTGAGTACAGATGAGCCAGGAAACGCCATCATGGGAGCCATCTGAATCGGCAGCAGCGAATCAGCAGCAGCAGCCAAGGCACTGACCCGGGGCGTCCAGAGGATGGAGGGATGGTACTCCCACCTCCACCCAAGCACTACCCGGAGAGCACCCAGGCAGCTACAGTCAACCACCGCTCCCGAGGCAGAGGGCTCCCAAAGAGGAAACACTGGAAGAAAGATTAAAATAAGTAAAAAATATTAAAATAAGCTGCAGATAATGAGATTAAGTAGCAAAATACTGTTAAAAATGTTAAGACTGATAGCTAATGTCGACTTATGGCTACTTTAGCTAAAATCTTCAACCGCACAAAAAACAGCTTTAAAACAACCAAAATAGCAAACCATTTTCTTATTAATGTTTGCAATTTTTGTGGCTTAAGTAAATAAACATAGTTTCTCAGAGGTACAAATAGCCTACTCCATCAGATGAAATGTTCAGAAACAATTTCATGTTGGTGCCTTTGCGAATACGGTATTCGGAAAGGCACAAATGACGTGTTTTTTACGAATACTTATTTCGAACAAATACTTGAAGAAATATTTGTATTTGGGAGTAGGAAAAACTTTGTATCAAAAAGCTGTGTTTCGTCATGAGACCGCAGTGCATGGAACCTGGGTGAGTGAGAGAGTGACATTCAGGAATCTGGGATGGGAGGGTGACTGACACAGCTGCTCCACACAGAGAAGGGATGAAGAAGCAAAAAAAAACAAAACTTAATTAGATGACTATTTTTGTTGAACAGTTTTTTGTAATTTAACTGGTTTCTACAGGTAGTTTATAACTTTTATAAAGCTGAGTTTTATCGGGAGATTATTCTTACGCTGTACTAGTATCGACGTCTGCTTTTGGGTGCTCTCATGATCGCTTTATGTAGCTCTGTTTGCTCTGTAATTTAGACAATATATTGACAGAGTAACATTAAAGTTCCGTTAAAAAGGTTAAAACAAGAATCCTGTCATTTCAAACTCCACACATGGATTTAGCAAACCAAAAGAGAAGAGTTTGTCTGCTGCTGAGCCATTTCTTGTTCATCCACCTGCCAAAAAAACTTGCTCAGGTTCTATGCGGAGGACATTTTACAGTAAGGGCTACAGATAAAACCTAAGTGATATGTATGTGGAAAAGTCAAATCAGCAGAAGAAGAGATATCAAAGAACTGTAAACACCTGCTTTGCATAATCACATGCACTTAAAGCATCCTCTTCACGTACTGTCTCTCCCCTGAAGCAACAATCCTCCCACCAACACCAATATCATCACAGCCATGTTCTGCCCCCCTCAGATATTTTGATTGAAATAAGGAAATAAAAATTTCGGGAGAAAATTATTTTATATTTTATTATTTTATTTTATATCTATACTGTCTCTCCTATAAATGGGTGTGGGGGCCTGGTGCATTTCTCCAGCAATCATCAGGCAAGAGGCAGGGAACACCCTGGACAGCTTCCCAGTTCCCAGTCCATCACAGAGACACCCAACAATACATGTACACACTCTTACCAAAGACCAATTAACCTAACAGGGAGATTTTTGGGCTGTGGGAGGAACGCAAGGCAATTTTATTTGTATAGCACACATTCAAAAACAAAGTAATTCAAGGTGCTTTGCATGATTTGGAAGACAGGAAGACAGAGCACCTGGAGAGAACCCACATGCATAGGGAGAATATGCAAACTCCATACAAAAAGACCCTATAGGCAGGGATTTGAACCACCTTCTTGCTGAAAAGCAACAGTGCTACCAACTGTGCTACTGCACAGCACTTCTTTTCTACTTTTTTATTTAAAATACATCAGAAACATGATAATTTTATGCTTGATAAACCACTCTTTCTAACTACAGAACTACATTATTGCAGAATGAGCTGGAAAAGGGGACGTCTACATTTCCCTGATGTTTCAGTTTTAAATTTCATCCAGATTAAATAAAATGATAGACGAATCCAATAGTATTTATTTCAATGTTTAAAAGTAAAAAAAAAAAAGTCAAGAAAAAAATTGTAAAAAGAAATCAAAGCTTTGTGTCTGGCTCTGTAAGTGCTCGCTTTTCGAGTTTTATTTTGAAAGGCGTCATAGGAAGTCCGAGTTTACCACTCGCCCGCCTTGATTCGTGAGGAGCCCAACCAGAGCCCAACATGCTATGGATGTGTTGCCGTGCTGCGGTTGCGCTCCAGGCGGTCACACACGCAGAGACGGGAGGTGTTTCATAGATTTTTGGGTCACTCCAGCCGTCCTCCCCATGCCGTTCATAATGCTCCCCCTGCCTCTGTGACCAGCACCTGCCACCCATCCTCATGACGGGTCGACCATTTAGATCCATCGCCTGGTGCACTAAGGGAAGTTTAGGCGACCTGAGGAGAGGGGCGGATATTTACACAACAGTAAGTGAATTTGGGATTGTTGTTTTAAAAAACCCCGTATTTGAACAATTAATGCAATGCATGACTTCATTTTTATTTTAAGCCATTATGTGTTTTTATTTAAATTTCTTTGTGGAGTGTGAAGCATTTGACATTGGTGTTGCTTTCTATTTAAGCTGGGAAATCCAGTTAAGTAAACTTTAATGCATTAAACTGATAAACGTCAAACTGTTAGTTTTTGCAGATTTGCATACATTTATTTGAATAGTAAATTTAAATTAGAAGACCATTTGTTACTCTTTTTTTCAATTCCCAGAGACTGGGCTGTCCTGTCTGCAGCCTTTGAATAAACGAATTATTTATATACTTTTTTTTTTTTTTTTTTAAACAGTGCCAGCTGTAAGGCGGTTTCATCCCATGGGTCCTTTCATCATATTTTGGTGGAGCAATAACTGTTGTCCAACCAGATGGATAAATCAGTTGCTGTTCCTCGCTCTGCTCAGATATATGCTGGTGCTGCACATCAGAGCGCTGCTTATACCCGGGCGTTTTGTGTGTGTGTATATATATATATATATGTATATATATATATATATATATATATATATATATATATTATGATGGTGCTTGTGATCTCCTTTTTTGGTTTTAAAATGTCATATGAATAATCACCAACCAATTTGCCCTGTTTTTCTATCAACTCTGTCTGTCAGGCATTGCATCTGTCCCCTGATTTAATTTTAGCTCCAATTGTCAGTCAGAGCCGGTGCTGTAGATCCCCCCCCACCCCTCCCTCCCGCTGCTGGTTACATAATGTCAGCTGAGGACTGCCACAGTCTACTGTGCACAAGGAAGAACTACAATTTTAACACAGATAATGTAGTAAATGAGGCTGCATTAAATCTTTATGTGGTGGATGTTTTACTTCCACTCTGCTGAGTTGATGTAAGTATCCAGAAATAGGTCTGAGAGAGAGATGCTGGCTAACCTGCATTCATACGCAGGAGTACAAAGACAAACCTTCTGATGCGCTCTGATGAGATGGATCAGACAGTTTATATAGACAAAAATATAGACACTGGATACGTCTCAGCTCAGTCTTTCCCATGCATATCACGTTCCCATAATTTTTATTGTGTGCACTGAATTCTATCAAATAGATCAGGCAATCTTTTTAAAGACATACAGAGGAAACTGTAGGCAGTAGATGGTTCATTAGATTCCACTGCTGTTTTCATTTAAGTTAATGAGAATTTCTTCACTGATTGACCTAAAAGAGCTAGATAGGTTCTTGAAATTGTTTTGCTCGGAGCCTAAAAGTCAATATAAACGTGAAGCATTTGTCTTGCAGCTGAGAAAACAGTAAATTTTGTTTTTATTTTTCTGGTTATTTTCCAATATTCAGCACTGCTTGCTTGTGTCACATATGGAAGGTGTACTCAGACAGGGAGGCCTTTCATCCAATACTTTCAGTTCAGAAGAATAATGCAGCTGCCACTATATTGCCTGGAGAAGAAAATCAGAGAACAAAAACTTTCCAAGTATTGCGTTGTGGCCATATGTCTCTGAGACTGTGAAGAAGATTATATATAAAAAAAACATTTTAAGTTTGTCAATTTGGGAACAATTTAAATTGGACCCAAACAAATGGGATGAAAGGATTTTTTTATCAAAGCTAGCCTTCCTGCAGCTACAGTGTGTGCGGTTAATTATTAATTATGATTCTTGTCCATATGTGCAAAAAAAAAAAACAATTATAAAAAGAATATGGTTTGTTAGAAGGTGTTAATAATTGAAGAAACACTAAGAAATTAGCTGCTGAGCAAAATGAGATGATTTTCATCTTGTCCAGTCCCAATAAGTGGTGAATGGCTGGTAGGAAACTTCGAAAGCCAAAATTTTTTGCAGTCAAATACACCATGCATAAGATCTACTGTTGGTATCTAACGTTAATGCTCATTGGTGAGGACGCTATTACTGGCTGAAGAACACAGGAGCTTTAAAAAGAAATCTGAGGAAGTCCAGAGATGTGAGATGGAAACTGTTTTGTCTACAACATGTTGAGATGTGTCCACCTTTCATGTAAGCAGCAAGAAATTAGAGAGAGAGTGAGACTTGAAGCAGGTAACAGAAAGGCTGAAATAATTACAGCTTTCTTCTGTCCTTTTGAGCTTTCATCTGCCGTTTGTTTTGAAATATGGTGGGTTTGGAAAGATTGGCAGCCTTTTGGAAAGCTAAGAGTTACAATAAAGGTCCATGTTCTCTCAGAAAAAAACACAAAGCCCACATTTTTGGCAACACCAGCTGCTCTAACTATGCTAATTACTAAGAAGCCTGAAATTATTCAAAAGGTCAACTTCGTAATCATTTTTGTTTAGAATTTCTTTGCTCTTTCACATACACATTGTAACATGGCCTCTGCTTATGATATAAATCATAGTAAATTAATAATAATTTAAGTTAGGAAGACTATAATAAAAAATGTGTATATATATATATATATATATATATATATATATATAGGGCTGGGGGATATGACAAAATATATTGTCAGGACGATGGAAAAAGTCTATCGCTGTATATTAATCTTTCATTTAGGCCACAATAGGGTTTACTACAGTAATTAATTCAGGATCCACCTTATGGCATTCCTCTGCATGCTGCAATAGATGAACTATAAGGGAGGAATGCGGTAACCAACACGTTTCAGACCAAGGATCTAAACAAGATTATCAGACAAGCCAAAGTTGGTCTCCCTGCGTGTCTTGTCTCCCCTCCTGACGCGCAGCTTGAGCAGAAAAAAAAATGTCTCTCAGACAGAACGATACCGGGTCTAAAAGCCGTTTCGTTCACTAGCAACACATCAGTGGTGTGCTACAGCATCTGTATATGGAGTTTATCAGAGCTTATGCCACATCTCAACGCTGCTTTTGCTCATTGACTCTCTGTATTCGTTGTCGTGGTTCTAATCAAATAAATGCGTACTTTTGGAGCGTGTTGGTCGGACCGGGAGCTGGTAAACTTTACAAACAATTGTTTTCTGATCTGCGTCGGTCTTGCTATATCCAAATGGCATCAATAATCATAACTTGACTATTTTCCTAATTCTACTATTCGGGAACCAATGCCTAAAGCTAACGTGATCCATCTGTTTAACATTCACGAGCAGCAGCCGCCTCGCGTGTGGGTGGAATTGGAACACATCTTGAGCATGGGCGCCGTAAAGGGGTGGAAGGTTAGGACGATTCTAAGGGCCCAGGCTGATGAAGGGCCCAGAAGAGCAGACCCTCTTTTTCTTTTCTTATTTCTTTTCTCTTTTTTATACATACGTTAAATGTGCTAGGGCCCTTCATACACTTAATGTGTATTTTGTCCGTTTTGACCATAGATTTAATATTTAACAAACATAATGTATTTACTGTTTAAGTCACACCCCCCTCACAATGATTCATTCCACCTGCGCTGTGCGAGCTACACTCGCTAGCGTAACGTCTCTTGCTTATTGCATTTGTTATGATGCAGTGCAGATAGTGACACACGCAGGCATGTCACATCAAAAGTCAGGGCATCAAAAACGGAAAGAAAAGAAGGAAAGAGAAGACCGAGAACGCCGAAGTCGACAGTATGTCACACAGTTTTTCAAAAAGAAAGGTAGCTTGCCCTATTCCTGTATTCCAAAACTTTCACTTACTTATTTTTGTTGCTACATGACCTGCTTTTATCTAGCTAGCTTAGTAAAATAATTACTGAATTATGATTTACATCCAACAATAATAACATCTCTGCTGTCTCCGGGTTATCATGTCTCGTAGACACAGATTCAGCGGCCGCTGCACACCCACGTCTTCCTTCCCCCGCGGCCCCCGTCCCCGTCTCAGCCAAACAAGGTGAGCCTGAGCGCAAAACTTCACGAAGATTGAAAGCTCTAAGCACGTCTTATCTACTGTGTTCTCCACATGATGATAACTTTACTAAACAAAAAGTAATCTACACGCTTCAAAAATTACAAAATCAGTTTGCCGTGTGTTCTGTGAAGTGACAGTGCTGCTGCTACGATCGATGCTGTCAAACTTGACGTTCTTAATATGAATAAAATGCCCCTTGAAAAAATAATATAAAGTGGAATAAAAATGTGTCTGTGGTAACCATTGGCTATAATTAGTTTACAGAATAGATATTTAATATTTTATATTAAGAAAACTATACAAAAAAATACAGTTTTGGATTGTCTAATTTTTTTCTTGTGTTGTATAGTTATCTATTTCATATTATTCAACAATGCAGGTGGCGAGAGAGCATTCAGTAAGCTCAAACTGATTAAAAATTATCTTAGGTCTGCTATGTTGCAGGACAGACTTTGTCACCTTGCCATACTGTCCATTGAAAGCAAACTGGCAAGAAAGCTGAACTTTGATGATTTGATACATGATTTTGCCAGCAGAAAGGCACGCCGCTGGGCCATTATAAAGTGATGTTGAACATAACTTGTTATACCTGGATAACAAACAGTTTATGTCTGGTTCAGTACTTGTTTAGTCCTGGACTGGTTTAGGCCTGGCATTACTCCTGGTGTGTCTTGATTTTGAGCCCTTTTGGCCTAGTTTTAGTCTTGGACTGATTTAATTATGGGTTAGTTGTAGCTGATGTTTCCTGATTGAGCAGTTGGACCCAGTTAAAGCTTGTTCACGTAAAGTATATGTCAATATGTGTACATTATGTTCTGTTGTGTTTGCAATTGCAATTGAGATAATAAATATTCTCCTTTTATGTAAACAAGTACATATTTCCATAGCTTTTTCTTGTTTTTGTAGGCTTTTACTCATCAGACATTTTAACTATGCAATGTGCTAAGTATCTTTTTTAAAGTATACAGGGCATGTTTATTGGGTTACATTTTATCTGTAAAAAATGTAGGGGGCCCAGAAATTTTTGTTTCCACAGGGCCCAGAATTTCTGGCGGCACCCCTGATCTTGAGGGGGGACACATATCAACATAACACCCATCTTTTACATAGGAGACGCGCAAATAGTGAAACAAATAAAAACAAGAGGGTGCATGAGGATAAAGAAAAAAACGCTACAGCCAAAACGTGCTGTAAAGTTAAGAAAATGAGTGACAGCAGGTATTGCGGCAAAATTTGAATGCTTTTCAAATGTGTGATTCAAAGGCAGAGTGTAGATCTGAGCCGTTCTCCTAAAAGATCACTGATATCCATAGTTCCTGCACATGGAAGGATATCAGTACATGATGAGTCTGGGTGGTGTTATTTTCATCATTTAAAACTGCATTTCGACGTACATTTTTATAAACAATTTATGAAATAAATTAACTGAAAAATTGCTATATCTTGAAGTATATCGTTATCGGGATATAAACTAAGCTATATCGGGATATAAAATTTTTACCGTATCGCCCTGTCCCTAAACCCTTTAATTTTTATGTTTTATTTGTTTTGTTATATATATATATAAATTAGAGAATGTTTGTATATTTCTGGGGAAAAAAAGCTAAGTTTAGAAAACAGCATGCCATGTACGAATAAAAGGACTTTTGTAACTTCAAAATATAAAATGTTTCATGCTACAGACTATTATAATATCTAACTAATGTGATAGAAAAAGATGGGTGGGCATTAATTTCTTTGCTTTTTAATATATATTTCAAGCCACCATGTGATGGAGGGAATAATGCTATCACAAGATCTGAAGCACCCAAGCTGAATGAGGACACTGCATCTTGAGACATTCATTGCTTAAAATATCAATGTAATCCTTTGTGTAATATTCAATATTTTGGAGTGTTCTGCTTGAGGGCGCCAAAGCAGCAGCACTGCAGGAGCTAAGGACTGCATTCTAATGAAACTTTTGTGCACCGCAGGGAGAACTGTGAATAATTCAAGAATGCCTACCGGTAATCTGAACCATTCAGGATGGGTTTTCTCAGGAGAAGGGATATTGTATAACAAGAAAACCCCCGAAAGCCTAATAGTTGAAGTATTTATTACAATGTTTAATGTACAAGTTCATTTAAGCTGAACATTTTAACTGCCAAGTGTGTTTGTTATCAATGGCTCCTGACAGTTGAGTCCAGCAGCTGCAAATCCACGCAAAAATTATTCATGATGTTAATTTTGACACTGCCAAAGATCATTTTGCTTCTGTCTTTAAAACATACTTTTCACAACTGCATTAGAACTAGAGCTGCTGAGATGTTCATTAGATGACTAGTGTGTTTTTCTTAACAAGGGTTATGTTCATCTGGAGGTCTGCATCATGGACATGAGAGGGCTGCCTGATACTGCTGCTCAAGGCCCACAGCAGAACATTTGGCATTAAATTACCACTGCTGCCCTGACACACGTTGGAGTGTGTCCGCTGATTAAGGCTGCCAGCTGACCTTGCCAAACCTTAACAAGCTTATTTAGTTTTTTTTTTCTCTCCAACCAAGCTGAGTAAATGCAGTGCCTTACGAAAGTACACATTTTATCCCATCACAACAAAAAATGTCCTTGTTCTTTAGTAGACAATGTAAATAATAGACTAACACCAAGTACTGCAGTGCATATCTGTGAATGTGAAGTGGAGCAAGAAAGATTTGCAAACAAAACCGAACTTTTAAAGGTTTCTAAAAGACTTGAGACAGGGGCAGATGTTTACTTTTCTCTAAATATAAAACCTGAACTCCAATGAAATGCTTTAAATAGCCTAGTCAAAGTAAAAAATAAAGTTCATGGGGAGTCTTTGGCAAGTTTAGAAAATAATGTTCACATTCATTTATTTTTTTTTCCACATCACATTGATTTTCTCCATCCAATTTGAATTTGAGCTATTTTGCAAACAAACAAGTTTAGTCTGGGCAAAAGTGATACACCGAAGCACTTAAATACTGAATCGGGCGGCTGATTGCAAAGGCATACCACACTATTTAGGTTTTTAATCACTCAGAAGAAATCCCAATATTTGACATTAAAGTGTGAAAAGCTCAACAGTTTGTATTTGATGGTGTAATGAGTTGTCTTCTTGCAGCCATGAAGCTGTGAGGCTGCAGGAGGCAGCCACAACGGACATGATGGAGGAGGCTGCCAGTCAACTGGAGAGGGACCATGTGCACAGTGTCTATGACAAGATCGCTCCATATTTCAATGACAGCCGCTACAAAGCCTGGCCGAAAGTGCGACAGTTCCTGCTGGAGCTGCCTCCAGGGAGCATCGTGGCTGACATTGGTGGGTGTCACCTCCAGCAGTTACACCTTGGAAATATGATGGCATGTGACCATTAAGATAATGTCCTTCATCTTTCATGTTAATTTCAAGATCATTACTCATTTTTTGTAATCGACTGTTTTGTCCTTGGCAGGTTGTGGCAATGGCAAATATCTCCACATCAACAAGGAAGTGTTCAAGCTAGGGTGCGATGTCTGTCGCCCCCTGGTGGACTTTGCTTGGAGCCAAGGACACGAGGTCCAGATGTGCGATGGGCTGCGCTTGCCTTACAGAAACGGCTGCTTTGATGCTGTCCTTTCTATAGCAGGTAATGGACATGCACATACACTGCTGAATATGGCTAATGCAGTTTATTACTCTCTTCATATGAATGAGCTCAACATCTGGAGCTGCCATTTGGTGTAGACTTCATTACCTTCTCTAATGATAAGCATCAGCTTACACAACCATGCGTTGCCAAGTCAACAGTGTGAAATAATTCAAGTATCGTCCAACAACAGTGTAATATTATGCACAGATAGGGGAGCAGTCGACACACAGTTAGTTTGTTCTCTCTGTACATGGCATGCTTTGTTTCCTATAAGCGCTGACAGTTAATGATCAGAGTGCCTTGCAAAAATATCTCCTGTTCTTTTGTTTGTTTTTTTATATTTCTTCACGTTACAACCACAAACTTCGAATTTTATTCAGTTTTATTGGGCTTTTATGTAAAAGACCAAAACAAATGAGTGCATAACTATAAAATAGAAGGAAAATTGTTTGCGTGGCTTTAAATTACCACTGCTTGGGGAGGTTCTGTAGGACCTCCACAATAGCTCCTTATATCTTTGGGCAATAATTTATTATAGATTTGAGCAGTGTTTTAATATACAGTACTGTGCAAAATTTTTAGACAGGTGTGAAAAATTGTTGGAAACAAAGCAATACTTTTAAAAACAGAAGTGTTAATCATTTATTTTCATAAATCAAGAAAGTACAGTGAATGAACAAAAGAGAAATCTAAATCAAAACATTATTTGGTGTGACCACTCTTTGCCTTCAAAACAGCATCATGACTCCTCGGTACTCTTCACATAGTTTTTCGAAGGGGACTTGGCTGTTAGGTTGTTCCAAGCATCTTGGAGAACTAACCCCAGATCTCCTGTGTATGTAGGCTTCCTTACATCATTCTGTCTCTTCATTTAATCCAAGACATACTCAGTGATGTTGAGATCAGGGCGCTGTGGGGTCCATACTATCACTTCCAGGACTATTTGTTCTTATTTACGCTGAAGATGGTTCTCAATGACTTTGGCTGTATGTTTAGGGCCGTTGTCCTGCTCTAGAATAAATTTGGGGCCAATCTCCACCTCCCTAATGGTATTGTATGATGGGTAAGTATCTGCCTGTTTTTCTAAGCATGTAGAACACCATTAATCCCGAACAAATCTCCAGCACGATTTGCTTCATTGTTGCCTGCAGACATTATTGTACAGCTCTACAGCCCTTCGATGAACAAGCAGCCAAATATTTCACATTTTGACTCATCAGTGCAGAGCACCTGCTGCAATTTCTCTGCCCCCAGTTACTATTTTTTTATGCATAGTCGAGTTACTTGGCCTCGTTTGCACATTAGAGGTGTATTGCTTTTTGGCTGCAACTCAAGACCAATTCTGACCAGACTTCTCCGTCTGACGGTAGATCGGTGTACCTGGGTCTCACTGGTTTCTGCCAGTTCTGACATGATTGCACTGCCGCATATTCTGATTTCAAAGGGAAATAAACTAAATGTGTCTGTCATCTGCTACACAAGTCTTCCTTGGCTGACCACTGCGTCTACGATCGTCAACGTTTCCAGTTTCTTTGTGCTTAAGAGCTTGAACAGCACATCTTGAAACCCCTGTCTGCTTGAAATCTTTCTCTAGGAGAGACTTTACTGATGCAGCATAACTTCCTTGTGTCTTGTTGCTGTGCTCCATCTTGCCATAGCATGAAACTATCTTCCACAATCTCATGCTGTTAGCAGAGTTTGGCTGTTCCTCACCCAGTTTTAAGCCGTTTACACAGCTTTTTCAGTTAATGATTGTGTTTCGACCTATGGGTTACATTGATGATCATTAGCATCTGTTTGGTATAGTTGGTTGATCATATAGATGGCTATAATCCAACAAAATCCCAGTGTTTGTGCAAGTGTACTTATAAGAATTAAGGCAGCTTTGAAGGCAAAAGGTAGTAACACCAAATATTGATTTAATTTAGATTTATTTTGTTTGCTCACTTTGCATTATGTAAATTGATAAAAATAAGCAATATTTTATATTTCTGTGCATTCTTTGTTCACAAATTTTTTTCCACACCTGCCTAAATCTTTTTCACAGTGCTGTGAAAACTGAATGACAAATAATTTCAAGAAAAAAAAAACCAATGGCACATTTTGTTTTTGCACTTTTGTTTTTCTGTTTAGAGGGTGTGTCAGTAATTGAGCTTAGCTGAAAGGTTCAAACCAATCCTTCAGGTAGGACCATAACTCTAAACAAACAACCAGTGCTACAAGCTTAATACAAGTAAATTTATCGGTAAGATTGACCCTGTCAAAGCCAGGACCTAAATTACAAAGGTTAGCTAAAACTTTCAGATTTATTCCTAAAAACTGTTAAAAATGAAGAATGATTTCTTCACCTTTCCTCCTTTACTGTGCTATTTTGTTTTGGTCAGTCACATAGTTCAGTAGAAATGTATTGAACTGTAAATACCCACCATCCATCCCTTCTTATTCTGAAAAATGTCTTTATCTTGCACAGTCATTCATCACTTTTCCACCAAAGAGCGTCGCGTTCGGGCAATAAAGGAGATGGCTCGCACTGTGCGGGTTGGCGGACGCATCATGATCTATGTCTGGGCCATGGAGCAGAAACGACGGAAATTTGAGAAACAGGACATCTTTGTTCCCTGGAACCCCAACCCTCATTCTGCCACCGGCTTCAACAGAGAGGGGACCAAGCCCAGAAGACGAGCCACAGCACAGAGCGAGAGTGAAGCAATAGACAAAACTGAAAATTACAGGAAGGTTAGAAGCACATCCTCCGTGGCAGATGAAGATGATGTGACCCAGACAGTGCCTCAGCAGAGGAAACAGAGACTGTGGTTCTTTTCCCGGTCTCTGGATTCTGTGCTTGACTTTGGAAGCCTGGCCATCTCCTGGCCATCCTGCAGAGACCTGAGACATTTATCATCAGCCACAGGTGAAAGCGAGGCAAACAAGCCCTACAAGCGATTGAGAGGACGAGGCCTCATCAAGCAAGTCTCAAGCTTCTTTTCCCCTCCATCTGTGATCGGATCAGAGGAGGACGTTTTTGACTCGGTCAATGACCTGCAAAAAGATCAGAATGATCCAGGAGGTCCTAGTAACCCAGCTAACAATAACAGCAAAGAAAATCAAGGTGTCTCAGTATCTTTAGCAAAGGAGTGTGGCTCACTTGCTCTGCCTGATCTCATTTCATTGCAGCGGGAGCATCTGAAGCAGTCTGAAGATCCAAACATGAGCGTGCCCATAGGGACAGAGCAACAGGAAGGCACACAGAGTGCTGAGGGGAGTGAGGAGCTGGTGGAAGCTTCCTGTCTGAGGTACTACCACGTCTTCAGAGAGGGAGAGTTGGCAGAGCTGATAGAGCATCACGTTGAAGAGCTCCATGTGATACACAGCTACTTTGACCATGCCAACTGGTGTGTGGTGGCAGAGAAAGTCCAGTTATGGAACATCTGATTTTAACTCATTGAGTGTGGCCCAAATTTTAGCACTGCAACACACAGGTTTACATTTTAGATTCTAAGCAGGAAAACGTCTGTAAATGTGCAGCTGTAGCTACTGTTAGGCTACTGATACCAAACTTAAGTTTCTCCACTGGGAAGGGTATGGGAAGGGTATGATTTTACATTTCTATTAGCACTGATTTACATGCATTCCGTAAAATGTTTCAGCTCAGAGCATAGCTGTGAGCTACAATGGCCTACTGTATAATAAAAATCTAATTTTTAAGTATTTATTTTGTATGAAATCAAGGGATAGAAACCAGTACCCTTATGTCCCATCTTGAATTTTCTTCTATTTATTTGAACCTCGAAAAAGAATGTCTTCAAGGGAAGATTGTTGATGATTGCACTGTTTTACCTTTTGGGGCTTAGAAGCCAAAGCAACATAAGTAAGACTGACTGGTTTTGGTATTTTAAATAATTTTCATTTATGTAGAAATCTTTTATTGTCTGCCTGTTTTATGAAAACGTGGTCATTACCTCTGAGTATGTAGAGCCAAACGCACAGCATCCGTTCATGTTATCTTTTGGATGTTTATTAAACGGCTCCTACAGTGCCTTACAAAAGTATTAATATTCCTTTTAACTTTTTCTACAACAAACTTTACTCTAGTGGTTTTAGATTTGTGTGCAAAAATTGAACATAATAATGAAGCAAAAGAAACGATGTGTAGCTTAATTTTTTCTCTCTGAATAAATACATTCAGAAAAAAAAAGACCCCTACAGCATCATTCTGCCACCTCCGTGTTTCACCCAAGGGGATCGGATATTCTGTGCAGCATGAGATTTTAATAGTTTGGGTTACTGTTTTAAATATCTCCAAAACTAAATCCCTTCCATCCGGGTGTTTTTTGTAGTCTTCATTGTACCACTTTTATTTATGACTTAATGTGATAGCCCAACAAAAAGTAATGTCTTTCCTTCTTTACAAATGGAAGTATGAAAGAAAAGTACCTGCTTGTAATCTAGAGAAATATTATGGAGTATGAATACTTTTGCAAGGCATTGTAAGTCTTTTATTTTATTTTTAGTGTCCTGAACTGTTCAGAATATCTTCTAAAATACTAGTGTTTCCTGTGTAGGTGTTTGATGTTAAAATCAGGAACAGCTGCATAATGTCTTGTAACTAGCTGAAAATACCAGTAGTGTGTTTCAGCGAATAAACTGCCTCATTTACTGTGAATGAAACATTGCACTATACCACTAATATATCACTGCTTCATGTCAGTACATGGCATAAAAAAAGTGACTCTTAAAACATCCAACTTTGTGCTTATCTGTACTCATTGTGCCAAGAAGAAAAATGTTTCCTTTTTAATAGTGTGTGTGGAACAATAGCTTGTTAGGTTGTACAGATACATTGGTGTCTCATGGTTTTACATTGCTCTTCTCTTATTAAATAATTCAGTCCACAATTGCTTTTGTTGCAATGCTTTACGACAAGATCCGACCGTATCATGAGATGTTGTTAATATATCTATATCCTCACCAATTCATAATAATATGCATCAACCCATATCTGGCATTACTGCCATGTTAGCACTGTTTCATTGTCTAGCAATCTGAATTTGGTACAGTTTGGTCTTTTTAAAATGTGTATAGGAAAGTATAATCTCTTTTTTGTGTGTGTGTGTGTGTGGGGGGGGTTGGGGATTGACTAGAAGACAATTTACCCTCTGAACTTAATTTGTCTTTCTTAATTCATACCAATACAGTCCAACTAAAGCTGATTTGACTTTGAGTATTTCCAGATACCCTTTTCATATTGAATTGTACTAAATTCCAAATAGGCTTTTTTTTCCTAATACTTATTTTTAGCTTAGTGTATTTGGCATTTATTGTAAACATTATAAAAAAAAACAAAAAAATTTTTTAATCACAGACAGTTTTATCTAAATTCCATAGTAGGGAACAGATAAAAAAAGGTCAAAAATTATGTATATATTTTTTTCTTTTTTAATTATCGCCTTTCAGAGGTAACAGTTCTCAGCATCCACTTAGTTCAGGACAGGGTTTTACATCCCACACTCTTTCCAAACCTGAAACAGGGGGGAAAAATGTAATAATTATTCTGTTTATTTGAAAAATGATGTCTGGACTGAAAGAAAACTGGGATTGTTTTACCTGAGTTGCTGCTCTGTGGACAATGGAGTGTCTGAGGGCAAGTTTGTCGATGTCTCTGGAGTATCCCCCACCAACAACAGTAGCAATAGGAACGCCTCTTTTCACCACAGTCTTCATCACATAAAAATCTCTCTGGTAAAGCCCTGAAGGAAATGTTACAGCCACAGAAACCCTTTTTTAGAAGAGAAACACATTTTTTATCATAACCAGCCATAACGAATGAGCAGCAGTACAGAAACTAAAAAAGAAAAATCGGATCTGTTTAAATGAACACATCCTCTGCCAGCGCACCAACGCGTTTTAATAACCAAACCCTTCGGTGTGGAAGTTGTCACTGTGGGTTGAAAGCTCGAAGCTCGCTATGGAAGAAGCTTTAAATTAAAATGCATCCATCCATCTCTCCCTGTTTAATCCAGGGTTAGGTAGCAGAGTCAGCAGCCTAGTCAGAGAAACACAAACTTCCCTCTACACAGCAACAAGTTCAAAACAGACTTCAGCCATTTGAAATAAATATTTGTTGCTTTTTTCTAGCTCTTACAGAAATGTCAGTTAATACAAGGTTCAACATTCTATATGCAGTAGAACAAGCATAAAATGGTGTTTACATTTATTACTGCTAACAGTCCTTTTAGCCAGGATAAAATCCTAAAGCCAGTTTAAAATATTAACTCTGTAATCTTTCTTTTCCTTAAATTAGTAAAAGCTTGTTTAACAGCGACTTCTGTCCTCACACACTTGCTGTATCATCATTTGAATGCCATTTATATATCTTCTGATTTTAAAAAATTCTTGAAGAGAAATTGTAATCGGCTGCAAGTAGATAAATATTTTTTTTAAAATTATCATTGCATCTCTACTTGTAAATCATTTGGTTCAGGCTTCCTCAGCATTTACTTTTCATTTCGATATATCAGTAAAAGGGAATTTTCCACAGCTGAATATACTCAGAAACGACTGCCAGGACAACATCTGTCTACAGCCCTTGTGTGACTATTTTTCCTGAATAGTCTGCACAAGTGCTGGTGTGATATCAAATGTGTTTTATTATCCATAATAGCAACAATCAAGAAAAGTATCAATTGACTCAACCATTGTTTTACAAGATTTCCAGCTACCTTTGCACATTATCTCACCTACTGACAGTTCAAACATTTTACTGCAGAGTGGTAAAAAATACGCTTGAAGAACTGCAGCTTTTGTGTTCTCACTTGTCTTCCGTCTAGAAACATTTCAGCACTGCAGTGTAAATGTGAGGAGAGCTTCAGTATGTAGATCAGGAAAACTGAATGCCAGAGGAAAACCTCACCCTGGTCGGTCAGACGTAGTCTCCCGAGTTCATCTTCCCAATGTGGATCAACACCAGCATCGTACAGAACCAGGTCTGGACGGAAAGTCTCCAGCAACCAGGGAAGGTGCTCTGCCACTATTGACACAATCGAGCAGTTAGAAGGTTGTTTTATTCAAACTATCATCGAATATAAACAACTTAAACTCAATATTTTTATGCTACAATGTCGAATCTGCTTTTTACAGAAACTTTACAGATTTTCTACATCACCATAATATGTTAGGAAACTTGCAGGATGCAAACGTTTATAGACATTGTGGACATGCCTGTGGCGAGGTACTCCTTGTCTTCCAGCCCATCCTCCACGCTGATATCCAGGTCACTCTGTTGCTTGCGGACAGGGAAGTTTTTCCCACAGTGCACTGAGAATGTAAAGACAGACGGCTCATCTTTATATATGAAAGCTGTTCCATCACCCTGCAGGACACGAAACAAGGAAGTTAAGAAACAGTTGGTTCTGAAAAAGAAAGCTGGTGTTTTACACAAAACAACTTAAAAGGATTAGACTCCACCTGATGCACATCTAAATCCACGATCAGAACCTTTCTCTTCCTTGATGAGCTGTCGACGAGGTATTTGGCTGCAACTGCTAAGTCATTGAGGAGACAAAACCCAGAGCCGTAGCTGGGAAAAGCGTGATGGGTTCCCCCCGCCGTGCTGCATGCCAGACCCCTGTGTAGAGCGACTTCGGCAGCGAGAACGGTCCCGCCTGTCAGGAGAAGCAGTGCGGGGTGTTAACTTTTTACTGTGAAATCTGGATGTCAAATCTCCTGCTCAGAGCTTGTTCTTACCCGTTTCATATCGACATCGTCGCACGATGCCTTCGCTCCAAGGAAAACCCGTCCTCCGCTGTTCTTGCTCGTTTATATTCCCGCTTATAAAGTTGTTCAGGTAATCCTCGGTGTGCACGCCGCTGAGTAAGTCTTTCGAGGCAATCTCAGGAACCCACACCTACTGTGAGGGAGGAGATTAACACTAACAGGAAATTGCACCTATTTTACTCATTTGAGGTTACTACAGTTTTTTTCTCCAACCATCAAGGTACATTACCTTGTAAAGACTGCCATCGATATCCCTTGAGCTCTTATATATTCGGTCACGTTCAAACGACAAATTCCCATGTATTTTGATACGAATTAACAGATTAACAGAAACAAAGCATCTCTTAGTTGTGAAGTAGAAAAAAAAAGATGGCTCTCAGTCGTTTCACCTTTTTGCTAATAGGGCTTGGGATTATGCTTTGCATTCTGGGACATGACGGCCATATTGGTAGCGTCACAAGTGTAAACAAACGATAGATTCGTTATAGAGACAAACAGTCCATCGCACGAAGACAGCAGAGAAGGGTGAAAGAAAGTAATATACAATAATTTTTAATCCCGAAAAGGATGCGGAATGTACCAGTAGGCTAAATAGGGAATCAAGGGACCGGCATAAGGACTAAATCGGCTTTTATATGGATGGACCAATACCGATACTGGTATCGGGTATCAGGGCCGATATGGCTCTTATGTACTGTATCGGTTACACTTAACCAATACTATGAGCTGATACTTAAAATGTAGAAACTGCAATAATATCACAGCAAATGCTTATCTTTCACTTGACATTTTTGTTTTGTGATCGTTATTAATATATATATATATATATAATTCACCATCATTTGTTGTAACAAGCAGAGAAAAATTTAACACCTGTCTTCTAATTCATTACATTTGTTTGTGGTATTGGTACTAATTATCGGCAAGTACTCAAATCCAAGTATCGGTATCGTGTCGGTTTGAAAAAAGTGGTATCGCTGCATCCCTATTATAAACAGTTGTGGGTCCACATGAAACTGCCAGTGAAGGCTGGAGCTCCAATGACGACTTGCTGCAGCTGTCCTGCATAATGGACATTTTCGGCAATATCTTGTTTGTGGTTCGAGCGCTTACACTTCAGAACAATTCTCCAGCTACATGTCATTTCAAAACGGATAACTGTAAGTACAGAAGTTATCCAGACAAAGGTAAGACAAGATGTGCTCCACTTATCTCAGTAACCTTTTGTACTAACAAAATTTATACACGCGTTAAGAATGTCTTTCAAAAGTGTTCAGATATTATACACTACTGTTGTATCTATAAATGTTATTTATATGCCGTTTTTATACATACTACTAGGAGGGGAGTTAAAAAATGATGGTTCTCTGATATCGTATAGTCTCTGTGGCCTTCTAATCTCAGTGTGGCCCAAGTGTAGCGATGGTGTTCAATCTGGATAAGAATTATATAATTAATTTGCTGGTTTTCCTAGTAACAATCAAAATTGTCATCCCACAGAAGAAGTTATTGTTTCAGTGAGCCCACATTAGCCGACTGGCTTTTTGTGTTGGTGTGCATGTTGTGGTTGAAGGAATGAAATGATGTATAAAAGAATGTACTCCAATCTGTAACTAAACAGAATGAAAATGGACAAAAAAAAAACCTACGCACAAAAAAAAAAAAAAAACGGTCATCGACACCGGGATGCTTATGTTTGGTGGCCTTATTAAAAATAGGGATAGTAAACGCGGAACACTTAGCCTGTTTTTCACCTATTTTCCCTGCCAGTTATGTGATGCACTGTTGTACCCCACGTGGTCTAATAATAATAATAATAATAATAATAGATAACATGAATGTTAGATGAAATTAAGCCACCAGACCAGAGTGAGAACTCTACAAATGTGTGCTGTTGCTGTAAGGACACTACCATTTACCTCCATTTTATACCAAAGATGGATGAGATTGTTTTTTGTTGTAGTCAAGTATGTTCACAAGTTATTGAAGACAAATAGAAAAATTCTCAAGTAGGGTAACTTGCATTATATGCCAAGGGATATAAATAATGCACGGTTGTTGTTAATGTCAACTATGTTTTCAAACCGAATAATTTAAATTTATTATAACCCCTCCGTCAATGAGAACACATTTTGTACCAAGTTGTTTGAATTTTTAAATAAAAATAACAGCATATATACTGTCTTGTGGGTGCCAAATATTGAATAACAAATAACTTTAGAATAAACTTTAACTGTGGTTAATCAGCAGCTGTTTCTCACCTGTTTCTCTGTGATGATTTGGTCTTGGAGTAAAAAGTGTAAAACTCTGGGGAACTTGGCCATTGGGAACCGGTGGTTAGCTGGAAGTTCGCACACATACTTGCTGTGATGAACAATGGGCAGTCCACTGGATTCGGCTTTGACCTGTGGGAACAGAAGATTCCCTGAGGTTAGGAGACTCAACGAGCTCAGGTAAATGTAATATTCTGCCTCTGTGTTTGCAACAAGCTGCAAACCAATTTTTCCAATTCTAAGTTCAGTTCTTACTAGTTCCGCATGGAAACATCTCCCTGAGGTGAGAGCGACTCCGACAAGCTGTCCGACTTTAATGCGACTGCTTTGGGAAAATATTCTCTTCATGCAAGTCATTTCTTACTAATGTTGAATAACAGTCGCTTACCTAACAGAGGAAAATGTTATGAATTGACTGTTCCTGCTGCTGCCATCTTGAGTCACGGAGTACAAATCACGTTGGTGTTGTGGTGCCATGTCGCCCTCTACTGTCTGTTATTGGTCACTACATAAGTGGTTCACTTCAAGGGTAAACCAACACAAATCTAACATAAATAGACTCTTTTTAGATTTCAATAGATCAGCTCATTAAAAAAAACCCAACTTTAATGGTAAAGTGTTTTCCACCCCAAATTCAAAATCTTTTTTTTTTTTTATTGGCTAAGAGTGAATGTGGATTTAGTGGTGTCTTTCAAGTCCAATAAAAGGTAAATGTCTCACAGACATTGTACATACTTTTAACACAAGCATTGCATAAAACACCAACCCTATATTACACAACCATGTACAAGTTAAGCCAAATAATGTAAACAAAAATGTCTATTATTTAGTTCATTTCAAAATTGTGAATGGAGAAAAAAATACAGTGCCTCACATAATTATTTATAAACCTTTTACTTTTTTAAATCTTAGAGCCATGGATTGTCTGTGATAGACCAAACACAACATTTTTCTAACCACTACATTCCCTTGCAGAACTAGTCATACCACTTAAACATTTTCTATATTTTTCACATTACAGAAACACAGTTCAGTGTATTTTATGTAATCGACCAACCTAAAGCTTATATAGCATGTGGAAGTTAAAGCATAAATGCTTTTCAAAGGGTGTTTATTTTAAATCAGAATCACCCACAATGCAGCATACTTTCATTCAGCCCCCTTAGGTCAATACTCTAGAACCAACTATTGCTGCAGTTACAATTGCAAGTCTGTTGAACTATATCTCAACTAGATTTGCCCATTTAGAGACTGAACATAAAGGCCAGATTTGTGAAGGGAATAGCTAAAAGTTGTTAGTCAACATATTTTACAATTCGAGCTGTTACCAAAGGCCTTTAAGCTGCTTTTCTGAATTCCCCTGGGGTGGATTTATAATTTAGGTGGCCAGCCATGTCGTGTTGGATCTGCAGTTGTGCTGTAGATTAAATAACACACAGTTGGAAACTATTTACAACTTAGATGACTGCTGAATGTCCTCTAATTAGTAAGCAGTGGCAGCTAGGTATATTATTTAGGGGAATGAGAGCAAAGGGGTTAAATCCAAATTCACCCCACACTTTTCAGATATTTTTTTTGTGTGTGTGAAAAAATTTCAATCCCATGGTTCTTTCCCCTTCCCCGTCACAGTGATATCTTACTTTGATTGTGTCGACAGCATAAAATCTCCCCAAAAGACACAGAGGGCTGTTTAATTAAAAATGTAATTTAAAGTGAAAGTAGATACTTTTGATCTTGTAGCAGCTATAATTATAAGTAGCACATCTGCTATAATGGTAAAGTGACTCATGCTTTAACTAAGATGGTAATAGTTCTTCAGGATTTTTGAAAGATAAAGCTGTTGTCTGTTTATGGGACCAGTAAACAGGTATATCCAAGACAAGTTTATTTGTAAGCCCAAAAAATTAAAGCGAAAAAGGGAAACTGCCTGAAATCGTTATTTACACACTGTAATACATTATATATTTTGAATAATCTTAGACATTTTCAGGAGTCACTCAGAGGAGTGTGATTATCGTCTTTATCTTTGTGAAGGTCAGTGAGCCTCTATGTTGTTCCTCGGGTATTTGTTTCTTCAAGTCGTCCAGTGATCTGTGTGCTGAAATAAGCTGCTTGTGTCCCCGTTCCATATCAGATCAGAACACACGAAGTGTAGATAAGATAAAACCTGCAGCCTTCATGCCTTTCCCTTTGAGTCCATTTTAAATTCTCCTGTCTTAAAATTATCTGTATGCACACTGGTTCCTTTCAAGTGAAACCAGGCTGAATTACAGACTTCTATGCAAATGAGTTACATTGATCATTCATAAGACTTCTTTTATTCTGAAGTTTCCCTGCCTTTTGATTAATGAAATTATAAAAGTTTGTTTTACACTTAGATTTCTCTGCTTTCCACCCATGACAAATCGCTCATCCTTCCTATTGTAATGACATGTATGAGGACAGCTGAGCTTCTTTGAATTCACTGCTCTTCCTTTCCTATTTTTTTGTCTGCACCCTGACTATCTCTCCTCATCAGTGCCCTTCAGCAACCACCTTAACAAGGATAAATGATATTAAGTAAGCATTAAAAATACTGAAATTTAATGTAATTACACAACAACACCTAGATTCTTGCTTTTGTGTCTGGGTTCACTCCTTCATCTGTCTGCTTTGAATTGCTGGCAGGTAGCTCACGGCACTGTCTGGCGTACTGTCATCCCTAGGGATCTTCCATGAACGTCTGTGCGGGTCTGATGAGTCTGATAGAGGGGGATTACTTTAACCCCCACCCGAGAAGCACGGGTGTACTCACGGTCAAATGGGAAAAAAAGACAACTGTGTAGGCCCCAGGTGCTGAGAAGAAATCTCTGCATAATAGAGAAAGGAGATTAGAAAGCTAATTCAATTACTGACTTCTGCTCTGTTAAAAGGGGTTTCAAATATAGAGAGATGAAGGAGACAGGACTCGCTTCGCAAATGGAGGTTTCCAATTTATTTTGACTGAGCAATTGTGCAGCTTTGTACAGATGTTGAAGGTTATATTAATTCATTATCACGTAGGTTCTTCACGCTGCTCCTCTTTTGGCAAATTTTCTTTTCAAATAAATCCTTTGAACTTTGCTTCTCCTATTAAAATTTTAAACATACTTGCTGCTCTTTTATTTAATGTTATTTGAGCCACACGCTATTATAATCCCGTAAAAATGTAGTAGGAGTTGCTAACAAGGACAATGAGGCTGTCAGTGGTTTAGGAACAGTACAACTGTACCAATGTAAGATATTACATTATACTTTCCTACTAATTATAATCCTATTAGTTTAATTATTGCCCAAAAAGGTTATCCATTTATCCACAGAGTCATTTAAAAGTTTTTTGTTACCCGTGGTCGTTATTATTATATTTTTTTAATGTTTTTTAATGATGGTAAAACTTCTAACCTCACTGGGTTGAATTTATGGCAGATTTTCAGCAATAAACGCATGGTCTTAACTATATTTACATGAGTATGTGAGTGATTTTAAATGTGTCTTGCATGATCCTGGCTAGATATTTGACCAGTCACCTTTGACTATGATTAAACTGGCTGGTTTTCTAGCACAGACATGACTTCTAGGCATAGTTCACAGACTGTCAGTGTAAATACTGGCAGAGCTTTCCAAAAACGTATTAGTTTGGTTTATTTGATCCAAAACCAGTTTTAAAATGTATTTGGGTTTTTCTTTTCTTCTCCAGCACCAAAACTTTTCTCTACAAGGCATTTGGCTGTCCTGTGTGTGCTTCTGGAATTTTTTGTAATGTTTGAAAATTTTGTTTTTTCGAGCAGGGGCCTGTTCTTTGATTAGCAATTGTCTCTGATGATGTAAAATTTGCTTCACTGTGGATGTTGTTCAGGATACACTTGAACCTTTGTGGTTCCTGAATTTTCTGATTATGGTAAATAATGTCACTTTATTTCAGTCTGAGACAGTTTGGTGTTCCAACTAGATAATGATTCTGGAATAGATAAAGTAGACAAACATTAAGGTTTTGTCTGATGAAGGAATTTTGGTAAATCATACATTTTGCACACGGGTAGAATTGCTTTTACTCTGCACCTACTTTACATTTAACTATATATGTAAATAGCCCTGCCACTTGTGAATCGTACCGTCAAGCTGGCAGGTACTTTCATGCACCCGGAGGCCTTATATGTTTGTTATCCCAGTGCAGTTTGCATCACACACTGGATTTGATCGTACCTGTCAATTACACAAGATCACAATTGCAACCTCAAGCACAAAAACCCCTCAGTCGTCCTCACCCTCAATCTTACGGCTTTGAGCGGAAGGAATTTGCTGGTAGATTGCGAGGCCTGGCAGAGCATGTTGCAGCAGGTGAGGGCAGGGGCTGTTGTTGGAGTGAATTAATCTGTAGCTGCTGTCGGTGTGTGACTGTGACAGCCTCATTCCTCAGAGGCAATCCCCCATTCTTTTCTCCTCACATCTCTTTCCTCCAATAACAGGCGACAATAAGCAGGCGAGTACGGCTGTGTGTGTTTGTGTGTGTGCTATACTGTAATTTCCACTCATGGTAGACAATGTTTACATCCGTTCATTCATGAGGACTTGAAATTATATCCTCTTTACTCTCTGTCATTTGTCATTGTTTGGAAATGTCCTGACAGATTACTGAGGCCTATTGTGTGTCTGTCATTTGTTGTAAAACCGTCGTAGGGAGAGACTGATAGCGCTGTTACCAGTTGTTCATATGAAATGGTTATTGTTGAACATTTTAAAAGAATTCAGATACATAAATGCTTTCAATAGAGCAATGCAGGTCCACTTTGAGGTTTTACGGCAGCATCTCTAATTGACTAACAATTAAATTTTTTCTCAATCCTACCTTTAACAATGTTTTCTGTAAGATATATGACCATATAAATCTCAGTAGTGCTTTTTTTTCTTTTTAATTTTTTTAGCAGCAAAAATAAGTTAGCCTTTTATAGCCAATTACAAAACCAGACACCATCTGCTGCGTACCAAATGTGACAGCTCTCTAAGGAACACTTGATCTGATTATTAAAGTGGAGGTGGGTTTTTTAGCACTTACATATCCATCATTTTGGCAAGTGGCACAGGTCCTGAAGCAGCACAACTCTGACCTTACTTCAGACATGAAGGCTTTAGCTGCTGTTCTGGATTCTTTTGTGACTTTCTGGATGAGTTGTCGATGCGCTCGTAAAGACACCTCAAGGTTCTCTCCGACTTTCTGGACTTTGCCGACTTATTTGTTTGAAGTTCATCTGCATGTACAATCTGAATCTGAGAAGCAATTGACATGTTTACTTGAGGTCTAAGCAGCTTTATTCTAATTCGAGCAATCGTTTTTCAATAAAAAAGTTATAATGAATAAATGATGAAAAACATATGTTCTGCGTAATCTGTCAAGTGTGTTTGCTTTGAGTGCAATAGAAAATAAAAGATGTTTGCATGTGTCCCTAACCTATATCTGTTTTTCACTGAACTCAAAACAGTTATCATTGGACAAACAGCTAGTTGTTGAATTTATAGACTGAAAACAATGTAAAAAAACTTTTTTCTAATGTCTACTGATCAGCAGAAATGAAGAAAAACATTGTCAGATTCCACTCTCTAACTGAATTTTCTTTTTTCATTTCTACCTCAAACTGTCAAAAAATTTAAAACTTAAAAAATCAAAGAATTCCTGTAGGTATAGTCAGAGTTTTTCTATTTTTTTCTTTTTGCTTTATTACTGTATAGGATTGTATGTTGATCAAAAAGGCAAATTACAGAAGATTGTTTTTTTGTTTTTTTGCTCATTGTGGTGATATTGGGAGATAATTTATGTCCATTAATTTTAGGCTAGAATGAAAATAACTTAAATTGAAATTGTGTAATGTGAATGTATATACATTTTCAGATTTTTAACTGTTTCCCAGCATGTTACCTACAGTAATTAAAGTTAATGTTTTATTTAACAAGAATATTTTGCAATCGATTATATGACATGGTACTTCACACTAACCTGTTAAAACATTGAGAAGAAAATATTAATTACTGGATTCCAATGCAAAATTGTGAGAATATGTTCACGCTGGTCACATTAAAGAATGCTTTTATCAAAAGATACGTTTAACCCTTAAACCGGCAGTTTTTTACTTCTCAATCTGAAACCTTGATAGAACATATAATCTTTGCACATGCAAAAGCTGCATGATATTGGAGGATGTCCTCATTTTGATAACATTGAACCTGCAGACGGAGGTGAAAATACAGAACATTTGTCCATAATCTGTGGTATGATAAAAATCTGAAGGCAACTCTAACAGCAACAGAGATGTTGAGTCAGACATTGGTATTGCTGGAATGTTTTCTAACGATGCTGGAGTTTTGGATTGTATCTGTCTGTTGCCACAGCTATGTGCAAGTTCCCATTGCATAACACAACTGCATAAAACTACATAAACAACTGTTGAAGCGCATAATGTGATTGTTATCAGTCTATAATTGTTCCTAAAGTACTTCATGTAGATCCGTGTTGTTAGTCTTTGCTGCTTTTACAAACTCCCTCTTGTTTTGTTTCAAAAATAACTGGCAGGCAAACCTACCACGTTTCAGCAACACAGCTGGCTTCGTTTACTTTAATCTCACAATGCCATAGAAAGACCACAGGTACTTCAAAACGTCTGTCTGTCCTTGGAAGCTGTAATGCGGAATAATATAATACCAAGAGGGAGAGAAAAGGTTTCACAGACCAAGTTTTCTTTCTAATAAACTTTCTAATACTGTTTTATTTTCATCATTTTTATTTGTATTTGTGTTATGTACTGCACAGTAACTGCTAAACGTTATTGTACTTAGGACACAAGAATCAGTGAGAGACAAAACTAAAGGGGTAAATAAGTACTCAATATGTAATACAAAGAAATTAAGGAAAATTTGTCCACCAAAAATGTATGGGTAATATATATGAATGACACAGAATGAGCACTGAGCATACTTACAGAAACATATAATATATATTTTGTTGTGATTAGAGGAACTTGTCAACTTGCTGCATTGTAATCTTGGCCCATCTTTGAAAAACAAACTGTATTCTGGATTCTCACTTAGAGCTTTAGTGCTTGATTAGATTTTCTGTTTGATACAAGTCAACTTGATCCTTCTTCTACCCTCTATTTCTGAAATTCAGTTCAAAAATACTTTATTGATCCTAGATGGAAACAGGGACTGACCTGCCTTGGCAGAGGTCTGTGCTCCAAGTGCTTTTCTAGTTCTTCCTATGAAGTGTACTAATAAGATATGCTAAGACACCTCACACTATGAAGGTCCCACCTGCTAACCTCCCTTTTGGCATGGTGTGTTTGAGGAATAACCAGAACCCTTTTTCATACAATGATGGTGTGTGCACTGTAATCCAAATAATTCAGCTTTGGCCTCGGATGACCATAGTATATTCTCCCATTATTTTACTGGCTTCTCTAATTGCTTTGGACAAAATGTTTAACAAGCCTCACTATACTTTTTCTTCAATTGTCTTGTGAGTGTACCTCAAGGCCATTGTGATTGCGTGACCTAATTTCCTGAGATAAACTGTATCTGCTATTTAAAGGTCCTCCCAAAGCCCTTTGCAAGCAACCCTTTACTTATTCTCAGGAGGCATGTGTTATATGGTGAATTATGTTTGTTCTGCCTCCAGATTACAGCTCCAACAGAGCTCACTGGAACATTCAGACATTTAGAAATGCAGCTGTAACCGTTGCCATGACTATGTTTTGCAACCATGAGACTTTTGTTAAGGTCTCCTTGCTTTCCCCAACTGTACCACTCTGTGAAATACCTCAATAATGAGAAACTGTTTCATAGGCCATCAATTAAAATTAGAGCAGCTTACAAGACCAATGTCACAACGGGACTTCGAAAAACTCATCCAAATGCAACTGGCAAATAAATGGATGTGCTATTACTCTCTCCAGGTGAACAGAAAAAAAACTGAGGCAATTCTTTTTGGACCTAAGGAGGAAAGGTCAAGAGTTGACACACAGTTTCTGTTAATAAAGCTTGAAACTACTGATCAGGCCCAAACTCTAGGTGTTATAATGGACTCCGACTTGAACTTCCAGGGTCACATAAGGAAGGAACAAGGTCAGCCTTCTATCAAATGAAAAACATTTTTAAAATTAAAGGACTAATGTCACAATAGGACCCTGAAAAAAAATAATCCATCCGTTTATCTTTTGGGTTGATTACTGCAACAGCGTCCTCACAGGTATTCCTAAAAAGTACATCAGAAAGCTGCAGGTGACCCAGAATGCTGCTGCTGGCATCTTCACTAGTCCTCCCTGTAAATCAGAGAATAGACTTAAATACTAGAATAGATACACATACTTCTACTTCTTTTAAATCATTGAATGGCTTAGCAACAAAGTACATTGAAGATGTTGTCATGCCAGCCCCTTCAGAACACTCAGGTCTTCCAACTCTAGTCTACTAATCATCCCTAGAATCAGAACCAAACATGGAGAAGCCGCTTTCAGTTTCTATGCTCTCCTTATCTGGGACAAGCCTCCAACCACTGCAAAGCTGCTGAAATACTGAGTTCCTTTAAATCAAAGCTAAAAACCCATCTATTTAGAGGTGCCTCTGAGTAAGTGATTAATCATATCTTTAATGTCATGTGTTCAGATATGTTATGTATTTTGTGTCTTCTATGTCCTATGTTATGCCATGACTGTTGTTCTCCCCGAATCATGCAAAGCTCTTTGAATTTCCTTGTTTTCGAAAGTGTGCTATACAAATAAAGTTCCCTCGCATTACACTGATTTGCACATAGCATTAGGAATTCTTTCTCAATAGAGAGGCTTTATTTGCCTTCATGCAGATAATTTTCTTCATCTATCCTTTATCTATTCCACTTATCCTTGTTGGGTCACAAGGGGCCTATCTCCAGCGGTCATTGGGCGAGAATCGGAGTACACCCTGGACAGCTCATAAGTCCTTTGCAGGGCAACAGAGACACACAGGAAAGACAACGATGTGCGCACACAGTCATATCTGAGGGCAATTTAGAGAGACCAATTAATCTAGCGATAATGTTTTTGGACTTTGGGAGGAAACTGGATTACCTGGAGGGAACCTAGATATGCACAAGAAAAGACCCTAGGCCAGAATTGGAACCAGGACGTTGTTGCTGCTAGGCAACAGTGCTACCTACTGTGCCACTGTGCAGCTCATTTGGATTGCATTTTGTTAATGTGTCTAATAATTATTCAGTGCCATTCCAATTGGTTACCCAAATCTTCAAGTGAGGAATAAAAGGCTTATGTGTTGAAGACTTGGGTTGATGTCAGCAAACCATATGTATATATATATATATATATATATATATATAAAAACAACGCTAGTAAGAATGTCCAGCTGTGTCTTTCTCACTCCCACTGGCCTTGGACTTGTTACCTCCGCAGCCCTGATAGATTTCTCTTTGTTGCGCTTATTCTCTCCTGTTTCTTATCCACTCTTTCCTTCTCCTTTAGATGAAGCTGCAAGCTTTTGTCCCTTTCCATTTTAAAGTAAACACAATTTACATTTAGTTTAAAATGACCTATAGTCACAGTTGCATCTGCACAATCAAGGAAAAACAGAAAATGTCAAGCAACCACTGAACAACGTGTGTCTCCTGCAATGATTCCATACAAAAGAGGAAATGTAAACTGATATATCCAACAAAGGCATCAGCAATGTCTTTCACTTTGCTCAATAAATATTACCTTGCCTTTCCCCAGTGTTACATTTAGGAATTTCTCATGAGTGCTTGTTCCTCATCTGATTCTGCTGGTTAAAAGCTGTACTGTAGCTCTTTAGTGCACTAACCCTGTGATAATGTGTGCCTTAAATATAACTTATAGACATTTTAACATGTCAAACTTGCACTTAACAACAGTGCTCAGCCTGATCCAACTGAACTGCCGTGTAAAATTAATTTATCCATGAATATGTTTGACAGGGCTTCTGAGTGTTCTAAAACTTCAATATTGCTAATGTTAGAAGTGAAATAAATTTTGTGGGTTTAAATTTTTTTCAGACTCTGAAACAATATTACCGTAATTTTATGCTTTTTACTAAGATTTTATGTGACCACTAAAAAAATAAGTACAATTGTAAAATTTAGAAAAAAAAAATGTTGTTTTTTTGGTTTTTTTTTTTAAGTTCTGAAAAGAGTGGTGGGAATTTGTATTCCACCACCATAAGTCAATACTTTGAAGAACTACCTTTTGAGTTTGAGTGTATTGTAAAATGAATCCCTTTCAGATGATGACCCAGATCACCCCCACAATCTTTGTGGTCCACTGCGAACATTTCCTGAAAATTTTATCAAAATATGTCTGTAAGTTATAGAGTTATGTTGCTAACCAACAGACAAGCAAACAAACCCAGGCAAAAACATGACTGTAATGAATGGAAAATATATCTATTGTATCAATATTCTGGATAATAATCGTGATCCCTGAACATGAGGATTTCCAAGACAACAGTCCTTAAACCACAGCCAAGGAAACTGCTATTTCCCTATGGGATCAATAAAGTATTTTTGAATCCAAATCTGTCTAAACGTTTTTGAGTTATGTTACGAACTAACAGACAGATAAACACACAAACCAACCCTGCAAAATCATAACCTCCTTGGTGGAGGTAACTATTCCATTATAGCTCAGGTAGCATGTTGGTGTTCTGTTCAAAGTGAAACCTCCTTTCCTGTCTCGCATCGTTTGCATCCACTAAGTTTTCTTACTGAATTAACCTACATTTGGGCTCTATCTATCTTCTTTCGACTCTGACCAACCTTCTTGTTCATGTTTGAGAAGCATTAAGCTATCACCATGTTTTACAGCGGGGATGGTGGGCCAGGGTAATGTGTAGTGTAGTTGGCAAGAAAAGGTAAACTTTTGGTCTAAACACCTCCTGTTGCTCATGAAGTCAGTATATAAAACTTCTTATATCTTTCTTCAAAAAATAGATTTCCCCTTGCCCTTTTTCTACTGAAGCCAGATTTATGAACTGCACTATTAACCCATGGTGCGATTCTCCCACCCTGGCTGTGTATCTGTGCGGTACAACAGTGTAAACTGGGTTGAATGCACATTCAACTTTTGAAATGATTATTTTTAAAATAGGGGATATCCATATTTACTTTTCCTTCCACTTTACAATTATGTTTGACCATATTTTGGTCTATACAATAAAGTGAAAAAAATACTTTGAAGATTGTGTCTTAAACATAAAGTAAAAAGATATATGAATGTTTTGTAAGGTTTTTAGTTTTGCTCTTACATTTATGAAGCTATCTAACAACACATTCACAGTTCATCGTCAATATCTCTTATTAAGATTATTTCCTCTGTGTTTCTGTAAATAATGACGCTTCACATTTATCTCCTTTGCCCTGAAAGCATTCCTCTCCCCACTGATCAACAAATTGTGACTGTGGTTCATATCAATCCTGCAAAGTTCAGCCATTCCTCAGAACCTATTTGAGCGTCCTGGAAACTTATCTCACCTTGTTCCTCCACAGTGCCAACCTCTGCTGTTGCCTTACCTCCCCTCCCACTCCTCACGTCCGCCTCCACCTCCTTTCTCCTCCCCTTTTCCATCTATCAACAAGTACACATTCTCTCTGCGCTTACACATATTCTGAATGGTGTAGTCACTGCTTGTTGATCAGCCTTCCCTAAGGAAAGAACACAAGGAGGTGGGGGTGACAGCAAGTCTGTATCAGTGGCCCTATGGGAACATAATAGTTGTTCTTCAAAGATCTGCACAACTCTCTGTGCTTACAGGAACCAGCCTGGCTGTCACTGTTTTGCCATGATCTCGGTGACACTGTTTGGGCAGCACAGACGTCTGTTTTCCACTCATCAGGTAAGTTCTGTTGATTTCCTTCAACCTGACACAGATGCAATATAGGGAAGAATCTATTAAAATCTCCTATGCTTCTTTTTTAATTATACCTGGCAGGGGTTTAGCGTTATATGCTATATGGTGTTACTGCAAGAGGAGACTTGTTCAGGACCTCTCTGCTGAAAATTGAATAGAAGCTTTTCTAAGTAAGTTGTGGTCTGGCCTTGGCAGTCAACACGCTCAGTTTTTTTTCACCCTGTGACTTCTTGTTTTCATTTAAATCTGCTTCACATTCATCAGGAAATAATGAGAACCTGTTTGCATGTTTTTTCGTTTTTGTTTCAACAGAGGGGTTTCTTAGTGGGAATTCTCATTGCCTGCACACTTCAAATTCATCATGTAGGGGCTAGTTTCTTGGAGGATGGCAAGCAACTGTTTGTTTACTTCTTATGAAGTGCTGCAACAAATGCAGTCAGAGTGTATACCTAATGGTAACCTAGGCAAAGACACTTTTTGTTTTTCTTGTGTTCAAAAGCATCAGCAATATTCAGTTTTACTGTGACTTTGTCAGGGCTGTGCTAAGGGTACTGCTATACAGCATTTCCTACTGGAAGGATTCGGGAATATATCATTCATTTCTATTGTTCATGAATATTTTTGCATAAACTTTAACCACTGAGTTTATAAAACAGGAACAATCTCTTCTTATAGATTCTTGAGAGGCTCAACTTGCTTTTGGAAACAATAGATTTTTTTTTTTTTACTTTTTGTTTACTCTGAAATGTTCTAGTTATAGTCACCCTCTTATCACATCTCAAAATGTTCTCTGAGAACAAGATGATAAACCTTTCCATAGGCCAGATAAAGCAACTCATTGTTTGATTTTCCAAATGTAGCTTGGATGTGTCGGAAATTGTCGAAGGGGAGTTTTACAGAACGGCCTAATGAAGGGGTAATGTGGATGTTAACCGCAGTCGACCAGGGACATCTTCTGCTCTAATGAACGGTGTAAAGTGTTGTAAATCACCCGCTGTGGAAGGGCAGTAAGATTCCTCTGTACAGTGATGTCACTGCTCATATGTGAAGCAGATCCAGACTTGAATGGTTCAGCCTGAGCCAGATGTTGAGTTTAATTTCCCCCATACTACATTTGGCTGTGACTGGCATGTATTCAGAAGTGTGCAGGGTTGCACTTGGGCTCTCTATGCCGTACATCAATGCTGAGATTTTGGTAACTAAAAAAGAGAAAACACTGGAAGAAACAGCCAAGGATTAACAGTACAAGTATTTATACCCCTTAAGCTTTTTCACATTTAGACATCACGACCACAAACTTTAGTTGGTTGTATATGCATTTTATGGGATGACACAAAGTAGTGCATAATTATGACACTGAAGGAAAGGGATGATGTACTGTTTTTAATACTGCAAATAAAACTGAAAGTAATTAAATACATTCTTATTTACCGCCCTTTTACTTTGATACCCCTAAATCCCTAAATAGCTCCAGCCTAAACATTTGCCTGAAAGTTCCCTAATTACTCTATTCCAACTGTGAAAACCACCAATCATTTTCCTTCCACTTGTATTGACTGTTATGTTGTTTGTCACATAAAAGTACGATAAAGCACACTGTGTGCTTTGGAGGTGAGAACATGCACAAAAGTTCGGATGGTATGAATAATTTCAAAAGGCACCATAATCCTCCTGTTGTACCTTTTCTGTTAAAATATTTGCTTTAATATTTAATATGTATTGAGACATTTTCTGATCTGTTTTATTTCTTTTTCTTTTAGGCTATCAAATTGTTTGTATTTTTGTTCAACAAATATGGCCATGTTCCATACAAAGCAAAAATATCTATGGATTTACGTTTTGAACTATGAGTAATTTGAAAGTTAAATAACAATGGAAACTCCACATGAGGCCAGATTGGAAGAACATCAGGCAGTTTTGGACAGCATGACCTTTTTGACACAGGAATTATCTTCAAAAGATGAAGGAATCTCAGCAAAACCATGTTATAGAGGAGATGATCTTTTCCCAACAGACCACAAGCCACCGTTGGAGCCAGAGGGGGATATATGTAATCAAAAGAAACGTTTTACCTGTGTTAGTTTCAACACTGTGGAACTCCGACAGGCAGTGTGCTTTCAAGAGCCAATCCAGGACTTTCTGAATGCAGCTCCTGGAACATCTCAGCTTCTTCTAGATAATTATTCCTCCACATCACAAGCTTCAGATGAAGACTGCTGCTGTGGGCTTCCACCTCCTGCTCATAGAGCTGAAGCTCACTTAAACCAGATTCCTCAAAGACAGCCGGATCATTCTCTGAACCTTTACTCTAGATGTGTACGAAGAGACTTTAAGGCGGTGGAGCCAATTTCAAATGGATCCATCATCAATCAGGCCTGTGCATCCATTCTTGAGATCCCTGCTGACCTGTTTCCTAAAACCTCAGATTTACCACACAGCGTGAAGCAAACACCAAGCACTATCACTTTCACAGCTAGCAGTTGTTCTTGCATCAACCATGCTTCTGGCTATAACAGCTCGGATGGAGAAGAATCGTCAGACGAGGAGAAAGAGAAGGTTAAATGTAACCATGTGGATTCAGGTGAAGGAGATGATGATGATGTGTTCCTAGAGTGGCCTCACAGTAAAGATCACCCCATGACTAAAAAGAAACGAGGCTGTGTGAGGCCACAAGCAGAAACGTTGTGCCCACCCAGCACCTGTGGTTATGAGGCAGAGGAGGAACTAAGCAGCAAGGAGGTATGCTTCTATCGCCTTCACAAATTTCTTTAAAGGGAAAGTTCTTTTTTTTTTCAACTTGGACCTTGTTTTTAGCATTTATTACGTTCATTACTCACCCAGACAAGTTCGGAGCAACTTGGAGCCATTCAGAAGAAGTTTATGTCCAGTCGAAATCAGCATATATCCATATAATGGGAGTCAATCGTCGCAGGAGATTTGCCACCTGTAATTAGGCATTACCTGCACCAAAACTCCTTCTGTTGACCCTGTTTTGTAATGAATAGTTAGCAATATACCCCTGTAATTTCAGAATGTCTTAGAGGTGCTGCTGTGTAGGCTACTGGGTTCTTTACAGGCTTTTAATGCAACTGATTCCAACTTACATTAATCAGCGATTTCAATTACATTGCAGCCGCCCTTCATTGCAGCTGTAAGTTGCGTAAAGGGAGCATGTGGAAGCTGAACTTAGTCCAATCGGTCAATCGTTTAGTGCAATTTGGAAACACACAAACGTGAACCATGTTGATGTCTGTCTAGTCGACCACCGTAGAGCGCAGAGTGAAAGACTTGCTAAGACCACAACTGGGATGGAGCACAGCAGTGATGTAATTGAAATCGTGCGTTTGTGCAGCTGTATTACAAGCCTCTAAAACGCCGCGGAACAGAACGAAGAAACACTTTTGAGACGTTCTGAACTCCGAGGGGAGTAGTGCAGACGATTAATTATAGAAAATTGGTTAAATGAAGGAGTTTTGGGACAGAAAAAGCCTTATTACAGGCCGCAAATCTCCTGCCCCGATTGACTCCCATTATTTGGATATACGCTGATCGTGAATTAATATAAACTTCTTCCGAAGGACTCCAAGTGGCTCCAAACATGTCTGGATGAGTAAATGAAAGTAATAAATGCTAAAAATAAGGTCCGATTTATACAAGTGATGCATTCAATATCACAAAAATATTACATTACCCCGACAGCAGAATTAGACCTTCCAACTTTAGAATTTGTCTCCACTTTGGTTAAACATTTAGAAGCCTGAGAAAAGCTATAACAGAGTATTTGAGCTGATGTAACTTTCATTGGTTTTTAGCAGACACCAATATAGTCATGTTATCGTTGTACAGAGAGAAAAGATGTATAAATGTGTAGGAGTGCACTGACTTCCCATTTGTAAGTGAGATACAGATCCAGGTGGAATTCAAACAACTTCTGCTTTACTTCCCCTCCCGTAGCTAGGAGTTGAGTTTGATAGAGCGCATAGTACCACATTAGCACTGAACTTTACCTTCCATTTCTGAACTGTCTCCCTCCTTTCCTCCCTTTTTCTTTAAGGAACGTCTGTGTGTCCTTTTCACATGACCTCTATTCCTGTTTTTTTATGGCTTACTTAAAAGCTTACATGAGCTTTCATAAGCCTGCTGTAATCCATAATATATATGCTTTGTTACGCCTTGAGGGAACATAGCCGACAACACATACCTGCCATGCTTTTTATAACAATAAAAGGTAATACACTGGTACATATTAACCTTTCTGTCCGGTGGTAGGACATTCAGATAATGCCATCTTTATGTGTAGAATGACACTGAGCTCTGAATGGGTTGTTTTGGAGAGGACAGCAAGAATGCAGGGAATTCAGGGAGTGTGCTGTAAATATTATCCAAAGGAGTGCAGTAAATGCTTTCCATGCCATCACACCACAAACCGTGTTATTGCTTGGTAGGCTGAGATGCAAAGCAAAAGAGAATAAATGCTGTATTATTTTAAAGGAGCAAGTTATATAGCCTTTAAAGGTAAAGCAAGATGGCATAACAATCAAGAGGGTCATTTGTAACACTCAAAGAGCAGCAGAGGACCCTATATCAGATGAGATATTTTAACAGGTATACTTTTATTTGTGTTTTTCATAAATCTGGTCTTTATAGAAGAACGCCACAAGGAATTCTGTTTGCAGAAAAAGAATGCCATGTTTCTCAAACAGAAAACTAAAATAATTTCTGTTTTATCTTCATGCAAAATACCCTTTACTTCAGCAGGGATAGGGTGATTTATCAGGGCTGACTGGAAAATGGATGGAGCTAAAATCAGAGCAATTTTGAAGGGCAACCTGTTAAAGGTTCAAAAAGACTCGAGACTACTTTCACAATGAGAATTACCAAGGAAATACAAAGGAAATAACTTGGATCAAAGCAAGTCCAGGCCTAAATGTAATTGGGGATTTGTAGCAAGAGTTTAAAGTCAATGGTCATGGATGAGATGAGATTCATCCAATGCATATTTGACTCACTTTGCAAAGAACAATTGATGAAATTTCAGTCTCTTGATGTGCAAAACTGGTTGTGAAAAACCGCTGGAAACTTTTTCGGCTTAGTTACAGTTGGTTCTGCTGCAAAGTATTTACTCTGGGCTGGATGCTTTACTTTTGTCTTTATCAGACAAGCCAGCTCTGTTCTAGGATGCCCCCTAGAACAAGTGAAGGTGGTTGGAGACAGAAGGGCTCAAAAACTCAAAATAACATCACTGTGGGTCAGAGTCTCCCATCCCATTCATGAAGATGTTGTCTGTTGAGACAGACTGCTGCATCCTAGGTTCATAAAGGAACTTTTTAGCAGTTCCTTCCTCCTTGCAGCCGTTAGACTTTACAACCACAACTGCTCTCAACAAACCTAATAACGTTTACATTAAAAAAGTGAAAGTGTGCTATATAAATAAAATTGCCTTGCCATGCCTTACATCAGTGCTGTAATTTTCAGTTTTGACTCAATTTAACATTTCTGCTGCTGTTATCTTCACATCTGTATGTTTACATTTTCTTTTCTTTTAATTTGTTGTAAGTAATACATTTACTTTTTAAAACACAACTAAACATGCACATTCTGTAAATATTTTATTTTATTATCCTACTCAGTTGCACATTCCATTCTGAGTATGTCACTTCATTTCCAATAACCGCACAGTACTCAGTTTTTAAAATTTTTGTCCTTATTGTGGATATACTATTCTCAATTTTGTTTTTTAATACTTTTTTCTATCTTTTCTATCTTTTTCATATGTGAAAAGAAATGCCTCATGTCACTTGCTGCTGTTAAAGTTGAATTTCCCCTTTTGTGGGACAATAAAAGATTATTCTATTCTATTCAAGTTGATCTAGCACATAAAGTTCCAGTGAAATACAGTACACCAAAACTTGCAGCTTTAAGCAAATTAAATATGAAAACGTTGAAATGGTATGAACAAAATAATAAATAGGCACTGCCTTCTAAGATGAGCTGCAAGACCCTCAAAAGGTCCCAAATAATTTTTTTTAAAGGCATTCTAAATGGAAAAAACAATGTCGGCTTCAGCATGGTTTGAATAAAGTAGAAACATATTTTATAAGTCCAGAAACACCGTGATCTTTTACGTTTAGTTTTTGTGTGATACTTTAAGATAATTTCTGAAACAAACTGTGGATGCAGTTGTCCCTTTTAACCATGGGAGGGCGTTATACGCACAAGATTCCCAGTAGGTCAGCTCATGTCTTACTTTACAGTAAAACTCACTTATGAATAAAACAAACACACATACCATTCCGTTTTTTCTTTCTTCCCCCTATACATTTCTGTGGTCACATGCTGTTTTGCACTGCTGGGCATTACCAATGCAATTTATTCCTTTAAGCAGCCAGGTAGCCCATGCCCTTTTCGCATGACCGGTTGCTACATTGGGAGACGTCCATGGTGATCTGTGGCACTCTCAGTGGGTGGCACAGAGCAGGCACTGAGCCCAGAGCTCACACACTTAACTCCTCATTTCCATCTCAAAGGCCCTATGTTGGGGTTTAACAATGTGTCCAATTTGTGCTGATAAAGTTATAGTCTCTTCACTTTTGTCATCCCCTGAAGATAACATTGCATCTGTCACATGGAATGACTCACACCGGCTCAGTTCCCATGGTGGTGAGCCTTTGCGCAACTCCCAGGACCAGATATAGAGGAAAGGGGACGGAGAAATGAATTGAGGGAAGAGTCTCACTTGAGTGTCAAAGCCCCTTCTGGAATCTGTCTCTTTCTGAAAAGTGTCCACATTCCCAAACAGCACCTTGAGGGGACGTCACTAGAAAGAGACTTTGTGAGTGTGTTCCAGATTTCACTTGAGCGAGAGCCAGAAAACAGGGCATCTGTTTCTAGCATTTTTGTTTGTCTGACACTAGGGGTTAATTAGCAGTCCGGCTCACAAGATCCTCAGCTTCCTCTTCTTATATGTTTTCACGCATTTGGCTTGGAATCTCAAGCTTGTCCCCCTCCTCCCTCCAACAACTGCCATGAACCAAAAATCTAAAAAATATAACAAAAACGTTGTAGCATATAAAGTATACATACAGTATTTTATGACTTTCACTTCTTTTATGGATAATTTGTTCTCTCTAAAGAGGATTATGAGAATCCTTTTTATTTGTAAAGCAGACACAGAGGTTTGAGCTGTCTAAATATACTGATCCACTGTCAAACATTTTACATTCCGTTGTCAGCACCGAGCTGGAAACACATACACAGCAAACTTTATTTTTTCCTCTCGGTGACCCATAATGATCCTTTAGACCTCAGAGGGCACCAGAGAAGTGGCCAAATTTAAACCATTCCTCTGAGATTGAGTGGAAGGATGTACTTTCTTCCACCCCCGGCTCAGTCAGCTGAGTGGTGCCTGGTGTTTGGTCTGCTATGTCCACTTTAAAGATAATGCAGCAAGTGCATGTGTAAGAAGATAACAAGCATAAACCTTTGCAGTTTGTAGAAAACTGTTTAGCCTCACTTACGTAGAAAGACATTTTTCTAATACACCTTTTTGTCAAAACAGTATGCCTTTACAGATATGTGTAAAGATACAATCTTTGGTTGTAAGATTAACCATTTGTATGTAATCAATGTCCTACTTCCCCAAATTCTCAGTAATAAATACTTTTTTAATGACAGCAAATGTTCCTTCAAACATTATTTACAGGTGTATCTCAATAAATCTGAATATCATCAAACTGCTTATTTCAATATTTCAGCTGAAAAAAATACTTTTATATTACAGAGATTCATTACATATCCAAATTTAGTTTCTCAGAAAATATGAGTTTTGCATCAGACTGAGAAGAAAAAAAAATAAAAAGCAAATCTTATATTTTAGCCAGCAAAATAATAGGAAAGACTGCTGACTGTTAAACCGGCAGTCCCTGACACCTTCATGCAAAAAGGGTGAAACCTGAAGAAGCTGGCTATTTAAAGATTGATTTATCAAATTAATCCAAAGTTGAGTGGAAGGCTTAACACTGATAACTACAGCCTTGGGAGGATTTTGAAACAAGAGCTTCGAGAACCACCAAACACATATTTAATCATAATAATTATTATTAATTTAAAAAAATAATAACTTTATTCTTATTGTACTTTTAGGCAAATCACTTAACAGTTTGAAGCAATCCATCATATTAATAAACAGTACAAAATATATCGTCACGGCCTTTTAACTTTCAAAACCAAAATAATCAAAAAAAGACCGCTGGTGGCGACAGGAGGTTTACTTAAGCACGCACTTCAAACTTGATTACTTAAACAAATATATTCCGTTATTCTTACAAGCATACAGCTTCAAAATCAGTCCAGGTTCTTGCATCTTTGACAAATGAAAAGTTAACTGAAACTAAGTCATCAAGTCCAAATAGTGGTCATAAATAATTTTTACAAAACCCTCCCATCTCACCTGACAATTGGCAAACAAAAAACATCCCATCCACGCCTACTTGTGTGCTATTAATCTAGTTGAGTAGTGGGAGGGTCCAACTGTTTACTATTCACATATATTTTAAAAAGCAAAATTTACTAATTTAAACAGCAAACTAAAAATCTATTGAATGTATTCTTAATCTTTTAAAGAAAAACAACAATGAATAGAACTTAAGATTTACAAGAGCTCCCCAGAAGAAATGGCCACAACCTATATGTACAACCTATAACTACATGTACTTGAAAATAAAATAATGCAACACTATGAAATGAAAAGATCAGTATACACCTGAGTTAAAACACATTTTAAAACACACATGTATCCAGGACATGAGCTACAACTATTGCATCCATCGCAATAAGAACCTAAAATGAGACCTTGGCATGACTAAAGAGAAAAGGGGATACTGCTGCTCAGTGGTCCGTCTTTTTATTTTTTAGATAAAAGTAAATTCAGCGTTTTATTTGGAAATTTAGGTCCCAGAATTGGAAGGAAGAAAGGAGAGGCACATAATTCAAGTTGCATTAAATTCAGTGAGAGATTATTTGCAGAGCTATAGTGGGTACGAAACGTATTCAGTCCCCTTTAAAGCTGTTCACGCTTTGTTTCATTGCAGCCATTTCCTAAAATCAAGAAAATCCATTTTATTTCTCATTACTGTACACTCAGCACTTAATCTTGACAGAAAAAAACAGGAATGTAGAAGTTTTGCTAAATTTATTAAAAAGGAAAAAATGAAATATCACAGGGTCATAAGTATTGATACAGGTATACATAAAGACAGGTGAGGTTAAGATGGGGTGCTGAGTGTAATAATATAACTTTTTTGATTTTAACAAATGGCTACAATGAAACAAAGAGTGAACAGATTTAAAGGGTACTGAATACTTTCTAATGCAGAATCCTCTGCAGGAAGAGAGGCTGATTGGTTCCGAGTCAGCTGTAAGCCCCAATCATCACAACGAACTGAAAACAAGTGAAATGACCACTCCCTGTACAATGATTCTATGCAATTTAGGAGTTTTACATTTTCTATTAATTAACAGAAATAAACTAAATTTCTTGATTATAGTTGGTATTACATGGTGTACCATGCTTCTCTCTGCTGCAACACTAAACTGGATTAAAGGAATTGAGTCAAGTGGACTGATCTCAGAGCAAATACTTTCTTTGTTCCATGGAAGCCTGACTTTGGCCATGAAAGAACTCCCTTTGATTAAAACGTGTAAGCATGCAAATAAATGTAGCCTATGTATATGACATGGATCCTTGTTCAGGTATTTTGCATATTATAAAGATTATTAGTGTAACCACTGCAGGTACAAAAAACAAACAAACATCAGAATTAGTAATCATTGGGTGGCTGTAGCTCAGTGGTAAAATTGTCAGCCTGGAACCTGGATTCAAGTCCTGCTTCTGCCATTGTGTCCTTGGGCAATACACTTCACCTACCTTGCCTACTGGTGTTGGCCAGTGACTGGAGTGACCGAGTGGTGCAAAATGGCAGCCTTGTCTGGCCCCTGGGCAGTTGTGGCTACAATCTTAGCTTGCTTCCACTGATGTGTGAGAGTGAATGAATAATGGAATTTTAAAGTGCTTCGAGAGTCTCAAATATCACTATAAAAATACAATCAATTATTATTATTAATTTACCTACAAATTTTTTCATGTAATATATTTCTGCTTTAAAATATTACCTGTATACAATACATAATAATGAATAGGCTACAGAATTGAATTATTTGCAAACAATTGCAGACAAGCAGAAAAAACAAAACACTACAAAACTATAATATTACCTAAAGAAGTTGTTAAGTCTAACTAGTTGAGTATTTGCTTAACCTCTCTTATCTGATACTCTGTGATAACCCACAGGAGTCTCCACAGGTCACGTCTCCATGGTCTGAGTCAATGAGCCAGCTCATGAGAAAACTGGACCAGCTTAATCAGGACATAGAGGAAGCTCTTAGTGCAAGTTCATCACCATCGAACACACCCTGCATTGCCCGCAAGAAGCAGGTGAGTATCACACACTATGCCATTATGTCTACTGTCACTGTATGTTTAAAGTGGTAAGCCTTATATTTTAATAAATACATATCTCATTGATAATATCATGTGCTCTGTGATTTACCTATATGGACACATAGGGTTAAATCAGTCTACCAAGACACTTTTAAGAAACTGTTAGATTTCCATGTTTTAGGTAAGCATTAGGATTGCACAGTCAGTGCTTTATGGTGTGTTCACTTTCACGGTTGATATAGCACACATTGCTGTGAAGCTCTTGGTGCATACTTGGTCATGGCTTTTATACTTTCTTGAATCAATTTAGTTCGCTCTGCAGAGAGAAAATCCAGGAACATTTTCTAAACCTGCAAGCAGATGGTGTGTGGGATTTCATGTTCAACTCCATTCTACAAATGCTGCACATTAAGTTGAGAATCCAAGAAGATTTGTGAATTCAGTCAATAGTCACTTGTAATCCCAGTATATGAAGTGGTATAGTTTGTTATTCTCCTCTGGGTTGCGTGACCTTTGCAGTATTTGGGTACATTCTGCGACAAACAACCTTTGGTCCAGCTTTTAATATCTGTCTCTCCCAGTGTGTTCTATGGTGTGGACCCTCAGATGTGATACTTGATTCTGAAGCCTGATGACTGAAGTAAGAACAGACAGTTTTTGTGCTTTCAGTGATTCAACAGGGGCAATGCAACTGTGTTCCCAAAAAAAGGCCTATTCTCATGGTGGCATGTTCCATGAAACATCTCTCCAGACTTAGCGTGCTGGAACAAAAGTGGCCTTTTGAGCTCCTTATGTGTGTACTGCACAGAGGGGCTGTTGTGCTACAAAGGAGTTTGTATGATTTGGTCTATTAGGAATGGTTCAGAGAGGCTTAAATGCCTCCTAGGCATCTGCATAGCCATCCCAGGCATTCACTATGACCTGCTTCAACTAATGGCAGGCAACTGGCAAAGACAAGACATATTTACTGGGATATCTGACAAGGTCATAATCTCTGTTCTCTCAAAGGAAGATCTTAACATACAGTCTTCTTTGTGCAGCTTAGCCAAGCTGAACTGAGAGTGGAGACTTCACTTCCCCAACCGCTGACCTCAGCCTGTTGTTTTCTTTTCCCCTGGCCGCTGCTGCGTTCTTCCTGTCCTCTTCTGTTTGGCCACACGGACATAGAGCTAGTCTTGATTATTGTTGTGATGTTGTTGCAGTGGGGTGCTGCTTCAAAGTCCTCGCCGAACCAAATCCCAAATCACAGAGTGGTCCAAAGAGCAGACAGAAGGGAATGTTGGAGCCAAGACAGATCTTCTGCTTCTTGCAGCTCCTCAACAGGAACAAGAGTAAAAACAAAGAAGGCAGTAAGTTTCTTGAAAAAATGTTTTCCCTCTCCAAGTTTCTAGCGGTTTGTAGTACTTGTGTTGTACTTTAAGATGCTATTCTTTTCTAACAGGAGTAACCAAGCCAGTTTAAAATATAGCTGTAAATGTCTGTCTTTGGTATTCATGTCTGGGTACCACTACCTAGTGAAACAATAATCTAACCAAAGTTTTGTCAATCTGTAAAAGAAAGTATAGTCTTCTCCAAAATACATTAGGATGGTATGTGGCAAATAATATACACCAAAAAACCCAAAAACAAAAACTGATTGTACCTATTAGTCTTTAATATTCTTAAAAAACCTCTTTAACAAACATTATATGCTCTATGTTAAGATACTGACATACTGCTTTTGATGCCCTTTTAGTTTGAGTAATGTGTATTGGGATTAATAGTGTGGAGTTCTCAGTGTTTTGCTGTGAAATGACAGGGTACATTACTTTTGTCATCCCCCATGTAGTTGTTAACCAAATAAACAGATCAGAAAGTATATGGTGTCAGTTCAAGGAAAGATCCTAAAGTAGGTTGTAAATCTTCCTTTGAGCAGATACACTGTCTGCATGTCCTGGCATGAGATTAAGTTATATTATTGAGTCATTGTGAAATGACATATTAGTATTACTGAGAGTACCTGTGAGTACCAATCCTGTCTAGGGAGTCTTTTATACATTTTAGGAAAATCTGTAACAGCATGGCTTCTTTGGTGATCAGTGTCTTTCTAACTGTTAAATCCATAGGAATGCAATCCTGAGGTTAAAATCTGTACCTCAAAAAGAAGTGTCCTGCACCATTCAGCCAAAGGCTGAATTACCTCTTAGGCATCAGATTGTAGAGTGCTGGACCTAATTATTTTATTCAGATGTGTTCAAGTATAAACTTTGCAAGATGGTAGGTTTTGTGAATTACAGTTTGAGTCTGCTGGACTCTGGCATTGTATCTTCATACACAACTCATCTCAAACTCATGCACTCGAGGTCCAGGTTCCTGTAGCTTTAAGATGCATCTGTGCTTCAACACATCTAATTAGCATAGCTCTGTAGAGTTTGATTGCATGCAAATTAGGTAATTTAGTTATTTAATTCAGATATGCAGAACCAGAAACAGAACACAACAAAGATTTTTTTAAACAAGTACTTTAAAGAATTAGAAGACTTAAGGAAGGAAATAATTTATAAAATAGGACTATGTTATCATGAGCACAACTGATATTTCCAAACCTGATGCATAAATTGTCCTTTTTTAAAAGCCACATAAAAAAAATGTGAAGATTTCAGGAAAGTTTAAGACCATGACAAAGCATATGACCTATTCAAATTTGAGAGATGAAGTGTTCTCTATGTACCTGTTTTTGTTTGGTTCCAGTTTCATTTTGCTATTTAAATAAGGCATGTTGAAGCAGGGAAACCTCTAAAACATGGAGGGTAGTGTATATTGGGGACCAAGGTTGGGAAACACAGGACCAAATACAAGGCTACACCAGTATGATCCAAGAAACTAATCATAATGTTTAAAAACAGAAAGTTGAAAAGTGAATTGAACATGTATGACAAGGAAGGGAGATGATTTAGAATAAAAGGGGACATCAAGAGAAAAAAAGCAAGTACAAATTACCAGTCAGATTAGAATATGCATCTACATGAAAATACAGAATACAAATTTTAGGATGAACTGAAGGCATTTTTCTACTATGGGTGCCTGGATGTTTGTTTTTTTTTCACAGATCTTAACTTCCTGGAACCTTCAATCCTTTAGGGCACTTTGTCTCCGTTGCCGCAATACTGCACAGTTTATGTAGATTACATACACCCTGACACAAATGGGTTGCCCTCCCACTTCATTCTGGGGTTATAAATCTCTGCCCACCCCATCAGTGGAGTCTTTGTGATTAAAAACAGCCGATTCAGTCAAAGAGTTCCAATTAGGATTTCAAAAATCAATTCTGCCTCAGAAGAATTAGTCATAATCTTCATCTTTAATAATTAAAGTCTGCTAGATGTGTCATGTCGAGACAGTATCCACACAGAGTAACTGCTACAAGATCTAAAAATCAGTGGATGATCAACCATCCTGGGCATTGGTTTACTTTGCTTTGTATCAGAACAAAACTGCTAAAATATTCTCAATTTATCAGATACAAACTCTTAAAAAAGGCTTTTGTGAGAGAATGTCTCTCACTCCTTATGTCCAGAGAAGCACAGAGCAGAAGTCTGTGCTTCGTTTATTTTATTATTTCATCCAAGGTTGTTGGATCTTATCCATATATTTTTTAAAAAAAAAAACAACTTTTTAAATCATTGTGGGGTTCACCAGGGGTGGCTGGGTTTAAATGATACAGTGTAATACATTGTCATTTAATGTTAGCAAAAAATATAAACAGCAGGGAGGAATAAGCTGGGGAGTGACAGAAGAAAATGCTCTGAATGAGAACCAGTGAGAAATCTTTAGCTATTTCCCACTTCAAAGCTCCACTTTTACTTCGGAGTCAAGAAATCCCCCAAAATCCTCCATGTTGCCAGTGCTGTTTTCTGGGTAGATTTCTACTGATTTTTCTCTGATTTTATCTGGGTTTCTGCAAGTGAAATACAGGGAGGAAGATAAAAAAACCCAGGAACCTACCCTGGTTTCTGAAAAGGTTTCTTCAGTGGTAACACACCTTAAGTAGGAAATGTCATGTTTGACAAAACCAAAAGCACAAAATCAGCAAGACACACGATCAAAGCACTAATGATCAAATAGAAAGATAGATAAGGCATTTGTAGACAAACATTATAGCTTAGATTTCTCCTTTTAGATCTTCTAAAAAGAACAGACAAACAAGAGATTGGCAGAAAATAGACCTGATTTAATACAAAGCCTTTCACTGTGTCCTTTATCCTTCTGACCATGGCCCCGATGAATTAGGATTAAAAATATTGTTTTTATTGTTTAAGAAGAGCTACAAAGTCCTAGTCAAACACTCCTGAAACTTTCTACATGTTGAGTTAAATAACAAGTTCAAAAGAAGTGAAACTTAATTCTACAAGAACATGCCATTTGTAACTTTTTTTATACCTGTAAGTACCTCCTGAAAATAAAGCGTTAGTTAAAAGCTTTGCCTTGGGATACGTGGGAATCTTCACAGATGTTGTAAATATGAGTATCTTGCCTGCAGACTAACCCTGATTATAATGAGGTCAAATCCTGTTGAATTGTGAAGGGGAAAAAAGACAAAATACCTTGTCAAGAGTTTGTTTCTTCAGCTCTTTTTTTCATCTGGGCAGCAATGAATCCTACATAAGGGCCGCTCTAATCCAACATCTGATGATAATCTGATGCAGTCGGATTCGCAGTCCTAAAGTCTAAGAGTGGTGGACGTGCTCAGACTGGCAGAACTGACCAAATTGAAAGTTATTTTGTTGATGTACTTGTGAAAAATGTTTTGGAACATGTGGTTTTATGAAGTTTAAAATCTGAAATGTATCCTATTGCTCTTACTGTAGGACAACATCATAGTCTGTAAAATGTTTTTGTGATGACAAAGATTGTATATCATTGAAGACAGCAAACAGTACGTAATAAGGCTTGTTTATTCCTAAAGTCATGACGTGCAGAGAGACTGTAGTATGCCCTACAGATAGCAGGGAGCATCCTAAATTTGTTCTTGCGGAAACAGGGCGAAAAATATTCTAAATTTATAAAAGTTACTTTTCTAAGGCGCTATTGATGATGTAGTTACTTATGAAACTATGCGTAACTCTTTAAGGTTTCCAAATTATGTCAATTACTTAAAACATCAGTGTATTTTACAGTGGTTGTTTTTTTAAGATAACCACAGTATTCTGTAATTGTAAAGTGAAAGAAAAACGGTACATGCTTTTCAAATATTTTTCACTGATAACATTTTAAGATTGTGGAGTTGATTTATATTTAGTGCCTTCTCCTGTAATGCTGCTAAATAAAATCACTGCAAAAGTTACCTACTTTGCATACGGAATTCACTTGTGTGTATTTTGATCTTAAACCTTAAATCTGTGGCTCAGAGGCTTGTTCAAGAGCTGAGATTCACAGCTCAGGTGGGAGAATGTATTTTACCCAACAAAAATTAGGTTTTTATGGAAGACTGGAGAGAAGAAAGCAATAACAATAGCTCTTTGCAGGTTGCTACAAATCAGGTAGGGGATGTTGCTAAAGTGTGGATGATAGTGCTGTGGTCAGATGATACCAAATTCAAGCTGCTATGAAAACAGAAAAAATGTTTTGTCTGAAGTGCCCAGCTGGTAGAAGTTAGTCCAAATGCTTTCCACTGTCATGCTTTAACAGCAGAAAAAGGACATGTAGTAGAAGCATTTTGGGGAAAAAATGGGACAAAATTATTAAAAAAGCATTGTGCAGTTATTAAAAAAAGTAGCATACTCAGATTTCAATGTGCAGGATTATATATTGGTTTGTTGGTAGCAGTGGGGAGGAAGAACCTACGATGACGCTCCTTCATGCACCTAAGATGCAGCAGTCTATCACTGAAGGATCTTTGCAGCTCAGCCCCATCTTGATGCATATGTGGTGGGAAACTCTGTCCATCAGTGATGTTATTTTTTTCAGAGTCCTTCTGTCTCCCTTCATCTCCACTGGATCGAAGCGGGAATCCTAGAACAGAGCTGGCCTTCTTGATGAGCTTATCCAACCTCTTCCTGTCAGCTTTAGATAAGAAAAGATGGCTGATGCCATCATAGAGCCAACAAAGGTGTTTGGGAGCACTCACTGGACTCCAAAAGTGTCCTCAGCATGCAGAGTATACTGTAGCTGCTCTTAGCATCCGTGTTGTGATTTGACTTTATCCATGATCTTAGTTTCCTGCTCTTACTTGTAGCAGCAAGCTTACTGATTTTCAATAATCACTGTATGCATGTCTAGGTGAATATTTTTTTATCCATCCATCCATTTTCTTAACTGCTTAATCCTTTATGGGTCGCGGGGGTGCTGGTGCCTATCTCCAGCTGTCAACAGGGGGTACACCCTGGACAGGTCGCCAGTCCATCACAGGGCAGGACAAACAGGACAAACAACCATGCACACACTCACACCTAAGGACAATTTACAGTGATCAATTAACCTGACAGTAATGTTTTTGGAATGTGGGAGGAAGCCAGAGTACCCGGAGGAAACCCACGCATGCACGGGGGAGAACATGCAAACTCCATGCAGAAAGACCCTGGGCTGGGATACGAACCCACAACCTTCTTGCTGCAAGGCAGCAGTGCTAACCACTGCACCACCGTGCAGCCGCTGAATATTTTTTATTATAAATTATTTGAATTTTCTCCCAGTTCGTAATTGTACACTATCTTGCTGTGGTCTACCACTTAAAATAATTATATATTAAAATGTCTTCAAGCTAGAATTTTATTTTAACTTAACAGCTAGTTTGAAAATACATGAAATAATCAGAACACTACACTGAAAAAAAATCTAATAAATTTAAAAAGATTGTCATAGTTATTTTCCAGCTGTCAGAACCGACACAGACAGTATGTACAGTATAGTCACATAGTTTCCCTGTTATTGCTGTTCAGCATGAACCCTAATTCTGTTATTAGTGGAGAGAGACATATTGTGGTTAAAGAGCCCCATATGTAGTTGCTCCTGACAGAGATGGTGATGCCAGTCTGTCAGCTGGACTGACCGGCCCTGTAGCCACCTCTTTGTCATTGTTTGGGGACCACAGCCATCATTCATCCGCACAAACCTGTCCCACCATATAAACATCCTTGTTAATTTAGGCAGGGGGAGAGTTTTCCAATAGCACAAAAGCCCAGAAAAAGTTTATCTTCTCCTCAATCGAGGATGTCACTTTTTCAGCCGAATAACCTTTAATATGTGACATCCGTCTAAATACAGCTGGCCTGAACTGGGGCAACATGTGTTTAGTGTAGGTCATATTTCTTGACATATGCTAAGATTAAATATTTTCTGTAGCAAAAGAGACAGAGAGAAGGCCATGCCAAATCTTTACACCTCCTCTAGGCTGCAACATCTGGTTTTTGAATTCTAATTTTCAGTGTTTATTCTTGAATCTGGGACTGATGGAGGTCCATGGAGACTCCCTGGACAGAAACCTTTAAAAATGCAAAGATAATAATCCTAGTTGTGTCTCAAGTGTTTAAATCTGTGATGAAATTATGTCAGATTGTGCCAGATTTCAGTCACTAAAGAGGGGTCCATTGTGGCTATGCCTCTTGATTTTCAAAGGTTATTAAGTTATTTTTGTATAAACACTTGGTAGTACTGAACCCATAAGTTTTCTGTCTTCTAGAAAGTAGATTTTTTTAACCTAGCGGGCTAGTGAGAGTTTGAGGTAGCTGACCAGGGAGTTAAACTTGGTGGTTCATCTTTTAAACCTGCTAAAAAAATGCTTTGGCTGTGGCACCCTGTCTGCTTCTAATCTTCTTCCTCTGCATGAGTTACAAATTGTGTGCCAGTAGCAGGCTGTACTGTGATCCGTGTGAAAAAAGGCTTGTTGTTCTCTGGGTTGCAAAGTCATATTAATTTACTACAAATCTAACCAATATTATATAAGAAATCTTTGTTGAATTTTTTAGTGTAAAATTCTGTTTTAATTTAAAAAACAAATTAATACACCAACTTAATTTTTATGAAACCATCTCATGAAAACAATAATCAGCATATACAGTATTTATCAATACTGATGGGTGAAGAACTGATACTGTGAAATTTGTTAACTCAATTCTGGTCAAGTATGGACTGTTGCAGTTCCTTTTAGTTAGAGGTTTAAACTCCTGCAAATGGCTTTTAGAGTGCTTATTTTTAAGGTTACCAAAGACAGGGGTGAAAAAAGTATCCAAAAAGTCAAATAGTAAACAAGAAATATTTAGGTTAAAATCAATTAGTCCTCCATGTTTGTTTTTTCTGTACCTGCTCTGTTTTTGCAAAATTACAGAAGTAATGCTAACGTTATCCAGCAATCAATAGATGAGATTTAGGGTATATTCTGGACAGGTCATCCCTCCATCACAGAAAAACATGGAAAAACACAGGAAAGAAAACCACACATGTACAGACTCACACCTAAATACTATTAAGAAAGTAACAATTGTTAATTTTTTGGTCTTTATAATATCTAACAAGACATGTATGGACAAACAACTGAATATAGATAAAACTGCAACTCTTCATATTTAGCTTTTATTTACTGATTTCATTGTCTTTTGTTTAGTAAAAATGTTTTTGTGGTCCATAACCTGCAATATCTTCTGCAAGCACATAAAAGGCTAGTATTTTGGTTAGTGAACTAATTTATTTTCTTATGTGACCTAAAGACAGAAAACTGGGCACACATAATTATTTTATCATCTTACCGTTTTAGATTTTATTCATTTAAAAATGTGTTCATTTAAGTATGATCAGTTTATCAGAATGGCAGCAGCTAATGAAGAATCTGGGAAATTATCAAATTATTATAATCTCTACTCTAACGCTACAAAAACTGCCTCTACAAAATGTATCTTTACAGACTTGGACATTTAAAACCAATGTTTGGATTACAACTTCTGTCATAACAGCATTAACAAAGCACACTGGAACATGATAAACCCATCTTCTTTTAGAGTGAAATGAGTTTTCCAAAAAACTTGGATTTAATTTCTGGGATATCACCCTGGCCGACTGCCAGCTGAGTTGTTAAATAATGCTATCACTCACCCCTGCTGCTGTTGAAAAGCTGCATTGAATTTGTAATCACAGCAGTGATTGCAGCTGTGTTGAAGAAAACAGGTACAGATCTGCTTCTAAGCTACAGTAACTGATATTTTGCTTCTTTTTCTGCCTTACAGATGTTTAATAAGATGAACAAACCAGCTGGTGCAGGTAAGATATTTTGTATTCTCCTCCTGAAGTCTTATGTTACTTTCTTAAATGTTATTTCTGCTCTGCTACTGCCCCAGAGAACAGACAGATGGAACTGATCCTTAAATCTAAATGTTTTATGAGATTTTATTTTCCATATATGTACACTTTTGTGTTGATCTGAAAGACAAAATATGTTCATCTTTATTGGATCGAGCCTGAGACTGGCTGGCAGCTTTTAGGGGGATTAGCTTGCGTCTTGATCATGTTGGGATAGCAAATCAATCATGACTGTATTGATTTGAGTGTGTTTGTGTACGTCTCTATTCAGTGTGATTGAATCATTGATCAAAGATAGGCCTATGAGTTGCAAAAATATATTAACTGAACTTTTTTGCCTTCGATACAATACACCCTCAAATTTTTATGTATTTTATTAGAATTGCCTGTACTCAGTATAATCACCTTTAACTGGCATTAGAACTGCAAAACAGCTCAGTTTGACTGTAAAAAGCACAATTTAGAAATCCTACATAAATGATTCGATTGTATTTGGTCTGATTAGGCCATTAAAAATCATGAATATGCTTGAATCTAAACCATTCCCAGAGGTGGATAGATTACCAAAAATTGTACTCAAATAAGAGTAGTACCATTTCAACATATTTTTACTCAGCATTAGCGTTTCACTACTTACTTCTCTGTCCATCAGGCATCTTTGTTCTTTGTTCCAGCTGCTGCTCTTTAGGAATGTAGAATAAAGTCTTGTAATCCATGCAGCCAAACGAGCGTTTTCACAGAGAAGTAAAATTGCGGTCTGTTGTGGTAAAGAGAGAGCTGAGCCAAAAGGCAAAGCTCTCGATTTACCAATCTATCTACGTTCCTACCCTCATCTATGGTCAAGAACTTTGGGTGGTGACCGAAAGAACAAGATCACGGATACAGGTGGCTGAAATGAGTTTCCTCTGCAGAGTGGCTGGGCTCTCCCTTAGAGATATAGCTCGGTCATCCGGAGGTGGCTCAGAGTAAAGTCGCTGCTCCTCCACATCGAGAGGAGCCAGTTGAGGTGGCTCTGACATCTGGTCAGGATGCCTCCTGGACGCCTCCCTGGCGAGGTGTTCCGAGCATGTCCCACCGGGAGGAGGCCCAGGGGAAGACCCAGGACTCGCTGGAGGGACTATGTCTCCCGGCTGGGCTGGGAACGCCTTGGGATTCCTCTCGAGGAGCTGGCCCAAGTGGCCGGAGAGAGGGAAGTCTGGGTCTCTTTGCTTAGGCTACTGCCCCCGCGACCCGACCTCGGATAATGCGGAAGAAGATGGATGGAAGTAAAATTCCAACAAAGAAATTGATTTTAGCTGCTAAAACCTGAGCAGCTATGAGCTTTGAGAAGGGGGGCGGGTGTGTTTGCAACTCTAGCAGAGGTAAGTTGCACTCTCTGCAAGGGCGGTGCAGACACCACTTCCTTGTTTTCACTTAGTGATGTAAAATACATCACAATTTGAACACTCAGTAGTTTTCTAGTAGAGGGCCGTGCAGCTGCTCAGAGAGCAGGATTTAGAAGGATTACTCAGACGTGTGAATTACGCCAAAAACCACTCTGTTGTTTTTGTTTGTTTTTTTTTTTATGAGAAAATTGCCCTACCACATAGTTGAAAAATCCAAAAACGTGATTTTGTATGATATAGGCCCTTCCATTTTTATTTTTTTGCTTCTTCATAACTTCTCTGTTGCTGTGTGGAGCAGCTGGGTCAGTCACGTCTTTTCCCCTCCCATCTCTGACTAGCTCGCTCGTTCACTCACTCACTCACTCACTCACTCACTCACTCTTCCGTTCATTGCAGTCTCATGAAGAAACGCAGCTTTTTTGTATTAAGTTTTTCTTGTTGTTGTTCGAAATACTTGTGCCTTTCCGAATAACGTATTCAGGTACTCATCACAATATCTGATTTTTTTTTTTAAAATACTATAAATAGACCGAAAAAAATAGGTTATAGTTATTTGCAAATCCTTGAATTTTTAGGACTAAAAATAAATAAATAAAAATGAATGCATGAATGTATATAAAAACATAAAAACAAAATCACTAATTCAGGCAGAAGAAACTTTTCCATATTAAACTTAAATTAAAACTTATAGTAGGTAAAGTATATATGTAACAAGGTACACAGTACATCTGCTGACAAAATATGGTGTTTACTGTATTTTATCTTGTTGTCCAAACATAGGGAAAAATGCTAAACAAATAGCATTAGAACAACCTGTTCTTATTGTGCAATCAACAAATCTCAGTTTAACACAAACAGTTAGCGTAACAATACTTCGTAATAATGTTACTTAAGTAAAACTTAAAAAGTACCGTGAGGTAAAATTACTCTAAAGTACAGTGTTTACAAAAAAGTTTTAAAGTGAATATAACTGAGTAAATGAGTAAACTAGTTACTACTCCCCAGAGTTGTCTTGTTGGAAGGTGAACCTCCGTCCCCTGTCTAAGCCCGTTTTCAATCTCTATCAAGTTGTATTTTATGATTGCTTTATATTTAGCTTCATTTATCTTCCCATCAACTCTGACCAGCTTTCCTGTCTCTGCTGAAGAAAAAAATCTCCACAGTTTAATTCTGACACAGTGGGGATGGTGCGTCAGTGATATGTACTTACCCCTTTGCCTTAGCATTTTGTCAAAAATGCCATGGTTGGTCTCATATGACCATAGCGCCTTCTTGTTATTTTTGCTGCGTCTCTGACATTGTGACCGACTCTTATAGAATTTCCTGTGGCTTTCTTCTTGAAACGCTTCTAAACAGGTCATAATTCTGATGTGAACAGTGCACAGATTGCTTGCACTTCCTCCATAGTTACCTTGGCCTCATCAGTTTCGACACTGCATACAGTACAGATAAGTCTACTTAGTTCTAGAGTGGTGTCAAACTCTTTGCGTTTTACTATGATGGACTGGGCAGGGCTCCATTAGATCTTTAATGTCTGGGATATTGTTTTATAACTTAACCTCGTTTTAAACATCACCTCAAATGAATCCACTACCTGTCGTGTGAGTATTTACACAATGCTTTTTGTTTAGTAATGCTCTACTTATCTTTAAGAATCCCAAATTTAGGGACTTCTGAAAGCAATTAGTCACACTTTATTTTACCTAGGGCTATGAGAATAAAGGTGACTCAATACAAAGCTACACCATTCTTTTTACATTTTTGCTTGTGAAAAATGTGGCTACTATCATTATTTCTTTCTAGTTGCCAATTATACCCTGCTGTGTGTCTGTCTATCACATGAGAAGCTAGTGATATAAAATAATATTTGTACGTGTCATATGAACAAAAAAAAAAACATTGAGGGGCAGGAATATTTTGGCAAGGTGCTGTAAATGACTAGGCCAGATCACTTAAGGAATGCTGTATCTTGGTGTGCTGTTATTAAATGCTTAAAACACTCTAAAATCTCCTTACAAACTGATCCTACAATATGCCTTGGCCTGCCTGCTGGCATTGCTCAAGCTCCAAACAATGTTGGTAAGATTGATGATCACAGGTGTCGGCTCTCTCCCTCCCAGCCGATGGAATGTCCAAATGCACATTCTTTTATTTTAAATGCCTTTCGTATGGCCCTCGCTCAGAGCGCTGCAGTTAAAATTAGGCACCGTGCCAGATCATTGTTTCTGTTTTACTGAGGGGAAATATTTGGTCTGCTGTGATGTGGCCCTTGGGGGGCAGCTGCAAGATTTTGGTGGATACCTACTTAGACTCAGGTTGCATTCTCACATGACCTCAGTCGTGGATGATTCTATCACACAAATAAAAAAAATCCCTGCAAGTTTTATGGAGCAACAAACTAATGTGAGGTTTGCTGCTGAATTATGAAATGTATGCTACAACTTACTGCAAACTTGACCTTAGTTTACTATGAGAGTAAATAGATCCTACATGTGGTCCTAACCTTAACTCAAAGAAGAAAAATGATGCTATAAAGTGGACAAAGCTGGCAAAGAATCAGGCATATTAGGTGTGATAGTTTCTGGCTGGATTTTATGGTTGAGCTGTGGAAACCTCTTTTAAGACATGATTATGGGACAGCCAGATGGCTCTTACTATCGACCATAATAACACTGTCCATTTTGTTAAATTGATTTTGTCCAGGAAGGAGGGGAACAAACCCAACACACTCCTTGAATTGAATTCCAGAACTGCAAACTAGCTGTAGGAGAAGCATTGTTGTTTGGGGTTTCCTGAATGTGCAGTTTTAACTGCTTTTTATTTAATTTTAAATGATTTTTTTAAAGTCATTATGACAGGTTTCAACTTTTTAGCACATGAAGAACCAAACGTACCTCATCTACTCTCAGATACATTTATCTAATGAAATATATTCCCTGCAGACTCTTTAATTTGAGTGTAGGAATTAATGGCTTCCTCTGGTGATAGGAGGCAATTATGTTCTTCCTTAAAGACTGGCAGTCTTGACTTGCATTAATCTTAGAATTAATGAAACTTCAGAGGCCTCCTAACACTAGGATTCCTACAAGAGATACAGCATAGATACAGGGATACAGAATCAAGCTTGTGCGTCTTGACTTAAATGTGACTGACTTGGGATTTTGCAATGATTTCATCAGCAATAATGTGTATTTTAAGCGTACCTGACACATTTCAGACATTAATTTAAGCAACGATAATGAACGTGACAGAGTCCAAAGAGACGCAGCTGTGCAGAATTGAATGAATTTGGATTTACATAAATATATGGTCATGTACTTTGTTACGATAAACATCACCATCCCATAGCAAGTCTGCAGCGAAATTAAACACGTGCAACTTAACCAGCACTCTGGGGCCCAGAACTGTCAGGATGAGGTTTCCCTCTTGGCCTCTAAGGTTTCAAACGGGCTTTGCATGTTTCCCCAGATCTTCCCTCTGAATAAATATGCTAATCTACTTTCAATGTGGAAATCTCTCACTGCTGATTAAAAGTAAAACAAAGAGGATACTCTGTGAATCCCTTGGAGACTTCTGTCTGTTTGTGAGGAACGAAATACAAAGCCCGGTGTTGTTCACATATTAGTGTACATGGCTCTGACAGGAAACCAGCAGAAAACATGGGAAAAGGATGCTTCAGCAGTTTGAGTAGCTTTTTGTTTAACCTTTTACAGTGTGTGTGAAATGTCAGCCAGTGATTGATTACCAAACAGAATATCTGTGCTTTTATCAATTCTTATTTGAAGGCTCTCTAGTAAAGTGTGTTTAGCATCTAAATGAAGCATCTTTGGCAGAGGAAATAATCAGTGAATAAAAACAATGAATGTAGCATGCAAAACTTTTTTCCCTTCTGAACAAAAATCAGTCATGTTTGTTGCAGCTTTCTCAGTTCAGGAGAATGGTGGAAATGTTTTTTTTTAAGGAAGATAAATCTCTTAATAATTAAGTTACTTTGCTCATGATTATGATAATGTAAGCTAGGATGTTGCTGGATGGGTTAAGGAAGAAATTGCTTTTTCAGTATTTTTGTTGTAATGATTTAGTATATAATTAAATGTCTCTCTTACAGGAAAATAAAAGAAATATAAAAAAAACAGTCCCGGACTATTTAGATAAATTAAGCATTATAAAAGCCAAAACATTGTAAATATTTTACAAGGCTTTTTACAAGGTACAATACATTTTACTGTATGAGAACTACTCTCCCTGTCACTTGACTATTCTGCTGTGCGCTTTGTGCATAGTATGACTCTCTGTTCCAGTTAAGAAAGAAAGCACCAGTGGGTATTGGATAATTTCTGTGTCTTGACAATGTTTTCCTATCTGCATTTTGCCTCCTGTGTGCTTCTCAGCTGTCCTTAAAGTTCAGGGTTTCAGTCTTGCTAAAGGTCACTGACGGTGGAGGTTCTACTGTGACCTCCCACAGCTGCAATCTCTTTCTGTGTCTCTGTAGTCCTTTTAGAAACTTTAATATAAACCTCGCCAATGCTCAATTGCAGTACACTGAGGGCAGAGGGCATGGTCTGAAACCTAATCAGAAAGTAAACAAGAAATGTGGTTTTAAAATCAGATTGAGATGACTGTGAGATTCTGAACTTTAAAGTATCATTTTTAAAAGCAACTGAGATGATTCCAATACTTAATGCACAGACTGACAGTGATCTGCAAAAGAAAGGATTTCCCTTGAACACTTAGATATCTTATCATGTTACAGCCAGAAACAGGGGTTTGAAAGAACAACTCAAAGAAGTGCATAAATGTAAAGTAAATGTAAAGGTAAAATTGTATTGCATACGTTACTTTCAAGACCCTAGTAGTGAATACTTTATAGAAACCCTTTGCATTCTAATTACAATTACAGGTCTTGTGGTCTATCTCTACCAGTTTTGCACATGACTTTTTTCCGTTTTTTGCAAAATATCTCAAGATCATTTGGATTTGATGAAAATAATCAGTTAATATCAATTCTTTGACTTTTAGTTCATAATCTGAATTGGATTAAGGTCTGTAATTTGACTGGGCACATTTTATGCATTTATTGTTTTTATCCAAACTATTTTATTGTAGCTTCGTTAGTTTGTTGATCCTGCATTGAGGTAAATCTCAAACTCCAGTCTAAATTATTTTATAGCCTCCAACAGGTTTACATCTATTGTAGATGTATTTATGCTCCAACACAACTGATTCAAATGGTCCAACTACCTCCACATTATGTCTAATAAATCCTCACTTGGTCTATTATTTATTTATTTTTTATTTATTTATTTATGTATTTATTTATTATATTTTTTTTCTTTTGCATATTTGACCCCAGTTGTTTTGGTCACAAAATAAAACCAGAAGTTGCAATCAGTGTCTATGTAAAAATTATCAACCATTTTTGCATCAATTGCATAAATACAGAACCAGGAAATTGTGAAACTTCTTGATTTAAGGATATAGGGAAAATTAATTTTCACTAGATTGTGCCAATATTTTTGCTCCCCATATATCTGCTGAAGAACAGGTGCCAGGTCTGTGACATCATGCTCTAAATGAATCATTTTTGCATGCAGCTCATGTGCTGCCATAATGAGCGCATGAAAAATTCCACACATGGAAAGATGGAAAACGACTTGTGGTTTCCTGAGTGCAGAGGCCAGCTTGGCGGTTTGACAGGGAAAGCAAAACGAGGGGGAAAAAAGATGCCTGGTAGTATTTCTGGACTTCTCTTTTTTTATACAGTGATTTGTCAAGGTCAGGAAAACATTAGAGAACTATCTGGATAACCTGCTTTGATATGTTATAACATTCTTATCTCAGTTAATGTGGCCATGTCGTTAATAATGCCTTTCAGGCTTGTGTGCTGAATGACATCATCATGTTCAACAATTTCCATCTTCACTTGGTTTGATTTATTACGAAACATAAATCATTTATCCGTTATGAATTTTTTTACCTCATAGTGCTGCTTAAGTTTTCTAACTTTTTTTTTTTTTTTCAAATAAAAGGAAACTGATTCCTGAAAATGATACCTCTGATTCCAAATTACTCCATTTTGCAATTTGAAATGAAACAGTTTGTAAATTCTTTATGGGACAGCTTGCCTAAAAACACCAAGTATTTTGTGCACGTGTTTGTGAATGGTGTGTAGCTAGAGAGGAATTCAAGTCTGGGATTTGTAAACTGAGGAGAAGGAGACGTGGGCAGTTGTCTGAGGATGCAGTCCAGTTTAACAGAGAACATGTGTGTGAGTGTGTGGGACTATATGTGAGAAGTGACATAAAAGCTAAGTGGTTGGTCCAGCCCTCAACTGCCACGTAAATGGAAATACAGATGCAAGATTCCGGATGTTATGAGCCAGGTAGGGACATGATGCTTCAGGGCTTCTTACATTCGACAACACAGTCCAATGGTTAACTTCATTAAGGGGCAAATATCATTCTGTTTTACAATTACTTCTTTTCAGTTGTATTTGGGCTTGAAGTTTGTAATACTTATTAATTTGCTTAACCAAAAAGCAAGTACATGGTAATTGAGTACGTAGCCAAAACATTAATGAAAAGGGATAGTGATACCTTTTAAATCCTGTACTCAGGCGTCAATGCATAACAGAATGGCCACCAAAAGACAAAGTAGCAATAGCAAAGTCTCAAGTCCCAATTTGGGTCTCATAGAAGTAGAAATTTATATGATTATCCAATGAAAACAAGGACGCCGGGTGATGTTGTGTGATGCTCCACCTCAAAGACTGAACAATCCAGGGACTTGCAGATGAATTTAAAAAGACTATATCATGCTATTTCACAGCTTTCAACTTTTGGGACAGACATATATGTGATAAAGTGTTACCGTTATTAATTTGTCCTGAAATGTGACTTGTATCCTGTAGTTAATGTTAGACAACGAAGTGAAATGGATCGTTTCTCTATAAACCTGCCTCCTGCACCCCAACGCTATGCTCTGCTCCTCCGCGCTGCACAGCCGGGAGAAGATCAAACGGTGCTAAACTTCATCACAAACAGAATTCTCATGAATAATTTGAAAAGCTCAGAGTACCACAATGAAACTCTGTTACATTAAGGGCTCAGACGTTTGGTTTATTTTATTTTTTTTGTTACAAACGGAGTCAATAAAGCTTATTTCATTTGCTAAATCTCCAGGCTTTAGACAGAGCCCAAACCAACACAGCTGCATCCACCAATAAAATTTTTCCAGCCCAGCATATAAAAAAGACGTGGGTGTTGTTTGCACCCGTTTACTAAACATTCTGAGATGCTACAGCTCAATTAATTAATGGCACAAGGCTGTTATAAGATCAGATAAGCAGCTTGATAAATGGCTAACCCACATTAGCATGTGGCCACTTACTTCTCTGTCCATCAGGCATCTTTGTTCTTTGATCCAGCTGCTGTTCTTTAGTAATGTAGAATAAAATCCTGTAATCCATGCAGCCAAACAGGCGTTTTCACAAAGTAAAAAATCCAACAAAAAAATGTATTAAGCTGCCACAAACGGAAGCAGCCATTAACTGTGAGAAGGACGAGGGTGTGTTTGAAAATCTACCAGGGGTAAGCCGCTCTGCCTGCAGGGGCGGTGCAGACACCTCTAGCTCTCAACTTTCAACTAGTGATGTGACTAGTTGAACACTCAGTCGATTTCTAGGAGAGGGAGGGGCAGCTGCTCAGAGAGCAAAATTCAGGGGGATTACTCAGACATATGTGAATTAAGCTGAAAACCACTTTGGTGGGTTTTTTATGAGAAAATTGCACTACCATATGGTTGAAAACTCCAAAAACTAGATTTTGCATGATATAGCCCCTTTAATACAGTGATGTGCAATTAGAGGAATTTATACATGCTTTTCAGTGTTTGCTTCAACTGTTCACAAAACCATATAATTGGTATTATTTGACATAAGGTCTCCCAACTGATGCGCGTTTTCAACTCCTTCGGATTAACCCCTTTTGCTACTTTAGAGACTTTTTAAAGAAATCAGCAACTCTTATGTTTATATTTTTTTCTGAGACTGGAAACTTTTGGAGACTCATGAAACCCTGAGCTGTGGGCATCTCTCTAGTCCCATAGCTCTTACAGGTGGCTAAAGCCTCGCTCAGCAGACCCATCTCCAGCTGGAGGCAGGCCAGCTCCCTCCATGTCCAGATCGAAAATTAATTAAATTTGTGCGAAGCCACCACTGGCGTATTTACTTCAAATGGGCAAATAAAAACAAATTTGTTTGTCTAATGTAAATTACCAAACTTTAATGAATCTTTGTCTTTGCGATCATGATTGGTAATGTTGATTGTATACAAAAACGATCTAAAATAACTATTTTATTATGACTTCTTTGAGGTTTCTAAGTCAGCTTTAAAACCAAACCAGAATAGTTTAAGGAGAAAATGTCATGTGTTAAGGCAGTTTGCTACAGTATTGTACTAATATTTTATCTATTTTGATCAATTGATTGCTTGACCTAGTCATGATTTCAGTATTGAACAAAATTAGCATGATTATCTGTTTCCACATAGTTCAACAGTCCATGTTGGGAATAATAATAACTTAGAACACCAAACTCTATTGTCTACAGAGGATCATTTGGAAAGTGATTGTCATTGTTTTAACAAAGACTATAAAGAAGAAGGATATTTTGTTAGAAGCAGCCATTTTCACAGTTTGTTAACTGAAAGGCACAATTCATTTCAATTCACTTTTATTTATATAGCGCCAATTCACAACAAATGTCATCTCAAGGCACTTTACAATTGGGTCATTTCAATACAATTATTCAAACATTCCATTCAGTTAAAAGTTTTCTATGTTAGGAATCCCAGCAGATTGCGATGAGTCATCGGCTTAAGGTTGTGCCTGGATCATGTAGACTCCAACCACAGCTATTCCTCAACAATCCCTCATACTGAGCAAGCATGTGGCGACAGTGGAGAGGAAAAATCCCCCTTAACAGGAAGAAACGGTCATCTGTCACGACCGACTGGGGGTCTGAGAAGACAAAGAAGAGAATGCTCGGTCACTTTGAGAAACATCTCGACCGATGTTCCCCATCCAGCATGGGGCAAGAAAGAATAACTTGCTGTAAAGAACAAAAGGCATAAAGGACCCTTTGTATATCACGTTTCCTCTAATAACTGACCTATGTGGCACTCTAGGAGACACAAAACACAACAAAGAATTTAAAAAAAGTTTAAAAAAAGTAAAGCTCTCCCAACTGATGTACCGTTCGACCTCCTTTGGATGAACTTTGGATGAACCCGTTTTGCTACTTTAGAGATTAAGTAAAAAAAGCCCTTTTCTTACTGATTTACATTTAAGCTCACAAACAACAGTTACAATTGCCTTGATGGTCTGACTGTCACTGTGTGAGATATTTATAGCAGCCCTAGTATAAACTGTGCTATATCCTTTGTCTTCAGGCTTTGGATTTTCTTTCTTTAAAACCTAAGATTCCAATTGTTTCATGATCATGGGGCAAAAAGTGTTTCCATGGAATATACTGCTTTTTGCGGGAGAGATTAAACCTGCTAACTTTACCTCTTTACTTTATTGGAGCACTATGACTCTTCCTGCACAGATGACCCAGTGTGTTCAATAAATCACCACGAATTGAAGAAAATAATTAAAATTTTATTTTTGTCAAAAGAACAATCTGTTCTGTAATTACTGTGCGGAATTTTCAATGTACTACTGTTACACCCACTAGGTCACTCATATATGGTATTGCCGGTTTCTTTTGAATTACTTATTTTTGTTAAAAAATAAGTGAAATGCAGACTTTGATTTATTTTGACCTAAGATTTTTATGATTCAGTGCTTAAATTTGCAAAAGCGCAAACATACAAGTAGTTGTCAAGAGGCACTGAAGACTTTAAAGGAGCATGGGGCAGGATTTCTTAAAAAAACTAAACATGCATGTCTAGGTTTTTAAGTTAATGAGTAATGAAGCATTTTAAACTAAAAAGAATGAGGCTGTTTACATATCGTTCTATCTTCTTAAGCAGGCTGTTTGCAGCGAAATATGCTGCAAGTCAAATTTCCCGCGCTGACCTAAGGGTGTGACGTAAGTCGACCCTGCTAGCGTGTTCTCAGCAGCTTAAACAGGAAGAAGATCGCGACTCGCGGCCCAATCAGCTGTGGAAATGGATTTTCACGCAACCGGCAAACAACCAAACACGATTCAAAGCATGCTAAAAGTGGCACTAAGAAGCTTTTATTAGCAGCTTCTTGTGAGCCAAAAGCAAAATACGATAAAAGTCAGATAGACATCCAGATATATATCTGATTTGGTTCCCCATTGAAATGTCTGTTCACCCTACGAAATCTATATATGCCCAAAATATCTGTAGAGGCGTTTCTGCCCACTGGAACCAAAGGAAGATTTTACTTACTTTGTCACTCGACATGGTGCTTGTTTTCATAATACCGGTATATACGCAGTGGTTTGGCAGTATGTTTCTTTTTTTTTTCTTTTCTATGAATGTGTGCTCGCTCCTGTGATGGTTGCTACAGTTACTTCCAGTGAGCTTCCAGTGTGTCGCTCATTAGTTTAGTTTTTTCATTCTACCCCATGCTCCTTTAACAAAAAAAAATAAATTCAAACAATATTTTGTTTCGGTTTTCTTATTCTTTTATGATATACTCTTTCATTTCTTATTCTACTTACTTAAGCATGGAACATTTCTTCAGATTTTTCTTCTTCCATCGGCTCTTTCAGTGGCCTCGTGGGTTTCCCACAGAAATTGTAAGGTTTCCAGATGTTGCAGGAAGGCAAAATGTCAAATCCAAATCCAGCCCACCAGCCTCTACGTCCTCCGGCTGACTGATTGCATGGAACAGCTCACACCAAGGTCTGTCTTTCTGCACTGAAGCAAGGCCATGAATGACCATGCGACCAGAGTTTTACAAAGCTGTGCGCTTCACCCAGCTAGCAAAAAACACAGAGCATGCTGTTTAAAGAGGTTCTGTCCAGGGGTAGTGTACCGTTGCAGCTTTCTTGTGGTTTCAAACTTGATTAAACAATTTGGTTTAATAATCAAAGTACAACAGCAAGCTGAATCAGAGCAGGTTTAATGTATCTGCATGTATCCCTTAGGTTTATCTGTGTCTCAGCTTCAAAACAGGATTTTTGGGGAAGGACTGAGGTTCTGTTTGATATAGAAATGGTTAGTTGTTTGTTGTATATTGAAAAGATGAAATTATTTAGGCTGTATTGCAATAAATAATTATTCTCTCTATCTTTTCATGTGAAAGTGTCCTTGACCAATTTCAACCGCTGATATGTTCATTTTCCACAATATCAAGTGTGCGTAAAAAGCGTAATATAAGAGAAATGCTATCTGTCTGGATATATCAAGAGGTTAGGCAAGATTCTGTGATGTAAAAATACTACCATATTTCTCATCAATGTGAAGTCTGTCTTTAAAAAATACCATCCAGCTTTTCAGTTGAAGTATGTATAAGTTAATGTTATCAGCTTTTTGCTGATAATTTGGCGACTATGTTAAGCTCTTCATACTGCATCTCTGATTTAGACTTTAGAAGTAAAAAAGGAGGTAGATCTTAGGGTGACCATTAGGGATGAGAGTTAATGAGCAAAGACAACGTAAAGCTAGGTGAAAATACATAGGAAAACCCTAAAACAATGAAGTACTTACAAAAGCTCTGAAGATGCTTCCACCACTTCTTAATTATTTTTCCGGCAGCCTTTTCTTTACCTATCATAGAAAAATTAAATCAACAAAGCAACAGACACAATATAAAACTTTAAAAAAAAGAATACAATGCAAATTGTTACCCACTAACCACTCTGACGTTAGCTTCTGCCTCTGCTGCTTCCTGTTGGGGTGAAACTCGAAGGTATAACTTTAGAGATTAGTCTTTTTCTTTAATTTGGACATTACTTGATCATCTCCAGTTAGAAAATCTGGACTCTTTTAGAATGACCAAGCCTGAACTGTAATATTTTGCACCTAACAAAATCTTTTTTTAACCTGTTTTGAATTTCGTAAAACACGAAAAGGGAACAAGACATTGTTGTTTTTTATTAACTCAGTTTTTGAAAAGTACAGAATAGTAAAAATCTTTTCAAAGGATTTTGTTTCAATATCATAAAAATATACAACATAGCATATATAATTTGATCACCATTTCAAACAGTTTCCCACAGATTTTTAGGCATGCTGAAAACTTCTGTCACATTAGCGCCCCGTTCTCATATGTCCTGTATTAATCACGTTTTGCAACAATGAGTTAGCATTAATCCAACTCAAATATTGTATCACATCCACAGTTAGTACATTTCTTACTCTCACAATATGCTATGCAGATGCCTAACTCCCTTCAGGATGCTGGATGCTTAACACTGATATGTGAAACTACGACCATCATTTGGCTCATAATTATTTGACCATTGGGGAGTACTAATAGAGCATGGATATTTTATTTCCATTTGGTGGGTTTCAGTATCATTTAAGAAAAAAATAAACTAACAGAGAACAGTGATCTCCTGAAAAAAATATAATATCTGGTTCTGTTGAAGCAAAACCCCTTAAATCTAAGACAAAATAGTATTTTTTTAATGCAAAAATTAAGAAGAATTGAAACTGTTTGATAGCAGCTGCAGTTATTATCAAAATATCAAAGTATTTCCTTCTATTTTTGTAAAGCCAATGTTGTGTATCATCTAGAGAGCTGGACGGATTGTTACAACTTTACAGTCACCAGAGCAGTAGACTGAACAGAACAATAGAAATGGCCAATTACTTCTGGAGTACTAAAAAGGTCACAAAATTTTACCCATTGGCTGTAACTTTACTCCGCTTCCCATCCAAAAAAAAAGAAAGGAAAAAAAGCCAGAGCAAACAAAGATGGAAATAGAGTTCTAGTCGTCATTCTTGCACACTGGTGTCTTGGCAGGCTGTTTCCGATGAGATCATGTCCAGCTGCATGGTGTAAACTACTGTCTGCTATCAATCTCCAACAGTTCTGCAGATTTCTATACTTGGAACTTCATTAAATTTCTGGGTATATGATTCTCAAGTTAGAAAAAGTGTCTGAGGCACCAGCAGGAAAATCTCTATTCGCTCTTGAGAAATGTAAACTGATTTGTCCAGAAAATCTTAAGTTCTAATCTTGAGTAGTGCAGCCTTTACTAACATAATTTCCAGAGAATATATTTTTTTTTTAAATAGACTAGCTTCACCATGCAAAGATATACCGAAAATCACGTGTACTCCATTACTGAAGAGATTCATCAAAAAAAAAAAATACTGTAATTTTATTTTTCGAAATGTCATCTGCTCATAACGTTAACTTTTCATTCAATTTTCTTTGTGATATAGCACATAATGAACAAAACATTGTTTAAAAACTTTTTAAGCAAATTTTTTTCTCACAAAAAATTTAAAAATGTTTGGTTAAAGGTAAAATATAGCATTTGTCATTTCAAATAACAAACTCTGAGTTCATGCTGTTGCTATAATTTTAAGCAGCTGGGTTATTTTTTTATTCTTTTTTTGTGGTATTGGTCAGACACTTAACTTTAATTTTTCTCTGGGAAGAATCCTCAGGAAACCAAAACATCAACTTCCTGTTTGAACTTGCTTCATATTGGGCTGTGTCATCCCTCAGAATATCAAAAATTTTGATTTATGCACGGTTATCCTTTCAGCTGTATTTATTGGTGATTACTAAGGATCTTAAAGAAGCCTTGATTTATGCTCTACATGCTTATAATGATGATATGTTAGTTTAATGTAAAACAAGGATAACTAAAGCTATTTTAAAAAGAAAGAAGTCATGTCAGAAATGTCAGCATTTTGGCACAAATCTGCTGTTCACAATTAATCTGAAAAGGATTGTACATAATTGATCTCTATTTTGGGATGGGATTATTCTATACTGTACTAGAGAAAGAGAAAGAACCCGTGATTTTATAATTGATGTCCCACTAAGAAAACAGAATTAGTGGCGACTTTAATGCATTGGGACCAAGTTTGACTCCTCCTTTCCCTAACCACACAACCTAAAACCAGATATATACCACATGTGTGGCTCCTCTGGAAAAAGGAACTCGATTTGGGAATATATGGTCAGGAAATTTATAGCACATGCATACGACAAGCCCTCAGGGACTGGGATGGAGGTGGAAGAGCGATCTCCCCAGCTCCCCCGATCCTTGTTTCCATTAGACTGGGAAGTGCAGTCTCCCAGACATTTCAAGGGGGCCTGGTATAAGACCTCCTGGCCAACAGCATGACCCATTCATGGAGGACAAATCAGTTTCCTCACATCTGGGATTTTCCCCCAGCAGCCACAGGACAAGCATTCCACATCAGTCATCAGACATGGATGGAGGCAAAACACACTTATAAACTCTGGATATAAGTTGTGCACAAGTAAATATCTGTTTATCTTTGTGTTCTCCTTTAAAGCTGGGAGATGGTGTAGTGATGAGAAAGAGATGAACAATCATCCAGAGAATGTCAATTTTTTTCAGGGAAATTTGTGCTTTTTAGAAGCCAGCCAACCAAAACAAACAAAAGGGTGAGACAGTGAAGAGAAAACATTCCCGAGCTAACTGATGTTTCCTTCCCTTGCATCTGCTGTTACTTCCACTACCAAAGACTGCTCTCAAGGCCAAGAAATCGTCTGACTAATATGATCTTAAAACTGATAAGGTTAATCTTTGATCTATAAATATTCAGGAATACAGGTGGAAATGCACAGTGAATATTTCTCTGGTGATTCATAACGATGGAGATTTTTTGCACATTGCGTTGACAAAAATGGTATTTCCCCATCGGTCTGTGTTTGCTCTCATGCCTTGATTTATGCCCTATTTATTATCCTGTTTTCAATCCATATTTCATAGAAAATCCAATTTTAATTTAATTTGATGACAGATGCATGGTATAATGATTACTTAAGGAACTCAGCATGGAAAAAACGTTCTATTGTTACAAATATTTTTGCTGACATACAGTATTTTGAGATCTGCCTCTTTGATTCGTGTGACCTTTTTCCAAAATGATGCCTCACTTGCCCTCCAAAAGCAACTGTGCAATGTATGTGTGTTTGGGCATGTTTGTGTGTGTAGGTGTGTGTGTGTGTGGGTGTGAGTGTAATAATACTGAGAACAGTTTAGTTCTTACAGTGTGACTGGGCGCATCTTAAAGGTTTGCTTCATGAGGAAAAACATGTTCTCTATGCTTTAGGATTATTCATCCATGTCATTTCTTCTGCTAATAATGCATCAGGTAGTAGAGCTACTATGTTCAAGAAGGAAACCCAAAAATACATACAGGCTATAGCGCTCTCCAGCTCATTCTGGGGGATCACAATGTGTTTCCTGCTTAGAAGGTATATATATTGTCTTTCTAGTAAGTTCTGGGTCTGCTCTGGAGTCTCCTCCCAGCAGGATGTAACCAGAAAACCTTCAAGAGGAGCACCAATGAGAGATCCTTATGTGATGCTCAAGCCACCTCCACTGATTCATTTAAATGTGGAGGAGAAGAAGCTCTATACTGATGCGACTAGTTCGACACATACACAGAAGATACATTTTTAAGCTGAAGCTCGCAAAGCTCGTAGACGGGCCTTTCTTTGCTTAATGTTTTAAAAACTCGCGGATCGTGGTTGGCTAGGCAGCGTTGACGTCAGGTAACATCACAGTGAGTCGCTCTGATTGGTTACCGTCCTGTGTCAAGAGCATTAAGACTGTTTAAAGTTCAACTAGCTGAACTTCTGCGTTGCTAGCTTTATGAGCTTTGATGCTTGAAATGCAGGAAAAGCTTGAAAAGTTGACGGAGCCAAAGCTCACAAAGCGCCGCAGAGACCGTGACGCTCCTCCAACAGCCTCAACCATAGACTTAACATGTAATCTTGATGTTGCTGACGCTGACAAAGCCTGCGATCTGAACGCAGCATAACTCATCCACTGAAGACTGAGAGACTTAGCTGTGACCTGGAGGGAGCATACAACCTTTTTACAGTTAAGAACCATAGCTTTAGATTGACTAAGATTTAGATTACAAGCTGACCAACATTTCGACTGCTTCAATCTCAACTGCAAACCACTCCAGTTCATGCTGATGGTTATGGCTTGAAGATGCCAATAAAACCAATTCACCTGCAAAAAGCAATTATGAAGTTATAAGGTTCTAAACCCAGACATCCTCCTCTCCACAACTGGTATTTGTCCAAAACAGGCCCAGTGACAATAGATGGCATAACCTTTTTATGGAAAAAAGCCTTAGTTTGTCCATTTGCTATGCTTCTACAAGGACTGGGTAGCCCATAAAAGTATTTCTGGTACGTCGTAGTCCTGCAACATCCCTCCATAAGGCCTGAGTGACAGTAACAGCCATTCTTCATTTTCTTTAAAATGATGTTGCCCGGACAACCTACATTAACTCCACTGTCCTCCATGTAGCTCCATGCAGTAAGGATCCAGTATACTGTTCCACAGTTAAGAAAAAAGCCACACTGTCCCCACTGATCTGAGGTCTTTTTGAGTAGTCTAAAGCAGAGATGTCCAACTCCAATCCTAGATGGCTTAATGTCCTGCAAGTCTTACAGATATCTCCTGGTAATTAGCAACCATTTTATTTCGATGTATTGGATCTAAAAAACACAAGATACTGGTTCTTGCAAAGTGACTTTGGACACCACTGCCCCAGAGTAAACTTTTTAAAGAAAGATAAAAATTACAGCATACACCCAGCATGGGATTAACTTCACCCACCAATGGACAATAAAATCCACACTACTGTCTGAGTCATTATCGGTACATGCAGTGTCTTACATTTATCATTTCAGATTCCTTTTAGTAGATAGCCTTTTAACAGATCTTTGAATTTGATCTCAGAATACATTGTTTATATATATTTTTCAGTATCATTCTTTATCTCTGTTAATCATTTGTCATTTTCAATGACGAAATGGCTTTTTTCTTATTGAAATGACACACCACATTTTTTACATTGACACTGAAAACCGGCCTCATTAGCTTGTTCATGTGTCTGAGAAGCTGTCAATCTTCACCCACTCACTCCATGTGTTTTTAATAGGCTTAAACCTAATATAACAGTAATACTAGCTGGTGCCCACAGAATATTTTCATCTTATATGATATCACGGTTCTCAGGTCATGCACCGCCTGCGTGGGCATACAATAATAGAAGAAAATTCCTGAAATTATTCTGGTAGAACGATTATTGAAGCAGTTGTCCTGCAGGCAGCCGCAGCAGTAGTCTTTTAGAAAGAAAAAAAAAGATGTTTATTCTTCAGGCATGAGCAAAGGCCTTCTTTTGTTTCAGGATTTCTGGTGCAAGCTTTTGTAATAACAAAAGTAAATGGTCCTGAACTGAATCCGTGCTCCTGTTGAAGAGTTGATTTGCACTAACTTATCCGGAGAGAACTCGCTGAACTCCCATCAATCTTTAAAGCATCACGTCGCATTATCCAAAATAAAATTAGGCTAAAAACTCTAAAATACTCAGACACGGTCACACATAATGGAAGAAAGAGAACCTTTTAGACCATAAAGAACAAATATTATAATTATAGTTTATTTCCCCCAGCATCCCTAAACAGGACATTTTGAGTACAAAAGATTTATGGTTGAATGATGAGGAAATTTGCCAAGTTATTTATTTTTAAAAGTGTTGTTGGTTACAGGAAGTAATTCACATACTTAAAGTTGTTTTTCAAGACAGCCTATCTTGTGTATTTATAGCAGTGAGGTGTTGAATGGTTTACTTGTGATGCCTTCAAGTGCTTTAAGTAGAACTTAGCTATCTTCGAAGTCAGAGGTTTAATCTTTTAAGTTAACTAGAACGTAACAATGAATTTGTTCTCAGAAAGGAACTTACACAGTGTTTTTGTTACATATAAATTAAGACGCATTTTTATCTTCTTTAAGATATGGTATCTTAGATAGTATTTAGATTTAACATTTCTAATATTAATCTAGGAAATGTATTTCCCTTCTTCCCTTGCTTCCAATTTAATGTACTCTATAGTTTGAACAACATTATATGTAAAGTTCTTTGAAAAAGTATTTGCTCCCTCTCGGGTTGCTTCTCTGTTTGCTTTTTTGTCACAATTATGTTTCATTCCATTAAATCAAAATAATACCTGGAACAAAATTCTGTTTTTACATAATTTTTTTATTTATCAACAGAAAAAAAGTATAAAAACAACCTGACCCTGTGTAAAATTACAGTTGTTAAAATCCTGAAATAACTGTTATCTTAATTTTTATTTTTTTACAGACAGATCTGTAGTCAAAAATCACCTAAATTAGAACCTGGATGACAATATGAAGTAGGCCAGAAGACAAAAATTAAAGATATGGAGGACAACTTGGAAGTACTGCCTCTCATTATATCAAGTGTAATGCTATAAAGCTGAATTTGTGTTAAAAGTAACAATTAGGGGTACTTGCATTGCCTCAATTAAATGTGATATTATTTGCTGAGTAAATCTGAATTACGATGAAGTGAATGGCTGTGAACAAGAAGCTGGTGTCCATTTAGGCTGTGTTTTATTTACCTCTGAATTTGGATATTAGACCCCTGATGAATTCAGCCCAATTATTCCAAAAACCAACCATCCCAATACGTTTTTTGTTAGGCTTTTTTTTTTCTTTCTCACTCATAACTAGGTTTTACATACAAGGAAACAATTCTAGATATTGAGATCTGGGTTGGTAGGAAACTCCCGAGTTTTCAGTTTTTTACTCGGACTTCTAGGGAACATGTTAACGTTTCCGTATTGAAACTTGGATATTTAAATCTCGAAGTTAAAATTGAAATAAAACAAGAACTATTCCACATCTTTCAACCAATAAAAAATGGCACTATGTTAAATACAACAGTTTGTTTATGACATAGGCTAACACAACAAACTATGAAAGTCCAAGCCCTGTCATATGTTGAAAATAAATCAACATGTTGGGACTTTAAAAAATATATATATTTACTGACTTCGTTCTCGCTTTAAAAAGTTACAGTATCGTTGGTCAATTGGCTTATCTTGAATGTATCATTTGAATGAGAGAGATCTTTTTGTATCAAAAGATGTAAGTACAGATACAAAATAAAAGCATTACATTAATGGTGTCTTACGTACAGAAATTGTTCAGAAATAGATAATTATGTAGTTTACTGGAAAACCCTATGATTTATGTAGTACCTGAACGCATCACGATGTGTCCGTCAGTAAATCCCTATGCACACAATAAACCCAGGAACACACACGCACATCTGGTGGACAGTGTGAAAGCCTGTCTCTGTGCTTTACTGTCACTTTCTTGTTATTACTGGTTTAACTGGTTTCTGCTTGAATTTAAGGAATATATTTGGTTTGTTTTTTTCCCCTTAAAAATGTATATGAAGTATTCTGAATACCTGCGATGATGCGATAAAAGGAATTTAAAGCCGGGCAACGTGATAGAAAAACACAACATCTTTTTCTAAAAGCTGTGTGTGGGAACAAGCGGATTTTATTATGCCAGAGTTCAGGTTTTGAGATGAGTTCTAAAAGAAATTCAGGAAAGTTGAAACTCCGGCGGTCTTTCAGCGAGCAGCTGCGGAGCTCCACGTCCAAAGCCTGGGATTTAATCTGGAGGAATGTCAGGGAGCGGAGACTGGCAGGTCAGTAACCCGCTTTAGGTGCACCCTGGAGCCGACACACATAAATGGAGTTTAGCGCGTTACCCACCACACTTGGCTAAATGAACGGGCCAATTAATTCCTTAAGAGCCGTTTTATTTAGTGAACTACCATTGTTTTAATTAAATGTTAGAATTCAACAGCAAAAGCTTGGGGAAAACTAAATTTGCTAATACTTTGTCTTTGTTTGCTTTTTATTCTGTTGCTAAGTTTTACCTGTGATTACTTAGGAAGCCCCATAAACGCATGTCATTGTGTAGGTAGGCTATATCCTGACAGTTCTGCTATTTATTTGACGTTGCTTTTATTCTGATTTGATGGATTTTGGAATATATTGTCAGAGGTTTGAATTTATTAATTCATTTTTAATCCATATGTAAAGTAGCATTAACTCATTACATGTGTTTAAAAACAACAACCAACACAATAGGCTGCCCGTATTTATAGTGCCGCTTTGCGTGAATTTCATCAATACAAAGGGCAGTGGATCCACTCACACCGCAAGGTGGCAGTGATGAGTCGTTTTAAACCTCTATGTTTCAAAGCAACCCTGTCCTAATTGTAAATTAACATTATTGCTGTTGCATTAATATTTGTAATGCAAAATTGTATTTGTGTTCATAAAAAAAAAAAATCTGAAACCAGTGGTAACACTATGCTATCTGGCAGTAATCCCCATGCATTTCTATTTTTAATTTTGTCATAAAGCTCAGTTTTGGATACATGCACTTATCTTTGGGTACATTGCAACAGTAAATAGTGTCTTTCTGTGAGATCAGAGAGAAAAATGAAATCTTCAGTTGCTTTGTTTATTTATGTACATACCTGACTGCAAAAAAGTTAACCCAGACTGTTTCCTATGTGATTCTAGTGAAAGGGGCAATAGATATTTGGCATGTGCAAACAGCTGTTTATCAGGAGGCCCAGGCTGCAAAGCATTGCTCAGTAACAATAGTCTCTAAGTCCCCCAACCTGTGCACATTACCCTTACAAACTTCATGTATCTTTAAACATATTGTTTAAATCAAATTTTTTTAACAGAATCGAATAGTACTTGAAAAAAATCCACAAGTTAGTGTACATCGATATAAAATGCTGTCGCTATAACTCACTGTTGTAAAATACAAAACAAAAAAATCCCCAAACAAATCTAAAACCTATACATTTAAAAAGAATCTAAGATATGGTCAAACAAATAAAGTAATAAAATAAAAATAAAAAGTATTTCGCACCAACATAGGAGTAGAAGCAGTTATACGAAGAGATGTACCATTCAACTGTGCAGAGCCCAAATATCGTAGATTAGAATTTGGCAGTTTCTGATCTGCTCAGATAAGTCATCAACCGGTAGGATACTGAAAAATATTTTTTTTTTTTAGTTTTGATTGCTTGAATCAAAACTAACAGCTCCCTCCATTTTTATTCTACACATACATCAACAAACTGCATCTTGTTCTCTAATTTACTTAATTTTGATTAATAAAAAATAACATAAAGATTAGAAAAATAAACAAAGCACAAATGGATATTTTCTTTCCATTTTTACAGGATTCAAAAGCCGTACCTATATCAAATAATTTGTAGCTTTTTTTCCTTGATCCATCACAGTTCTTAGAATAAAAAAAATAGTATAATTGAATTTGCAGATCAAAGACGAGGAAAAGCCTATTTTACACATCTTTAAGTATCAGTAGTTTTGCAGAATCTGACCCTCCTGGTCCTAAAGCTACATTAGGAATCAAATGCATACTGATGCATTTACTTTCCCTTTTAAATTCACACAAAATCCGTATAAGCTGTGATAAATCTAATAAAATCACAAAGAAATTAATCATTTTTTTATAAAGATTACATGTTAAAGGATATATTTTAAGTGAATTGAATTGAATAGCTTTTTATAGATTAATGGCAGGAGTGATGCGGTAGTATTTTCTGTAGTTGCATAGTTTTTCCTCTAGATGCAGTGAGATGACCACACCAGCACTGCAGCTCACGTGGGAAAGTTGCACAAATTCCATAAACCTGCTTGGTCTTCATCATGCAGGCTGAAGTCATACTAATGGAGACCAGATGTTTTATGTGATATAAGAACACATTGGTGTGCTGTATTTGTTTAGCCTGTTTTAACTTTCCCACCAGTCTGTGTGTTTTGTGTGTGAAGTCTGATGTTTGTTCGACTTCGAGGTGCTGACTACTGAGGGCCGTCAGTGGTGAAGCAAACAAGAGCAGTGATTGAAGTGTAGTTATAACATTAATCTTCTATCCTTTCATATGTATGTATTAGAAGTGAATGATAAAAGCCTTCCTAAAACACTGAGCTGTAAATATATTCAAAAAATATGATTAGGGCACATAAAGAACACATTTACTCTGAACTCAGAGAAACTTTCTCTATTTCTTTTCAAGGATGGCATAATTTAAAATTTTGTTGTATTTATTTGGTTCACAGTGCCTTAGCATGCACAGCAAATGTAGTAGTACAGGCAAGTGGCTAAAGACTTCTTTTACAAAGCAGATGTTGGTGAAATTTGAAGGGGAAGCTAGATGTGTATGGAATTTGGATCACATTTACACCACTAACAGCACATTCTTGGCTCATTGCAGATGAATTTGGAAGGTCAAAAAATAATTTTGTGTGTCACATCTCATAAGATGACCTATTTATAACTTAGGACTGATGGATGGCTGCTGTCTCAAAAAGTCTAAGAGAGAGCTTCACAAAACCTGTCTGGCAAGGCACTAACTATGGCTTGAGCTGCTGACTGTAAAAGAGAAAATGCTATTTATGCAGCTCAGTTTAAACTGTGGATGTGTTAAGTATCACTGAGCAAAGGCAAATGGGGCAAATGTCATAGTGTTAAAGGAGACATATTTGTGATTAAAAGATGTTTCCATCCATCCATCCATCCACCTTCTTCCGCTTATCCGGGGTCGGGTCGCGGGGGCAGTAGCCTAAGCAAAGAGACCCAGACTTCCCTCTCCCCGGCCACTTGGGCCAGCTCCTCGGGAGGGATCCCGAGGCGTTCCCAGGCCAGCCGGGAGACAGTCCCTCCAGCGAGTCCTGGGTCTTCCCCTGGGCCTCCTCCCGGTGAGACGTGCCCGGAACACCTCACTAGGGAGGCGTCCAGGAGGCATCCTGACCAGATGCAGGAGCCAACTCAACTGGCTCCTCTCGACGTGGAGGAGCAGCGGCTCTACTCTGAGCCCCCTCCGGATGACCGAGCTCCCCACCCTATCTCTAAGGGAGAGCCCAGCCACTCTGCGTAAGAAGCTCATTTCAGCTGCCTATGGTCACCCAAAGTTCGTGACCATAGATGAGGTTGGAACGTAGATTGACCGGTAAATCGAGAGCTTTGCCTTTTGGCTCAGCTCTCTCTTTACCACGACAGACCGGTACAGCGCCCGCATAACTGCAGACACCTTACCAAGCCGCCTATCGACCCCCAGATACTTGAACTCCTCCACTTGAGGAAGGACCTCATCCCTGACCCGAAGAAGGCACGCTACCCTTTTCCGGCTCAAGACCATGGTCTCGGATTTGGAGGTGCTGATCCTCATCCCAGCCACTTCACACTCGGCTGCGAACCGCTCCAGTGAGAGCTGTAGATCATGTTCAGATGAAGCCAACAGGACCACATCATCTGCAAAAAGCAGCGACCCGAACCTGAGGTCACCAAAACAGACCCCCTAAACACCTTGGCTGCGCCTAGAAATCCTGTCCATAAATGTTATGAACAGGATCGGTGACAAAGGGCAACCTTGGCGGAGTCCAACTCTGGAGGACCAGAATCGCTTCGAAGCCATACGGAAGTCGTTCTCCATGGTCTCTCCAAACTCCTCCCACGCCTGAGTTTTTGCCTCAGCGACCATCAGAGCCGCACTCTGCTCTGCTTGTCGGTACCTATCAGCTGCTTCCCGGGTCCCACAGGCCAGAAAGGCCCGATATGACTCCTTTAGCCTGACAGCATCCCTCATCAACGGTGTCCACCAGCAGGTTTTAGGGTTGACGCCGCGACAAACACCGACCACCTTGTGGCCGCAACTGCGGTCAGCCGCTCCGACAATGGAGGCACGGAACATGGCCCACTCGGACTCAATGTCTCCCGCCTCCCCCGGGATATGTTCGAAGTTCTGCCGGAGGTGAGAGTTGAAACTCATTCTGACAGGGGACTCTGACAGACGTTCCCAGCAGACCTTCACGACGCGTTTGGGCCTGCCAGGTCTGTCCTGCGTCCTCCCCCACCACCGGAGCCGACTCACCACCAGGTAGTGGTCGGTGGATAGCTCCGCCCCTCTGTTCACCCGAGTGTCCAAAACATGCGGCCGCAGATCAAATGAAACGACAACCAAGTCCATCATCGAGCTGCGGCCTAGGGTGTTCTGGTGCCAAGTGCACACATGAACTCCCTTATGCTTGAACCAAAGCTTAAAAGATGTTTGTTCCAGATTAATTGGAGTAGGGGAGTGATACATTTGATCTATCACAGTGCGTCCACACAAGAATATATAATAAACATTTTACCTATGTTTTACTCACTTTACTTACGTTTTACAGGGGAAGTTGTACAATATTTATTTCATAACATAACACTCTGGCATTTATGGGGGCAACAGCCATCACCTGCTTGTTATATTCTGCTTTCATTGAGAATATTTGAGGTGCAACTTTTGGATCATTTTTGCCTGATTTAACTAGATTGTGATCTGTAATTTATTGTAAATAAAGCAAAAATCATGGTGCAGAAAAGACATGGGCTAGTATGTGCGTCTCTCAGTATAATAAACATGAGTATATTTACCAAGTTTTCGCAGTATTGCTCTCCTAAAAAATATAATAAAATGTTAAACGATGTTTACGTGTAGTGCTGGCACAGTAAAATAGCATATTATATTTATAAAGTGATAGTAAATAATATGTAATTTTGTTTAAGAGAAAATATAAAAATATCTTCAAATTTAGCCAAGTACTTCAAAATATTATACCCTCTGCAATTTTGCTTCTTTTATGGCAGGGGTCTGCAAATCCAGGCCTTGAGTACCACTGTCCTGCGTCCTTGCTGTAAAACACCCAAATAAAAAAGATTACATCCTAAGTGTGTAAGCAAGCTTTGCCAAGGTGTGGTAATTCACTTTTCATTTGATTCAGGTGTTTGCATCCAAATGTTGCAGGACGGTGGTACTGAATGACTCAGGTTGCAGACCCTTATTTTATGATAGCACAATAATAACAAGGTGGAATTAATCCCACTGTTTGTGCAGCATTAGTTTTGACACTACCACCATGTAAATAACTGTTGAATCTGACTTATTTTAAGCAGTGGTGGCTGGTGAAAAACAAAATTCTTGATGAAGCAGATATGCCAATAGATGTCTTTTCCCACTTCAGTCAAAGCATTTAAATGAACGGTCAGAAGATGACTACAGTTTCACAATAATATAACCTATAAATTGCATAAGAGGCACAATTAGCTAAGAGTGAACTATGTGTTCAGTAACTTGCAAACTGTACAGTATTTAATCATCTAATGTGTTTTAATGGCTAAATCTGAATCAGACTTGAAAAAATAATACTGTATGATTGCCTATACATTTCACTCTGTACAAATAATAGACTAAATTCTATAAAAACTGAAAGTCTGAGGATCAAGTAATGACACCAGACAGCAGAGGCCTTGTATAGGATTAAATAATGGCTAAACAGATTTAACCAGGTTCTGCTGGAATAACAATTAATTTAACAAGAAAAATTGGATCAGAGGCACTCTGTGAAATAAAAGTCTGTTCTTGACTCCCGATGGAAATGCCAACATATGTGGTCAAAACATGTTGACATGTCCAATTTTTCTTCTTCTTGTCAATTGGATACTGATGAGCACCTGTCTGCTACAACTTTGAAATCTCCCACAGAAGCTCTCACCTTTTTTTCCCCTTTTCTCCCTTTTCTTGTTAACAAGTCAATTAAATTTAGTTTATTTATATGGTGCCAATTCGCAACAGATGTAATCTCAAGGCACTTTACAAGTAAAAGTAATTATAATACAATTGTGCAAACATTCCAAGCAGTGAAGACACAGAGCAATCCCCCTGGATTTATGTTACAGTCAGGTCACCAGCAAAATCTTATTGATACGAATGTTAATACATCAAATAGCACTTCAGCTCGTCCTTGTAGAACAACACATCAGAATAGCCATCTTACCTAGCAAACACTATGATATGATGAGCATTAAAAACTTAACAGAGGCAACAGCAGAAATTCAAAGAAGGAGAATCATCATTATTAACGACAAAAAATCTTAGGAACATTTTTTGTTTGTCTCCAGAGTTTGGAAATTTTGTGTCACACTGGTGTTTAACCACTGCAAACATCGCCGGAGTGGAACCAAGACTGTCCAGTTCAGATTACATCTGTCTGCTGGGGGATCAAACCATATCACACCTGCCTTTGCTGCCACAGGATGGCCTAAAGCTGAGCACAGTTTTCCCCCTCTCTAATCACACCTTGCTGAAGCTGAGCAGTTTAAAAGTATGGACTTGCATTAAATGACTGCATTCAGGATAGGTTATCATATGGAGAGTATCATGATGATTGTTTTTCAGTTCTTCATGGCTTTAATTTCCGAAACATCTCCAGTCTTTTAAAAATGTTATTTTTTAAAGAGTACTTTAAAATTCCTCTACTTTCCTTATTATTACGAACAATCAAAACATAATTGTCATACCTGCCAGTCTTACATAAAGCACTGGTATGTATTTGTTTGTCTGCAATGCATGTTGAGATTCCTACTGCCATGCTATATTGCAATTTAGCTCCCAGACAGAGGCATGCTGTGACATGTACGATAAGAGCCTGCGTCGCAGCGCTCCCTCCGAGGACAGAGACCACAAGCGTTTCTACATGGCATGCAGTCCAGGGAAAAACACAAGGGCATCTCTGAGCACAGCCGTGTTTTTAGCTCTTTCATAATCCTAACTGGGCTATCTAAATGCAGGCAGAGACGATGTCACCATTAATCTCATTCATTATGAATCCGTAATATGATACATGTGGTGCACGTAAATTTTATCGTCTAGACAAGGCAGGAAGTCCAAAACAGAGACTGATTAATGACGCTTTAAGCTGCTCCGAACACACTACCTCTTATTTTTGGATCTGATGCCTTAAATGGTTCTTTTACTACGTGAATGAATACAGGTACTTTTGAGTAAAACATGAGTCACCACTCGATGAAATCATCAGACCAGACTCACACCATCACCTATTTCTTTTAGGTGTAACAGCCTCCTATAAATACAGCTCCACTCCAGGGTGTAAAGAGAGCCATTAAACCAAGGAGAAGTTTATGAAAATGTGCAGCCGACACTGAAGTGTGCTTCTGAATTGTGGTCTTTGTGAGCCTAAGCTGGGGTGGATTTTGCCAGCCAGGCAGAGGAACAGACAGAGGCTGTGTTTAACTTGGTGGCTTGCCCGTTTGTGCTCTTTTCACATGTATGGCGCCGTGCTTGCTCTAAAGAGGCGGGCTTATATGCTGAGGCTTGAACAGTCATAGAAAGAGTGGCACGTTGGATGTGGACTTATGTTTACATGTGGGGAGTTTCTTCTTTAAGCCAAAAATAAGAACATTGTACTTCTAAATAAGAGGGCATGCTTTATTTAAAATGACAAAACTTGTGTTTTAAATAGCTTTTTATGAGTAATTTGAAATTGTTTTTCTACTACTAAATAAAGTTAATTGATTAATCCAAAACAACTCGTAAACTCTTGAGCAGATAGAGAACATGAGATCAAGTTCAATAAAAGAAATGCATGGTTAATTTTGTTTGTCATTATTTATCTTAGTTTACACATTTAATTAAACCATGCCCCCACTTTTTTGATTCCCATTTCATACCTGTTCATTTATTCTGTACCTGTTTACTGAAATCATTGTATTTCAGTTTTTGCTGTATTTTCATTACTTTACTGAAGATTCTGGCTTCATCTTTTTCCCAACTGAGTGGGTGACACTCTGAGGTGACCCACTGTGATAACTTCCTGCCACTGTCAGTGGAAATAGTTTGTTGGGGGTGGGAGGAAGAATTCAGCATTCTCTATACCAAGAGAACAACTTCTCTCCTCCCCCTCTTTCTTTTACACTTTTCTCCAAAAGACTCAGTCTCACCCGATAAATCTGGCACTAATGTCACCTGCAACAGCACAGAAGTTGTTCTATAGCAAATCAAGTCCCAGAGCCACTATTTTTGTAAGCCCTTCCACACCCTGCATCATCAACTGTTTCTCCCTTACTCAGTTCATAGGCATTCCAGTGGTATTTATATTTCCCTCCAGAGCAGGGGGAGGTTGTTGAGCCTTCATACAGACACTGGATTCAGCTCAGAAAGGTGGGCCATACTTTTTCCTGCTTCTTTGTGATTGGCTTCACCATGGTCACATGCCCTGCAAAGGGCTGTCACTCTTCCTCCCTGGGCTCGACTAAGCCATGCCTCTCAGCCCTCTTCAGGCTTTTTACGCATGTATGTGAAGTTGTCTGTTGTGTGTGGGTGAGAGTGCTTCAGGCACTGGTTAGGGGCTTGTTTGGGGTTTAATACAGCTATGTTTCGAGAGCTCCCAGAATCCACAGGCAGTGACTGCCTTAGCAGTATGACCCCTGAAACTCAGGATATCTACCTTAGAATGGATCATTGCCGCAGGCGCTCAGGCTACAGGCTGGGAAGGATCATTGCCAGACACCAACTAGTGAAGAGGATTGCAGGAGGTAGGAGATGTCTCTGGAAATAAGTGACAGCTCAGGATATTGTTTTAGTGTTTACATCAGAAGCAGTTTTTCTCTCTTTTGTTCTCTGCCTTGTTTACTGATTCAGTTCCTCTTAGACAGTTTTAGAAAGTAGTCAAAACTCCGGGTGAATAGATCACGGTGTGCTTGAATGTGTATGACATGTGGACTGGTGAAACATCACCTGATTGAGCTTACCATCTGTATCAAATGTCATGTTGCGTCTTTGTGTTTGTATTCATTTTCAGAAAGTGAAAAAAAATGGACGAGAATCACATGTTATTATAAAAAAAGCTGTTAACAAGTGTCTTTGTGTTTCCATAAAAGTCAGCTATAACCTTGAGATAATTGGTAGTCAAGGGTGAAGCCTTAGCAAACGAGTAGTATTGACTAACCATAACAAATAGTGATGCATGTGAAGCCTTAGCAAATGAGTAGTATTGACTAACTGTAAAAAATAGTGATGCATGTGAAGCCTTAGCAAATGAGTAGTATTGACTAACTATAACAAATGGTAATCCATGTGAAGCCTTAGCAAATGAGTAGTATTGACTAACTATAATAAATAGTAATGCATGATAAGCCTTTGGAATATCTATCCAAGGAGTACTGCACCCAGAGTGTAAACAAGAGATATCAATGAATGTCTTTCTTGATGGTTTTACAACCCTTTAGCATATTTGTGCACAGCTGTTTGGAGCCAAGAGTGTTTTCTCTCATTGAAAGCAGTGTTTGACCTCTCGTTTAGCTTTCTCCATAACTCTAAAATCTTGTCTCAACTTTAAACCTTAGATAAATACTCCTTGATACTCCTCTTGGTCAAGAGGAGGTGTCGCATGCCTTGACAACAAGGAATACAAACTGTCTTAAGATTTAGTTCCTCCTGCAGGTGTAAACAGCCTGATGCTGGATCAGAGGGGTGATTATAGAGCATAACATAAATCTTCAGAGACATTTGCCCCTTTTCCTTGAAATGGTCTGGTACAGGTAGATTCAGACCTGTTCTGGCATGTTCCCATTACCTATTTCCGGTCTGCCTCTACCTTAGTCCGAAGCATGCCAAAGCAACCCAACACCTATGGACTGATTTTTCCGGTAAAGTGATGTCACTCTCACTCCTACCTACGATTGTTAGCCATTAATTGAAGTGATTTGCGAATGCAAAACATTGCAGGGGAAACTGAAGAAATCAAATTGCAAATAACAGGCCATAAAGGACCACATAGGCTGGAGTGGGGGAGAATGCAATCACTGGAAGTGCTTTGCAGAAATGGACGGCATCTGTAACGTCAGAAAACTTTGACTGATGAGGGATTTCTTTTTCAAGTTGCCTTGAGCAAGTGAGCTTCGATCAGGCCTGTTATCTCATTCCACACATGACAGGATGGAGAAGCCGTGGCAGACTGCGGTGTTGGTGAGGAAGAAGGCTGGTAGCCGGTAACACTCAAGAAGCAGGAAGTCTCTTCTGTGATCAGAGAGCAGGAGTTAGCTAGATCAGGCTGGAAGGCTGCAGGGGGGGAGTCTCGACAGACTAGATGATCGCAGGTTAGATCAGTACTGGAGTAAAGAACCCAGATCAGGATATGGAGGTATTCACTCACCTCACATTGCTTAGACATCGATCTGTTCATGAGTCTTTTAACTTGTTGAGAGGATCAGTTTTGGGTATGATGACTTCATGATTGATTTTTGCTAGAGCTTCTTGCAATGGTAATGGAAACACAACCAACCCATTCTGGGTTGTGCTGACCCGATTCTATTCTGGGTTTACCCAACCCTAGTAGAAAAGTCAATAGTTCCCCTTTCAGTTGCACTGACAACAGTCAGATGAAATACCATATTGTGTGGGTTAAGATGTTGTTTATGACCACAGAAGACTTGGGGAAAACCCTGCACTTTTGATCCAAGTAATGTTTGTGATACACAGGAGGTTTTTGTTGCATAAAGTTATGAAGATTTCCTGAAGCTGTGTGAACAGAAATGGACATAAACTGATGTTTTCTGGCAAGTGGAGTCATGCAGTCTGGTGTGTGTTTTCAAATTACAGATGTTAGCAATTCAGCTCCAATTTGACATGAAAAAACAACATGTACGCTTGAAATACTTTTTTTTTCTGTCCAAAAGAAATTATTTTAACAGCTTTTATTGAACATTAACTGTCACTATTTTGTGTTAGTAGAAAGTCATTTTTGCCCTTATTCCTTAATGAATTAAAATATTTTTGGTATGTCATTGCTGCACTGGAGAAACCACTTTAAAGCTCATTCATAACTTCGGGCAGGTTATTGTTATCACCATCAAGTGTAATTTCAAAAACTGCTAAAATACATTCTTACAGTTTTTAGTGATTTTAAAAGAACAAATGGCTGTTTAGATATGATGCTGATTGCAAAAAATTTGACCTGTGATTTACACGGAAAGAAAAAAGCTCAGCTTATCACATACTGGTTTAAAAAAATGAAACAATTGAAACTGAACTTTATTCAACTTGTTGGCATCTCAGTGTGTTTTCTGAAATGACCAAAACAACATGCGAGTGTTGAGGTTAGCCCTGCCAGTTACATCTGAGTTGTCAAGCAAGGTAGTTATAGCCTTTTACTTGCTAACATTGCAGGTGAAGAAATTACATAATGAATACTATGTCTATATGACTAAATGACTATCTAGGAAATTTAAAGCACATTGAGACCAGGGCAACTTAGTACCTCGTAGAAAGATTTGCCTTCCATTAACACTGTCTAGTAGGACTCATGCTGAAAAGCACCAAGTCCACTTTCTATAGTTGCTCCATTTATCTTTTATCTAAAATTAAAAATTGCTATACTTAAAAATGGTGTTCATATCCCAAAACAACGGTATTTGTTTTATTCAAAACGATCCTGTGTTTAAATGATTTCACACTGATAACGTCTAAAAATATGATATTTTAAGGTGTTATCTGCAAATTGTTTACCTCCTTGTCTAGTATTGGCTGTTGACTCATTGTAAATGTTTTGTTAAGTGCAAAACTTTGCTTGCTGTCTAAAATTTGTAAAAAGTGTAGTAATTTGGGTGATTGACAGACTTGTGATCATATCACTCCTGCATTCCTGCTCCATGGATCTGTTGACACTGCAGACTGAAAGTGAATGGACACCACGGCAATGGGTGGAATTACTCACATACTATCACACACTAAATCCCAAGGATACTTATTCATCTTAGTCATATTTCCGGTTTGACACCATTCTTGTATTATTGTAAAAAAAAATTCTGTCAAGTGTCCTGGCATCTGGAGTAGCAGATAGGTAAAAAAAAGGTGAAACAAAGACCTGGGCATTGTTGGATTGTTACACAAGTAAAGATGCTTGCTTTCACTCTGGAGGAATGTTACTCTTTCCTAAAAATATCATTCATATTTCTAAGGAGCATTCCATATGTTAATACTTTAGGGAGCCTGCTGCATACTTTCATCTTTCCCTTTTTCTTCCTCAGCTCCTCTCTTTTCAGCGTATCCCAAGGTTTGCAGGATTTCTGCATCTTTTTGTACATTGTTCTGAAACTGGGTAGGAATTCACAAATTTGGATCCCCAGTGTGTACAGTGACCTTGGAAGCAGTCATAATTACCAAAAATAATCACATTAGCCAACTGAATTAATTATGCTAAGGAGTTATTTTTTTTCTAATAGAATATACCGGACCAAAATGAAAACTCAGCAGTTCAATGATTCACAGGCCAGTTTTTACGTTTTCAAGTGTTAAAGTTTTGCCAAGAAACAAAAGTTGGAAACTTCATCAGTATGTTGAAATGTGAAGCAGCTGAAAACTATGGCATGACTAAAATCTTGACCTCTGATTGACCTGTTTGGTGGTTCTCGTCATGATGCAGGTGTCTCAAACACAAAGCTTTTCTACCATGGCCCTTCTTTAAGACATTTTGAACTTGATGCATCTCAAACTTTGGACTGCAAAGACTATTACTGTATTCTATTATGGTATAAAATGTACTTCCTATGAAGTTGTAACCATTTTGCAATTCATGTTTTGCCAAACTACAATTTAATTGTGTAATATGTGTGTGCATTTCATTGAATCTTCCTGAGTTTTGGAAATGGATATAATGTCATATATCATATAGTCATGGGTGAAAGACTTGTGTTTCACAATAACTCTTTAATATAAAGGTAGTGTGCTTTATTAGGTCAGATGTGTGGTGTTTTTAATTAAAAAATAACAGTGCCATTAACTGCTGTTATTTCAACAATACTTGTGTTTTTTTTAAAGGGGAGCCAGTCATTTCTCCTCTCTGCCCCTTCGTACCTAAATACTAATAAGAAAGAGCCGCCCACCAAAGGACATTTCAAGACATCAATGTATCAGTTTATATTGGGGAGAGAATTTTTGCTACTTTGAAACCTGACTATTTTGAGAAAATTCTAATAACCTACTTTTAGTCTACTTTAAGAACAAATGTCTTTTTTGAATTATGTAAATAATATCTAGTTGCAGGAAGTTGTTTAGACCTTTATTTAGTTTTATCAGTGGTCATGAATTCTAAAATCAGATCTACAACCAATGGAAGTAGGGTGTACTATAAAATCTACAGAAAAGTATACAAATAAGTTATATTGCATTTCATTTGTACATATTTATATTTTATATGCATAATTATTCAAAAATACAAAACTACTAAGCAAAATAAACTGATATGGATTAATTAAGTATATAAACACAAAGTTGTTTGTTTGGTAAAAATGTTAGTAGAAACGAACAAAATGGTAACACCTTGGTATGAATTACAACTACTATTTGTGGAAGGGGTAAATTGACTCAGAGGTTTAGTTTGATTCTGTGTTCATTTGTTCGGCCAGTCATCATACATCTAATCAGTTTGGATCAGTTACTGTATACACTTGTGTAAATTAACAAATCAATATACCTTTGTACAAACCAGTGACTAGTGTGAACACAAGTAATTTGAGTTCTTTCTTCATACATTTTTCAAAATCTAAACTGTCCAGAAAAACTACGTTTCTGAACAGAATAATGTGGTGGCTCTCTGGAAATTATATGTTTAGAATTGAGAAGACAGCATTCCCCCTATTTACATGAGAAGCCATACTTGTCATCCTTTTACTAATAACGGCAGGTGTTTGAAAATTCAGCTGAAAACGAGTTTGCATTGTTCTCTCCACTGAAGAGGGGTTGTAACAGTAAAGCAGCTCTTCAAAGTAAAGAATAGTAAGACTCTGTCCTCTCACTCCAAGAACTCTCTTATCTAGACTGCTTTATTCATCATGCTTCACTAAAGCATGAGCTACATTTCATCAGCTAAGTGTGAGACGGTTATCTGCCCCTTCATCCAAACCAAAGTTTGAAGATAATTGTTTATGAACATGAGCACATTATTTTTCTCATGGTGAAACCTTCTTCAGATTATCTTGTAATTGGTGTACATTTTTCTTTCTTTTTAACTCTTTAAATGTTAGAATGTTTTGTTGTTGTTGCTGTTTACTATTATGAACAAAAGTTGACTTTTTTTGATGCATCTCCATGTCACGGTCTAAGCATAAATTTGAATTAATTTTAATGACATTATTGAGCTTAACTGTTCAGTTTTGAAACAGTGTGCTGTAGGAAACTCCAGAGTTGGACTCAGTTGTTGGACTATGAACAACCTTAATTATTTCTAAGTAAAAAGTGTTTCAGAGAAAATGTTATTTTATTTTATATAGTAAATTTTATTTTTTAATATAAAAAGAATATTGTGCTGGGAGTCAAACATGTTTGGAATCCATGTGAAACTGAAACAATGTAGCACAATTCTGCTTCAAGATAGCTGTCAGATTTTACTTCTCAAAAATGCAGCCTCAGAAATTAACATTGTTTCATAGCTTGCTGATGTAATCAGCATTTCCCCTTTTTTACTGTAGAAGTTTGTCTCCAAAGTCAGACATTTCAAAAAGAAAAAGACGAAAAGATTCAAAATTGCAAACATGAACAAATTTCTCCAAAATAGTTCATGCAAAACATTTAAAGCTTTAAGCAGTGCATTTATTTGCTTGCCATTTAGTTTTGCTGTTTAAATGTAAACGACTAAGGAAACCTCCAACAATCAGGAGGAAATTAGCTTTCCTGAGCACATGTCTTGTCGGCTCTTATCCATAAAGATTCTCTGGAGGGTCCTGTTTGTTACTTGTTGAAGACTGAGCTTATGGCCTATGTGTAGAGCTGTTTGTCCTGACAGCTGCCACATGTGCACAGCTAATCATTTACTAAGTGCATATTTCAGAAATGCCTCTGCTGCACTGTAATAGGAACAAAAAGTCACACATTAACTCAGAAACGTGCAGTACTTAGTTTCTTAGCATTTCACACATGACAAAATCCCACACGTGTCTTAGTGACTCTTTAGGCCAACTGAGTACTATATGCTAACCTTTAAGTTTTTTGTAGCTCAAAAACTAAGAATAAGTAGGTTGACCAAATGTCCTCTTTTCCGAGGACATTTCCACTTTTCACATTCTTTTTACAGATCAAGGAATATTTATTTCTTTGCACATAAAGAAGGAACACATTGAATATGTTGAAATCAAAAGTATTTTTTAACAAAACAGAGTATTGTGTTTATTTATTTATTTATTTATTGTTGAAGTGTTTCAGGAATTAGTCAAGTGTCCTACTTTTTTGGAAGTCAAAATATGGTCACCCTAGATTAAGACATGTTTTCTGCTGGTTTTCCTTACCCTCTTTTTGTGCAACAACATACGTGTTGAATGAGATTTAAAATGAAATTATTACTCAATTGTAGTCTCACTTTGTTTTGGTTACATTTTAAATAAGAATAAAACTTGGCCCATATATAGAAAGCATATGCATGTTGTAGGCCAACAGATGGCTGCCCCCATGTGGTAATAAAGCTAATCACATGGGAATGAAAACTAGTCTGGAAGCTGCATTTATTGAGTTCTTACAACTGTGTCTCAGTTCATACAGCCATCGCTGAGTTGCCGTTCTTTATTTTAACTCCAAACTATGACTGTGCTCACTTATATGGGAGAGGCTATGTCTATCAAGTATAACAATCGCTGGGTTAGAGTGGTTGTAAGTTGACCTTTACTTCCTCTAACAGAGTAATTCATGCTGCCTGTGTTATCCTCTCTGTTGCAATTTACCGGCATGTTTCATGAGTTTTGCAAGACTCCTGATGCAGTCCAGTTGTTCTTTCATGTTGTTAATTAGGACCAGCATCCGTTTGGATGGTTCCATGTCTTAATTGTGGACGTCCTGAGAAGGGGTTCTCACGGTTGGGGCACGTTTTCTATCCTTGGCCCCCTCTGTACCCTCTGAGGCCATTTCAAGAGAAGGAGGAAACTCCACTTTAGACACCTCTGGGAAAACTTCCAAATGAGAGGAATGAGGACCTAATGAAACTCTGCAGGACCCAACTCAACCAAGAAGTTGTTTTTTTTTCTTTTTCTGGATGTTTTTCTTCATTTAATTTCCCCATGTTCAGCATCTAACAGACCTGTGGTCTCACATTTAAAGTAATTTGCATATCATAGGTTTTTTTTTATGCAGAAGATCTTCTGAGCATGAGCTGTTTCATTTGTGTGTGTGCCACAACTTATGGAACATGGGCTTTCCGGTCCATATTTTTTCCATATTTAAGGCGTGATTTTAGGTCAGCTGGCTAAGCGCTTGTTAGTAATTCATAGTGCCCCTAAGCAATGTCATACAGCATTGCTGGAAAACCAAATTACAGTATTTATATAACTTATCAAAGGAATGAAAGTATTATAGTCGCACAACCGTATATTAGAAGTGGGAAAATGGAATGACATGGCAAGACTTGCAGCCTTCTGAATTTTACATTATAGAAGATGTATATGGATTTACAATTCAGATGCAAACACAAATGTAGAGCTTGTTAGGGGGATACAGTTAGGTTCCAAGACCACTTGGGAAACAGCAGAAATCAGCTGTGGGGGATGTGATGGGAGCTGAAAATAGAACTGAAAAAGCTGTGACTTATTGAGACACAGGGAGAATAAACTAAAGGCGAAGAAACAAAGAGTTTCAATAGTTAGAAAGGAAAACTCATTAATCTCAGACAGGGGCTCAGCTCAATTCTCTCAATTATAATTTGAATTGCAATGACTTCTTGAAAAATAGGCGCTATTTAAATAAATTGAGTTGAAATTGAATTGACTCCCTATATATTGATCATATGTTCACAGCTACCTAATCTTAAAAAGTGTTATTTTTCTCTAGCACCTTTCCCCATCTACAAAGTGAACATTTTATTATTTTATTTACGAAATGGCTCAAGCTCAGTCAGACTGGATGGAGAGCAACTCTAACCATCAATCTCAATCATATCTAATTGGAGTTAGGTTTTTACTTTGAATGCATCCATCCAACACATGAATATGCTTTTATCTAAACCAGGAACATCCAGATTTTTTGCAACAAGGGCAGTCAATAACTTGAAAGTTCTGTGGGCCACAAAAAAATCATTTTTCTTTCTAAATGATAAAATAATAATTTACCATTTTTAACACTCAAAATTTTGCATGCGGTATTTCGATAAAATTAACAAAGTGGGTGGATTTTTGTCAAAAATTCCAGGATAAATTAATTCCAGGATTCTCCTGTATTTCAGTTGCCCTCACCACCTTCTTTGTCTGTGCTATAGAAAAGTATCCCCGCAGTATGATGCTGCCAACAGATACTTGCTGTTGCAATTTGTCATAGTGATGTAGAGCTTTAATTTTCCACCACAGATAAGGTTTTTCATGTAGTCCAGTTTTGTTGGTCTCATATGACCAGAACACTTTTTCTCTATTTTTGCATTAACCGCTCTGTCATGTGGAAAACTGTAAAAGGAAGGTCGCAGTTTTTTTTGTGTGTGGTTTTTTTACCAAGCTTTCTGTTTACAACACTTGAAGTCCATGGACTGTCCCTGGAAAGATTGGGATAATCTTCAAGATTTTCCTACAAGATCCATTTTAACAGGCTTTCTTACTGTTTCTTAAGTTCACATATTTGGCCACAAAACCCACAAGAAACAATTTGACACAAGACAAGACCATTTTTAAATGAAAGTTTTACGGGTTCTGAATACTTTTGCTTGAAATTAAAATCTCCAGTATCGCAAGAAATAATTTTTTAGCAAAAACGATGCCTAGAGGAGGAATTCAGATGTATTGGCAGGAACATATCAGCAAAAGCCAGCAACATCCAAATGTGATGTGTTGATCATTATAAAAAAAACTCGTTCTCCTTTTTAAAATCACCAAAGATGATTGTCAGACATCTTTGACATGCCTGGAAGCAGAGCTGCAGTCCAGTGTCTGGAAGTGTTTAATTTGTGTTCATAGTCTTGGAGGTTTCTGCATCATGTATTTCACAGAAAGCTCTGCTGATTAAATTCTGATTTGTCCTGTGCTGTATGTCAGGAGTCATTTTAATAGGGGTGGGGGTCAGGGTTCGGTTAAAAATCTCTTATTTTGTTTGCCAAAGGTTCCTGTAGTGTGACTAAAAGGTGGAAAACACCTGTGTGTGCTGCTGACACTTCTTTTGATCTTTTCTGTTTGCTTAGCAACTTCAGGGTTTCAACATGTGGCTGTTAGAGGGCTTTCTCTTGAGTGAATGTGAGACACAGTAACGAGGTTAAAGAAGACACTGTAGAGCTTACGGTTGAACTTTGAAGCTTTGGCTTGCATAGGGGCCACGCAGCCCAAACACAGTGTTTGACTTTAGTCTGTAAGAGCCAATCAGATCCAGCGGGCTATCAACTTACAGTTTAGGTCAGGGATAATTTGTTAATCCTTCACCGAAAGGCTGTTGTACGATGGGAATCTCCACTGGAATGTTGCTCAGTGACTTAAAACACAGTGTTATTTCCTTTAAAGATGGTTTGAAGTAATTTCCCATAAAACACCAATCTGCCCCCATCCTACTAACAGTAAATCTCCCTTCAAGCTTGAATCTCATTGCGTTCTCAGACAACACTGCAAAATCCAGTAATCAGTTTTGATTTCTCCTGGCGGCCTTCTTTTCACAGCAAAACTGTCATCTGATTTAAGATCTGAATATGTTGACGCTAGTGTCGATATATGATTCAAAACCCTCCGAATGCTGACATTACCAGATTTGATTTAAGGATAAAAGGAAGAGGGCAGCACAGAAAGAGTGAGATGATGGGTTGTTTCTCCCTGAAGATGAAAGAATACCCTCTCTGGGTGTCCTTTAGAGGTGAAGGAGAGTGTTACCACAGCTGTGCTGCTCTTGTTTAAATTCAATACAAGATCTCAAGATGAAAACAATCCAGATGACTTTTGACCCACCAGGCTTTGGCACTGGTCAACGACAGCAGCTCTCAAGCTCATATAGCCATTATTTGCTCTCAGAATCAATAAGCTCTAGCTGTGAGTGTGTGTATCTGTTGTGAAATGAAAGTTTGGTCTTTCACCAGTGGACCCGTTAAAAGTTATTAACAAGACTGTGTTTATACTAAAACAGCATGTATCTGTGATCCGATTCCCAGCAGAGATAGAGAAGAATTTAGCCACACCTGACAATATTCACCGAAGGAGATCTATTAAAGAGCTGTGGGAAATCTGTGAATGGAATATCTTCTATGTCGGTTTTCTGGTATAAAGGTATAAAGAGTTTTCAAAAAGGTTAAAATTCATGCTTCTGTGCTTTAAATCAATTTTTGAAATGCTAGAGAATGTCTTGGAGAGACCAGAAATGTATGTAAATATATGAAACACAGAGCAGTGCCCTTCCTCTACTTATTGCTGCACACTGACTCAGCAGGCTGAATGAAAGGCTGGAAAGTTTTCTCTGGACTACAAAATACAGATATGTAATTCTGCAAAGTGACTTCCTTTCCAAAGTTATTATTTTTTTACTTACTATTTTCACATCTTTTTATTGGTATATTTATTTTATGTCTAAATCGAAAAGAAAAAAAAGTATTGATGTGAGGTGTTTTTTCTATTTTGTGGAAAATATGATGCTTCTTTGGAAGTCCATATTTAGCTTAACCTGAGTATATATATGGGATGATTTCTAGTCCCTAAGATGTAGGAGGTGTGAAGTTTTTTTTCATCCTCCCCTGGGAGCCATACGGTCCAATGAAAGGATGTATCCTGAAGTCAGTGAAAAACACGATGAAAAGCAGGTCCAAAAATTTGTTTGCTCATTTGTATTTTAGAACATTTTGCTTCGTCGTCTTAGCAACGCACCCTGGAGGTGACTATTTAAAACCTACATCCCATGTCGACTACTGGATAACAGGTCCCTGGAGTGCCCTGCAGGATCAAATGAGGGGACTCAAGGTCCCCGGGTGATTCAATGCTGCCTCTCTGTAATTACTTGGCCTATGAAACCAGCTAGCTCATGTGCCAGTCGCATCATCCACAACAAAGCCATTTAAACAAAAGCACAGTGTTTTTACTCACCTATGACGACAAATGATGACAAAGAGTGTACTCTTGCTCTTTAGTTAGATAGATACCAAGAAGAATGCTACCAACGCAGTATGAGCCGTGTTACTTGGCTGTGGCACCTCCTGTTTTGTTGAGAATTACAGAATACTGTGTAGAGGATATTGGAGTTTGAGGAACATGTAGAGCTTAGTTAATTAAGTCCTACTACAAATAATAGGAAGGTTTTATTCCCACGATATTAAGTGAATTACAGGGGGTACTGCTCTATTAATCCACCTTGTGAATAGTCACCTTTATTTATTTATTTTTTTTTTGCGAACCAGGGGCCCTATTTGGGGAACCATCCATAAGATGAGTTTGGATTTAAACATGTAGTACCGAACATTTATGAAAATCTGTTTGCAAAACTTCGAACAAATATACTACGCAGTAATAAAATGACAATTGCTTCCATTTAAAAAACTACCTCAAATTGAGTCCTCTTTATTGAATAAACTGCACACTACTTCATTATGTAGTGTGTTATTTTAAAGGGTGTTTTACTGCTGGAACTTAGAATAAACTGTGTGTCTTTGTCAGTTTTTGATAGCTGAAGTTTTAAGCCATCAGTTTTCATAAAATAATTAATGTGGATGGAAAGAAACTTTCGCTGTAACTCAAAATGCTTTAAATTATATTTCTTTGCTCACCGGCTTGGCTCAGATGCAGTGAATTAATGACTGTGTGCTATTGGATAATAATAATTAATAATAATAATAATAATAATAATATAATAATATTAATAATGATGATAATAATAATAATAACAGATAAAACATTAGAAAAGGCACGTTTAGGAAACACAAGCTCCTTTTTTATCAAGATCAAAGATCAAAAAGAGTTTTCTCTGGCACCGCAATAAATGAATAGGTACTCATATCCCTGTATGCTACTAAATATCACTATTTTATATTAATTTTAACCTTTAATAAGTTCGTTCTAAAATAAGATGAAACTAACAGAACTAAGATTGAAACTTCCCATCAGGTGGTGATGGAAAAGGGAGGTTTAGTCTTTAAAAGGAGGGTGACACAATGCCACTGGTTGAAACAGCTTGAAACATACTTCAGCAAATAAAACTGATTAAAAAGCATATTGTTGAGAGTAAATAATTTCCATAACAATCACAACAAAGCTCTACTTCAAGTTCAAACTTGGCATAACATGATTTTCATGCCCTAGTATGTTTTGATTTTACAATCTTGCCTGAAATCTTCTCTGACTAATAAAAAAACAGATTTGCTGTGCCTCCTGGATACAAAAGTTGGATTTTTATCTGCCATCACATTTGTCTTCCAGGTATAGCTGATCATAATTCGAGTTTCCCATTTGCTCCCAGGCGAAAATTTGCCAACTGAGAGACAGAAGGAATGTAGGACTATTTTGGGCATGAAACATCAGATGTTGTGGTTTTGGGGCAGAGGAGGGGTCTCTGTGTTTCCCCTGCCAGTCTGTCTAGTCGAAGCTGACTGCTCACTGTGAGTGGGTGTCTGTATGCAATTACCTTAATAAAGGAAAAGAGTGCCCTCTCTTACAGTCTCTCTAAGTATGACGACATCTACATCAGTAGTAGTGTCTGTCGTTTTTTTTTTTAAAGCTCCTTCTGCGTTTCTTTCTCCAGGTGTTATACCAGACAAGAAAAAAGGTTTTGTCTGGCTGATTCATTCTGTGGTAATGCAGAACCTAGAAGAGAGCCGAGGTATTTTTATTGGATTTCCATTTTACAGCCCTTTGTTTTTCTTAAAAAATCTGATAAGTGCTTAGTGCATTTACCGGTAAATGCTTTTTTAATCTGTTTTTTATGTGTTTAAGTGAATCAGCGATGTTATCCTGTTTCTGCTTTGAGATTAATTCTCAGTTCTGTCTAAAGTACTTCTACACAGGCAATGGCAGCAACGTCACAGAGTGAGGGGGCAGGCCTTATCTGGAAATTTGCTCACATGATTGGAAATTATGGATAGATATGGTTTTCTTATGTAATGACAGAACCATGGAAAAACCCATTAATTTAAAGCACTTTTAGACACAGATTTTGCAAATAAAATGCTCTTATTAGATACAGATTTGGTCATTTCCTCTGTTGTAATCCAATTAGAAAGCAGGTCACTATTTTCTTTTTAAAGTCAGTCCAGCGCCAGTTCCTTTTGGACAAAGTATGATGATAGTATTATTGTCTTGTGTGGCCATTTATATATGATATCTTCTAGGCATGGGCCTACTACCAACAATAAGACATACTACGGGTTGTAAAACATTGGTTTTGAAAACCAGACATTTTTTGTAAATGTTTCTGTTACTTAAAGTTCATATAATGTGATTGCCGTTTGTTCCAGGCGTAATCATCATAAAGTACACCAATCTGTCCCTCCCCCAAACAAAGGAGCACACTGATGTTTAGCTAAATGAAATGAGGATTCAACAAATGTACTTTCCTTAAAAGAAAGAAAAAAATCAAGTGTTTGGAAATAGTTGAAGTATTTAAAAACAAACATAAACTAAAAGAGTATCACCAACTCTTGTGTCTTTATTCAGGAACTACTTTCTAACTAATATCAACTTTTATACTTGTTTTTCTCCTTAAAGAGTAGAACTACAAAAAGGTTAGTATTCTATAATTAGTATGTTTACCAGAGCATTACAACTTAGTGAATATGTATTTGATAATTTTGATTAGTTCTAGAAATCAAATATCAAAATAACAATTTCCAAGGGTTACATCTATTTATGAAGAAGTGTTTTAGACATATTAATTTTCTAGTGCATTCAATCACTTAACTGAAATGGCATTGGTTTTCTTCACTGTTATCCCTACAGACAAAGATATTGAAACAGAGAAACTTCTCACTTTAATAGTTTAGCCTGAAATGCTAAGTGCTTCAGCATGATTCATTGCTTCTGATTGTTGGTGGTGTATGTCATGGTTTTCCCCGACTTCAGCTGTCTAAATTTTTTCCATTTTATTGACCCCTTGAACGAACAGCTGGTGCTGCACTTATTTTAGTTTATATAGCTGAAACATTTCCCACTTGAATTTTTCTACTACGATGTAGGGTTGATGTTTGATAGGTTATGAAAGATAACCTTCTTCTTGCCAAATCCTAACTCCGGAAATTGCTGTCCAGTCTTTAAGACTACATTCTGAAACAGAGAAAGAAATGGAAAGATAAACTATTAGGATTAAGACGCAATCTTTTGGCTGCAGCTCCAATCTTTGTCAAAAATGTGCTGACTTCTGTATGAAGGAGTTGTTGTGGGCAGAGCTGGGTAGGAGGGTTTGGCACAGGGAGCAGTACATGAGGAGGAGGGGGGTTGAGTGAGTGGGAGCCTGCCACACAAAAGTGGGTGGGTTAAAGGATAGATTCAGCGTTGGGACAGGCACATGGTGGTTTGGGGGGTGGATAGAAAGAGAAAATTGAAAGAGCTGGGAGCTGTGGATCTGACTTCAAACTGCCAGCTGTGCTCAGACAGTAAAACAGAATGCGGCTCAGCGTGGGAATGAAGATGCTCTGACATGCTGAGAGACACTCTTTAGTCTTGATGGATGTATAAGCTACTCTGGCTCTATGATGAAAATATCCCGTGAGTACACAGCTATTTTTCACTGAAAGGAAACTAGCGTGACAGCTGATTCAAGACTTTTTAAACAATGGATGTCATCTTGTATGTTTTTGTTGTTTTTTTAAAGAGGGGTTGCTTATCAAATTTTAGGATTTGCGAAATTTTACCTAAAGATAAAGTAGAATGTAATTAAGCCTTGAGAAACATCTTAACTTAGGCACTTTTTGGCTCAAGCACCATCTATAATCCGTGCTGATCATTCCGCCCTTTTGCTATCGTGTGCCTTTATATTTTTGATTTATTTTGGAGCCATCTAAATGGATTTTTATTAATTTTCTTTATTCTACACATAGTATATTCTAAGGAAATATGGTTATGTATTTCAAATAAATAATATCTAATAGCGGAAGATTGCTGAAAAGTTATTTTGGTTTGATAAGGCCCTAATCTGTAGTATTTTATGCAGTCGACTAAAAACAAGCATCAGAGCCACAGTCAATGGAAACAAGTATTTTACAAAGTTTTCAGTTAATAATATATTTTTATTTAATTTATCCTTTCTTTATACAGGTTTGTTCCTCGAAACTCAGTGTTTCATTTACAAGTTAACCTGTGGACAATTAAATGAAATTACAGTTGAATTGTATATATTATACAGATATGCAATGGTTCATATCAGAGTAATTTATACTAGAATAAAATGGTGAAGCCATTTTTATCCAACCACAATCTGTTTGTGCCCACTTCGGCGATGCCTCTTATTTGACAATCGCGTTTAAAGTAACTCTTTATGATATAGTCAACTCTTAGAAAGTTGAACGAAGTTTTTTTTCTTTTTTCTGCAAGATAAATGGGCCCCAAAAAGGGGTCAGAACCCAAAAAGTGGGAATTGGGTGTAATTTCAGAAAATAATATAAATTGTAAGCATTTTTAGACTACATATTCTCAATTTCCTTGGGAATACATAACTACAGTGTAACAGACAAGGAATGTGTACCTACATGGTTGTGGTTTGCTTACATAGGAAGTAGAAAAGAACAAAATGCCAAAATGGAGGTACAAAATGAGTCTATTAATACTAGACTGGCTAAGTTGACCAATAGATGATACATACCATATACACATGATGAAATATGTAACTAGTTTTGTTTATAGGCAATGTTGCCTAAGATGAATTTTTCAAGGAAGGAGTCAACCGTTCCATTGACGCTTCAGCAGTACAAAGCTTTTGACATTTTCTTCTATTGTGTGGATGCCAAACTGGGTTTTATTTCTTTGTGAAATTGTAATTTTATACCATAGACAGCTTTAAAGCTTTAGGTTGTGAAGAGCAAACACAAGTTCTCATTCTTTGGCACAATGCCCGCCCCAATCTTTTATCCACGACAGATTTCCTTAGAGAGAGGATGAGAGGACAGAATGTCTCACTATCAAGTTACAGAATGCAAAACAGAGGGATTCCCAGATCGTGTTACTGTTTCTCAGTGGTCCAACCTGAGGTCCTGGGACACTGAAGGGCCTGACAACGCTCTCACTATGCATTGCAGTCGAATAATAAAGAGCCGATATTATACACCTGGGAGGGAGGTCTAGTAGAAGACAAAGCCTTTTGCTGACGCAGGTAGGAGCACAGCAGAGTGGCTCCTGGCAGCAAACACACATTGACTTATCTCCTGGTTCAGGGGTAAACAGTTGACATCCAAGGACACAGAGAGCTGTTAATGTTTATTCAGTTGTTAGTCAGTTTGGAGACCAAAGTCAGATTTCTTAGAATTTTCAATAATATGGAAGCAAAAAGGCACAGGTGAGTCTAAAATCTCTTTATCAAACAGATATACAGTTTCCTGTAATTATGTGGAACTGTGGGATGAAGGACTGTTGTGCATATTGCAGCTGATGTGTGTCAGTCACAGTTTAGAGCTGAGATGTTGGATTCGGTTTTGTTTTTGCAAAGGGTTTAACTGATTTATTGTTTTTGAATATGCTATTTCATCTCTTTACATGATTTAGAGACTTTAAATTATGAAAGGCATCTGCGCAGAAGCTCATTTGTATGTGACATTGTTTTAGCTTTGTGACTTAAAAAGATTGGTTCTAGTAAGGATATTCTCCTCATAATATTTCTGTAGTTTGACTGACTCCAGTGATAGCTTCAGTAAAACAGCCAAAGGTTTTCTGAGGATTCCTGGTCTTTGATGACATCAAATAATCATAACTGCTTGATGAAGGAATTAAAATGAGGGTACTTGCTTGATTTTTATTTTTACATCAGAGCAGAATTATTCATAACAGTAGTACTAATCAGCTTTTCCTATAATAAAAATTGAAAATACTTTTTTTTGCACAAACTTTTGATATGAAATTTGAGAATTATTTCTTAACTCCAAAAAAGAATATTATTTTTGTATTATTTATTTATTTTATTTTTGATATAATGGTAGTGTGTTGTAACAGTGCTGTGTAAGGTAGCATGTCTGTTGTTGGTGTTAAAGCATCTTCAACTTTATTAGCATTAATGGAAATGTGCCAACAGTCTTTTTCCTTTTTAGGCCATTGATGGCTCTGAAACTTGCTAAAACCTCCCCCTATAGGTCCACAGAGGCCATTTATGATCCAGATAACAGTATTACTCCTTTATTTGTTTGTTTACTAGGAGATTGCAGTGCCGACAATTACTTTGAGCTGATTTTCCTCTTTTTTTATTTATTTTCTTTGGTTGACAAATCTAGCCTTTGGTTTGAATGAATTTATTCACAGCATCTTTACAAGCAATTTTGTAATTTATACAAAGAATCAATGTTTTGTTATGAGTTATACATTTTACATTGCACATAAGCCAGTTTATGTTCCAAATCAATCCCTTAACCAGGTATCAGTCTGGTAAAAGCCTGATTGCCCACTTTACTCTTTGCTCTATGCAACCAGAAAAATTGTGGGGTATTAGGCCCTTTCTCTTATGTTAGAAAGAATTTAGGCCATCAGAATGGTCCTACAGATGTCTTTGTAAAACCTTCCCCTTTTAGCCTATCTATTCTTAGCAAAAGTTAAAGTTTATGTTTTTTTAGAAAGCTCTATTTAGAGATAGTAGGTTTTCTTCCTTTATTGCATTTAACACTCAAGTCTGTATGACAACGGTGCTAAGATATTTTTTTTTCTTACCGTTTTGATGAACGCTTTGGTGGTTTTGCAAAAATTGAAAATGAACTCACTTAATGTGGTTTGTATTTACATTTCATCTTTGTGGTTGCCTTGCAGAAATTGAAGCAAAAGAGGCGTGTGACTGGCTGCGGGCAGCAGGATTTCCCCAGTATGCTCAGCTCTTTGAAGGTAATGAAAGCACACACTGAAACTCCTACACACATTCATCATCACAGGAGGGAGAATTGTTTGTTGAAAGCTAGGGATTAATGAGGTAGCACATGGATAACCCAGTTCTGCAATGAAGCAAAAGTTTTGTTTTCATTTTAGATCTGTTCTGAAATGGGATCATTTGAATGTGGGCTTTGAAAGTGAGTAGCTGTGCACTGTGCCAACTGGTCTTTTAGAGACGCTGCTCACAGAACCATGTACAGCAGGATGACAATATTTTAATTTACAAAGAATAAGATACTTGGCACACTGGGACTTTTGATTTTAACATCTGTAAAGTGTACATTCTGTATTTGGTTAGAATGAACAGTTAAATAACAAAACTTCAGATGTTGACAACTACAAAAATGACTTTAAAATCTCTGGAAATTAATTATTGATATAAGTAATTAATTTTCTGAATTAGAAAAGTTTCCTGTTATAATATTAGTTCACTTCTTAAGTCATTCTGGACAAAAAATAAATAAAATATGAAATATTTTTCTAGTATTCTGTCCATGTAGACCTGCCACTTTTGTCACACAGAAACATATATGCCAGCTCTGTTCGTGTGTGATGCTACACTTGTAGTTCGACATTTTGTAAATAGGTGCAACGCGACGCAGTGTGACGCGGTGCAGTGCATCGCAGCGCAGTACAGCCCTCTGTCTGTTCCATCTATGAATGGATCAGAACCATCCACTAGACAGCAGCATGGGAAGGACGTCACATGAGAGCAAGGGTGTCATATTGCATGCTTTGCAAGTCAATTTAGGTATGCTTATTAGTCCCCTGAAAACCAATAAAAACCCGGACATTTACATCAATCTATAAAATCCCCCTAGATGCTCCAGAGAACATGTAAAAAGTAGACATGTCCTGTGATAAAAAGGATGGTTGGTCTCCTTAATGTACAGTATTCATGTATACTGTTCTAAGGAAGCCTTCAAGCTAGCGAACCAGACAGATCTGTAGACACCACAAAACAAACAGAAAATCAGATGCTTTTAAAAATCTAATCTCTTCCATCCAACGATTACTTTATAAACATGTCTGCTGTGCTTGACGCCTGAAGTCATGGGAAGAAATGGGTTTTATCAGAGCTTTAAGGGGCTTTACTCCCACATATCTCTGTGTTGGGGCCAAACCTTTGATGTGCCTTGATGCTATATATCTTTTTCTTGACAGCTTGTGGAAAAGTAAGAAAACTTCCAAAGAGGGAACCGATAATCCTGTCAAAGTGCAAAGTGCTTCATGCTGATGTTATTTGTTAAAAATCCTATCAGTGAATAAATCCATTATTGAGAATTTTTTTCATGTTTTAAAGCCTGTAATATCTTTGAATCCCTGTCCTCTATAACAGGCAGAGCCTTGTTGAGCCTGGCTACTCGTTGCAGCTTCTGTTTTCAATGAGAAGAGACTAACTACACATGAATTTAGTGAAATTATAGATTCAGTCTATTAAGTTATGTAACAGGAAGCTCATTCCGAGAGCAAGACGCAATGCAAGTGAGAGCACTGTTATTTGGGCTAATTCTGCCTGTTTTCATTCAAATTGCAAAAGGTTTAATGGCTCACATTTACAACTGCAATGGATTGGTTTCCAGTCAATACTATTTTACCTTAGTTTTAAACAGAACTTGTAGAAAGTGTTATTTTAAGAATACCACTTACTGTTTTTTTTTGCACTTTTTTTCTGTTCCCCCTTTAGATTCACAGTTTCCAATTGACATCACGCCTGTGAAAAGAGATCATGATTTTCTGGACAAAGATCTGGTGGAAACTCTCTGCAAGTAAGTGATATTAGATATTAAATAAAATGAGTCAAAGCAACATATATTTGTGGTACTTGAACGGAATCTATAAAGTTCTGCTTATATTTATTGGCTGCTCTTGAAAAGACATGTACATAGATTTTAACAAAATGTAAATGCGGCAGCAATCACACTAAAAGAGGACATGCTTTTACTTCCAGGACATTTATTCATTAAAGAAAAATCCTCTTCTGTGGGTATGGTACCTCTGCTTTCTGTTTTTTCTTTTTTTACAACTCCTCTTTGCCAACAAGACAGCGCTTACTCTTCTCCCATAATAATTCACAAGGTTGGAGCAAACAGAGAGGAATCTTTTTCCATTCCTCTTTTTTCAATCTTCCCACGTTGTCCACAGTCCAGGGTTATGCTACCGTTATGCACTCTTTTCTTCCAGCCACCCAACATATTTTCTATAGGATTTAGTCTGTGGGCTGAGATGGTCCTGAAAGGTTGATTTTATGTGGGATGTTCTTTGAACATATTTTCCTTTAATCCTAAAAGATTACATTTCCAATGAAAAATCTCTTTCAAATTCAGAATATAGTTCACCAGATACCTCATACTTTTTTTCATACGACGCTCAGTTGGAGTGTACGACACATGTTGTGTGTGTGATAGCAGGACACAAGACACTTCTTCTTCTGACATGCATCCTGAGCAACCCATTGGGATGTAGATATAGTTAATGTCACTCTTTGATGCACTAATTTACCAAGTATACTGATTTACTTTGGTTTCCATTGTTCTCTCTGGACATCGTGGTAAGAAAATAATTGGACCAGCCATGTAACCAGTGACAAATAGATATGATATATTTTGTGTGACACTATGCCAAAACAATAAAGATTAATTTATTTTAACTCACCTTACAAATGTTTGCCAAAAGTTGCAACTAATTGGGCCACATCTTCACATAAAAATAAAAACAAAAGACATTTCACATTACGTAGTCTGATATGCATAGAATGGTCTTATTTCTATTTTTCTTCACTTGACTATAAGAATATCATAAGAAACTGATTGCTTCCCACAAACCGTTTAAAAAAAAGTAATAACAGAGTTTATACATACCAGCTTTTAGTAGCTTCAGTTTATATCTTATTTCAGTGTGGTGACATTTAAATGATCTAATATTTTCATTGTTAGAAACTATATTGCTTTCTCAGAGTTATGAATTATTACTTTATTTCTCTTGGCCAAAAAAAGATTGTGCCATCAATTGTTGACTCCACATTGCTTTTAGAGACCTTGTATTCCCCCCCACCGCAAACCAAAATGAAAAAAAAAAAAAACAGCACTTAAGCAACAACTGTAACTATGGAAACAATACAAAAAGGGAAGCAGGAGAGGCATTAGTGGTGCCTCGCACTACTCAACATACTGTGACTCTAAACAACCCTAAAGCAACTCATCTGAATTCCACGCTAGCCACGGGATGAATAGGAGACAATTGGAAACAGTTCCTCCTCCAGTGTGATTTTGCTCATGACTTTCCACCATCGCTATGGTAACATAAGAATAGCCCTTTAGTCAGTGATGCCGGCACAGTCCCAGGACAAAAATAAATGCCACCATGCATACCGTGCATGCCTTTGATTGAACAGATAGATATTTCATACATGCTAGTGCAGCCTCTGATCTCCAGCTAAGTACCCTCTTATTTTAGCGACCACATTTAAAGCTCTTTAGGCGTGTGGAATAAAGGGCCCCCCTGCTTGGAAATCCTCTCTTAGTTCTGAATTCCTCTATCTTCAGTAACAATCATGGGAAAGTCTTGTTTTAATAACCCCTATCATCTACAGCTTTTGAGTGCAGTTAGAGCCTCCATCACAGCAGGCTTGAAAAAGAATCTGGAATAGTCAACCCTTGATTATCTTTTCAAATTTTTTTTTTTCTCTGCAACAAGTCAGCTCAGCTATTGTGCATCTTTTCCCATTTAAGTACCTCTTAAAAGCATTTATACATCTAGAACTTGTTCAGATTCACATTACACTTTCGAACCTTGATTAGTTTCATTGGAATTTTATGTGATATATATTAAGAGAACCTTAACAGGCATAAACTGGTTAAAATCTAGTGAAAAGATGGAACTAAATTCAGGGAAACCTCTGAGAAAAGTTGTTAGAGGTTTCAGAAGACATGGTTAGAGGTTCACCTTAAAGCAGGACAACAGCAGGGGGGGTTGAGCTGCCTTGGTGGAGGTCTGCTCTCTCTGAGAGCTTTTGTAGTTAAATATGCAATTTTGGTTCATTGTTTTTATGAAAAAAGGTTTTGTTTAGTGGTTGTTAAAAAACCTGTTTGTTATAAAACCTTATTTGATCAACAGGTTCTTTGTCTACCAAACTGGTAAATATAATACAAGGTGGCTTCAAAGAATGATTCAACACAACATAGAGATAACAACTCAGAGTGATTCTGTCTGTTATCGAAACTTTTTGATTAAAAATGTAATCTCATAATACATCATACAGCCCTTCAAGTCACCAACATTTCAACCCAAGCTCAACAGCAGGAGAGCAAAATAACTAGCAACCACCTGTTTTTATTAAATTAAGGATATTTTATATTGAGTCTGTTTCCCTAAGGGGCCTGGATGTACGTTCAGAGCAGAAGTGACCAGATTAACATTTAAATAACTCTCAGAGCCGAATTAGGATCTATTTCTGGTATGCTCTTTTGAAAGTTATTGTCATAATAAATGAATTTATTCAGTTCAGTTTTCATCTTTTCTTTCAGACGACTTAAAACACTCAACAAGTGTGCTTCTATGAAGCTTGATGTGAATCTTCCAAAGAAAAAGGTGTGTGGCAACTCCTATGTTTTTACCATGTTGTTTTGTTAACTGCAAAATACATTTTTTGGGTATGGAATTACTCTAATAGCTAAAATTTGAAAAACTGAATACAATCAGAGGTTTTATACAGACTAACTGTTTTTCTTGCTTTTTCCGCATTTTGAATATTACACTCTTGATACGTATTGTACCTTGTAAAAAAGTAAAAAAACATATTCAGAATTATATGATCAGAGTGATTAGGTTTACTACTTGCTTTAAATAGAAATGTGGTGCTCTTTCACCTACTCGTCCTACATTCTATCATAGTTCATTAGTGTTGTCTTCATGTTTTGTATAGCTTAGATTAGCCAGATGAGAATGCATGTCACCACCTGTTACTTGCATTGTTTGCAGCTGCATGGTATAACCATAGAAATAAGTCATCCATACTTTTAGAAAAGCCCACATATCTCAATTTTAGTTTATCCAGTCAGTAATGGGTCCATTATGTTTTTAATGTCAAGTTTAGTAAATATGTTAAGGAGGAGAAATAATTGTTTGTATTCATAAATAAAAAAAATTTGATCAGAATTGTCTGGAATAACATCTATAGCTGCCTTCACAACCTTTGCTGTTATAGGAACAATATATTAAAAGAGTTAAAATAAATAATTAATTTTATTACAGTAGCAAATCTAAGAAAGAGAAAGATCTGGTCCATAATTTGCTAAATGTTTATTCAATTGGAGAGGAAAAAACACATTATTAAATATTTTTATTATTATTAAATCACTAGAATTTTGGCAAAACTAACAATGGAATAGATATAACATAAGCACTATTGTCAGAGATGCAAACATCAGAATCTAGTACTTCTTTTTCATCTCCAGATTTTCTAAAGTTTTGATATTCCAATGCAGATTTTTACTGATTCTGATTTCTCTTTAAGCACTGTAATATAAAAAGATTCATGAACAATATTAAAAAAGCTTTTTGTTACAGACTTCCTCCCATAACTTGTCAAACAGGAATTATTTCAGTTAGCTTTAACGTTTGGGTGTATTCAGACTACACTGTTTGGTCCACTGTAAACGGATCAGATTTTGTTTGGAACACTGGTCCGGACCTTTTATGCAGGTGTGAGTACACTCAAACGAATCCTGCTGCGGATCAGAGAACTGGACCGAGACATCCTTTTTTAGCCGATCACGGTCATGTTCCAAACGGCATATCCCGTATGCTGTAGTGAATGTTATTAATTCCTGATCTTCTGTTTAATCATGCTGCTGCCAACATATCGGGGTTCAGAGCGCGCAGAATGCATTGTTTCCTTCTTTTTACTGCACGCATTTGTTGTTCTAAATTTTCAAACAGAGCATCGCGAAACTTGCAATGTATGAGCTGCTGTGACACGCAATTGATGGGCAATCACAACACCACCAGGACAGTTTTGTCAGAATAAACAGACATTAGCTTCAGTCTGAAGATTCATGCACTTACCTCTCATCGCTCAGTCATCGTCCCAACCTTGCCTCTGATCGTAACCACACATCAGTTCAACAAACCCCGTCACCACACATCTTAAAAACTCAGATCCAGTCGGCCTGCTCCGTCTCTCCAACTTCATTCTGCTGCAGCGGTCACTGCCTGGCTATTAGCCCCAGGGCTAACTCCTCCAGCAGCTCTGCTAAAGTTCTTCTTGGGACTCATCCACAGCTCAGCTCCACTAACCATTCAGCCAAAGGGATATCCCTTTGGCCAAGCAGCCAGGGCACATGATCAATTGGAGTCATCGTGACAGGACCCACACACTGTCAGACATAGATACTGATAACTGTTTAAAGTAATCTTCACTCAGTAACAACCTCCACACTGAGGAGTGTTGTCACCACATCCTGATAGCACTTAGATTTGTTGCATTAGATTCTAACTGGCTGGTTACAAGTCAGGGTTGTTCTTGATGAACATTGGCAGAAAAGGAAATCTTCACTGAGAAATGGCCAGATCATTTCTTGATACAATACATTTGTCATTACAATGTACTATATGCAGTTGAATATTATCTTTGTGTCTTTAGAGTGAAGACTCTGATGAAGAAGACCTCTTCGCCATTAGTGACAAATGGACCTTTGAGTGGAGCAGTAGGCGTTGGTCCAGATTACAGGACATCGACTGTCTGCTTAGAAAGCAGAGGGAAGGCCAGACCTCCAAGGACGACTTGCCTCTCCACAGCACAACAAGTAGGGAGAGTGTTCTGACAGATCTCAGTGAGCCCGAGATCTCATCGTTGCACAGTGAAAGCAGTGGGGGCAGTGGTCGAAGGGGGCTTAGCACAGAAGACTCAGACTGCTCTAACCGCACCTGGTCAGATTCTGCTGCAATGCCAGACTCTACATCTCTCACAATGCCTCACATTCCCAAAGAATTTTCCCACTATGACTCTCTGCCTGACAAACCAGGCAGGATTAATCGCACCCGTGCCAAAGACTTCCTAAAGCGCATGGAAACCTTGAGATCCAAAGGAACTTTAGTAAGGGGTCAGAAGAGGTTGGTCATTAGCTCTCCTGTCCTGCAGCAGGAGGCCCAGGCGATGAAGACCCTTCGTTGTGTCGAGATCATAAATGGTGATGATGGAGCTTCAGAACTTCCACCAAGCAGAGTTCTGCCACCACAGTCCGGCAGTGAGGGTAGCAGCCATTCCAGTGGCAGTACAGTCAGCACACCGAGTCTGAAAGAACGAAAGCCTCACCGAGCTGACCACAAGCGCAGTGGCATGTATTTGGAGGACTTAGACATTTTCTCAGGCAACCAAACGAACAAAGTCGCAGAACAAAACCGCAGAAATGAATTCTGCTCCCATGAAGATCTAGTGGTCCACATTCCCAAAGACCATAAGCCAGGAACCTTTCCCAAAGCACTATCTATAGAGAGTCTGTCCCCAACCAATGGAGGCATTAACTGGCACACAGAAAGCATGCAAATGGACTCCACACGTATTCCATGCAGACAGGAACCCAGGCCTGTTACACAATGCTGCTCCAGAGGTAGCCGAATCAGTATCTATGATAATGTTCCTGGTTCACATCTGTATGCCAGTACTGGAGACTTAATAGACTTAGAGAAAGAAGATCTCTTTCCTCACCTGGATGATATACTGCTACACGTAAATGGTCTGCAACAGATAGTGGACCACTGGTCAAAAAATGTCCTACCTGGAGGAGAGGGGGTGGTGAAGGTGGATAGTGAAAAGGAAAATACAATACGGCTGCAGTCCTCTAGTGAAATCACATTGGATTTGGAGGAAAATTCAGTGGCAGAAAGCCAGGCTGCCCCTGTTGATGGATACAGAGACATAACATCACTAGCTGAGACAGAACTGAAAAGGTTCAGAGAAAGGAGAGACTCTGGAGTTGGAGCTTCACTCACCAGACCTAACAGGTAGGAATCATGGAACTGTACTTAATTAGGTAATCCTAAAGTATTAAGATTTTTTCTTAACATAAAATCAATTTTTTCTGTTATGACATTAGGTTACGATGGCCCAGCTTTCAGATATCAAATCGCTTAAGTCACTCAAGGGCATCACTGCAGATTACAAACCAATCAGCAGGCCAGCTGAGTTTGTTACAGAAGTTTTCTCTCTTGCGTCTTACAGCAGTCATGGAGAAATATTCCATGTCTAACAAACATGGTTGGACTTGGTAAGAATTATTAAAACAAAACACAGACAACAACAGTGCTTGACATTTTATCAGTCAGTTAGAAATGTTTTTATTCATTAACCAGTACTCTCTCAAATCTTTTAAAAGGTTGTTGTATGGTTTGTATAAAGAAGTGTAGTTGGCCTGGATTAAATCACTGAAATAATTTGAATAACTGTGTTCTACAAGTTTTCAAAGACTATGAAATTTTAATAACTATTCATTAATAATAACCATTAACATTTTTAGGTCTGTGCCAAAATTTATGAAGAGAATGAAGGTACCAGACTATAAGGATAAGACTGTGTTTGGAGTGCCGCTCATTGTGAATGTGCAGCGCACTGGACAGCCCTTGCCTCTTGGTCTCCAGCAGGCTTTGAAATACCTGAGAAGTCAGTGTCTCGACCAGGTCAGTACCCTCACAACCTCAAAATGTATGTGCTTCATCTCTGGTGAGTAACGAAAAGTAGTTGTTCATGCACTGTACAGTAGGCACTCGAAACCTGATTGGGGATCTCTTTCAATGAATTACTGGATTAGTGGATGGTGGCATGCATTTAATTAGCCTGTGGCTCTACTGCGGTGGTACAGAAGACAAGGTTGCGTTTATAGTAGCCTCCAGCTCATCTGCATTGTTAGCTTTCCAGCCTATGATGCCGCTCTTGATCTCTTGACTGTACTGCCTATATTCTCTATGGGGTTAGGCAACTTTGCTAGCCAAATAACTGTAGTGATACCATGGTCAGTACCATGGACTTGATACATACTGAGGTGAAACCAACAGGGGACATGTCTCTCCCAAACAATAATTGCCTTCATACTGGACCTTAAGAAACTGGGATTCCAAAAAGCAAAATTTACTTTGATCCAGAAGGAGAACTTTGGAGAGACTAGTCCTTATTTTTCTTAACTCAGGTGGGGTGCTTCTTACATCATAGCTACTGGTGTGGCTTAAACAAGGAATGTGACAGCTGTAGCTCATGTCCAGAATACACCCGTTGGTTGCTCTTGAAGAACTACAGCTGCATTCTACGCCTTGTGAATATCCCCCAAACCTCATAACCCACTCAAGGATTGAGTTATCTAAGTTATTAATTAATGCTTTTCTTCCATAGTTTTTCCTTCCACTCAGATTTTGGTAAGCCTGAATACAACTCTCTCTGAACGTTTCTTAAACATTTCTGTTGTAATAATTTTGTTTCGTTGGTCTTATATAATGTTCTACTTCTCTGAGAGACATAAATTTGGGTTTTAAATAGATCATTTTATATTTGAGTTTTTTGTTTGTTTATGTTTTTCATTTCATTAGGTAATATTCTAAATGAAAAATGTTTTCATGATATTCTAATTTACAGGATGTCATAATACATAATTCTGTGGATTAATTATGTGTACTGAAATCTTATCTCTTCCTCTATGCTTAAGGATTTTCTTTTTTCTTCTAGGTGGGTCTGTTTCGAAAGTCTGGTGTGAAGTCCCGAATTCATGCTCTAAGGCAAATGAATGAAAGTTCTCCAGATAATGTGAACTATGAGGATCAATCTGCTTATGATGTGGCTGACATGGTGAAGCAGTTCTTCAGAGATCTACCTGAACCCTTGCTCACCAGCAAGCTAGGGGAGACATTCCTCCATATTTACCAGTGTAAGCACAATAATTTCTATTGCAGATCATCAATTTTGTCTCCTTCTTAACTTTCAAAGAACTGTAAAATTATGTTTTTTATGTGTGCAGATGTGCCAAAGGACCAAAGGTTGCAAGCTCTCCAAGCAGCCATAATGTTGATGCCTGATGAAAACCGAGAGGTGCTGCAGACACTCCTCTGTTTTCTGAGTGATGTAACTTCCTCCGTGGAGGAAAATCAGATGACACCCATGAACATTGCAGTGTGCCTAGCCCCTTCTCTGTTTCACCTCAATATAATGAAGAAAGACAATCTGTCACCAAGGTATTTTTTTTCTTGCATTATTGCATTATAACTGATTTGATGTCAGTCATTTAGCTCATCTGTCAAAAAACTGTATAATGAAAATATTTGGCTGCATTCCATTAACATCTGTGTAATTATCTTCACTACAACTCCATAAACAATGGCATGAAGTGTGCTTCAGCTTTTACTCAACCCTTAGGGGTACTTTAAATCACTCTCTTGGTGCCAGTTTACTAAGGTTATGGCCCATTTTATGCTTGCTGATATAGGAGACCGTTTGTACAAACAAAGCAAATCTGTCACATTGAAAGTTCTTAAAAAAGTTCAAATGGGTTTCCCACTGGGTGGAGAAGGGGTTTATGCTTTGTTTATTTGGGATGTTCTACTGGAGACTCTGCAAGGCTGAACAATTTTATTTCACCCATGATCTTTAGGGCAATGCAGAAAAAGTATGCCACAGGCAGACCGGACCAGAAGGATCTAAATGAAAATTTAGCTGCAACACAAGGCCTTGCTCATATGATCATGGAGTGCAATCGTCTCTTTGAGGTAGAACCAGTAATTGAAAGTTGCAAGATTTTCATGCCTAGATGTGAAACCCTCTCTTGTATTTAATTGCATCTAGTCTCACCTGTCATTTGGTTTACCCATTAGATCCCCCATGAGATGGTTACTCAGTCGCGCAATTCTTATGTGGAGGCTGACCTGCATGCACCGGCAATTGATGAGCTGTGCAGACAGCTGGACGAGGATGATGGAACATATCAAACACATATGGAAGGCAGACTACAACATTTTCTTAAAGAAGCCAGAGAAAAGTCAAAAAACTGGGTGTCATGCAACAGTTCCGATAACACAGAGCTGTACTACAAAAAGGTTGGTGGTCATTTTTCTCGAACTTAATTTGGGTTGCTGGTCGTTTTGCCCATTGTGCATTTCATGCCATTGTGGCTTTGGTTGTTTCATTCTACCTTTTTAGTTACGACATGAAGTTATCTCTCTTGTGGTGTTTGGTATAAGGCAGGGAAGCATTTTGTACCCAATTTGAAAACCAATGGAATAAAGTAACTTTCTATAGTCGACTCTATTGCATTAAAAACTGAAAATTTTGTGGCTATATTTTCACAAGAAATATCTTCAGCGGTATGTCGTTTACAGTGATTTTATTTAAACAGTGGTCATAATCTCTTTTTCATTAGAACCAACTTAACAAAATCAGTAACAAAACAATAATAAATAAATCGAGTTTTCTAAATCTTATGCAATTAAATTAAGTTATAAATGTTAATTTATCTACATACTTTTTTTCAAATTGCTTACCAAGAGAAATAAACTGATACGTTATGATTTTGGAAAATAGGTATGAATTTGATTGTTAATTGGTACAAAAAGGAAGTAGGACGGGTTGAAATGGCAATGGCAAATGGGGGCATGAAGGCATAAATACATCTGGTGCCCAAAATCTGTGTTTTCATTCAGTAGTAGTTTAGCAAACCCAGATGCAGTGGTTGCCTCAATAAAATGTATAAAGTTAATTAAATTTTGCACGTTGATTTTTGTCAGGTGGGCGATGGAAATCCTTTAAGACGTTGGAGAGTGTCTGTGGAAGTGGAAGCGCCACCATCTGTCGTGTTAAATCGCATTCTGCGAGAGCGCCACTTGTGGGATATGGACCTGCTGCAGTGGAAAGTGTGTGAGACACTGGATAAACAAACAGAGGTGTTTCAGTATGTCCTCAGCCGCATGCCCCCTCATCCCAGCAGGGATTTTGTAGTTCTAAGGTTAGTAACAACAGAAAAAATTCATAACATCAAATAATCTTTTAATGTTAAGAGGCTCTAAAATATGTTTATTGTACTCACATTCACTTATTTATTTTTCAAAAGGTCTTGGAGGACAGACTTGCCCAAGGGTGCTTGTTCATTGGTTTCTGTATCCATAGAGCATGAGGACTGCTCTGCTACAGAAGGAGTTCGAGCTATGATCCTGGAGTCAAACTACTTACTGGAACCATGTGGCTCTGGAAAGTCAAGACTAACTCACATCTGCAGGGTGGACTTAAAGTAAATATAAAACAAATTTGTTATAGAGTTATTGGAATTTTAAAACAAAATCCAAAATACAAAATGAATGCATTATCTGTGTGTTTTTAATCTGCATGTTGTATTGAGAATATGGTTTTAATTTCAGGGGAAGAACTCCAGACTGGTACAACAAAGCATTTGGTCATCTTTGTGCTGCAGAGGCTGCCCGGATCCGCAACTCCTTTCAGCCACTGATCACAGATGGACCAGAAACCAAAATTTGAAACTGCTATGTATTTTAAGCCTTGAGAACATAACTGAGGTGTTGATTCATTGCTAAATGGCTCACATGTATGCAAAGACAGTGCCCCTGAACAAAAGCACAGTTTGTTTTTGTGAAAGAGCTCTGAGCACAATTTCAAGGCTTTCAACTTGCACAGAGGCAAAGGAGGATATTTTTGGTGATAAGCATTATATTTCAAATTAATTACATTGCCAATATCCTTCACCTTATAATTTTATTTACCTTTATGTTTTGAAATATTTTTAATATAATATAAATATGTGATGCTATCATTTACAATGTCCAGGACATTCAAGCTCTTAAATGCTTCTGAGAAGCTGATGTCAATCAGTTTAGATTTGAATATAATACAGTTATGTACACTCTAGTGTTTGTATATGTGTGTAAAAATTCTGTAATTAAGTCAGAATTGTACATTCTGTAAATATGAAAACAGGTAAATAGAACATGTTTATTTCTTAAATTGATTCTTACATGGTAAGCCTTCTTTTAATACACATGGTACAAGATTGTAAACTGGTTTTACTTTGGTCATGTAATGACATTTGTGAATATGTGTAAGTTTATTAAGCTTTGACCTCATAGTTGTGGAAAATAATGACTGAAGGTTTGACTTGATCATACCTGCTTTATGGTACAAGACAATATTTTGTCTTTTTTGTAATAAAACTACCTTTATTATAAACTATTTGTGTGGATTTACTTGAATCTGTATGAAGAAAGGAGCAATAGCAGGTACTTAATATCAGCTCATCCCTCAATAAAACTCAAAACTTGTTAAAAAAAATCTGACACCAAACCATTTTGGTGGTGTTCACACCTCACCTTTGATTTACAACAACGCTAAGAGGGTTTTATTCAGTAGGTAGACCTGTAAATGTATCGGACTGCATGGTGAAGAAATTCGGAATTTTGTTGATAATTTCCCTACAATCAGTAAGATTATTTATTATTATGATGTATTAAAAACAAGTTCGAACTCGTACATTTTTGTGAAACTGCAGACATTTTCTCAGCTCTGGACTTAGAGGGACCTCTACTGGACATTAGAGAGAAGCACATTCACTGGGAAAGATAATTTGTTAGAAATTTTGTTTCATATTAAAGTTTTAAATTGATCCAAAATGTATTGTTTAATTAAGCTGTATGGCTTTTACCTTTTTTAGCATGTAGTATTAACCTCCATAAAACCTCGATATTCAATGGGAAAATAGTCCTCCTTTTTTAAATGAACTATCAGCTTTAAGAACTTTTAAAAGAAATAAAGATAGCTTTATTTTTAATCCTCTATTCTGTGGATTTAAAAAACTGCTTGAGATTACTGATCCGGCAGGAGGTTTATTTCTAAATGTACCAAAGACCAAGGATCTTCCTTCAGAGTGTCACCTTGCCGTACTTTTGATTTTTCAGTGATAATCAGACATTGAATTCTATCAGTGAAAAAAATTTAGTATGAAATTATTCATTTACTTATGCACATTTTGGCCTAGTGTTAGTGTTGAGAATAGGATAGACCTCTTTTTCTGAAACTTAAAAGTTTACAGAAATATGTCTTTAGCAGAGCGCCACATCATCTTTACACACACATAGAAAAACAGATACATAAGGCCACATATGTTTGAACAAAAGTCACATTGATACTTAAAAAATACTTTTAGGGTTATATAAATGTTTTTACTATTGAGGGTTGTGATTGCAGTATTTTTCTTTTATATATGTCACTTGTTCTTAGTAGGCTAATTGAGAAATTAAAATCTACAAATAGATAAAGTGATATTCTCTTGAGGTGGCTAAAAATAACAGGATTTTATGTGCTTTGCTGGAGATAAGTCTAGATTCAAACATTGATACCATCTTGATCTCGTCTGCAAAAATCAACAAGGACCTGAAATAAAAACTCTTTTCCAGACCAAGCGAGATAGAATTAATCTTATATATATATATATATATATATATATATATATATATATATAATTGTCTTAGTGGACAGGATATATTAGGCAGCCTCAAAACGGATGTGTTACAGTAAGGAAAAACAGACCAGAATTTGACCAAATTGTCATTGCTAGATAATAGGGTCAGGTTATGTTCAAGTTCTGAAGTTCTTTAGGGGGTTCCAGTTGCTGTAAATATTAAATGGTATTAGGAAGGAACTGAGGTGAAGTGACAACAGGGTCATGGGCTGCCAAATCTCACTGGTGCAGTAGGAAAGTGAATGCTTTCCTGTGTGGTTTGATCGTATAGACAAACTACCTCAACCTGTTAAAATTGTTAATTTAGGGTCTTCTAGAAAGGTGTCGAGCTTTCCAGTGCATATTTTTGTTATATAGAGTCAGGCTCTCAATGTTTAACCCTTATTGACATACTTTTGAGATTTTAGGTGACAGACAAACCTAAAGTGTTGCCTAATTATTAAATGGAAGGGAAAGAACTGTTTTGAGGATTTTTACAAATAAATATCTTACATTGTGTTGTGTATTTGTGTAAAGCCTATTCTGGTACCTTAAAATGAAATTAGGTGCTATGATGAAGTCGCTTCAGCTGTAAAAAAAACAGTCCACCTGTGTATATTTTTTTTGTAAGTGTACATCCAGCTGTTCTTTTAAACCCTAAGCGGTTTCTTACATCACTGGTTAATAAACAGCTTAATGCATAATAAAGAACACATCAGACAGGTAAGGAATGAGGTGAATAAGATTAAAGCAGTATTTTTTTCACAAAACAGCACCCCAAAGTTTGTTGATCTCATGAAGCACTGTAAAATCTTTGAGCCCAATATAGAAAGAGTATGGAACAACTGCAAACCTGCCAAGTCATTTCTATCCACCAACTGCGATAGGAGAAAGGATTAATCTGAGAGTCAATCAATAGCCCCATGGTAACACTGGAGGAGCAAAAGAGATCAACCACTCAGGTGGGAGAATCTATTGGCAAGATAAATATTAGTAATGCACCCTGAGCCAGAAAAAAAAAAGCTTTGAAATAAAGTAAAAAGAAATCTATTTATAGGTTGCGACAAGGAATGTTGAGCAAATTGCAAGGTGGTTGTAGCAAGATAGGGACCAAATCTGAAAATGTTCAATGGGTGTTGATATTTCTGAAAGGCTCTTGTTAATCACAAAAAAAGTTCAATATTTTTATTGCCCTATTCTCATTTTCTCATTCTCTATATAGCTGAATGTGAAATAAGATAGTTGGCCACAAGTCGTAAGTTTATAAACCTTTACATATGTGGAATATATTGCATTGTTATAATTATCAAAGTAAAATTGACCGTTAAAAAATACATCCACAACATCCAAGGCCATTATCATGAGCTTGTTTGGTTGTTCCTTAAATAGTTTGTGAATAAATTGGAAGCAGGCTACCATTTAACACTGTGGAAAATTCCGAATGAAAGTTATCAAAGGGGTCAGGTACGATTTTGAAGCTGTATTTATTTTGCTAGGATACATTCCTTACTTTTTCTAATTTGCTATTAAATCAAATCCGAACAACCTTATTTAAATTTCCAAGAAAAGAAGTCTGAATATTTAGTCAAATTATATTGATAACAGCCAAATAAAATTGCAATTTATGCATATTTTCTTTGGTCTAATACTAAGAACTTCAAAAAGCTTCCGGTTGATGTTCCATGTAGCATCCAGCTCAGGAAAGGAACCGCAGGCAGGGGGCGCAATAAGGCGGTGACAGCGGCTGCAGAGAGGAAAAGCGCATGCAAAGGATCCGCACACACACACACACACACACACTTTCAGCTTTGTGTGCACAACGCAGGTCAGTCAGCTTGCTTAACCTACTGGTACCAACAACACACTCTCTCAGTCGAACTCCCAAGAGTGGATTTCTCCCAAAAGAAAGAGGCTTGTTTTGGATTTTTATTTCTGTTTTCTCTTTGCTTCTCAAGTACCTCTCTCTGTTTCTCTTTTTATTACTCTTAAGCTGTATTTAAACACACCACGAAGAAAGGGATAGACCGTTAATCTTTTTCTTTTTAACCTCAGGGTTGGTGTGAAAATGACAAGCGAGAAACCGGTGACAATGCCGGGCTCGCTGTCGCTCTCGGACCGTCCGCCTCCTCCTGGTGTCGGGTATCGCGGAGCTGCGGTCCCCGCTGTTGTCACCGGGAAGCCAATGATGATGTCCGGCTCAGGTTCAGTGGTCCTCCCGGCTGGAATGATCAACCCTGCAGTTCCCATCCGGAATATCAAGATGAAATTTGCTGTTCTCACTGGACTCATCCAGGTCGGTGAGGTTTCCAACCGGGATATTGTGGAAACGGTGCTCAATTTGGTAAGTAGCTACCCTGCACATTATCTCCTGTATGGCTGCACTTTGTTGTTTAAATCCACACCTGGAATGATTTTCTTAAACACTCCTCTCATAACATTCCATATAATTTTGACACGCAGCCCGTGGAAATTATAATTTATTTAAAAGGACAAATGGCTTGACATTTGTAATTTCTTTACCATGAGTAGAAATTATAGTCACTCGTCTAAACAGGATGTTGGGGGAACCCTGAATGTAACAACAAAGTCATTTTTGCGTTTTTAACTTGAGAAAATTACAAAGCTTTTCTGTGTAAATCTTTAAGGGAGAGAGAGTTTAATCAAATGGTCCCTAGTTAAAATGTCAATGGTGTAATTGTAATGAGGACATGCATCTGCTGCTTCTGCATGTCAGAAAGGAACATTCAGGGGATCAAGATGATGATTGTCATATAGTAGCCTATGCCAGATCCGGCTTTAGCTGTTATTTGTTGAGCGGGGAAAAGTGTTTGTATTCAAGTAAAATTCAAAATGGGCATAAAAAACTTTTTTTTTTTTTGCCGTTACACTACTAATTTAGGTTATATTTAATTATTCATTATAATAATTATGGATAGGCTAAATTGATTGATGTTTTCCCATAGAACCAGCAATGAACATGTAACAGGAACATCATTGACAAGAAACCAACACAGGCAGAACATGGCTGTGATGATATTGGTGTTGGTGGAAGGATTGGCGGGGCAGACAGTAACTTGAGAGAATGCTTTAAGTGCATGTGATTATGCAAAGCAGATGTTGACAGATCTTTGATATCTCTGCTTCTGCCGATTTGATTTTTGGACATACATATCACTTAGGTTTTGTCTGCATCACCGATTGTCCTCCGTGTAGAACTTGAGCAAGTTTTTTTTGGCAGGTGGATGAACAAGAAATGGCTCAGCAGCAGACTAACTCTTTTCTTTTTGGTTTGCTAAATCAATGTGGGGAGTTTCAGCTAAGTTAAAAAATGACGGGAGCCTTGTTTTAACGTTTTTAACCGAACGTTAATGTTACCCTGTCACCATAATATTGTCTTAATTACAGAGCTAACAGAGCTGCGTAAAGTGATCATGAGAGCACCCGACAGCAAAAATTAATACTAATGCAGTGTAATAGAATAATCTCCCATATAAAACTATGCTTTCCAAAAGCTATGAAGTGCCTGCAGAACCCAGTTAAGTTACAAAAATACCTAAAATAAAAATAGTCATGTAGTTACGTTATTTTTCCACTTCTTTATCCCTTCTCTGTTGCTGTGTGGAGCAGCTGCGTCAGTCACCCTCCCATCCTCAATTCCTGAATGTCAGTCTCTCACTCACCCGGCATGCATGCACTGTAGTCTCATGAGGAAACGCAGCTTTTTGATACAAAGTTTTTCATGCTCGTGATACAATATTTTTACAAGTATTTGTTTCAAATAAGTATTTGTAAAAACACGTTAATTGTGCCTTTCCGAATACCGTATTCGGGTTCAGATCCACCCCTAATTTTCAATATATATTTGTGTTAATACTGACTTTTATCCCTAATGGTAAATGAAAACCTAATACTCAGTTTATCAGAAAATGTGAATATTCAAATGGATTTTGGATATATATGGTACAGTATATACAATACTTGGTTGGGGCTCCTGGCAGTAATTCAAGCAAAGTGTGCCTCAGCTTGGAAGTGATCAACCTTTGGTGAGATGCCTTCTTTTAGCCACATCAGTGGCAGTGGAAAGCAGACAGTTGTACTTTGCGCAAAATATTTTCAGTAAAAAATAATCAATCGGGCTGTTTCTCTGGTATCTTATTTAAATCACTTTAAAACATAAGAAACAGTGGGACAGAATGTTTGAGTGGTTTTGGAGCTGTAGTTTTTCAAAATATAAATTTTTTTTTAATCTCCAACTGGCCTATGCCTGCTGTGTGATTTACAATTAATGACTTCTAATCAATGTTATTAAGGTTACTATTGTTTGTGCTCTCAGCTATGTTCCTATAGAATATTATAGAACTTCTCATAATAACTATTTTGACTCCAAATTGGATTATGATGGATTACAATCCAAAACTTTTAGAATACAGTAATTTTGTTATTTAAATGTAGTCTAAAATCAGATGAAAATATTATGAAACCAGTTCCCAATTTGTGCTTTGACCATCTGCAGTAGCACTACAGTCTGTTTGCAGAAGTTGGTCTCTCCTTGTTAGCAGGCTAGAGATTGATTACAACCTGTTCTAGCCCAACAGAGAACCACTTTGTGGAGGAGAACAAATTGTAGCCCTCGGCAAGTTCAGACATGAATGCTATGCTTCACTAGCTGGAGTCACTGACACCTTGCCCCTTCACACTTTATGGTGCCATTTCCCAAGAAAATCACACTCTGTAGTATGATGATTTGAATATTTTTTGTTACCCAGACTTAATGGATTGATTGCACATTAATTATTCGTAATTTTCTGCATGACGTGTTTACACTGTGATTAGCCTTTTATTATGTTCATACTTTCTTTAAAATTCATTTATCCATTATCTTCAATGCAACATTAGACTTTAGCTCTGAACTGCACTATTCAAAGTTTTTAAAAGTTTTCCATCAAACCTGTTCCAAACTTTTAAATGAAACATTTTATTAAGACACTGTGGAAGCTCAGATGTCTTTCATTTGTAGATATTAGTGCTATTAGATTCTGCTTGGCAAGAGAAGATTGACCTCCGTCCAAGCAATGAAAGATTTAGGTTGTGGAGTAATTGTGAGTCCAGATCGCATTTGTTATTTTATCTGGCTTTTTATCTAAATTACACTTGCATTTTTTCATCACACCTTAAGCTTTGAAAATGCTATCATGAAAAGACAAGTTAGTTTCTTTCTTTGAGAAAATAATGTATTTTTTTCACACAGTTATTCAATTCAAAAAATTGTTTGAAGGTTCTTAGTCTTACAGTTTTAGGTCTTGTTTTCTGTAATTTATAACACATAGTTTGTAGGATAATGAAGAAATTTTATTTTGCTCCATCTAGGGCTGTTAGATGGATCCTGATTTGAACCTGTGCCATTGCTTAGTGAATATTTTGTTTTCACAAAGATGCATTAAAAATATGTTTAGATAAATGTCATTGATTCACATTATAGATCTTGAACCTTCATATTCAAAGTATTTTTTGTTGCTATGTAGAAAATGTTGGACTTTTTCAGATTGTGTAGCCTTTACCAACCTTTTTCTATGCTCATCTTCCATATTCAAGGGTTTATCTTACTTATATTAATTCATAGCCATTTAGTTTTTTGATATCAACCAAAAAGCATGTTAATCCTGCCGTCATCTTTGAATGATTACAAAACAACTGTAGGCTATTGTACCTCCCAGCCACTGTTTAATTTTCAATTAGGGCTGCCATGATTTTTGATTCATCACAACAACGGCGATGAGCAAACTTATCGATAACAAATTTAGTTATCAACGTTATCATTCGTTTTTTTTATCTTTGTTTTTCTCTTAAAATGGTCACTGTAACTTTCTCTGCTCTGTGTTTGGTTTCTACTAGTATTCTGGAATCTAAAAGGTATAAGATAAAAGGTACAGACGTGGACAAAATTGTTGGTACCCTTCATTAAATCAAAGAAAAACTCATAATGGTCACAGAAATAACTTTAATCTGACAAAAGTAATAATAAATAAAAATTACATAAATGTTGACCAATGAAAGTCAGACATTGCTTTTCATCCATGCTTCAACTGAATTATTTAAAAAATAAAATGCATGAAACAGGCCTGGACAAAAATGACGGTACCCCTAGAAAATAATGAAAATAATGTGACAAAAGGGACATGTTAATCCAAGGTATGTCCACTAATCAGCATCCTAGGTGTCTACAATCCTGTAATCACTCAGTTGGCCTATATATAGGACTCCAGGTAGTCACTGTGTTCTTTGGTGACGTGGTGTGTACCCCACTCAATATAAACCAGAGGAAGCAAAGGAAAGAGTTGTCTCAGGAGATGAGAAAGAAAATCATAGACAAGCATGTTAACTGTAAAGGCTATAAGACCGTCTCCAAGCAGCTAGATGTTTCTGTGACTACAGCTGCACATGTCATTCAGTAATGTACGATCCATGGGACTGTAGCCAACCTCCCTGGACGTGGCTGCAGGAGGAAAATTGATGACGGATCAAAGAGACGGATAATCCAAATGGTAACAAAAGAGCCTAGAAAGACTTCAAAATAGATCCAAGCTGAACTTTATGCTCAAGGAACATCAGTGTCAGATCATCCTTCGCTGTTTGAGCCAGAGGACAAATCATTAAAAAAAAAGACTGGAGTATGCCAAACTACATGCTGACGAGCCACAAAGCTTCTGGGAGAATGTCCTGTGGACAGATGAGACAAAAATTTAACTTTTTGCCAAGGCACATCAGCTCTATGTTCACAGACGGAAAAATGAAGCATATCTAGAAAAGAACACGGTCCCTACTGTGAAACATGGGGGAGGCTCGGTTATGTTCTGGGGCTGATTTGCTGCATCTGACACAGGGTGTCTTGAATCTGTGCAGGGTACAATGAAATCTCAAGACTATCAGGGGATTCTAGAGAGAAATGTGCTGGCCAGTGTCAGAAAGCATGGTCTCAGTCGCAGGTCACGGGTCTTACAACAGGAAAATGACCCAAAACACACAGCTAAAAACACCCAAGAAGGGCTAAGAGGAAAACACTGGCTCTATGAGCCCTGATCAATCAATCCTATTGAGCATCTTTGGAAGGAGCTGAAACGTGCTGTCTGGAAAAGGCGCCCTTCAAACCGGAAACAACTAGAACAGTTTGCTCATGAGGAGTGGGCCAAAATACCTGCTGAGAGGTGCAGAAGTCTCATTGACAGTTACAGGAATCATTTGATTGCAGTGATTGCCTCAAAAGGTTGTGCAACCAAATATTAAGTTGTGGGTACCATCATTTTTGTCCAGGCCTGTTTCATGCATTTATTTTTTAAATAATTCCGTTGAAGCATGGATGAAAAGCAATGTCTGACTTTCATTGGTCAACATTTATATAATTTTTATTTATAATTACTTTTTTCAGATTAAAGTTATTTCTGTGACCATTATGAGTTTTTCTTTGATTTAATGAAGGGTACCAACAATTTTGTCCACGTCTGTATATAAATCTAGTCAAAAATAGACATTTTGGCTATAACGCCATACTGCAGTTTTGTAATTTGATACTATCATCAAGCTGCCCATACCTTTATACCTGGTACATACTTTACTCAAGGCAAACAAGAATACTGATGTTCAGTGTTTCTCTTCAAATTGGATATTGAAAGTTTATAGTTTGTCATTTAACAGAAAAGAAACCTGTTGAACTTGAATTTTTACTTAAAATATGTTTCTTTTTATGCAATATTAAATACATAAACAAGTAACAAGGACAGCAGATCATTTGACCTTTATTATCCGTTCATAGATGGAACAGACAGCAGTGTTGCTGCTGCTTTACAAACATCAAATGGCAGGTATTGGGTCAAAACAGTTGCTGCTGCTGCTTATCATTATAATTATAATTATTATTATTTTAAAAATAAAATGCGTATTTTGTCAGAATGTAATTATTAGACTTACTTTAGATTTTAATTGACTGCGGGCAGGAAGGATCTTTCTGGAAGAATCATTCTGTTATACAGTGATTTTGACAAAGCTTCTGACTGAAGATGGTGTTGAATTGATAGTTTGTAGTTCATAAATGTTAAACGAACTATTATGTTAATACTCAGTATTTTAGATAGTAGATAATACTTAGAGGTAATACGCTTATTGCAACAGCTGCATTCTGCATTTGCACGTGACCCGATTAATCGAATAATTGTACAAATAATTACTGATTAGTCAATTATCAATATAATTGTTTGTGGCAGCCCTGATTTCAATATAACATCCATGTGAGGGAAAAGTCACTGAAAAAAATCGGTGTATGGCCTACTATTCTACTTACCAGAGCACATATGAGGAAGAACATATATGAGGAATAAATTCTAAATTTCAATATATTTATTTCTGTTTAAACTTATGTATAGTCCCTTTAAGAAATAAACCATCTCAGAAAAAAAAGAAACTGTATCAAGTATTAGTCAAAGCGAGAGTTGCCAAGAGTATTTATTCTAAAAATGTATTTATAATGCAGCTTTTAAAAAAATAATAGGATCAATGTTTAGAAATAGTTGGTATGAATTGCCATTCCATAATTATAGAGGCACAATTTGAGTCCAGTGTAACTGTACTGATCTTGGGGCAGCTTTTGTATTTTTTATGTTTGGACATGCCAATTGCAGTTGTGCTTTTAATTTAAGGTCATAGTAAATAACTTAAATCATTTGTGCAATTGACATTGCTTTAAGTCATTATAATCCATTTGGTTACATGTTAACCACTATTGGATGTGTTCCAGTCGTCTATGGTAGCAGCTGAGGCCCATGGAGTCTATGGTTATTAGATGAATAGAGATAACCTGTGCCCCATTTCCACTAGGGTCAGTACGTCCTGGAATGGATAGGTTGTGTTTTCATTACCATCTCAAAAGAAATGCAGTGGGCGAGGACGTGGGTGGGCTTAGCTTAACAAAAGCTCCAGTAAACTGCAGTCACAACAAAAGCTGCAGCAAAAAGCATATATCATCATTGTTGAAGATGGAATTTTTGAAAAGCGGACATTTTTTTAAAGCAATATACTACTTAGACTTCCATAGCTCAGAATGATGTCAATCTAGCCATCTTGTTTTACAAGGATACTTTTGCAGCTTGTTTTTAGTTGGACATTAAATTCAAGTCAGCTCCAGGACAGGGTGATTGCAATGAAAACAGGTTTTTGAAAATATGTTTTATCACTTGCTATTTCTTCTTACGAAAAAGATCAGGTAGGAAAAAATTTACTAAAATCGGAAATCAGATTTGGTATTAAAAAAAAAATCAGAGATTTAATTTTTAAGCCTTATCGCCCAGCCCTACCTTTAAGTGTTTCTGTAAATATTCATCTTCTGTTCTGAACCCTTAATACTGTAAAATAAGAGGGTTTGGCCCTTGTTTAATGTTACTCGGGGGAATCATATTTTGACACCAAAATAAATACAAGAAATACTGCATTGAAAAATACTGCTCTGACATTGTTTTTTTTTGGTTTAATTTATTTATATACAAAACCTAAAACATCCACAACAGCATGTTTTCCTTCCAGATTTTACATCTCAGTAAAAATATGATGATCTTAGATACATGCTGAACATTAAGGCATTAAAGATTGAGAGGACCTTGTACATTTTGGGGGAGCAAATGAATAAACAGAATTATTATTCCTCCTATCTTTATTCATTTATTGACCATCCACATCGTTCAGCACTAAACATACAGAACAGATCAGGCTACTATCTTGATGTCAGAACATGGTTTAAAAATAAAATATAATTTGTTTTTTTTTTTGGTTAATCTAGAAAAAGTATTTTCTATGAAACCAGGAAGAATGTCTGTGAACCTGAACCTACTGTGAAAAAATATTTAAGCACCGCAGTTGCATGACGTGAACCTGGACCTACCGAACGGGAGTCACCAACACTAACCATTCAGCCAACATGAGAACATGATTATGTGTATGGATTCAAGAATATATATATATACACACTAATAAGATCCCAACGTTGTTTAAAGCCTATATAATTCGCGACTCACACTGATTTCTTTTTAATTTTAGGGTGCTTGCAGCTAACTGTGGTGTGCTGCTTATTTGAAACTTTAAACTATAGCTTACTATGAGACAAACAAACAACTCCAGCCCAATCAGCGGCTACCACTGCTAGGTAGGAGTGAGCGGGATATCATACTACCGGGTTGTACATTGTCTTAGCTAATGAACTGATACCACGCACTGTGTGTGATCTCATGTTCTTTCGGCCATGTTTTGACATTTATTTTTGGGATTGGGGGGGGGGGGGGGTTAATTTGCTTTGCCAAGAAACACACTGCTGAACTTGGAATTGCAACTTTGAAATACATTACATTGTATCGAGTGATTAAATTGATGTTTCAGTAATTGAATTGTCTTGCTGAAAAGCTGTAGCTCTTTGCATTCATACCCCTGTGTAGGGCAGGTTAATAAAACATTATGATGTACGTACATGGAACATTCTACTGCACAGTGTAGTTTGTGTTTGCTACCTGCCCTAAACAATGACTAAAATTCTATATTTTTTAAGAACAGCATTTTGTATGTCAATATATTCTTTGCAAAGTCTTTTTATTCTTTCCCTATTCAGAACACTTGCATTTTAATAGGCAAACACTGTGCTTCCTCAGTTGAGTTTATTCAGTTTAAAGCCATTAGTTTCCCCCAATCACATTTTCCTTTCTACTGATCTACTTCATGATAATCTTCTTAGGATTTGAAGGAAAATTGGAATTCTGACGCTGTGCAAATTTGTTTGTTTTAAAAGTAATTTCATTCAGCTGACAATTGATTCAGGGACATGCCGATAATGCATTTTCTTGTCCTCAGCCAAGGACGAAGGGACTACACTTTCTGTGTTTTTGCCCTGTCTGTAAATATTTTGTCTCTTGAACATCCAAGTTCAAATGTATTACATTAGCATTTTGTTATGAATGTTTTTTTTCTAATAAAGTTCAAATAAAAGAACAGCTGAATGTTTTTTTGTCAATGCTCATTTGCTATGAAATGTATTTGTTTGTTGCTGGTAGTTTAGGCAAGTTTACATTGAATTTCAAAGCTCAGATATGTTGCTAGGATAGAAATGTAGGTAAGATGTGTCTGTCAACCTTATTATATTAGCAAAAAATAAAAATCACTGTCAGGTACTTAGTTTTTTGATGTACGGATAACCATCAGTGCCTTTAGGAAATTCTGATGAGTAAGGTCAGATGACTTTGCAAAGCTGCAAGTCTGTTATCTTTGTTTTTCCATTTGGTCTTGCTCCTCTGTTGCTATGCTCATTCATTCTGCTCACTCACGCATTCCTACCCCTGAGAAATGCCAATAGTATATTATTTGGCTGCTGCCTAAATTAGTGTCATGGCTCTTCCCGGGAAGCATCTCCCAGCTCAGTGGGGGGAATGTTAGTAAGAGAACAACTAACTCCTGGTTGTGGGAACTGTGATTCGAGACTTTTTTTAAAAAACTTTCTTGATAGAAATGTGCTGCTTATCCACAGCTCAGGATGATGAAATATGTGAAAAGTTTTGTTGAAAGCGATAACAAGAATATAGACTGACACAGAGATAACAGTGAGGTTGATAATCATATTTTTTTTATCTATTCCACTTGATTTAATGTATTGAACCCTTTATTAAAGATGATTATAGAATTATCTGTTTCATCTCCTTTTTATTCCCTTTAGTTTGGCTAATATATTTTGTAAAGCCCCTGTTCCTTTTTCTTTCAAAGGATGTCTAATGCTTAGAGCATATGTTAGTACCTTAAACAGAAATGTATCTAAATTAAGAATCACACTGTTTCTTATCTATAATGTATATTAAATATATTGAAATGTTATTAGAAAACGTGATATGTAATAATATAATTGTGTCACAACTTCATCATGGCTAGCGATTAATAAAAAATTCTTAATAAAACATGGTTTATGCCTCTCTGTTTTAGATTTATTGCAAACTTAGACCCTAGTTGACAAATATTCTATACATTGACTGTAAAAATGTTTTACACTTTATTTATATCTAAATTAAATCATTTAGGCAGATACATCTTAGTTCTAGTTGGTTTAATCACTTTACATCGGTATACTAAGGGCCCTATGAAATCAGTTTTATTTTAATTTTTTCCCAAAAAATTCTCTTTTCATTTCATTTTTTTTTCAGTTTTTATTTTCTGATTTTCACTCTTTCCTTTTTCAACTACAGTGTACCCCTGTCTATTTGTGATTCAATTTTCACAGATTCATCTATTCCAAAGGAAATACCAATTGGGACGCTGAAATACCTTGCCGCAATGCTTCTCGACATACTGTTAGCTGACATTAGCAAAGCAGGCAATCTATTAGCTTAACATTTATTTTTGATAACTCTGATTGGCTATACCTAAGAATGGAAATAGGGAAGATTTTAGAGATTAGCTTCTGCTGTAGTGCTAATGCAGTTTCAGCTATACTTATTAATAAATATTAAAGTTAAATGGGTGTATTAATAATTAAATTAGGCAGTTATAGCTGTCTTTAGAGGAGTTATCAAGTATTTGCTGATTTTAGCTAGACATGGTCAGCTGTGGTCTCTAACCTCTGTGAATACCAGGGGTCCACTATATATTTATTAACCCAAAAAGAGTACAATTACGAACAGAATAAAAAATATTTCTACAAATCATGAGCCAAATAGTTATCTACTGTCGTGAAGCAATGACACTCTGTGTTCTAAAAGCATGCTGCATATGAACATTTTATACAAAAAACTTCAATCCCTGAATCAGTTACATGAAGAAAACAGACTAGATAACACCTGAGTTTGAAAAAAACCTATCAACCATACGTCATAATTCTAACTTCGCAATCATGGCCTCTCCTATCTACAGTAGCTTAGGACCCACGGGAATGTTGTTTTTGGCAAGGTGAAAGCTGTGTGTCTTGCAGCTGCTAGAAGCTACGGCCCTCCAGTACTGGCTTTGCCTCGAAGTTGAACTTAAAAGAAGGATATGTATTAGAGCTGTAATCAGGCCTTAAAAGTTTGGCCTAACCCGAGCCCAAGAGTGTTCAGCCCGAGCCCGCTAGAAAAAACTGGCACCGGACAAGACTGGCAGGTTTTCAATTTAATGGACAAATGTTGAAAATTCCGGTCAAATAGGCCTGTTATTTAGCTTAAAATTATAAACGAATAAGAATAATTTCAAGTCATGTTGATTTATATATTTATTTTGTCTACGGCTATAAGAAGCTTTAACCGCTTGCTTCTTTTGCTTAAAAGTCTGTCTCGCCTGCATTCATTTCTTTGTGGGCTCTTGACCATTTGCTCTAGATTTCAGGAGATTTTATTTGATTTGTGGGCATCAGGGAGCTACTATATAAATGCAGGAGACTTCTGCAACTAGAGACTTGGGAGGACTCCTGCAGCCCGTTGCGTGTCGGAGTCCAGTCTTGGTAATACTGCCTAAACTGGGTGGTGAACTCTGTCTAAGCCTAAATACCACCACCATTTTTGTCTCATTTTACTGGTTTTAGTAAACAGATATAGTTTATAATGTTGCAGTTAGCCAATCAGTGGAGAGAAACTTGCATGTCATTAATCTTAATGAGCAAGCCCCCACATCTTGTTGAGTCTCCACGCCCACTCCCACATTGAACTGGGCTGGCGTAAACTGAAATAGATTGGTAAAAACAAAACGTTGACAGAAACTGATCCAGACGGCATTCTTTCATACCAAAGAAGACCAAAAATTATAAAAACACCAGTGAAGGAGAAATTTAAGATAATATTGGATAAGCAAATGGCAACAAAATCTTTGATAAACTTCCTTCCCCTTCTAGTAATTTAGTGAAATGTACAAGACTTTCCAGACTTGACAATATTGATATTATGAAGTGTGGTGTGAAAATAAATGCAATATTGGCAATATATTAGCCTTGCAGCAAGAAGGTTGTGGGTTTGTATCCCGGCCCAGGGTCTTTCTGCATGGAGTTTGCATGTTCTCCCCGTGCATGCGTGGGTTCCCTCTGGGTACTCCGGCTTCCTCCCACAGTCCAAAAACATGACTGTCAGGTTAATTGATCACTGTAAATTGTCCTTAGGTGTGTGTGTGTGCGATGCAGTTGTTTGTCCTGTCTGTCTCTATGTGGCCCTGTGATGGACTGGCAACCTGTCCAGGGTGTACCCCGCCTCTCGCCCGTTGACAGCTGGAGATAGGCACCAGCCCCCCCGCGACCCATTAAGGATTAAGCAGTTAAGAAAATGGATGGATGGATGGATGGATGGGCAATATATTACCCAGCCCTATTCTAAATGTGAGGAATTTAGAAGGATATCTGGGAACTTGAAGTTCTGTCACATCATTAAAGAATGTATATTTATTTTTATGTGCCATTGTGGTGAATAGAACATGTGTCTTGTTGACAGTCAACACATCATCATGACATCCCACTCCTTTGCGGCAATGTGTTGCGGCTTCATTCAAAAGTCCAGCATAACTGCAATATTGCAGTAACATTACCAAGCTTGCTAGCACCAATGCCACAAAATTCCCCCCAAATAATAGGCACTAAAATGCAAAAATAATGACCACTCATGTAGACGCTCAAATATGCAGTTTATCACCAAAAGAAGTTGATTTGGAGTTTGTTTCACTTACAATTTAAATCATCTGGTATGTCTGATGATGGAAACATCATCAGTACAGACAGCATAGCAGAGGGCAAGATTAAGTAACTTTATTATATTATATAAGTTGAAGTGTTGATTATGTCTGTACGCAGTGAGTGTATCAAAAGGTGTGATGCACAGCCCAGGTGCACATTACCTGCACAGAAGCAGCTGACATGCAAATATGTTTGTTATTCTCCTGCTGGTGGAGATGATGATGAGGATGACAGCAGGAAAGGAGAGACGGGACATCAGATGAGCACGAAGGGAGATCAGCAGGGTAGGACACCATGGTGATGCCAATAATCCGGCAATGAGTGAGGGGAAGTGACGAGTTATAAACACATGAGGTAAAGAGGATTGGAGAAACAGGTGAGAATAATGACTACGTTTGCCAATATTCGGGTTATGGTTGGGTTAAGGTCACTATCTGGGTTTCTTAAACAATCGGAATTACACGTTTACATGCACGAGCAGAGAAAGGTAGATAGAGATCAGAGAGAGTTTCTCCTGTATACATGTGCTAGGGGGCGCATACAAGAAGTTCCTCTACTCAAAAGACCAAGATTCCTTGTAAATAGCACATGCGCAGAACATTAATCAATGTTCTTTTGATGGGAATATGCTGATATGCGTTTACACAACCAAATATTTGGGTTAGAAAAGAGGTTTTTTAAAACCACAATATGAGCATATACTGATTTTTGTCGGTGTTTACATGGCTGTGTGTGACCGGGTTAATGCTAATATTCCAGTTTTGTACGGGTTATTGGCTGCATGTAAACAGTGAGTGATTTGGAGAGGGAGTCAATAGGGCTGAATGCTGAGGTTCATGAAAAAGCGTGTGAAACTAAGAAAATCCTTGTTTTTTACTGGGCAGTCTTTCTGATTGTTGGAAAAATTGCTGCAATAGTAACTTCAAAAATGGATTAGCATGTGAGAGCTGCATGATTTTCCATTTTTATCCCAAAAATTTAAACAAAAAAGCTTTATCTAGGGAACAAATTGTGTATGTGTGTTTTTGATTTTGCTTCTGGTATAATTTTCTACAACATTTAAAACAAACTTTGTATGATCAAGGTATTTGTGATACATAATCTACGACAAAGTGTATTGTTGATTGAGTATTTTTTTAGTAGTTTAATTTTCAGTATCTATAGCTACTTTCTCTCAGTGGATGAATCTTTAATTTGCTCAATTGACCGATTAAATTGGTCATGTTCCAAAAGTAACAATGGGAAAATTCACAATCTTTTATTCTCTTGAATTTCTATGAAAGTCTTAACATCAGAGTGGTCAATGTAAAAATGTATTGTGGGACCGTCCTAAGCAACTGTTAGCTACCTCATCCACTGAACTGTTTTTCAGTTTAGTCAGGCAACCAAATATTCAAAATTAGTTCACACAGCCTTAGCTTAAAATCAAGCAAAAAAAAAAAGAAAGACCAGTAGGACGATTCCCTGCAATATAACTAACTTGACCAAAGCTTAACTTTTCGTGTAAACTGTTTTCAGCATTTGGAAGGGTTCTTTGATGGTTTTAAATATGGTATTGATTAATCTCAAATTCACGAACTTAAAACAACAGAAGTTTTGTGATATCTGCTAAAATGGGTAGTTTTTCACGTGCAAATGCATTCGTAGCAGCACTCAAGCTTGGCTCAGATTCCAGTTGTCCAGATGCAAAAAAAAAAGCTATAAAATCACAACCTTTAATATTGAACAATTCAAGGTTTATGAGTATTTAGAATAATCTATAGTTAATATCTTATAATTTTCCATGTTCCACCAACCTAAGCAGACCAGAAAAGGGTCAGAAAAGTGTTGTTGTTCAAAAACGTTTAACTTTTTGTTACATAGATTAAAGATTCAGAAATCCAACAGTGTTTTAAATTAATGTTATTTAGTCATGTTATCATGTTGTCATTAAATGTTCCTCTAAGACTGATTAGAACAAACCATTAACCCTGTCTACAAAGAGAATCAAATAAAAAAATAATTTAGTAAATGGTTAAGATTATGGTCAGCATATTTACAAGTGTGTGGGATCCATATCTCGATGGAATTACATTTTATTTTGTATTTCTACTATTGTTTGGATTTGTAGATAAGATTTGCCTGAATCTCAGCCTACATGCCATGTGTTGTCTTCCCTATAGGGGTGAGGCCCTCTGCTCATTTCTATGGAGATGAGCTACATCTTAGATCATGCAATCCTAATTCATATTGCTTTGTGCAGAAGAGAGACAACACTGCAGCAGGCTGTATCCATCAATGTTGAGACTGAACGCAAGCAAAGACAGTCTGACAGCAAAACACCGCTGGTGTAGATAAGATCTCTGGCTATCTCACAGTAATTGTGCGGTTATTGAATAAACAGTATTTTTTATTTCTATTTAATAAATACTAATAAGGCATTTGGCAAATGTCTTGTTTGTTACAAACACAGAAATGGAAAGCCTTTAGAGGGTTAAAATGTGATGTTTAGGGTTGCAACCTCCATTCTTCATGGAATACTAGATGCAGTATTTGAAACTTTGAAACATAATAAAAAGGAGCAGCAATAGGCTTTAGGTTTTAATTATGAAATGTAAAATTTTGGAACCTCACTTTTGTGTGGTGCATGCAAAAATGCAATTGTACTGCTCTGCTCCATGGCGTAATTTTTTTTCTTTTTCAATTTTCATTTATATTGTGGCTTCCCAGTAAAAGGCAAAACAGTTGTTTTTCTCCCTTTGACAGAACACATGTAAAAAACGAAAGCCAGCTCAACTGGTGCACCATGAGACCTGAGGTCCATATTAAAGCAAGTTACAGATTTATCCTCCTCTCTGGCACATGAGCCACTAGGCAGTTAATGATGTGTGCTGTGAATACAGATTTCTGTATTATTCCTGATAAAGCAGGCATTGTTGATGGCATGATTCTGCTTTGAATATGTTATGTTTTCATTTACACTTCAGTCCCTTTCATTTTTACATGCTATTCCTTTGTTATCTGAATGGGATTTATCCGTGAATATTAAGGAATAGCCGAGCTCAGTTCATCCTGTTCCTCTAACCTACTGAAATGTATTCAGGGCTTTAGTTTTGATAATTAGGTAGATATTCAGAAATACATTTGCTGCAGCATAGTTGAGATATTTTCATTTCTGATGTTGAAGAGTATATACTCTTTAAGAGTGTGATCATGTACCAATGTAGCTGAAATAGAAGGGAGATAATGAATGGTTTAGTAAGAGTTGGGGATTTGGATTACATTTAATATTGATGTATAAGCTTGATACAGAAGACACTATTTATATTTCCTATCTCCCTTGACATATTCCACCTTGATACATATTTTTATAAGTAATGTAGTCATTATGTTTGTTTAGTGCAAAAATATCCAGCTTTTTGATTGTCTTTAGTTTGTTCATCAAAGATGCCTTGAACTGCAGAGTAAATTACTTTTCTCTATCTTATTTACAACTTATCAACTGAGGTCAAGTTGTTTTTATTTTATTTCAAACATACAGACATATCACTGTGTTCTGTCTTTTCTAAGTTTATCCTAAAATGAACAAATGGTTGAATAGATTTGCCAGATGGTTTCTTACACAGAGCCATCTGTGAAGTAGGTGTAGGAAAATGAAGGGAAAAGGGCATGTTAAAAATGTAAGGCATGGGGATAAAGAATATATTCCCATCATCCATAATTGGCAAGCTTCAGACTGACATATACAAACAGAAGCCTGTTTGAAATAAAAAAAATATTGCAAAGATTACCCTTGAGAAGAGCAACATAATTTATCCATAAAATAATTTTCAACTCAGTAATACAGTAACTTTTATCATTTTAGTACACCAAAAACGTATCTACGCCTGAAATAAACTGGTGAGATGTTTTTCAAGATGGATGCATTTCATTACTATAGATTCTCCTCAATCTGCCCCTTTGCAGAATAAATGTATTTGTAATTCTACCGAATTTTTTGTATATTATTTCTTTGGGCAACTTCATGCAGAATATAAACATTCTAGATATTGAAGAAAAATCTGCTGAAGTCCTAATCCAGCTATTTGTAGTGTCCCGTCACTCAAAACTTTCTTCATCCTATGAGAGGCAAATTGGAGGAATTATGTTAATCAGATGATAGCTGATGTTTTACCATACAGCAACACATCAGTTTAAACTTACGGTTGATTTTTCTTCTTTTTTTGTTTTTGTTTGCTGAATTGCCTACTATGTATTAATATAGCACCAGTTAAGACACTTAAGTTACATTAGTGTTATTGATCTTTTTTTATTTTTGACAAAAAAACAACAACGTATGCGTCCAAAGAGATTTTCTGTACCATTTAAAATTTTAGTATTGTGAAATTAAATTTCCTATATTTGTAACAGTTGTTTAACTTTTGAAGTATATGTCTAGTGTATATTTCAACGTTGCTATGTTTGTGCCAACATTTTTTTTTTTTTACTTGAAGAATAAATCAGTGGCAACCTTGGATTCCTCAAGTAACCCACTATGTTTGATATAGTATCAAATTCCTCAAGAATCTGTGCAGTACCATTACACCATACAAATGGGAGTTAAAAAATGCAAATGTGTGATTGGGATATAAAGAGAGTCACATATAGAGACGGTAGGTTTTTGAGATTGTTTTTATCATCTCAAGTAAAACCAAAACAAAGAGAAAAGATTGTATGGGATATTTTTCTTTAACATCTTTACCTGCATTTTTTATTAGAATTGCTAGAAGAACCCTTCAGAGACTGCAACACATCAATAACTCTGCTCCTAGGGTCCTTATAACAGTGCAGAAACACGACCAATTAACTATTGAACACTAACTACATTGGCTTCCCGGCTAGGATTGAGTGGATCTTCTTTCTCAAACAACTGTGTGTCTACAGAAATGATTCACCCCCTGTTGAAACACTTCTCACCCTATAAACCTCTGCACCTTCACTTTACTCCCCATGATCCAATCGTCTCCTTCACACCAGGATAAAACTCACCAGTATGGGCAATTGGTATACTGTGCTGCTGCCCTTTGGCTATGGAATGCTCTCTCTAACACTTTGAGGGGCAAAACAGCTTGAAAGCAGCTTTAAACACGGTTTATTGGAACATTTTTCCATTCCTTTACCCTTGCACTTTGATATTTTTCTTTTTTCTTAAATATGAAGTGGGTTACACAGAAATATACGAATTAGAATATTGTTCAAAAGTTCATTCATTTCAGTAATTCAATTTATGAAGTGAAAGTAATATATAATATTCTGTAGACTCATTACATGCTACGAGAGATATTTCAAGCCTTTATTTGTTATAATATTGATGATTATGGCTTACAGCTTATGGAAACCCAAAATTTAAAATCTCAGAACATTTGAATATTTTGAAAAGGTTCAGTATTGTAGGGTCAAACTGTGACAGTCTCATAAGCTAATTAATTTAAAACACCTTCAAAGGGTTCCTGAGCGCTTAAATGGTCTGTTTTCTGGGTCAGTAGGAATCACAATCATGGGGAAGACTGCAGACTTAATTGTTGTGCAGAAAACCATCACTGACACCGTCCAAAAGGAGGGAAAGCCTGAAAATGTAATTGCAAAAACAGTAGGATGTTCCCAAAGTGCTGTACCAAATTACATTAATATAGTCTATGTTGATTTGTGGAACCATGTCATCTGATGCTGGTTGTCCACTGTGCTTTATTAGGTCCAAAGTCAATACAGCCATGCTCTCATGCTTTCTTCTGTAGACAAAATGTATGAAGATGCTGCCTTCTTTTTCTAGCATGACTTGGTAACTGACCACACTGCCAAAAGTACCAAAACCTGTTTCAGTGACCATGGGATTACTGTGCTTGATTGGCCAGCAAACTCACCTAACCTGAACCCCATAGGGAATCTATGGGGCATTGCCAAGAGAAAAACAAGAAAGAGCTGAAGGCCTTTAGTAAAGCATAATTTTCTTCCATAACACCTCAGCAGTGCCACAGACTGATAGCATCCATCCCACACAGCATACAGTCAGTATTTGATGCAAAAGGTGCCCAAACTAAGTTCTGAGTACATATGCATGATTATACTTTTCAGACGACTAACATTTCTCTATTTAAAATCCTTCTAATGCCATCTAATTTTCCGAGATTTTGAATTTAGGGATTTGATAAGTGTAACCCATATTCATCTAAATGATTTAAATATCTCGCTCTGCTTGAGTCTATAGTTTATATCAGTTTCACCTTTTAAGTGTAATAACTAAAATAAATAAACTTTTGAATAATATTTAAACTTTCACTTTTACTATTATTATCTAAGATTTTATTTTTTATCAAATAATCTACACGGGTGAGTTTAGTTTAGCAAAAAAAGGAGAAACTGGCTAGTCTAATCTGGGTTTGATATATGTAGCCTTGTTGTTTACTGTGCAGCTCATCTCCTGTGTTGCTTTGAGGATTGAGTCCAGGCTGTGTGTTGTGCCTACAAACATACTGAAGCCGATTTTCTAGCAATGTTTAGATGTGTGTCCCTGGCTAATGCTATTACTTGGGAGAGCTGGACTGCTTTGAAAGGAACATCTGGATGGAGAGCCTCACTGTTTCCTTGGAGTCTTTCCTTGGAGGCAGAGACAGATTACTGCTGTACCATTTGGTTGATAATGATTCAGCATGGAATTAGATGCTCTATATGGAACAGCTTGGGCATTGTGATAGTCTTATTACTGCTGTTAAAATTAATACAGGGTGCTAGGCGTGGCTGTGAAGATTTCTAAATCCATGTATCACAAGTTTGATAAAATAAGGTCCGATAAATATTTTAACAGTTTTTCATATTCCCTGCTGCTGGGCAGAAAATGCACAATTTGCATCCAACTCATATCTAATGTTCATACATAGATATCAAAAGTCAATACTCAGCTGTTCAAATTCCTGATTTTTGAGACAAAAACATTTACACCATAATAAATCAGTTAAGACTTTTTTTTTTCATTTAGCGCTTCGGAACTAAAAACACATCTGTCAGATTCTGGTACTTGATTTACCTAATACCTTTTATCGAATATCTACCCACTCAGCCTTGCAAATATTATTAACAATAAGAAAAAAACCAACAACATTCTGCTTTCTATTCTGGAAGGTTTGAGTCAGAACTGGAGGATATTTTTAAGTTTTCAACCCCTTTTTCCTGTGAGCTGTCATGGAAATACTTTACTACTGTGCATTCTGGGTTCGATAGTTTTCATTGCTCTCTTTTGTTCTCTTTGTGGAGTTCAGTACTAGTTCTTAATCCATGGCTGGACTCAACACTGTAATAATGAGGAATTCCTACAGAAATTCCTTTTGCTGTTACTGATGAGTTATTTATCGTGGCATATAATGCTGTTCCTTTTTTTATTCTTACCCTAACTGACACCTTTGTGAAATAAGATCCATTAATTTTTATTAAATTTTTTTTGTCCTCAATCTATAGGCGAGTTGCCACTATTAGCTAAGACGTCTGCATATCATAATATATTATTTCGGCAGTGAGAGGCGTCACTGATAATTGCCAAAAAGCACCCAGAGTCAAGGGCACCTTAACCCGTTGATAAGCCCCAGGGCAGAGAGACTCAGTAGTCACCCCCACCCCCCACCCCCACCCTCAACGGACCCTATATATGTGTGTTATATATGGCTTCTATATATGTGTGTATAGTCTGTGAGTCAGACATTATGTTATTTCATAATATGTCTGGTATCATATAATACATATAGTGTAACAATAGCATATATCTGTATCAAATTCACTGCAATGATATGACCCACAGAAACATAATTTTCAAAACTAGGTACCTTCTTTTGAACCTGAATTGAACCTGTAGGATGACTTCCTGTCCCTACAGACAGTGAGGCTTTTGGCTTTTCCTGATGGACTCTGACTTAGCCATGACCTCTCCTGTTTAAAGATGAGATTAACATAGAAGTTTGGTTTTAGAAGATGTTTTATTTCAGATGCACAAATAATAATACTGTTGTGGAAATTTCTAAGAATGTAGTTATTTCGCTATTAATAGTTAAAGGGACTGCTTAAGGCAGCCAATACGACCGAATTTCCCCCGGTGGGACTTTTAAAGGATTATTCTATTCTATTCAATAAGATTAATAATTTATGGAAAATTATTATTATTTGGGGCACCACCTTTATCAGGAACTATTTTAATAGACAAATGTCTATATCAGTCTCATAACCTGAAGGAAATCTTTACTGTCTATTGACCATAAACTTTGCAATATGTGTGTGTTGAATAAGAAAGACAACAATTACTTTCCAAAAATACAAGATTTATTTACAGGAGAATTAAGAAAAACATTATAATCTCCAAACTAGAAAAATAACACACTACTGATTTAAAATAAATGAATAGTTAAAAATAAAAGGACACAAAAACATGGATATGTAATAAGATGAGAACCAAGAATTCTGATATGATTGTGGAGGGATCGGGATCCTTTAAGAACCAAGGCTTGATATGCAGCTGCTAGAATAAAGCTGAATTAGTTTCACTAATTGTAATTAGTTTAACTAATTTAGCACCAGTAGTTTACCTTTAAACCAATAAACAATGTAAGAAAACAAAACATTCTTTGGATTAAGACATGTTATATTTAAAATGATCTGGATAAGAGTAATTAAACCTTTGAGAATTACTTAATTTATGGCTTGATCACGACAGTAAAATAATATAACTCCTATATTTTGATCAAATAAGGGGAGTTCAAACACGGCAAATGAAATTTGTTTCTGTTCTTAAACGATTATCTTTAAACCAAGTTCTTTTTGAACCGTTAATAGTAATCTTTGTCTATGAAATGCCAGCCTAAACCAACACGTGGACTTGTTTAGCTTTAGCTATCTGGGACGATCGTGGAGCGTTTAAAGTGGCTCAAATACGTTTTTAAAACATTAACTAAAAAGGAAAAACTTCTTTCTGATTGGGTAGCTCAAATTACAGGATTTAAAACAACTCTTTGTCGGGAAAAGTCTTAAAAAAGCACTGAATAAAACTTCAAGTGCTATCTTTGGTTCACCCAAAGATAGCACATGAAACTTAAAAAGTTAACAATAAAAATAAAAGGAAATAACTTTAAAACTAGTTTTCCTAACTAATTTACCTCTGCGTAAACAGACTTTATGAACGTTTAAAGTCCTCAGAGTTGCTGCACGTCGATCACGAAATGGGGACCTCCAGGGAGTGTTAGCCAGCAGGCTAACAATGGATCGCTAATCTGGCTAGCTGCGGTGGGAAGCTCCTGGCTCTGGCTTCTCCTGGCTGGCTGCGTGGCAATCAGCGTCCACCTTTTTAACAGTGCGTTTTTGGAGCTCTCCAGTTCGGCATTCACCTCTTATCGGCTCGGTGGCTAAATGCGGATTCTGGTTGGTTCGTCTCTCTTTGGGTTCCTTTATAGCAAGTTTATGCCAGAAACTCGGGCCTCCCTCCGCCAGTGAAGGTAGATGGTTGAAGATGATCTACTGTTGTTCCCTGGCCGGCAGAGCACAGAAGAAATGAGCGGGTGGAAGCGGGCTGTATTTATAGACTTCCGCCCCCACTTCCTGTGGGGCTAGAGCAGAGTAGCGCCACCTATGCAACGGAAGTACTACAGCTGCCTGAAAAGTCAGAAAACATTCAACCGTAGAGTTTGTACTAGTAACAATTTAATTCCAGCTATCTAAAATTAGATTAGTAAGCATTCAATTTGTGCTATCCACAATGTTACTTCTGGATAGGAATAATGTATTTGTGATAAGAGCCGCTGCAAACCCCACACACATGAATGGGAAATGTGACGTCATTTGTCCTAGGAAGAATTACATTTTACAATTTCACATTTTTTATTTTAAATTTTGTAATTTTACAATTACATTTACATTTTTTTCAATTGTCTGTAATGTTCATTTATACCAAGACAAGTTGATTCATGGATATCTAGAATGTTATTTTCTCCTAGGAATAAATAATTTGGATATGTATTCCAGATATCTACAGTCTACCTATTAAATGTTAAAATGGCTTGCCATACACCTCCCCTGCTTGCATGTGCTGCATCTCCTCACTGCCTGGTGTATCAGTGAGCGAGCTATGTCCATCTTCTTCATTCGAGATGGGCTATATTAGCTGATGAGTCGTGACGATTTTTTCAAAAGTATCAAGATATGTTTGAGGGTAATTGCACATTAATTCAAACTTCCATACCAGATGCAAACAAGGACTCTGCATTACTACAAATAGGCATAGGAGATTAAATGGGGCTCTAATATGGGTAAACTTCAACAAGTATGCTTAACTGTACTTAAAACTATATAATAAAGGCATAGAAACTCACCTGGCATGTAGACGAACCAAAATAAACAAAGAAAAACTTCTCTCTTAGCTCCTCCAGCAGGAGAGAATAAAGGCAGAAAACCTGCGCCTGTGGTGCATTAAAATAGCGTCAGGAATATATGCTGAGTTCAGGAGAATATTTCAGTTTATAATAAAAACACCAATAATAACACTGCACTTTACAAAATTAGAACAATATATGCTTTACTCCAAAAATATAAAGTGAATGAGATTCCACAGCATAAAGCCAACCGGAAATACTTTTTTTATATAATACTGTACTAAGTATAAGTGTTTTTCTTATTATTTTGTCTGAAATATTAAAATGAAGCTTACCTTTAATTCTCTGTAAGATTTTGATTTCATGGGATTTACTATAATGATAATGCTTTTTATTTAAATAGTCTTATAAAAAGTTAATTTGAGTTACTTGCTAAAAATATATTTCAGTTTCATACATTTCAATACTAAAGGCAAAATATCGGATCAGGACTCAAAATCAGACTGGATTTGAGGTTAAAAGATCGGATCAGGATTGGAGGTCCAAAATGCTGATTGGGACAGCCCAATTAAAATAGAATTAAAGTAGAAATTATGATGCAGCACATCTTGCTTTTGGTTTTGTTGCACCAAGTACCTTAAAATGCTCAACTGAGATGATATAAAGTTTTGTAAATAGTGGTCAGTGTGAAAAACCTTACGCAGCTGCAGAAGATTTTATACTTCCCTGCGTTACGGACGCATGGTACCAGCTATGATTCATAACAGAGGCCAGAAACCTATGGGTCTGTTGTATCAATATTCCAAATAAAGAGCGCAAAATTGCGAACATCGCAAACGAATTGGGCCAGGGAGTTGTCCTGCATTTGTGGGTGATCTACTAAGATTTCTTGCAGATTTCATAACAGGAGCAAAGAGCAGTATTTAAATGAGGACTTTGTGTTACCTATTATGTGTGCCAGCTTGCCTGCTCTATGTAATGCCCAGCAGTCAGAGAGACAGATGTGCTAGAGGGAAATGTGCAGTGGATGTATGATGTAGTAGTGAACAATATAAAATGTATAAGATTGAAATGACATAAATTGAGCCAAGGGTAGAGATTTTCCCAATACCGCCATACCGCACTTATGGGTTTTGATTATGTCATCAAGCTGTACCTAGATACTTTATACATACAAAGTACGCAAGGATACTGATGTTTAGTGTTTATCTTCAGACTAGTTATTGAAAGTTAAAAATTTGTTGTTTTTCATTTAACAGAAAAAAAAACTGTTAAAATTCAAGCATTTTAATTCAAATATAAGCAGGTTTCTTTTTGTGCAAAATTACTGTAAATATAAAAAAAAACAAGTAACTAGGAAAGCAAAGAATTCTGAACTTTATTTTCATAATATTTAGCTTTTAGGGCTGCACGGTGGCGCAGTGGTTAGCGCTGTTGCCTTGCAGCAAGAAGGTCATGGGTTCATATCCCGGTCCAGGGTCTTTCTGCATGGAGTTTGCATGTTCTCCCCGTGCATGCGTGGGTTCTCTCCAGGTACTCCGGCTTCCTCCCACAGTCCAAAAACATGCATGATAGGTGAATTGATCATTCTAAATTGTCCGTAGGAATGAATGTGAGTGTGAATGGTTGTCTGTCTCTCTGTGTTGGCCCTGCAACAGGCGTCCTGTTCAGGGTGTACCCTGCCTAACGCCTGATAATTGCTGGGATAGGCTCCAGCTGCCCCGTGACCCTGAATTGGATAAGCGGTTAAGAAGATGGATGGATGGATTTAGCTTTTATTTAATTTAAAATATCTTCATCCTTATTTATGTTGTGATAATTTTTGTGTTGCATTATATTGGAATTTAAAAAGAACTAATTCAAATGCATTTTGCACAATTAATTTTCTTTAAATGGTATTCTAAATCTTTTTGAAGTTGCTCTGCTGCAATTTGTCTGGAAAGTGAGGATAAAAAAAATGTAAAAAAAATAATAAACCACAATAAATTTCATTACAGCACATGCTTTAGATTATATGGCAATATAGATTTGAGGCACATTTCCCAGCTCAAGTATACGATATGATACTACTTTATTGTCAGTTTACACTGAAATTTATTTCGCCTCCATGGTGTCTCTATTCAAGTTACACAATAATACATACAGTATATACAATACAGGACTAGTCACAATAACAGAAAGTGAAGAACAAAAAAAAGAAAAAATCTTCTGAATGATCTATACTGATTTAGCAGGAGGACAGTTTGATGCACAAAATAGTTCTTTAGTCTGTTTTTCCTAAATCTGGGGACTCTAAACCACTTGATGGAGGGCATCAGTTCATATTCTCCATTTTAAACATGTAAGGGGTCTGAGGAGATACATTTCACCAGTCTAAGCATGCTCTTGGTCTCAATATGCCTGCCAGTAATTTTAGCGCAGATCTTAATTTGTCTATAGAGTTTGCTTTTATTGGCTATAGATAAGCTGTTAAACCAGGCCGTGCTACAGTACAGCATCTCAGTTGGGACAACAGACATATAAAAGAGAGACACAATCTAACTCCTAGCACGAAACGATCTAAGTCTACGTAGGGAATATTTACACTGCTGTACCTTCTTACAGATAAAATCAACATGAATGGACCATGATAAGGTTTCATCTATCATCACCCCCAGATATTTATAAGATGGATTTGCTTTAATATCAATACCATGGATGGTCACAGACGGTGTGTTCATACTCAGATGATTTTTGTCTTACCAATCTACTATCTGGTCTACACTACACTGGCACTGTTTTGAGTCATCACTGTCTGTCAGCAGCGATATCAAGGTAGAATCATCTGAATATTTCAGAAGACCTCGCAGGTGTTGCAGTCTTAGAGCCTCTTAGAGAGTAAATAAAGCGGGTGAACTTATGCATCCCTGGGGTGCCCCAACTCTGGTCTTGATGTAGGAGGACAGTGTCTTATTTAACTTTACATGCAGAATTCTGTTTGTGAGGAACAGATGATAAAACTGAATAAGTAAAGGGTTGATGTGTATCTGAACCATTTTAGAGAGAAGCAAGTCAGGCTGTATTGTATTGAATGCGGATGAGAAATCTAGGAAGAGTCCTCTTTCGTAGGAATTTGAATTATCGAGATGTTTGGAGATTAGGTGTACTAGTGTGATGACTGCATCCTCTGTACTGCGCCCTTTCTTGTATGCAAATTGAAATGTATCCTGTGAATTAAGTATGTCATTTTTGATACGATGAATCATAATTTTTTTCCAATGCTTTCATAATAACGGATGTAAGTGTTATGGGCCTGTAATCAATGCATTCTTTAGGATTTGGCTTTTTTGCAAGAGGTTTAATGTAAGCAGGTAGCCACGCTTGGGGAAGGGTGTGAGGGTTATCCACAATATGGTGGAAGAGAGGCTGCCACACAGATCCCAATTCTGTGGTATGATGTGTCTTTCACAAAAAAGGAAAAAACAACTTCAAGTTCATGACCACTAGGTTGTTAATTACTATTAGGCTAGATTGTGAATGTCCCTTTTCATTTTTCATTAATAATCTTATGTCAAATCTTGGTGGCACAATGTTAAGACATGCTTTTCAGAGGTTGAAAATATAGGTGCAAAAAAGTCACCGCAATCAGTTTCATCTTTGATAAATCACTCTATGCGTGCAATGCCTACTTATTTGCATGTTCACCTCCCCGTATTTTGTTCCTTTTGACAGAATATTACATATTAATCAAGGCGAAAGCGCTAAATGGATTGTGCATATCTTGCTGTGGGTTTAAGACGCACATTGCTCTATACACCAGCTTAGTAAATCAGCTGTTGCATGTTGTTGCGCCCACTGTGAGATTTGTAAACGTTTCAACAAGCTCAAACTTTAGATAAATCAGGCCATACGGATTATTCTTTTGTCCAATTCCGACAGACGCCCAATCAGTTTCACAGTGAGTCCCGAGTGGGAAGGTGCTTTCCAGGTGCTTTAAATTGCAAGATGATATTCACATAATTTGGAAGGAAGAGGACAGTGATCTTGGTCACAATTGTTTTTCTATAATAAGTGTTTAATTAAACATGCATACAGTTGCATATTTCTGAAAGCAATATTCAATGAAGCTTAAATTCAGTGAAACATAGGGCAAACGCACACCTCCACCTGGCAGATAAAGTGACTTCACAGCAGCCTCACAGCAGTCACTGAAAATCTGTGGTGATTGAAGACCTTAGTTGTTTTCAAAATAAGCTTTAGAATTGTTTTTGTTTTTTCTCTTAGAATTCTTTGCATTTTAAACATATTGTACACAGAAATGCATTACAATGTATGGAAAGCAATGTTATATATAACTACATGGTAAAAATGATAAAATAATTTTAAAAAGAAATAATTACATGGGCAGGCGTAAGCCTTTTCTAAAATAAAGCAAAATGATTTCCCTCCGATCCACATATTTTGCTTGACTGTCATCATCTAGAATTAATCAGAAAAAGCTTATTTTATGCCAAGAAATATTTTCAAACTTTGAACTATGGAGTCCAAAGTTGAATCGTAGATGATAAATCATGCTTTTATACTCTCTCATCTGGATTGTAACAGCCTTTTTATGTGGGTTAATAAGTGACCATCTCCAGTCATTAAAGAATGGTGCCGCAAGGTTTTTACTACCACATTAAAGAGAAAGCACAATACTCATTTTTTAGTCTAGTTGTATTGCCTACCTGAATTCTAACCTTGTTTGCTCCAGCCTATTTCCGCGACATTTTACAGGTCCACATCCCTTTTTGAAATATGAGACAGCCTGGCCAAGGGCTGTTAATGGCTCCAGGAACGTATTTTGAGATAAGAGGAGACAAATCTCTTAGTGGTAGCCCCCATTTTGTGTAATTTGTTGCCTTAGACTTTAAACTTTCTTTATCTTTGAGACTTTTAGGAAGTAGCTGAGGACTTGTTTAAGCAGACGGGCTTTTTAATTAGATTTGCCTGTTTTTTTATGTTCTTGTGTATGCTGTGCTATCACTACCTTTATCAATTTCTGTGGTTGTTTTGTTTTAATGTTTTATTATAAAGCAATACATATTATATTGTAGATATACAGCATAGTACTATGTAGGACTCCTTGACCTATGCAGTTAATCAGTTTCTCTGTGATTAATAACAAGTGTTTAGCCAAGGTAACCCAAGGAGAAAGGTGGTTCAACAAAGTATTAGTATAAGGGTTTACACATTATGCAATCAAGTTGTTTTACCCTTTCCTGTTTAAGACTTTTTCTTTTTTTTCAGTTGAATTCTTAAGGATATACAATCCCCTCTAATTTTAAAACATTTTTTTTCCTTCTCTCAAATTTGACAAAAAATGTATCATTTTAGGAAAGATTTCTGAAATCCACTGTAGACTTGCTCTACTTTTCACCTGAAAAAAAAAAAAATCACATTTTGTGCTGATGCCTTTAACTGGTCAGTTTCTAATCTCTTTATATATCTTTACTAGGTACAAAATAGTTCTGTGTACATAGTGGAAACAAATAAATACACAAATAAAGTAGTTTTTAAAATACTATCTGGTAAAAAGTTTATTTGCTGACTGCTTATACGTCCTCACTCTTAAAGTACATCTGCAAGCCTTTACATGTTGACTATCTTGCCTTTGAGACACATTTATGAAATTGTCTGTATTCCCACAGTGACCTAGATGGAATATTTATACCGACAAAGTTAATTATATTTCAACATGTAGATTACAGCACTTAATGTCCTGCCATTTCCATTCAAATTGCTATTTCAAGTGGAACAGACCACATGACTTGCGTAGCTGTGCCTTTTCAGAAGAGGATTTAAATCAAAACTGAAGAGAATTACTTCGTATCCCAAGTGTACACTTTTGGAAGTAGTGTATTTTTTTCTGGTATCACAAGGTCATTTTTTAGCACATGATGCTGTCTTGCAGTTTTTAAAAACTGAATTTCTCGGTTCATGTATAGAAGACAGCGTAAAATGTGTTTTGCTGGTGTTTCTGTGGTATAGAGAGCCAGTGAGTTTGTCACTGGAGCACTGCTTCTGATTTTCAGTCTCAGCAGGGCTAAAATTGCTTGCAGTAGGTGTCCTCTAGTGGAACTGTCAGTATGTTTAAACTGGATGACTGGGTTAATTGGAAACTAACAATTTTGCAGAGATGGAAAAAAAAAAGTCAGATAAATTGAGCATTATCACTTATCGAGCATTTTCTATATATGCAAAGTGATGTTGAATATAAAGTATAATGAATTTTAACATTCATCAAATTATTACAGATTGTACAGGCGTGTGTCAGTAGCTTAAAGTATAAAAACGCTTATCTTTTTCCGGTATTTAGAAAATGAACTTGATGTAATACATATTACACTCTCGATGATATTGGTGAAGCATTTAGTTTTTGTTGATTTTGATGTTTATATCTTACGACTAATAAAAACCCAAATTCTACTTTCTCTAAAAATTACAATATTGCTTTAGATTAAATGCAAACAATTTTGATTGATGATTTTAAACACAGAGGTGTGTCTGCAGACAGTGTGTTTTTGTGCTTTACAGTATATGCATTAAATGCTTGTTTTGTGTGATTTGTTTTGGATAACTATGCATAATTGCTTAGGGTAATTATTATTAAAATTAGACATTTAGGTCAAAATTACCAAGTCGTAGGACCATCCTGGTTTCTTGAAAATAATAATACTTAATAATGATAATAGCCAAATAGTTCATTCTCATCCATCCATCCATTCTTAGTTAAAGTTTATAAATACCTGTTTGATGAGGCTGAGGTATAACACAGAAATAGATGGAGTGAGTTCAGCACTGGAGTTTTTCGAATAGCAAGTTTCTGCACGTGTATGGAATAACAACACACAACTTTCAAAAATAGTTTTTCCACCAAAAGATTTCAACTTTGTAGTCAAAATACTTTAATCAACAAACTGACTAAGCTAGTAACACTGAAATAAACTACGAAGAAAAATAAAAAGTAAAACTAACTATAAAAGTAAAACAGTAAAAATGTACCGATATGCAAATAAATAGAAACAATAACCAGTAAATTGATAGGTATGTAACAGTCAGTATGAATATGTAGATCAGTATGAAGATGTAGTCCAGTATAAATATTTTGCATAAAGACCAAGGCTTGTATTGAAGAATTATGGGATTGCAACCAAGTTAGTTTTGATATAATTATGATTAGTTAAAAGCTAATTCCCACCCTTTGATTTTTTGTTCTGTTTTGTTCAGACAACCAATTCACACTGAAAAGCAGAAGTGAAAATAAAACTTATTTTGGAGGAAGTAATATTATATTGAATAACAGATAAATTAGAAATCATTGACCTTTGGAAATTTAATTCTTTTTTATGGATCAGTAATCGCAGTGACTGCTCTTATTTTAGTATTTTGGCAAACTAAAGGTGCGTTTACACTGGCCGGCGAGTCTAGGCAGCTTGGCCGCTAGATTACATGCAAAGTCTATGGTGCCTACGCAGCAAGTGGGCATCATGCTGCGTCAAGCTGGCGCGCAACGGGCAACAGAGCGTCTACGTAGCTGCTGCTCCGACGGTCCGTCAAGGCGTCCATACAACTGCTGCGTGAAGTTTGGAAAATTAAACTTTTGGGCAGCAAACGCAGGGCAGCAACCAATCAGTGACTCTTTGCACTGATTACGCCATCAATGCGTAGCTTGGCCAGTCAGTCATCCAAAATGGAGCATAAACTGATCATCGCTGTGTATAACTACCGTGCATTGTAAGAGCCGTCTTCGTGTTTTTATAAGGACAGGAAGAGATTGGAGAATATTGGAGTGCCATGTAAAAAGTTCAATATTTTTTATTCAACTTTACTGTGCAACAGAGAAATCCCCGACCACTGACGTGACGCGCGACTACAATTGTGCAAATTGTGCAAGCTGGCTTTAATTTTTAAAAAATCAACTTTGATCCGTTTGAGCATTTTGCTGCCTTGACGCACAGGCCAGTGGGATCATGCTTTAGATGGATCAAGACAGATTATAATATGCTATTTCAACTATCTATTTTGAAGTTGATCTGTACCGTTAATAACAATCCTGATTGTATATGGAATAAGATTTGTGCCAAAACAGTCTGACATAAAATATGCCAGAATAATAAATCGAAGTAGAAAATTACTGAAGCAAAATGTGAAATTTAACAGCAAAAAACAATTATCTTTAATGAAATAAACGAATTCATAATTAGATATTTCTATTTCAATACCCAAAAAATATTTTAATTTAACTATTCATATCTTTTTCTTTCACACAACCTTTTGATTTTCACTTACTTATGCATTTCTCAGACTATTTAAGATTTTATTTTGAAGAGCATGCTTTGAGTCTGCTTCCCTGGATTTTGCTTGTGCTCTGAGTTTTTGTTTTTGTATTTGATAGAAAGTCTCAGTGGGAGGGGCCTATTAACACTCCAATCTCATCGGTTATGAGGGTTTGGAGTGAGTGGCTTGAGCTGTTTGCCAGACACCATGGAAAAAAAGATGAAGCACGTTACCCAGACGTTGTTCATTCAAACTCCTGTTTTTTGTTGTTTTTTAGTTTTTTAGTCACAAGACCCATTTTCATCGTTATAAATTTTTAAATACAGTGGAATTTTTTTCTTCTAATTTGATCATATTCTGATTACATCTAAGTAGATCTTAGAAATTATTTTTGTGCATAATTTTATTCAAAAGATTTGTAAACGTAGTGAACTAAACCTCTAGAAATGAAGAGAAACTGACAACGTAAAACTCACACTAGAGGTATCCAACCTCCTATTTCTCCAACTTTCTCATGCTCCTATTTGTAAACGTTATTGATCCAGCTGAGTTTTTCACTCCGTTGTATTTGCAAGAACAGACACATGGAAAATTATGTGTCACTGTGGTGTGGTGTTTTTATTCAATAATCCCCCTCCCCATGCAGTATGAGTAGGGCTGGGCGATATAGAAAAAAAGCTTATTGATAAAAAAAAACAGTCATATTGATCGATATTGATAATTATCCATAAAAAAAAAAATCACATAATGTAAAAACTATATTTTAAGTGCCCAGTCATTTTGTTATTCTTCATTGAACTACTTTTAACTAAGAATTAAATTCATTACATTTTCAAACACTTCTTTTTATCATTAGTAAGTTAGTAAGACAGAAACAAACCAAGAGACCTGAGTAACATCAGCAAATACAAAGAAAAGTAATATTATTAACCATTATATTTATATATATATATATATATTTTTTATTCATGTTAGTAATTTAAATTAAAGGCTTATTTTTATTCTTTTTAATCTTTTAAACATTTATGACACTTTATAATATTAATGGATGAAACCCTTAAAGTAGTTTGTCAATAAAGTTTAGTCAAATTCTCTTCAGCTGTAGGCTATAGCTAACTAGCTACTCACCAGTGTTGATGGGCTCCAACACTGCAGCTCAGTCACTGAGAGCTGAAGCCAGCAGGTCTATCCAACCCCTGTTGTGTTTTTAAAGCGTTTTTTTGCTTCTGAGGACCGGTAGCAGAACCGAGGGGAGATTTTAAAAGCCACAGATGTTAGCAACGCGACGCGACCTGGGTACGTTTCCTGTGTCTCTGTAAGAGATTCGTAGCGAGCTGGAGAGGGAAGTCCTGCTTAAAACAGCTGATCGTAGTTTTATATTTCGTTCATTATTGCTACGTTTAGTGTTTTAGTGCATCGAGGATCGGTTCAAAACGGGATGTAACCTTTACCGGAGCCACTGAAACATTTATCCGGGACAACGTCCTCTGCTGCTTCTTTGTTGTTACGTCTGAGCGCGCCGAAGCTACGGTTAAATTCTGTCTCAGCTCAAATCATTTCATCCTTTTTGTGGTTTGAAAGGAGAGAGGGTGGCTGACAGAGCTGCGTGGGCCATTGTTAATGATTCGTTTGGAATAAGTAATGATTGTTGTTTTAAGCTGCCTGATAGGGTATAATGAAAAAACGAGGGGGAACTTTTTTTTTCTATCGAACTTTTTTATCGACACCCTTTTTTTCTATCGCACCACACATCTATCCTCGATATATATTGCTATTGAATTATCGCCCAGCCCTAAGTATGAGCCCATTGCCCACTGTACTGTGCCACTGCTTAAGCACTGTAGTTCTGGTAGACAATACTGTTAGTGCATTTCTGGTATAAAAACAAGACTGTTCTAAATGACCCATCGAGAATAAAATTTTGTATTAACAACTTTTCAGTGCTGATTTCCTCAAATATTGTAGACTAATCAACAAATCAACTCTTAAGGGGAAGGTGCCATGTCTAGCAGGGAATTAAAATCAGCATCTTCATAAAGCTTTTTAACAGGAATCTTGGTGAGGTGTTATAAAATGTAATCACAGAACGCTATACTGAATTTTCTCTTGAGATAACACTATGAGACCTTGAGATTCAAAAGATTTACAAAGTTTACTTCAATCCGAAAAGACAACTTCGGACCTCTGAGTAGCAGTCCACTGTTTTTCTCTTTAGCCTTAGTAAAACGCTGCTGATGGCTTTTGTTCCAGAATGGTTTAACAAAAGGAATGTGGCGGGTCTTGCTCATGTCTTGGATATATCTCTGTGTAATGGCATTTAAATAACTGACTCAAGCTGTATTACACACCTTGCATACATACCCTAAACTTGCTTGGTCTAACAATCCTCTTGGCTATGGTTATCCCTGTTGCTTATGTAGGTTTTTCTACCACATGTTTTCCTTCCACTAAACATTATATTTGTATGCTTGCCTACAGCACGCTGAATAGCTTTGTCCTGAAGGGTTTTAATAATTGACTGCCAGAGTACTGTCAAGTCAACTGTCTATCTTTTCCCTAATTGGGTACAGCATATGTGGCCAATACTACAACCATTTTGAATAAAAAGTTTAATAGATAGATAGATAGATAGATAGATAGATAGATAGATAGATAGATAGATAGATAGATAGATAGATATTTAAATCTGGAGACAAGACTCTTACATCATATTATCGCCCATTAGCATGCTACCAGTGGTGTCCAAAAGTAGCTGAAAAATGGGTAGCCAAGCTACTCAACCAACATCTCAGCTATGGCCACTCCCCCCTGCACCCCATGCAGTTTGGCTTCCGCCAGAACCACTCCACAGAAACAGCCAATTGCGTCTTTGTAGAAACTGTCAAATCCATGCTTGACAAAAACATCTGTGTTGGTGCAGTCTTTTTAGATCTGAAGAAGGCATTTGACACAGTAGACCATGAAGCCCTTATTTCTAAAGTGACTCACTTTAACTTGGCCGAGGACACTCTTGCTTGGTTTACATCTTATTTGTCTGATAGAAGACAGTGTGTGAGTGTGGATGGCACCGTGTCATCATTTCTAGAATGCCCTACAGGGGTCCCACTGGGTTCTGTATTAGGACCTATACTTTTTTCTGTGTATATCAATGACCTGCCAAATGTTTGTCAAAATGTCCACTTTCAAATGTATGCAGATGATGCTGTAATTTTTACTCCTGCTAAAACAACTGAGGAGGCATCATCTACCCTCACTGCAGCCCTGGCAGTTAAATAAAAAGAAAACCGTGTAATTGATATTCACACAAAAAATCTATTAAGCTTGATCCGTCCAATGTGTTCCTTGGAGACACTGAGCTTGACTTTGTTGAGGAATTCAAGTATCTTGGGGTCATAGCTGAGTCTCCACACCAGTTAGTTGGACCAGTCCCAGCCTGGTCAGCGGCGAGCATGAACTGATGAAACCTCTTGGATAAGAGGTGAAACGTCTTCAAAGACAAATTACCAAGTCCAGTTGTGTTTGATTGAAATTTCCTTGAGATAACCATGACCTGGATGAATGAGAATATTCACAAGGTTATTGTCACACTGGATTCAACACTCTCCTTCAAAAAACACATTAAACTCGCTGCAAATAAAAAAAAGTTACATTTACATAACTTTAAACAAATCAGGCCCTTTATGACAACAGATTCAGCAAAGATGTTTCTACATTCAATGATATTTTCACACATAGAGTACTGTATTACAACCTGGTCATTTACTGGAGAAACAAATATCAAGCCCATAGAAATCCTCTTCAAAAGCCTTGGTCATATCATCACGGCAATATCCTGGGAAAAATATAAAATGCTAAATTTTCATTTTCATACATTTTAAAAACTGTTGTCTATCTGTTTACAAAGCACTTCATGGTCTTGCCCCGCCCCCACTGTATAACTACATTAAACCTAAAGCAATAAGGGGTCTCTGCACTAGAGCCTCCTCTAGAGGAAATGTGGAGATCCCACACAGAAAAACAACATCTGGACAAACTGTGCTGTCCGTCATAGGAGGCCAGTCTTGGAACAGCCTTCCTACAGATATAAGAGAATGCTCGACTTACAGCTCTTTTAAGAAACAACTCAAATATCACCTCAAAGTAAATCAGTCATGCACTCATTTTGACTAAAATGTAATTTGTAAGGTTTTTATATTGTGTTTTGTATGTATGTTTTGCTCTTACATTGTTTTACTTGTGTGACCTGCCTTGGGACTACAGATGTAAATTAGCAGTTTGCTATAATCTGGCACATTTACAATTTGTGTACAACTTCTATATGATTGTTCATTAATGTGTGTTGTCTCGATCAAATAAAATAAAAAATAGAGAGATAGAGAGATAGATGGAAATAAATAACAATAAATTAAATAACTGTGTAATGCATTTATGCATTATGGGTATATCCTTTATTATATAACATTTTTGTTTCAGTAACTGTGCTTTTTTTTTTTTTGTGTGTGTGTGTGTTTTTTTTTAAATATGTGGCCAGCAGTGGCTGATGCAAGCCTCTTTTAACTTAGGAAAAATAACTGTTAAACCTCACGCAACATAGGCTTCATTTGACCTGGGTCTAGGTTACTAGTCTAATCTATTTAATAAATGGTGTATAATTTCTATACAGAAAGAAGTATTAGATTGTTACTTTGTTCATGCCAGAAACCAGAGTATATATTTTTCATAATGTAGCATTGTTTGATCAAAAAACAAACCAGTTTTGTCTAATTTCAAGTACGATGCATCTGTTTTACATTACCTGCTGGCTATTTTTACTTTTTTTCTCTGGCACAAATTTATTTTTCACACCTTCAAATAATGAGGAAGAGTGCACCCTGTTTTAATATTTACTGGCACAGTGTGGTAGTTTTAGCGCACATTAAAAACTTGTAAGACATGGCAGGCGGAGCAGGATGACGAGGAGAAACAGTTGTCTTCTGTTGCTGCAATGCTATTTATTCACAAAATGTCTTAATCACGCAAGCATCTTTTAATACCTCACTGAATTTGAAACAGTTATGACAGCAGGTGAATATACAATTAGGTTTCAAAAAATAAAAAAGTAATGTTGAATAGAATAAAATGGGGTTACAATGAAAACATTAAAAGCAACTTTATATGTGGAAATAAAGGTACAAAATATATTCAGCATCTGTACTTATAAGTTAATATATAACTATATTTAGGACTGAACCTTTGCATCAGATTGATAGAATAATACATCTAAAGTTTATTTACCATTTTATGTACAAGGCTGAAGGGAATGAAAAGAGTAGAGGAGATGAAGATTGTAAAAGATAAGTGCAAGACAGAAGGGGAAGAGGAGAGGAACAGATGAGACATGCACTTAACGCTTTATAACTGCTCCAAGCCACACATGTGCAACAAAGACAGGTATAAGCTGGTCAATTAAACTTGAATAAATCAAGGCATGCCAACATCCTTGTTCCATCTGTGTTATTTTATAGCTGCTAGCAAAAACAGTTTTGATGATATAGAAACTTAAGCTGTTTTTATTTTTATTTCAAATTAAAAAGTCAATTGCAGCATATGACGAATACAACAGCTTTTCTATACATTTTACTTTTAAATTGTGAAAAAATTATGTAAAATATTATTAAAGGTAAATGTTGTCTTGGTTTGTCTTTTGGACTCCTGGTGTATTCGGATCCTGTGGTTTTCATGCTGAAGTGCCGAAATTTTATATTGCCTATTTATGACACAGCTCTCTGTCAGAATAACAAGCAGTTGCTTGTGTTAATATTGGGATATTAATAGTTTAAATTTCCTCTAAAACTCTAGAAAAAAGGATTTTTAAACAACCTTTTTAAACTTATGCCCACTGTTCACTTGTAACTTATAAGTTGACTTAGTAATATGTTTTTTTTCACTTCCTTTATCACAATCTCCTTTTAAACAAAGGTTTTCTTCACGTTGCTGTTTTTATTTTTTATTTTAGTCAATTTGTAAGCTACGTATTATTCACAAATCATGTCAAACATAAAGATAAACTTGATTTACTTTTCCACCTTCATTGTTTATAGATCCCTTGTGGCTGTTTTAAAAAATATTTTTATTTAATCTGTCTTTTCTTAAAGTAGATAAATATTTGTATTCATAAATCACAGGGCAACACATGGACAGACAGGACAAACAACCATGCACGCACACACCTAAGGACAATTTAGAGGTACCAAATAAATTACAGTCATGTTTTTGGACTGTGGGAGGAAGCCGGGGTACCTGGAGGGAAGATGCAGAAAGGCCGGGATACGAACCTGCTATCTTCTTGCTGAAAGGCAACGTTGCTTCATAAGAAGAGTAAACCCTATAAGATGACAATTAGTATACAATACAGTAAATATATGTGCCGTACACATGTACGATTAAATTATACATTTATATCATAGAAGCCCAAATTTACATGTAAGCTTCTTCGAATAATTTTTTTTCAGCTGCTTTCTGAAACTATCCATGGAGTCCAAACGCGACTGGAGGATAAACAATAAATTTTTCTGTCTGGGTGCAACTGCTTGGAAAGACAAGTCTTTTAAAGTTTTTAAGCAGGTGTCAGACTACGATCATGTGGCCAGTGCCATTATCCGCTAACGCAAGGGCTGTGTGTCACCTACACAAGATCGGACGGAATCGAACCCGATTTTCTACCTATCCGTCTCCGTCAGTGGAGAGCGCATGCCTGTGGTTTGTCAGCTCGACAACAGCCAGAAATCTTTTCACCAGAAGGGTGCTCAATAGTCGCTGCAATCAGTATTTAATGAGCTCTGGTGCTCTACACATACTGTATATACTTTTGTAATATAGGTTTGTATTAGGTTTGTTCATCTCATGTCTGAATAATGTGCATTCATATCATCAAAAGTCATCAGAATCTTTTAATGCAATGGACTATTTATCAAATTGTTCTCCCAGGGGAGCACACCCCTGGATCTTGCTTAACATTATGTTGATCAGGGTATATATCCTGGTTTAGGGGCCTCCCAGGGAAAAAAAGCTCAGGCTCAGGATTTTTTTTTTTCTATCACCCCTGTTCTAGCAAAAAGCTTTACAACTTAATCAAAAGTTACTTTCTGTCATCCAATGCTTCTTGAGGGGAGAATGCGTTCACATGCTGAAGAAAAAAAACTCCAGAACCAGAAATGACACTGCAACAGTAAGCAGACCCGTCATGAGAACTGGCTCTTCGTCTCTGCGCTTAGGTCAAACCTGCACGCTACACTTCTCTCGGACAAACCAGTCCTGACTCCAGGTTTTGGAGGGACCACTAAAAGCGTTCAATTTTATGACCTCAGACCAAGCAAAAGGGTGTATATATTGAATAAAAGCCGCAATATATAAAGGAGCCTGTCCATGTGAAGCTCTAAAATGTTTAAATAACACCTAGATCTGATGGTTAGCCAGTGTAGTGAATTTAAAAACAGGAGTTTTGGAAGATCTGAAAACGAGCCTACCCTTTCTTATTAAAACAACCAAAACTGACCATTAGAATGTCTAATTTTGTAGACAAAAGTATGAATTATTATCTTAAGTTAATTTTATTACACCAGTAATCTAAGTTTTGAAATGTTCCTCAAGTGAATAAAACAGTTTTTTACTATCTGCTACTCTGGGTCTTATGATCCAGCAGAGATTTGAAAGGCTCCCATTTTGTATTCATTCAGTGCATTTATATGCAGTAACAGAAAATTTTGGACTTTTGAAATGCATCTTTACAACTTAGTCCGGCTGGAGTCAAACCAAAGTGGCCCTAACTTAATCAGACTAACACAACAAGATGATGCGGTTACATATACAAATTTCTTGCATGTAAACACCAGCACAGCTCAGTTGAGCTATCAGCAGCTTGGGTACTTCCTTCTTGGGGAGTGATGAGACTAATAACACTGGAATGAGCAGCAACAAGTGTAACAAAATCAAACAGTACAGTACTAACACAGTGTACTGTGCTGCAGCATTGTTGTCATCCCTTTCTTTGCTCATTGTGCACATCTTGCTTTTACTCCATCTGCTTCATTGCTAGAAGCATTTTGTTTACTATATGTGGGATGGTCTAGGCCAACTGACAGAGAACTCGCGTGAAAGGGTGCATGTCCCAACCTAGTGTCGCAGAGTCAAATACACTTCATTCAATAATTTAATTGCTTTGAGGGACATGTAGGCTGGGATAAAGTTTCCCATTCTAATCAAGCTATGAGCTCAATTTTGGAGAAAAGCTCGATTTGGATGTGAATGTAAAGATACCGAGTGTAGAATTATCCAGTTCATGTTAATCAGTCTACGTATTTTTAATTTTGGAGTACAGATGATTAAATGCAGTCTAGATGCATTAAAAACCTGACAATCAGCCTTTTAGTTTCATATTAATATAAAAATATTATGCAGATAAAAATGTAGCCAAATTAATAAGCAAACTTGTATTTGTTTAACTACACCAAAAAACCAAGGTGATTCACAAAAGTCTTCCCTTCTAACTTCAAAATTACTGTGTCAGTTATACATAAATGGCCTCTTAGAAGTTCTCATGTTCAAAGCACACCTCACCATTAGGTTCTTTATAACAGCTTCAACTTAATTCACCAGAGGTAGGTAGGTGCTGACAGCAACTGCTTGGTGACACAGACTTTTCTCAAAATAGAAATAAAGCAACGCTTTATTTTTGTGATATCTCATTAAAGCCATGTTGAGTTATCGAAAGCAGAAGAAACATCAAATTTAAAAGGGTTTTTTTATTTAGAAGGGAGTGTAGAAAAATATTTAATCATTCTTCAGTTAAAACAGAGACACCTAATATTTTTTTTATCTTTGTAGCATGTTATCTACCTTAAATTGTGTATACATAAAAGTCTGCTAAAAAAACTGCCTTAAAGCAGGGAAAGTTTTGTATTGCTTTAAGGGCTGGAAAATAGTATTCACAATACAAGACAATGATATGCATACATGAGCTTATTTCAAGAGTCTGCTTTGGCTTTCAGCATAAACCAGACCAGAGGTTTCAGCATAAACCAGACCAGAGGTTTCAGCATAAACCAGACCAGGTTTCAGCATAAACCAGACCAGAGGTTGCCCTAGACATCAGTTTAACTGGCAGGGTCAAAAAAATCCGGTCACAATCTATTTTTATCTGTCGAATTTTAATGTGATTTGGGGGTTGCCTACCTCCACCAATCGTCTCAATAATTAATACCTATTCAATTTTATGTGTTAAGTAGAATTAAATCAAAACAATCTGACCCGAGAACCACACTTGAAAGTGAAATGAAACGCTTGAGCTATTATTGGAATATCTGGTTGGGTTCCTGCATGGCATGGAACTAAAATGCTCAGTTTTCATTTTTTTTTTTTTTTTAGTAATCTAATTGTTGAATTGTTGCAGAAGTTACTGACATGAGGTTTTGAATTTTTTAGCTATTGATCTACAGGCAGAATCCACGCTTTGCTCCACGGGAGATTGCAATTACGTTATTCACTTCAAACAAAATGTTTAACATGAGGAAACATTTGTCCCATTGTAGCGACATTAACTCGAAGACTCTCAGAACGAGCCATTTCCTGACTCGTAAACTACAGAGGAGCGCCTATGTTTAAAGCTGCACAACTTCTGTTTTTGATGCACATCGGGCTCTATGGCTCATGGTTAACCGGGCGCAATAGGATGGATGGGCTGGCACGCCTCTCACCCGATAACCGCTGGAGGTATGCACCAGACCCTCTGCAACCCTTCAAAGAGAAGCAGGATAAATAATGGATGTAATGTATTTACCTGGACTCCGTGCATAGAGTTGTAAAAAAAAATCTCCCTATCATGTAAAGCGGTCAGAGGGAGGTGTGAAAACTAATCTGTAAAAATTCTAAAAAAACGTCAAATATAGAGAATATTCCGTTAACGTGAACCCTGATTCAGACAAGTTTTCTATTTTTGTTTCCTTCTGTGTTCGCTTGCATAAAATATTTTCTGTGCTATGGCATTTGACTTGCACATTAATGTCTGCATATGTAGCCTCAGAATATATTGTGGAGTCAAGAGAGCTTTTCTGGAGTTAAACATAAAGCTGTAGTTGAGTTATACAAACAACATGATGTTTCTGCTATCCTCATTTTACTTGATCTAATCGTTTTAAGGTACATGCATGCATATCCAGCAGTCTGTTGCCTGATAATGAAAAGTCTCCTAATAGTTCCACACTTGGTCAAGACTGAATGTTTTTGTCCTCTAAAAGGATAAACCAATGGGAATTTTTTTATTGTATTTTTTCCATTACTGACTTGGCCATTTTACAGGGCGTAAATGCTTTTTAAGCACGCAGACGTCTGTTATTTTGGCCATCTTCACACACCTAGTAGAAACTTGATAATAATCTGAAATACCCACTGTATCCCTTACACTATTTAGCCGTGCCACGTTCTAAAGATATGTCTGCCAAAAACAGCTCAATGGGTGCAGCTTCATTTTTCAGCCAGAAAAAAGTTGACTGAGTTATTTAATGCACATTCCATCTAAAAAAGGAATTCCCCTAGCATGGTGAGAGTGTTTCTAGAATGGCTTTTTTTTTCAGCTTTGGTTTGATTTCAAACTGTATTGAAGTAGGGCTCTAAATGATTTCTCTCTTTATCTTTAATGCCCTTCTTATAAGTTAAATAATCTGTCTGAACTAACAAAAAACTTGAAACAAACCCAAATCAAAAAAAGTTGGGACGGTAGGGAAAACAAACATTTAAAAAAAAAGTTGTGATTTTTAAATTTACTTTGACTTGTATTGCATTGCAGATAACATGAACACTAAATATTTCATTATTTTGTCTGGTCAACTTCATTTCATTTGTAAATATACATCCTGCCATTCAGACCTTCAACACTTTCCAAAAAAGCTTGAAACAGGAGCAATTAAGGGTCAGTAAACAGGTAAATTGATTAGATGATGATGTGATTTAAAACAGGAAATGTTAAAGGGGATTGTAATTATGATATAGTGCAAAAGCAGCATCCTAGAAAGGTCTGTCCTTTATGAGTAAAGAAGGGCCGAGCACCACCAGTTTGCCAACAGATATGTGATAAAATTATTGAAATATTTAAAAACAATGTTCATCAAGGAAACATAGGAAGAGATTTGGATGTTTCAACTTTAATACTGTATAACATAATTCAAAATTCAATGAATCTGGAGGAATTTCAGTGCATAAAGAACAAGGGCACAAGTCTAAGGTGAGTAACCACAATCTCCGATCCCTCAGGCGACACTGCCTCAAGAATCGTCATTCATCTATGAGCGATATCACCACATGGGGTTAGGACCACTTTGGCAAACCTTTGTCAAGTACAGTTACATCCACAAATGGCAGTCAGAACTGTGTTGTGCCAAAAGGAAGCCCTATTTTAACAGTGTCCAGAAGCGCTGTCAACCAACAACAAGTCCAAAAGCCAGATCTTGTCATGGTATTGGGTTCTGTCAATGCCCAGGGCAAAGTTAACTTGCACTTCTGTGATGGCACCATTTGCTGAAAAGTACATGGACATTTTGGAACACAATATGCTGCCTTCAAGAAGATATATTCTCCAGGGACGCCCATGCATATTTCAACAATGTAAAACCCTATTCTGCACAAACTACAAAGTCCTGCCTGGAGAGACTGAGGTTATGGTACTTGACTGGCCTGCTAGCAGTCCTGACCTGTCTCTAATAGAGAATGTGTGGCACATTTTGAAGCACAAATGCAACAACAAAGAACAAACAACTATTGTCCGACAAAATGTTTGCAGGAAGAATGGGATAAAATTACTCCTGAAACAAAATAATCTTAATGTAACATACCTTCCCAACTTTTTCTTATTTGAGGTTGTAGTTTGGCACGGGCCAGTTACCGGTTTCAACGTATACCATTGTATGAAAAAGTCAAGCTTTCAAAACCACTAAAATATTCCGTCATACCATTCCTGCAGTATGAGCATCATTTTTTTATGCAACGTCTCATCAGGGAGAAAGTAGAGGTCCCTCATGAGTGTCTTTCCTCAAGCTGTGATCATTGTAAACAAGGCACCTTAAACAAGGCACTTCTCTTATTCTTCTATTTACTTATTTGTATGGACTTTTATTGTACAGTATTTTACCTTTAATGTGGCATTGTTTGTTCTGTTTTTTATATTGTCGCTTATTTTGTGTCTTTTTATGTGTTTGGCATATCACACTTTGAGCTCTTTGCACATTTTTTTCCAATGTGCTTGTTTAAACTGCAAATGGCCAATAAAATGAATCTGAATCTGATGCCGTGTGAAGCTGCGCACCGGTGTTTGTGGTGAGTGACAAACAGGCAGCTCTGCAGGCTGTGTGATGGCTGTGTGAAGGGCCCCCAGAACTTTTTCCACCTTCAGAGGCCCTGTCCACACGTAGCCGGGTATCTCACAAAACAGAGATATTTTTCTACGGTTTGGCCTGTCATACACACTAAAATGAGATTTTTGGTACCAAGAATGAATATTTTTAAAAATACCGGCCAAAGTGATGATTTTCGTTTTCCCTGTTTTCGGTAGCTTTGTGTGGACAGAAGAAAACAAATTTGTAAGAGCCGTAATGTCAATATCTGCAACAAAAAAATGCTCAAACATCTCTTGTGTTTACTCTCAAATACAACATTTATGCCCTCAAAGCTGGCATCATCCATTGTTAAAGCGTGTTTTGTTTGTTTGCTTTTACTAGCTCCATCACTGTTGCATGCGGAAGATAGAGGATAGAAAGTTAGTATGAGCGGATAGGATTTGGGAGAACTACTGCCCTCTACTGGTTTGCCACGTCTATGAATGTGCTAAAAAACACATTTATCTGGTTATGTGTGGATGGAGATTTATTTTATTTTTTAAGGAGCAGAGAAAAATCTTAGTTTTTTCTAAAACCCGGCTACTTTTGGACATGGCCTAAGCGGACCAAGTTGGCTTTTTGGGAAAACTCCGGCTATCATAAAAAGCCAGACGGTCACGGCTTGGAAGAAGAAGGTCGCCGACGTGCAAAACATGCTTGAGAACAGTTGAAGCCCGAGGAGGAATTTACATCGAATATGCTAAATTCAAGGTAAAGTTAATCTGTCTAGAAATGAACAAGTGTATTAGCATCTGACATTACTGAAATGAGCTTGTTACCTTGGCAGATATGGTAACTACCTTATCTTATCTTCATCTCTATCCTTTAGTAGATATTTTTAACTGAGGCAGATATGGTAACTAGCATGCTAATGATGATTTATCTTGGCAAGCTAGTTACCATATCTACCTCTGAAAAAAAAACTTAAAGTTATCAACAACTTTTTTTTCTTTCATCAATCTTTACTGCTAAGATGGGTAACACCAGCTAATTTACTTTTTAACATGACGTGAAGAATATATATCTCAAATAGATTGTTTAAAAATATAAGACTGTTTAATTGACAAGTTTTTTTTTCTTCAAAATTCAAAATATACATTTTACGGCTGTAATCATAATACTGTGAAACCGTGATATTTTTGCCTAAAGCCAGGTGTACAACTGTGTGATTTTGGACTGTTTTTGAGCCGATTTGTCACTCGTGCGACTTTTGTCTGGATCGTGTCGACTTTTGGCTTAATCGTGCGTGTTGCATCATGTAGTGTACATTGGGTAACGACAGGCAATTTACACCTCACGACCAGCTCCCGATCGGTCGCAAGAAAATCAAACCTGTTTGATATCCTAGTCGCCCCTCGTGAATGACTCGCACTGTGGAAGCAATGCTACAAGCTATTTTGCATACTGCGCATGCGTGAAAACGTCGTTACCGCGGAAGTACTTCTGGTCTTTGACATAAACCAACGGTGTTTCCACACAAAAAACGGCTTGACAGATTGCCATGGCAGCGCGTTTGTCTTTTGAGCGCATTTCTCGCAATTCTCAGACGCGCATCTAACTCCTGTGGGTTTTTTCTGTTTCTTCAGTTCCAGGTCAGGCGCGCATCTCACTCCCGTGTTTTTCTTCTGCTTCCGGGTCTGTCGTGTAGTGCAGTGAGAGCAGTCCGGTCGCATCCTAACAGTGTTCGTACAGTGTGAGCACGAGTCGTGAGCTGGGAACTTTTAACCCCTGCAATTCACTTGTACAGTTTGAGCCGGAGCTGAAGACCCATGACTGAAAAATCGCACAGTGTACGCCTGGCTTTAGGTTATCATACCGTCAGAATCTCATACCTCCATACCTATTGTAGTTGTTATGGGTTCTTCCACCCCAGGTTCACTTTTCCAGTGTAACTTGAAAGATAATTTGTGAAATTTGTGAATGACAGTTTGTGTTCTCACTGTATTTGTGTATAATGTAAATGTGGTTTGTTGAATTTATTTCTGCTGTACATAAACACATCTTAGCATTTCATGAGCATAATCAGCCTGGTTTGTTTGGTCAGTTTGTCTGACAGCTGGACAGAACAAAAACAGTGTGAGTCTTTTTCCCTCCAACAGATGAGCCAACTTGACATGCTCTGTAGCTACCTTGAGAAGGCTCATGAGAGCAATTAGTTGGAAAATCATCTTGAGCTTGGCAGATGAAAAGAAATATATTGACAAAAACATTTATTAAATGTGTCAACAAGTTTTCAGTTTTTGTGTTTTAACGGATCAGCTTTACATAAGTTGAAATTTTTTTGAACAGTTTTTGTTTAAAAAAAATAAACTTCCATTATACTGACTGTCTTCATCACTCATTTTGGATACTTACTTGTATACCTTTGCTTTTCATCTTTAATTTCAGTCTATGCCTTTTAATTCTTATAATTTGTTGCTCTAATCTTGCTTTTATTTTCCTGTTTGTATTGATTACTGTATGTATTTTGTCCTTTTTTTTCTGATTGCCTTAATTGTTTTGTTTCTAGACTTCTGTCCAAATTGCACAGCATTTTGGTCAGCTCTCATGCTATTTTTAAATGTGCTCTTTAAAATAAATGGTATGGTAGGGAACCTTTTTTATTCATAAAAAGCAAACTATCATTACAATGGTTTGTTGCAGTTCCACAGAATGCTTATGGACTTTGTATTTTTAATGAATAGATTTGTGGAACTTAGTGGAGACAGAAAAAATATCTTTCCACTAAATGTTACTGCTGACATTTACTGCTTTAGACAAACTTTTTTATGGTTTCGTGAATCAGGTCATATTGCAGGGAAAACAACAATAGATTACATAAATGTTTTCCTCACTAAATAAATCTGTTTTCGATCAACTGTCTGTTACAATCCAAGACATCAAATTCAAAGACATCAAATCAAACAAAACAGATAAAGTGCAAAGACAAGGAGGAGCTGAGAATCATGCTGATCAAACACAAAATAAGGATAAGGGATAGAAAAAAAAATTCTACTGAAGATGGAGGACCAACTGCAGCAGAACAGCATTGGTAGTGTTTGAAAGAGCCTGAAAAAGAATAAGGGTCACAAACCAAACTCCCAAGCTGTAGTTAGGGTGGGTTAATGATCTGAAGCAGTTCTTCAACAGGTTTGATCAGATACTCTGCCCAGTAACACAACCCGTGCCTACATTTCATCCCCTAATTTTACACTTTTTAGCTCCCAACAATCCTATCAATTTCACTTTAAGTAAGGAACCACTGCTAAGGATCAAGTTACGAAAGGCTGCAGTTCAGAGTTGCATCAATCCCAGTCTCCTGAGGTGCTTTGTAACTGTGTGGCATCATGGGATACTTGTTCAACATATGCCTGAAGCTGGAGAACATACCACATCTGTGGTCACCTTCGATGTGGTTCCAGTGCCGAGGACCAGACTTCCAAAGAAACTCAGTTGCTACAGGCTGGTAGCACTGACCTCACATCTGATGAAGACCCTCGAGAGGCAGGCTCAACCATTTTAATTGCTTGATGACAACTTAGTTGTACGTTTGTGCTGCAGTCTACCAGCATGGCATTGGGGTGGATGATACCATTATCTACTTTCTGCAGCGAGTTCTGACCCACCTGGAGAGGCCTGGAAGCTTACAGAGGAGCATGTTCTTTGATTTCTCCAGAGCTTTTAATACCATCCAGCCCTTCCATCTAAGAGCCAAGCGCAAACCATCAGAAGTGGATTACCACCTCTCCCTGTATGTACTGGACAACTTTACTGCACGGCCACAGTATGTGAGGACACGGGGCTTTGGATTTAATAAGCTGATGTACAGTACAGGGCCCCGGCAGGGAGCTGTTCTGGCACTGTTCCTCTTCACACTTGGCAATGCAGACTTCTTCATCAACTTCCAAGGCTGGCATCTACTTCTATTCTATTCTATTTTCATTATTACTTTTATATGTGGATTATATATTGATTGGATTTTCTGACCACTGTATGCAATGTATTATGTAACACCTGATTCTTTTTCTGAGGTGTAAATATACCAAGCAAAAAAATACTGACAAAGGTCCTAGGTTATTGTAGAATTATTGTTTAATTTTTCATTTTGTGTCAACATTTTATTACCATTTTGTGTGTATAATATCAAATAAACCCATACTATTACAGTTGGAAGTAATCACTAAGTTCTTAAATAATTTATCACACTAGCTAACTTGTTTTGTTTTAACACTAACACCTCAATTGGAATGAGGAATGGGTTTATAAACATATTCTGCTAAATTAATCAATTTGCAAACAGCAAATAAAAAATGCATTAGCTGACTAATAGAGAACTTCACCTTGCCTAATAAACTGCAACTGTATTCAATTCAATAACTTTTTTCCATCTTTATTGACCCTGTCTGCCCGTATTGTCTAGAATAACACTGGAATGGGGGTTTTGCGGTCCCTGTTCATGCATTTATTCTTAGCTGCTGCTTCCAGTTCTGTCATGGAGTCAGTGTTGGTAAGGACGGTGCGGCTGTGTTTCTGCACTGAGCCGTGTGATTGCCATGTGGTGGAGAACATTGCCAAGTCTCACTCAGGGCATCTGTAGATTAGCGTGTGTGTTCCCTGTGTGGCCAGGGTTCTTGGCTGAGCTATTGGTTGCTCTGATTCTAAACTGGCTCACAGTCAAATTTCGTTTGCCTTTTAGAGATCATTATGGTGATCATTAAGACTCTTGGATTTTTCTGTGTTTGAGTCACACAAAGCTGTGAGTTGCAGTCGTACTGATGAAACTGGAGTGTAGATTGCACTTCCACTGTCTACGGTCTGCAAGATGCGACTCTGTAGCTACATGCGACCTTGAAGCGCCCTGTTGATTAATATTTTTATACATACAGATTAGTTTGGCTTGTTGTAGCTACCTGTAAATGTTTTTTATGCAATATCTGCATAGTAATTCTTATACAGAGTGAGGCTAATGGAACAAAGTCTTTGTTTTGCCCTTACCCCTCCTTTCTCCGGGACAAGTAAGTGGCGCGCAATGTCAGTATGGCATAGTACACAGCTGATAGCAGCAATTAAAGTCAATGGGACCGTTTCCAACAGGTGTAAAGCAACACAAATCGGACGTGTCCCAGACGTATTATGTATTGGCCCTCTCCTAAATTTATGCATCAGTTCTGTTTTTTACACGCTTCAAAAACGTGGCAAGCTCAGCAGTTCAGTTTGGAACAGACAGGAAATCAGGTGTTCACGAAAAGTAAAAATACCCAGAAGTTTCAAAATAAAGGACACATGCACATTTGTGGTTGCTTGACTACAAAAAAACAAAACAAAACATCACTACCTGTCACACCAGGGTCAAAGTCGGTCAAAGTCAGTCGGTCTGTGGTTTTAATTTGTTGTGGTTTTTTTCATGGGTAGGAGTACTTCATCCTTGAAGTGGAGAATCACTCAGTTGATATTATAGGGATCAGTTTAATAAGGACAACATACATTTATGCTGGTTATTAACATAGAAATATATTTTTTTCTGTACATGCTTGATTCCGTAATCTCCTGGGACCACCTGGGGGGAAGGCTTTTGCAACTGATACGCATCTAAAACACTCCCTGTGGGAAGGAACGGGCAGCTGATTTTACAATTGAAACATATCTATTACATTAGGCGCCACTTACGCATCCAGTGGAAAGCAGGGGTTAGATAACTATATGTTTTAGGTTAGCTTTTTTTTCAGAAAAATGAAATAAATGTCCTTTCTTTGATAAGTTTGTTTTTATTTATTTTTGATCAGCAAAAAAGAAAAACAAATATTTTATTTTATTTATTATAGATGGATTTAGGATTTAAGAGCTTGTCCTGTAAGAATTAGATGATATATTATCTATAATTCCAGATCAATTGTTTGTGGAAATAACTGCCTGTAAAACTGCGTGTATGGTGGGCAATCTTCTTGTGAATCATTTATTGTATGTTCACGAATATGTATAGCATATTTGTATATTTATTGTATGTTATATGCTATATATAGCGTCCAGTTGGAAAGCATGCTTAATCCTGAAAAGAGTGTTGTTATGATTGCCACAACTAAAGATGATCAGAACAGAATTTTCCATCTTTTCATTTAGCGATCAAGTCTTGGATGTGATGGGAACAGTAAGATATCTTGGCAATATTCTTAGGAGTGATTTGTGAGATGATGATGATTAGACAGTGTTGTAAGTTGTATATGCAAGCAATTACTTCGGCACGTAAATTTAACATGTGCTCAGATGATGTTAAAGTGGCTCTTTTTTTCGAGCTTATTGTACTTCCTTCTATACAGCTAATTTGTGGTGTGATTACAGAAAATCAGTAATAAGGAAACTGCAAGTTGCTTATCAGGATGCCTAGTTTTCCTTAGGCGTCCTAGATGGACATCTTCAAGTCAAATGTTTTTTCAATAGCAATGTTCCTAGTTTTCATGCCCGACTGAGTAATCACATATACAGATTTATGTGCTGTTTAAACGTGTGAGGTAAACCTGTAGTCAAAGCTCTCTCAACTTTAACATAAAGTGACACAAGGCTCTCGTCATGCCTTTTTAAACATTGGAATAATTATCTGTATGCTCAGTGATGTACATGTTCCTTTTTTTATGTACACTTAGATATGGATAATTTATTTTTTCCTTAAATAAATAGAGGCTATACAATGCTGTTATAGACATAATTTGTTTTTTGTAAATATTTACACAGTAAAATATCAAAATCTTTTTTTCTGATTATGTAAATGTCAACTTTGGTGTGAAATTATATTATTATAACTTCTGACCCTAAAAAGCTGAGATGTTTGTTGCTTTCTTCTTGACACTATACTTCCACGCAGCCTGGATTTTAAAATAAACTGACTGGAATAAATAATTAATTTAAAGACTGTATCAGCTGCAGGGTTTTTAATATCTCATTAGTATGGTGCCTACAAGATTAGCTGGGCTGTGTTTTTTTTATCTTATTAGAAAATGAAGCAATGTATTCTCAAATGTCAGCCTTGTAGCCAAAGTTATACTCGTTTACACTTATTTAACTAGTAGTCTTTTATTTTATTATAAAATATCTCATTAGGTTTTTTAATTAATTCAGGAAATAACTACTGTTTATGATTGTCAAGTGAAAGTTCTCATGAGTTCTCCATTGTAGTGTGACTTATGTTTCAAAGCCATCTTGCTTTTTCTGTCTGTCTAGACTCAGGTTGTTCAAACAAAGCCCAGCTCATATATAACTAATAATTGTCCATGTTTGCTTTTTTTATCAAAGCATTCACATGCCTGGGTCTAATAATTGCATTCATTATCTATCCTGCAGTATCAGTAATTACTAAATTGGTGGTTAGGTTGCTGTAATCACAATTTTTCTGAATTACTTTCTAATTCAAATAGGAATGTTCATGTAACTATGTCTGTATAATACCGCCTTAGTATTAGGGCAAAAGTAGAATTCAGGAGGAGTGTATTGCCTAAATCATCAAAATTTGTATTTTTGATATTCCAAGTGCTTTATAAATAAGCATTTACAGATAGGAATGAATGGTAAGAACTCCAAATTTGATATAGCCGTTTTGTTGCGAATTGTCATAAGAAATGTAACTTTTTTATCGGCTATACTTTCTTTGACAGCCTTACAAACTGAAATGCTTACATATTTTCCCATTTTTAAATAAGCTTTAGTGTACTATCCTAATTGCCTAAAAGATGCTTGAGGGAGCAGTTCTAAAAAATAAATAAACATGCATGTCCAGTTTTTTAATGCTATTGGATGATGTGGCGCTATAAACCATAAAGAAGGAGCCAACCCACGTATCGTTCCATTTTCTTGAACAGGCTGTGCGCCGCAAAATGTGCTGCAGTTTGGGCCCAAATTTGCTGTCCGACTGGTGTGATTTAAATTGACTCTGCTTGCGCGTCCTCAACACTTAAACAATAAAACAGGAAGAAGATGGTCGCAGTTGATTCGACCATGGGAATGGATTCTTCCGCAACCAGCAAATGACCAAGAACCACTAAAGCTCACTAAAAGTGGCACTCTCAGCGGCATGTCGTGAGTCAGAAGCAAAATATGATAAAAGTCAGACAGGCACCCCAATATATATCAGATAGGCGATGGATGAATGGAAGCTGCTTCAACTAGATCTGGGACTGAAAACAGATGCTGATGTTGCACAGTGGGAAATATTTGTACATTTTTGTATTTACTTTGCATGATTTTTTTATGTGGATTTGGTGTGTTTTGTTTGCATTTGTTTTCCCTATGTGAAGCTACCAAAAAACTGAACTTATCTTGATAAGTGAGGAAGTAGAAGAGTCAGGAGGAAACTTATTAGGCCGCACATAAAAGGAGCTGAGGCAGGGCGGTAAGTCCAGAACCCACTGGCCAGAACACCACGAGCGACCTCCGACTCACACGTCTCCAGCCAAACTGAGCGGCAGACAGACAGCGAGAGACAGATGAGTGCAGCTTCAACACTGTCCTGAGAAGCCATTGAGGATTGACGTACATTCCGTTGGGGAGCTGCTATGGAAAGGAGATCAGCTGTTCGCCCGTCAGCTAAAACAGCTCCACTTAGTGGAGCTGCTTGTTGGGAAGAACTTGCTTTAAGACTGTTACTTGGCAGGAGGTCGACGTGGATTAATAGGTGGTTCCTGACATAAATACAGCCCACTCTATTGGTGATTGAGGACAAATTCCTGACTTTAAGTTTATTTCTTTTTAAACTTTTGCCATAGGCTGCTGGTCCACAATTAGAATAAACTGCTGCGCTTTACAGCTCTGTGTAATAGTCTGATAATGATAATGACATAACCATGCTTCACAATGGGGATGGTGTGTTTGTGGTGATTTGCAGTTTTTGGTGTACGGCAAACATAGCTCTTTGTTGGAGAGCCAAAAAGCTCAATGTTGCTCTAATCAGACCAAAAACCTTTCTTCCATTTCCAAATCCCTGATTGTCCTCTTTTTTCCAAATGATTATAACTCCCACATTTTCCTCATTCTACCTTTCTTTTTTTAGAGCTTAACTGATTACTAGAATATTAAGTCACATAACTTGTCTTGCTTCCTTTCTCTGTGAAAGTTCATTATTTTTTCATCACTGCAAGCGTTGTTCAAACTTGTGTACGCATGTGAGATTGAGTGAAAAAAATTTAAACAAACACCAAGTATGTGTGGAATAAGGAGACACATGATTTGAGATTTCTCCCTCCCTCAGTGTCACCTCAGGTATACTGGGTTGCAGCAGAATAACCTTGTTTTCTCTGCAGACCCTGAAGTGAGAAGCTTGCTAGAGTTGAGTGTGTTTAAGACCGGATTTTCCCTCTTCCTTGCCAACATATTTAAAATGTGGTGCATTATTGTTACGTAAAGTTGGACCTTTGAATTAGTGTGATGTTCTGAATGATGTTATTCTCACTTTTTCCATTTTGATGAGGATAGGTGAGGTAGATTTAAAACTCAGATGATCATAGATGATAGATATCTGCAATCTGTTTGTGTTTTGTCCCTGACTTTGTATGGCCTTGTGGGGTAAGATATTTTTTCTTGTAGCAACAGACACATCAGTCCTGAGCTCAAAGATCACAACGAAACACATTTTATGTCTCGACATGGAGAGGGAATCTTTAGGAAGTTCATGATACAATCACAATTCAAAAGACCACCATGTGATCTTTGATTGTTATATCTCTGTGCTCCCATTGAGGTGCTAAAATGATAGATTCTACATATTTCAGTGTAGGTGTTGAAAGTTCAACAGTATCAATGAACTTCCAGTTTTTAACTTACATCATTTCACTTAGCCTTTCTAAATCTCCATGGTACTTCTTTGTAGAGCTCCAAGTCCTGTTACATAGTTCTGTCCTGAGTCATTATTACTTTATGAATCCAGCATAATTTCACACCCCAAAATATTTAAATTATAACTATAATAAACACAATTTAATTATTTATTTCTTTTTTTACCTATACTAGGAAATGTCTGAAAAGGTAGCCATGCTGATCAAGTAGAAAGTTCACTGAGCAACAGGCTGTTTACTAAGGCCAGACCTCCATATCCATCATTGTCTGTACAATTAAGCTTACTGTGATAAATAAATGATGAAATGTATGAAACAACTCTATAAAAATGCATAGTATATTTTACTGTCTAGGTGTGCACTTTTTGGCGGAAACCCTAAACTTCTATAATAAAATCAGTCAAAACATCACCTGGACCAGCACAGGAACGTGTAGACTGAAGGTTACAGCCCAATATCCATTTCAATAAAGGTGCCTGTATCAGATGTGATATTGGATTGACTCACTTCAACTTCTTTTTGTAGTTTATGCTTGGTCTAAAAATGTCTGTAATGGGTGTGTGTAGCTAAACAGTTTATTAAAAATAAATGTGTTGCTACATACTTTTGCCTAATCTATTTAAATAATTTAAAGTCAGGAGGCTGTTTGCTTTTCTGTCTTGAACTGATGGGTATAGGAGAGTTGGATTAACCACTCCTAAATCACAATTAGCAGCATTCTGCTTCACAGTCTCATGATGGCAGATTGAACCTGACAGATTTTGTTCATGTAAGTAATTACACAGTAGATCAAATAAGACCATAAAAGACCAATTAATCTGTGCTGTAAACTTCCACACTCAGCCATGCAGAGCAAAAGTGCATACGCATATCAACACGCATTAGGGATGCATTGGTTAGATAGCTAATATCTGTATTTCGTTTTTGCAATAATTTCAAGAACATCTTTTTTATTATTTATTTAAATATTTAGTTACTAATTATCTATTCTAGTTTTTTACCTTTAACAGTTTTTTCTTCATTCTATAGGGAGCATGAGATTTGAAGGGAAATCCTCTCTGCTGAAGGTTCTGTACTGTTTTTGGTGTTTGTGACATTTACAGGGAGAAGTGAAAAGCTATTTGTCTTTGCCATATGTAAACTGACTCTTGGTCGTTGTATTTTTATGCTGCTGTCTCGTTTCAGAAGAGCTTTCAGTGCTTATGCAAAATCTCTACTGCCTACCCCAGCCACTCTGTTCGCTATTTGATTCAGTCTATATATCACCAAATCACCCACTCTGTTCACATTCTGCTGTTGATAACAGAGACAATTTGGTGCTTGAATGCTACATATTTACATGTATTTTTTATATATGTTGTGCTCATCTGCCTTTTTTATTTTCTCTACAGATGATTTAGGCATAATTTGAATTCTTCATTTCCTTCACACTTTCTCCAGGCATGAACATGACTGAAGATTGAGATAGAGCTTGAAGTGCAGGCAAGCTATAGAAACAATTGCCTTTCCTTCTCTTGTTCCTTTTGTGCTGAATATCAAAGTGAATTGAACACTTTGGACCCTATGCCTGAACTCACTAAACATTTTTGTCTGTTATAATTTAGTTCTGTTCTGTTCTGTGATGGGTATACAGACTTTCCTTCTAAGTAAAACACTTCCCCACTCACAGGATAAATATTTGGCATCTTTTTAAAAACGTTCTAGCTGCTTGGGTTTTCTTTAACAATTGTAACTATGTTTTTGTATTATTATACTTAAATTTAAATATGTCTCCTTTATTGTTATATGGGCATCGTGGCTATAGTGGAAAGTTGTATTTATTTATTTATTTATCTATTTTTGCACTGCTTGTATTTGAAACAATTCCTTAACAATTCTGAATACTAAAAATGTCAGTGTTCGTAGAGAAAATATGTCTGAAAATGTATTAAGCTTCATTTTTAATATAATTAATGATGTAGCATGATTAAGGTTTTAAACTATTACTGTATTTAATTGTTTAAAAATAAATTGGCCTAAATGTATCAACAAATAATTCTGTATCATCAATTAATCCTTCACACTGAGCGATCTTTATTAAAAAAAGTATTTTCATAAGTCTAAAAATTTTAATTTGTTCAGTATTATTCAAGGATAAATGCACTTCAGCTAAGAATTATTTTGCACATCACCAGTCTAAGTGGTGAATTGAACTTAAAAGTGTATATCAACTGACTGATTTTGCTTTGGACTTGTACGATATGAGTGAGAAAATGAAAAAAAGAGAAAATGTAGGTATTTTTGAAGCAGTCTTGATCCAACACCTGAAGTGCCACAAAAATGGCAAAATGCCACAATAATCGGGCTGTTATCTCACTCACAGACCCCGCGGACCCTGTCCAGGTGTGTGTGGTTCTGACCCTCTGGTTTACCTTGATTACCTGATGAACTCTCTACACAAACAACTCTGTCTTTGACCAGAAGGTTGCACAGACTGGAACTCTGTCAGTTCTTGGATGTCTTTTGAGATTCCTGTCTTGAATTCAGAAATGAATTAATTCAAAGAGGATCTTTAAGTGACACACATTTCCAAGAGAAAAAGGGAAGCACCAAACAAAAACGTTGTTTGAATTTTACACATAAATGAAACTCACAGAGCATAGCATCCAAAGCAGAAATATCTATTATTCAACTGAATACAAAAGTGCAGGCACTCCTATCTTACATAAGCAGGCAATCCTCCATGATGGCTTCTGATGTTCTTTCTTACTGGTCTTCCTGGAATCCCCTCTCCTATTGACAATGCTTGCTTCCACTGGCGGAGTTGCAACTCTATGTCATCTTCAAACCAATATAATTTCTACCATAATAAATGTTGAGATCTTGATAAGTTTCATATTTTGGAGCTCCTGGCACCTTATCCACCTCAATGAGTAGTTAGATCTACAGCCAGTAAGGACATTGAAAAATATATTCTGAGAAAAACTATCAAAATATGTTAAAGGTCTACAATATGTACTTATCTGGTTCATTTGATTGTGCTCTTAGGAAATTTATATTTTGTTAATGTTATAATTTTCTTCTCCAGACTAATCAGAAGTGTTCTTTCATGAGATACTGAGCCACTGTGTATTTAGCCCTGATGTGTTCATTGGTGTGAGACTAATTTATAATTTGTTTTGGGTAAAAACTATCTGCTGTGTAACGTCTGATCCAAGCAAATTTTGCACTTATAGAGATCCACAAACAGATGACCCATTAATTGTGGCTGTCCAAATGAGAAACAGTGTTACAAGAGGTTAAACATAGAATTTGAAACTGTTTTATTTGTCTCCAGCATAAAAACAAGCAAAAAACAAAACAAAAAAACCCATAAAAATACAGAAACATAACAAATCAGGCTTTGCACAATAAAAGCTTTTTCAACCCTTTTTTAAGTAGCCCTATAAGTTGTGTTTTTTTTCTATATTTTACAACAAGTTATTCTGGAACTTTCTTTGCTTTTTATTATAAATAGGTTAGTAGTAGGTTCTTAATGTTTGACATTCATTTCAGAAAGTGAGACTCATAAATTATCCGAGATTTTGATACATGGTAGAATATTTTAGCCTTTATTCCCTGCAATTTTGATGATAAATGCTTACAGAAAATGAAAATCCTAAATTCAATCTCAACAAATGAAAACAGAAATTTCTGGCTTCTTAAAAGTACAAACATATGCAAACTTATATGCACTCAATCTTTTTTGGGGCTCTTTTTGCATGAACTGAGAATAAAAAAGAAAATCTGAATGAAAATATGTTGCATTTCAGAATTATTTCCACATATCTTCAGATTATACAAATTGCAAATACTGGTGCATTTTTGAAGTACAAATATGAATACTGTAGTGACACTGGGGTGCATAATATTGCACAACATATACGCTGGCGCTCATCAAAGATCAGCCACTGGACACATCTGGATGGGGGGAACCAATGAACATTCTTTAAAGCCTTCCTAGTAGATCTATGTGCTTAACTGTACCCAGTGTTAGATTTACCAACCAGCTGGAACTGTGCATCCCGTCCCCCGTTCTTCTTTTTTATATCAGGCATGCTTCTGCATTAACGCTGTGTTACTTGCAGCTCTTCTATTTATTTGTGACCCCACATCAATATTTTGCACGTATGATACTTTTTTAAAGTAGACTTGAAACTAAACTTTTCTGTTAGACTTTAAATATCTAGGAGGGTTTAAATTTATTTTGTTCTGGTGTAATTTAGCTTTATTTATTTTAATTAGCTTTTATTCCAGTCGTATTGTTGCTACAAGCAGTAATCGGATCATTAAAACTTTATATTTAGTGCTTGTGCTACTGCTTTAATTTTTTATCATTTAATTTTGTATTTTTATAATTTTTCAACTTCAAATTTTTTACTCTTGTCTTGTTACACATTTATTGTTTGCAACTGTTTTACATCTTTTAATGTAAGCAGTTCGGTCGCCTTTGGCTGAGTAAAGAGCTGTAGATAAACATTGATTAATTAATTGAAATAACACGCTTTTCCATGCCTCCTGTGGAATTGCTTTGTCCTCCTCTCTGTTGTCATGTTTAGTCGTGAAATGCCCTTTAATAGTTGGTTTAAGTCATGCACAATATTCACTAGGAACTTTGCAATGACCGTTTTATCTTTTTTGCAGAAAATCGGTGTGTAGGAGGCGGGATATGACCCATAAACACCCAAGCACATTTCTAGGAAGAGTCAGATTTATAAATTGGAGAGCGCGTGCTGCTGTGCATACTCCAAGTTTGATAGATTTGAATTTTACTAGGCATGATGTATTGAAAAAATGCTAAGCTTAAGTACGGTTTAAGTAAGGATTCTACGCAAAGTTTTATAAATGAGACCCCTAGTCTTTTATAGCTTTAGGTCAACTGCAGGATAGTCTGGGGTCTCTCATATTCCTCTTTAAATACCCTTAAAATGTCCATGGGATTCAGGTCAGACCTGTTTGCCGGTCAGTAAAGCATGAACCAGCATTTGGTACTTTTTGTAGCGTGGACAGGTGCAAGACCTGCTGGAAAATGAAATCAACATCTCCATGAAGCAGATGGAAGCTTGAAGCCTCCAATCTGTATTGGGATATATCTTCTACAGCATATGTGATAATTCATGGATTGTTTCCAGAAACATTGCATCAGAACAACTTAAATAAGGTTGAAAATGCCTTTTAAAGAACATTCATTGAGCAAAAATATTTTTCCAAAATATTGCAGTATAAAAATTCTCACAATATGAAGATGAAGGTTTTTTTAAATAAAATAAAATAAATTGGAAGATAACATTTTTGGTTACTTATTTATACATTTAATATTGCAGAAAAGGAAATCTGCATTTATTTGAATTAAAAACAGGCTTATATTCCTTTAAATGAAAAACAGCAAACTTTAAAGGCATAGTGTGTAATTAGGTGGCCAGTGGGGGGCAGTGCATACCTAAATTATCACAAGCAGATAATCATCTAATATGCCTTTCCCCTGAAAAAACTGATTTTTAAAGTCTTACTTACAATATCGCCAATATTTTGCAATTAATGTGCTTTACGTAATTATTACATAATATTTTAATTCAAAGATGTACTACAAAAATAAATAAATAAATAAATAAATAAAAGAAAACAGCACTAGTTGGACCTCCGTTGTTAAATTTCTTACTCGAAGACACAGATACCGCATGCTTGTGATAATTTAGGTATGCACTGCCCCCTACTGGCCGATAATTACACACTGTGCCTTTAAAGAGAAAGTTGTTTTCTTTTAACCTGGACCTTATTTTTAGCAAATATTATGTTCATTTACTCACCCAGACAAGTTTGGAGCCACTTGGAGCCATTCAGCAGAAGTTTTTGTCTAGTCACGATTAGTAGGTATAATGGGAGTCAATCAGGGCAGAAGATTTGATGCCTGTAATAAGGCATTACCTGCCCAAACCTTCTCCATTTAACCAAATTTTTTGTTATTATAAATTAGCACGACCCCCCCCCCCCCCCCCCCCCGAGTTCAGAACGTTTTGGAAGTGATTATTATTTGTTTCCCGGGGTGATTTAGAGGCAGTAATATAACTACACTCGTGTGATTTCAATTACATCACTGCTGTGCTAAATCCCAATTGTAGTCTGAACAGGGCTTTTACTATGTGCTCGATGACGTTCGGCTTATCAGAACTTGCTACTGCAGACATCAACATGGTTTGCATTTGCGTGTTTCCAAATTGCGCTAACCAAATAACCAATTGGACTAAATTCAGCTTCCACAGGCTTCATATCTACAACCTACGCAGACTACAGCTGCAGTGGCGGATGGCTGCAACGTCATTGAAATCCCAGGTTAGTGTAAACTGGAATCTATTCATAAAGAAAAAAATGATTAAATATATGATAATATAATATATATATATTAATATATGATATATGATATGATAATACCTTCTTACAGACGACAAATATCCGGCCCTGATTGACTCCCATTATATGTATATACGCTGAACGCAACTGGATATAATCTCATCCTGAAAGGCTCCAAGTGGTTTGAAATTTGTCTGGGTGAGTCCAGGTTGAACAAAAACGAACTTCAGCTTTAAGCCATGATCATCAAAATTACGAGATAAAGATAAAGATATGTAATGAATCTATATAATATACAAGTTTCAGTTTCTAAAATGAGTAACAAAAATGTTACAATTTTTCCCTGTGCTGACTGGGCCTCAGTGGGTAGAGTAGTTGTCTTGCAATTGGTGGGTCATTGGTTCCATTCCTGTTCCCTCCTGTCACATATCAATTTTCCCCTGGGCAAGAAGCTTAATCCTAAATTGCCTACCAAGCTTTATATCGGTGTGTAAATGTGTGTGGGTTTTGTGAGTGTGGACGGGTAAATGTGATTCCAGTATAAAGTGCTTTGAGTTGTCAGTAGGACTAGAAAAAGCACTATTTACGTTCAGTCCAATTACCATTTTGAAATATTCTGTATATTTAGATGCACCTTTGCTTTTTCGTACCTGTTTTTTCAGTTAACGTTACGTGTTCATGTTTAAGATCATACTGTTGACTAAGCCCTACTTTTCTTTACCCCAACATGGGGTTGGATTTGTTCTTTTGTCTTATGTTGACCATGAATCTTCCAGGACTGACAGGCCAAGCAGATGGGACACACACCAAGGGGTAAACTGATTGAAGGTCTTCGGTAGAGGACAAAAAAGCCACAAAGGCTCAGGGGGGGATATGTCTGTGTAGTTAGAGAAAGAGAAGATAATATGGAACAACATGCCAAACAACAATTGTATTGACAAGTAGTCACTACATCACAGTGATGGTACTTGTAATTTGTCTCCAATTAAAATCTTTTACCAGTTTCAAACCAAAAGTTCCACAACATTCAACAATGTAACACATTTTTAAATACTTATTTAAAGTCTGTAATGACTCTGATTTTCACCCTTTCTTAAAAGGATGTGGTTTAGGCTTCCATACATGGTTTCTGTTTACATTTTCTCTCTCTACCAGTGTGGGTTCAAAGAGGTATTTGTATTCCTTTAATTGGAGATTTTTATCCGACCACAAGTTCAGTATGATTGACTATGAGTCAATGTGCTCATAATTAGCTTTCTCCCCACTGACCCAGGTCAGTGTTTAGTTAAATTATGACTAAAAGTAAAAATTATCCAGGACTCTAACTGCAGAACCTTCTCTCCCACCACTGCTGGAACATTTTTTCACTTCCCAAGCCTTTGAAATCAACATGAAGCTGTGAATGTACCTGCAATAAGAGACAACAAGGCCTCCCTTATGCCCCACTGCCTCATCCTGGTATTGAATATGCAAATGTATCTGCTCCCTTTTGCTACAAAGGTACGTATAATGAGCTTGAACCTTTCATTAATTGTTCTCATCCACTCCTGTTAGAAGCTGCTCTAACTAGTATCCAGTAGATAATGATGTGCACCCAGTCAGAGTCCTGATTAATTTAATCCTCACCTGCTACCCCCATGTTTTACCTCTTATATGTGAATTCACAAGGCATTTAGTCACATAGAGCCCACATACTGTTTATTAAGCCAGTTTTTCCTTATAATTACTGGTAAAATTACTTGTTTAACCTCCATATTGATGGCTTTAGTTGTCTATGCTGTTAGTCATTTTGCCTTGCACAGGCAAATAGAGATAAAAGCATTTTTTCTTAAAAAAAAACAAAAAAAAAACATATATACACCCTCCCTCACTGGCTACTTCAACATTCCTTAGAGATTGTTGGTTTCTGCAGATATCTCTGCTGGACATCAATTATGCAAATCTTGTTGTTGATGTTTCAACACATCTCAGAGGTGTTCTATTAGGTTGGGATCTGGTGACTGTGATGATGATTCTAGTATTGTGTAAGATGTTTCAAGATACAAGATCTAAATCATTTTCAACTGGTGTTAAGGAGCCCAAAATTGCCCCCAGATCTTTACACCACTGCCACTATCCTGAACCACTGATGCAAGGCAGGATGGGTCCATGCTTTTACATTGTATATGCCAGATTCTGGCCCTACTACCTGAATTTTGTGACTGAAATTCCAATCTGTTAGCCAAGAACAGAAAGTGAAGCTATAATTCACCCGGGCTCACCAAAATTGTTTGAAAAATTTTGTGAAAAAACACTCAGAAAATACTCTGTCATGTCTGGCACCAACAACAAAACCACATTCAAAGTCACTTAAATCCCCCTTCGCCATCCCAAAGGTTGGTTTGAATTTTAGCATGTCCTCATCTCAATTACTAGATGCCTAAATGTATTTAGTTTATGCCATGAGTTTAGACTAGTCACTATTTCTTTTAATGAGCAATATGACAGGTGTACCTAATACAGACAGCTTTATAAGCATAATGATCTTATTCTATACAAATATATGATACATTTGCATAGCCTCCTTATTCTTTAAATTAAGTGTATCCGTATCGACATTTTTGCTTTCAGTAATTTTTTGCTCTTATGTGTAGATTTAAATTGGAGTCATTACTTAAGCGTTGCAATGTAAGGAGGTAGTATGGATTCAATAAATTATTTGACATCTTATACTTATTCTGAAAACATTAACTCTGCATGGGGAATAATATGTTGAAGTCTAAATAAAAACCATTCTCTGCTCTTTTGGTTCTCTATTTGAACGTCATGAAGGTTGTGAGTATATTTTTTGTGCTTTCTTATGTCTTCTTCTCTAGATTAAAATTTAATATAAGATGCCCTTGTTAAAGTTTTCAGGTAAAATATATCTGGGTCTAGAATAGGCTTTTTGGGGGCCCAGTTCCAAACCACAGCCTGTCATTTGGATACTTCTGCTTTAAACTACCAGTGGGAACACTATCTGGTGCATAGTTTTTTTTTTTTGTTGGGGATTACATGCCCCCCTTTTTTTGAGATTGTGTTGATCCTTCTATTTTGCATGCGTATGTAACTTATCACCTTCATTTTGCATACAGTTTGTGGATATGTGGCAGTTGGTAGATTTCAAATAAAAACTACATTTAAAGGAAGAAAGAGTGGGGATTTAAAACTGGATGCCCTGGGCGAGGATCTCCAACAGAATCAGAGATGAAAAGGTTTATTTATTTTTTAACTTATGCATGTATGTTTTGCTTACAGATCTAGTATTACAAGTGGGTTTTTTTAAAGATCAAATTGTCTAAAAATGTTTTCTTTATTCATGTATCTTAATGTGAACTTGGCTGACTGTAAATTGTAAATCGGGGAAATAAGTTATTCCTCTGAAGTTCTGATTAAATATTTCCATCACTGCTGTGCGAGAAAGATTCGATTCTAGTTTTCAGCCTCAAGTGTGTGATTGCAGATTTGTGAAAGGAACTGGCATGGCTTGCTGTCAGAGTCTGATGAATAGTCTGCGTGGAAATGGCATCATCAGAGTCGTGGCCACACAGGGGAACTGAGGAATAGCTGCAGTAAACACTGTGGACTGTCTATGCTACTGTCCTTATCTCCCCTCCTCAGTTTTGTGACCTGCATACTGATCTCCAGTTTTAACCTAGAGGACATCATGTCCTGATCTCATCCTGGTAAGAGTTGTGACACTTTGATGATCTGGAGAGGACTGATTCTAGAGCTCTAAGCTACCATGGTCTTTTCATCATTCACTGCCCTCTGAAGGTCCGTCTCAAGCCTTTCTGTTTCCTGTCGCTGGTCTTTGTGTCTGCATTGCAATGTACTTTTCTCCTCTCTATCAAGGAAGATGTGTTTGTATTAGTACCAGACATCTCCCTACTCAGCTTGATGGAAAATAGGAATCGTACTATCTGGTTGAGCATGCTTTTCATTGTGTCATATATCAGGAATGCCTTTTCCACCACATAATTATTTAGTGGGAGGTGAGTACAGTCTAAACTGTCACAAAAAATAAATGGTTCCCCCACCTTACCATTTTATGCAATGTAGAAGTAACAATGCTTTTAAAATAAACTTTCAATTTGAGATTATTTTTTAAACTTACTGAAATCACGCTGGTAATCAATCACTTCGTATTATTCCCAGTTTGTATCAGGATGAGATGATTTAATTCAGTTTATTTATTAGCAATTCACAACACATTTTCATCTCAGGACAAGTTTAAATTCTGTTGCAAGGGTTGACGTCATTATTGAAAGAGAAGATATTTTGGCTTATTTTCTTCAGTCAACTTGGCACTGTGGGGATTCAAACCCCAGCTTGGGGTCTTTCTGCATGGAGTTTGCATGTTCTCATTATTTATGAGGGGTTTCCCTCCTTGTATTCCGGTTTCCCCCCACGGTCCAAAAACTTGACTGTCAGGTAAAAAAATTTTTTATTGCCCTTAGGTGTAGTTAGGGCTGAACGATTTTGGAAAATAGTATAATTGCGTTTTTTTTTTTTCTTCAAAATTGCGATTGCGATTTAATATGCAATTCTTTTTGTCGGGCTTTTGTCATGCATTTTTTAAATTAATGCAAGCAAAAATTTTGTGTATTATAAGCAGTTTTTTATACATCATTTATTCTATTCCATAAGATATACTTATTTTAAGACAAAGGCAAATATTAACAACTTTATCTACTTTTAATCATCACACTCGAGGGTCGGTGCTGCTTTACCTTTCTGTCGGCATTTTTTATACAGCGCAGGTAAAAAGTGGCTAAAATGTGTGTGTGAGATTGAATCCTAGCTTATTCATCATGCTTAACAAAGCATACTTTTGGCTATAAAACTCATTATAGCACGAATTATTTCCTTGTGCCGTTTTTTGATGTTCGTTAGGTGCAATTCTTTCAAACAGCTTGGTCAGCGATCCCTGTCGGCTGGAAGTTTGTTTACTGGAAATTTAAACACTGGTGGCGGTCAGTTTAGCCATGAAAATCTCTCATATATGGCGCTGTGATGTTTTTAGGTGTTGATAAAGGTTCGTACTGTAGCCTACCTTGTGAGCCAGCAACAATACCAAGACAGGTTCTGCATAATACCTGGCGTTGCGCAGCATCAACGTTTTCATAGCAGATATAATTTCTCACAACTGATGTACTGTTCCTCTTTGGTATCAAAAATTGTGCAGTGTTGGATTCTGTTAAGCTTTAGGTTATTTTATAAGGGGTTAAACTCCAGCGTTTCCTTCTCTCCCTGCATTGTTTGAGCTGTTTGCAAGTCACGTGACTTTACCAGATATGTTTAGATCAAGTCAAATCGCAGCCTTTGTGATTAGGAAATCGCATTTTACCAAATTGCGATTTAATTTCATATGCAATTAATCGTTCAGCCCTAGTATGAGTGTGTGTATGGTTGCTTTTCCGGTGTTGCGCGGTGATTGGACTGGTGTCCTTTGGAGCGTGTACCCCACCTGATGATCAGCTAGATGGTATAGATGATGGATGAGTAGATTTATTGAAGAATTTAGCAGAAGAAACCTTAATTAACTATCTTGAATATTAAAAGTTTTTCATGTAGTTATGAAAAAGTTTTGGCCGTTTACTTTATTGCATGGTTCTTTATCAAGAAATCTGTTTATTAGCTTATGTTCAGTTTTCTGCTGTGGCTCCTTATGTTAATCAGGTTAGATTGCTGATTTTACTATAGGCCACAAAAACACTCTGGCTCATTTCTGGGTCAGTCATCCAGCTGTAGATTAACTGCTTACCTCTAAATCATTGGCTTGTTTTCATTGGCTTAAACTTGCCTGTTTGCCTGATGGCAGTTGATACATTAAGGTCCCAAAGAGTTCATAACAGGGGGACTGTGAGGTTATTGCTTCATTTGGTTTCAAAATGATCTAAAATCTTTAATGGTTAATCATATCTACTCGTCTGTTGTAATTGGTTTTGTCAGATGCAAATTGCAAATCAAATATGTCTTTTAAGTTGCAGATTCTTTACTTAATAACCTTACTAAACAACTCATTCTGATTTAGTTTTTGTATTACGTTTTCTCTCTTGACCAATTACAAGTCAACTAAGGTTGACTTGTAATACTAAGGTTTATTATAACTGAGATGATTTGTAGTTTCTGTCTGGATTGTACATTTAACGTTAAATAGATCTTCCTCCACTGCTAGGAAGATTTATGACCGTATTGATTGTCTTTTACTTGTCAAATGTATTTTTGACTGTACAAAGATGGTTTGTTAGCACTTGACCTTGTAACCCATTGCTGATAAATGGGTTGCAACAAGTGGTTTTGTAAGACAATTGGCAACATCTTTCTTGGCAGTTTGGCAACAAATAATACAATGCACCAGGCCAACAAACATTTTAATTTATAGAACTGATTAAACAACCAAGTGTGTTTGGTTAGTAGTACCTTGTGTTTTATCTCTTAATTTAATTTGGATAGAGGTGTTTCCCCCTTACCTTTTGACTTAGGTTTTACAAAATATATCAAGAATATGTCAGTTGCTGCTCATCTGATGTTGCCTAATTTTAAGACCTGGTTAGGACCAGATTGCTGTTTTTGACAACCAAAAAAGGCAAACAGGCATTTATCCTGCAACATCAAACTGATATCAGATTAAAGTGGCTGTAAATTGGTTGTAAAGTTCTTTTTAATTGAAACTATATTCATGTTAATGTGGATTTTTGCTGCCTGGACAGAATAGCAAGGAGAAGTGCATAGTTGTTTTGTTTATAGTAAAGGGAGAAGCATGTATGATCAGTATCCAGTTCCCACAACAAAAGGGCTGTGGTGGAAACAGGTTTTATACTGCATTAACCAACCTCTTACCTTTTAGAGAGGCCCTTTTCTGCATGAGGTTTAAAAGGCTAGAGGAACATGGTGTATATCTGTTGAATTGAATACCAGTCTATAATGGCAGGAGGAACCAAAATCAGTCAGTGTGTCACATAAAAAACAACATAGCTAAGTCATGAGTTGTCTAAAGAAGCCTTGCCACCCATGAATGCCCGAAACTGGTGCAAATGTGGTAAAATTTGTGTTTTATTTTATTTTGTATGTATAAGACCAAAGGACCAGAGGAATGACCACCTTGCACAATCCACCAAAATAGTAAACAGGGTAATGGTTTGGTCCCATACTGTACCATAAATTGTTAATAGAAAACAGAAACCACTGAGCTGCTTTTCCTGTCTTTAGGATTCACTGTGGCGACTACTGGGAAAGCCAAATGAGTGTAGCAGCGTAAAAAGTGTGATTAATTAGTCAAGTGAGACAAAAGCAAAGTGGGCTCTTACTCCCTTTTTTAAAGTGCCATTTAAAGCAAACAGACTAGAATTAATGAGCTTTAATAACCATTTTAGTAGCTACTTGTAATGTTAAAATGCAACACTGGATTCTGTTCACCTTACCTATGTGTTCAAAGACTGATGTATGTGATAAAATTTGGCATTAAACCAGAGAACTATGGGTATGTTATAAAGACACTAGATGAAAGTGTGTGCTGTCTCCCAGAGTGAGAAGGCCATGTTACAAAGCCAGACCTGTCAGTTTGGCTTGTCAGAAGTCTAGTGATGATTTTCACTGGTTTTCACTTAAAGGGAACTGTCTTTAGTGCTGAAACCAAGTCATTTAGATTGTCCAACAGACAGGAGCACAGGGAATCTTTGGAACTGGCTCTCTATCACTGCAGTAATCCCTTTCTTTATAGCCTCCAGGTGCCAGAAATCTTTCCTTCCCTGCTACTTTGAGCTCTTAAATTATCTAATTCCGTAAACTGTGCATAAAAAGAGTTTTAGATGTTGTCACAATGACAGAGTAATTTGAATATTTAAGTTTTTTGAAGCGTATTTAAAAAATTTTTTTTTAAAACTAAACTTCTTTATCCTACTTTTTTGAGGATATTCCTGTCTTTACTGTTTATGAGTAAGATTGTCAACCAATTCTGTATATATATATATATATATATATATATATATATATATATCTCCCAGGCTTAATTAGTGCCTGAACCACTAAATGAAGAAACCACTTTAGCTGAACCTAACAGTGGCTAAATATTAATATATAGATATAAAATGGTATCACCTCAATAACCTCAAGAACTGATCAATAGAAATTCAAGAACAGGTGCGAAACAGAGCAATTGTAGTTTTACAACTCACGTAAAACTAAAGCAAAATTTCTGATGATCAAACATGGGTGTGTTATGATGGAGTGGAACAACCAGTTATTACATTAAGTAGATGAATACTTTATATTGGTTTGGGTAGCTTTTTTCCCCATTAATGAATACAATCATTATTTGACTACTGTGTTTTCTGTATGCTCTATTATCTTTGTCTTATATTAAGATCATTTTGATTATATGAAACCTTTACAAATAAAAAAAAGGTCTGTGATGGGTAAAATAGTGTTTTTTTACGTCACAGTAAAAAACCAACCATACTTTCCTACATCCTAATTTTCAGATTTTCTTTCACCACTGCTAAACAACTATTTAATGACACCTCTAAATAATAAGGAATACTATTACACATTTTATTTTGATTTGAAACCAGCTGTTCAGCCTAGGAATTGTGTGGACAGGCAGAGAAGTTCCTTCACATATTATATTTCAAATCTGAAGATCTGGAGAGGAAGGTGTCTTTTACTAAATTAGTTGGAAGAGTAATCCTGGATAAGGCAGGTCTGGTATCTCTGGTCAGACTCCTGCCCTTTTTGACATGGTCGTAAATAAACAGTGGAAAATGGAAAGATGGATTTGCTGAGTGTGACTTTGTGAGATCAAGGGGTTTTATTACTCTTGACATATTTCCATTTATTCCATCTGTCATGAGATGGGAATATGAGTTATTTTATGAATATAGCCATGCCATTTTAGGATAAACATGGGCACTAAGACAAATGGGACTTAAAGTGTTTTTGGGGGATTTGGCACATTTTCCTTTCTCGTCTAATTTACTGGCAAAGAGGATAAAAAGAATATACTACTACTGTCCTTTAAATGCAAGTGGGGAAGGTGCTTTAAACATTCAGAAGAATTATTTGCTTGATTTTTTTCCCTAAATCTATCATAAACATTGTAAAAGGACTTTTAATTTATTTGAGTTAATACCCCACAAACATTTGTACGTTGAATGACCGTTGAAACGTTGTAAATCCGAGACGTCCCATCATGGTTGAAAAATAGTTCCAAAATGAAAGCTGAACCCACGTCTTCAACGTTTTCTGGACGCAAATTCCATGTCCTTTCTGACCGTGAAATCCTCGTCTTTTCTACGCATCCCTGGACGTCAGAATTAATCTTCTTCTTGATGTTTAAAATGTGATTTTCCACATTAAGTGCAGGCATATAAACCTGCATATAAAATAATCATACACCCATTGTATTGAAAAGTGATCGGCGATCTAGACGATGCACATATAAACTTGAGAAAGGTTCTAAAAAAAGGTCCAAAATCGGTCCAGTCATACCTGAATGTCTATAGCACTTTATAATCACATATAGACCAAACAACACTTTACTTATACATTTAAGGACACTGTAAAATACAGTTTAGACGTTTATTTGTAGATAAAAGATAACGGGATGAAATAAATAGCCAAAATATTCTACATCACATTTATTTTACAGGTTATACAATACAGATTCAACCGGGAAAAGGAAAAACATGTTTATAACTTTGTTAACTCAATCTCTGATGGAAGATCCTCCAATTCTGGAAAATTGCTGCACCTAAATGTGAAGACAATTGAAATAATGCTTGACATTAGCAATCTCAAAGTGCTACAAAGCATTTAATAAAAATAAATAAAAAAACACCTATATAAAATTCTAATCCAGTTGATTTATGTCCTGAATGGACCTCTCAAAAGGCGACATTAATTAGTTACAGTAATAACTTTGACTGTATTGTTTAACAGAGGTGTGACCAAGTCATTAGTGTAAAAGTCTCAAGTAAGTCTCAAGTCTTTGTCCTCAAGTCCGATTCAAGTCTCAAGTAAATTACAGGCAAGTCCAAGTCAAGACAGGAAAGTTTCAAGTCAAGTCCAAGTCGGAAACCTGAATTTCAAGTCTCTTCGAGCCATTAAAAAAAAAAAAAAAGCGTTTTCAGTGTATTCTTTTTAAAAGCTGTATTTATTTCAAAACCAGATAAAACAAGTGCTACTGAACTTAGAACTTTTACAATAAGTAGTTTTGAACACACATCTATTGTACAGTTTTTATTAAACTTGGTTACAATGAATAGTCTTCCTTCAAACCTTAATTTCACAATAAACAATCAGTGAGCAATCATTTCCAATAGCTCCTAAAGCAAAACAGACACACTTTAAAATTATATATATGCTTCCAAAGAATTACTGAAGAACCGCTTTAACATAAAACAATAAGGTCTGCAGTTTTGTAATTCATATACTGAAACAACTGAACCATTTTCTTTTATTGTACTATCATACTTGATTTTTGGATACCATTCAAGCGTCAGAGTGGAGATGATGTCACTGCATTGGTTAGGTATAACGTGTCACTTCCTGTTATTCACTGACTGTTGTGTAAACTACTCAGTGCTCCCGCTGGCTTGAATTGATCTATTTTCTTTGTTTAGAAGCATTTCTGAGTTATTCTAACACACAAACACGTTAGAACACTTATTTTCCTATGATGTTCTTTACGTTTTCGGAACTCGTTGTGCGTTACACTGGTTTTCTGGGTGCGGTAAGGTATTGTTAGGTTAGCTTAGCATGGCTAGAGCTGCTAACTATCCTGCTAGGTGTCTCTCTCTGTCTCTAAACCTCCTCCTCACTCTTGCTCTGTGCCCCTTCCTTTGGCTGTGTTCAACAGGTTTTCTGCACTCAGCGGCACACGCTGAAAAACCAATTCTGACAGTCACATACGACCACAATCAAATACCTAAAATGAAGTTAGCTTAAGTTAGCCAGGGCATTGTAGCAAAAAAGTTGCACCTACTGTTCTTTATACAACTTTAAATGACAAACAAAGTTGGATGTTGTTCCATTGGCGTCCTTGATTTCCTTTTTGCATGTTCTACTCTTTGCTGTGTGTTTTTTATCTAACACTTCGTAGTTTGTGAACCCAAATGCGATCACTTTGGGAGCAATACCGATAGTACTTGTTGGCTGCGTTCTGCAGAGCTGAATGGATGGTTAGACTGGCCTCTTTTTAAATTGTTGGATTTTGTTGTTGTTTTCAAATCCGATTAATTTGATTGGCTCTTTGCAGCTCTTGCACACATAGAGACGGACTTCGCTTGTTGATACGGGATGAGTGATATAATTTAACCCGGCACAATTTTGGAATAATACATGTTTTAAACTTCATTTATTGGGTAATATAGCAAGTCTTTGTCAAGTTAATGGTTTCAAGTTCGAGTCAAGTCCCAAGTCTGTGGCCTTCAAGTCCAAGTCAAATCAAAGTCTTAAAGCATTATTTCAAGTCAAGTCTCAAGTCATGAAATTAATGACTCGAGTCTGACTCGAGTCCAAGTCATGTGACTCAAGTCCACACCTCTGTTGTTTAAGTCACTGGTAACCTTTTTTCAAACTAACGTTTAGCCTACTAGCGCTAGCTAAAGTTAGCCAAACATTTCAGTTGACAATGTGGGCATCATTTCTTTTGGTTCATTCATGTCAAACAAGTAAAACTCAAACATGTTAATCTAATAATACAAAATATGCTTATCCAACAGTAGATTTATTTTGAATAATATAGATATAACTATTCTTCCTCTCTTCGTGGTTGTTCTAGTGCATAAGTTCCGGCGTCAATGGGGAGAATGCGTTAGCATATCGCATGATTACGTAATATCGCAAGATGTTTTATTAGTTCTTGAAATAATGACCTAAATGCAGTGGCTTTGAATCCCTGGGTACTTTGTAATTATAATTATTAAAAAAATAAAAAGTATAAATAAATACTTTTTATACAAATCATGTATTTCATAAAGCTAATGCCTGTTTTTTTATCTGTTCTGCTTTACAAAGTGTAAAAGACAACAGTTGACGCCTACAGCTTGATCCAGACGTGCAAAGGACGTCAGCGGACGTCTTCGCAAACTCTTAAAAACTTGCTGTATTAAATGAATTATTGCAGTAACCTTCATGCAAGGATTGAACACAGGTTTATTACATCTGATTGTGATGGTGAAGATTGTGAGGGAAACAGGGTCATGATTAACTACAAATCAATGGCCGCTGGCTGCTCTGCTTTGTGACCGCATACAATGGAGGCCGCCATTGCTGTAGTACCTCCATTTGGCCGCTAGGCCCCCATTGAAAAGCATTGGGCTCTAAACATGTTAAAAACAACTTTAATGCCTGGTGCCCATTTTTTAAAAACTTTCAATGGCTACATATTCCTCCTGACATAACGCTGGGCTCATAAAAAACAGGCTGGTTTTCGTAAGATAATTTTTTGAAATCTTGCATAATTAATGAGGGGTCCGAGCCAAGATAAAGGATTAGAGATAAAGACGCGGGAGCAGAATGGGCGCGATTACGACCGAACTACACGCCCCGCGAGGGCAGAGTCTACAGTGAAGATCCAGCCCCTATGCCCTTTTTAGGAACATGCTTTGTCAGAGCTGGAGAGGAGGAGTCTGTGAATCCAGGATGAATTCTGTGTCATTCTGGTAAACGGGGGAGGAGTGAGGAGGTGCTGTCTATTCTTTTTTACAGTCTATGCTACAAATAGACGTGTATAGGACGTCACCAGGTGGGCGTCCGCTTACAAGTGATTGACAACATGGTAAATGGTGAACTTAATGTAGTGAAAAGTCAAAAATTACAATTATACATATGAACCAAGATAAAACCCAGAAATTGTGGGTTATTCACTAAATTTAACTTGCATGTTTTCTGATATTGTACTACTCTAGTTATATAGAGGACCAACTCTGCTATAATTGAAAATAAATAAATGAATATATAAATAAATGGGTAAGTACAATCGTAAAAAAATTAATCTAGAAATACATTTCAGAAAAAGATTTAATTTCACATATATTTATTTATCTGTGATGGACTGGCGACCTGTCCAGGGTGTACCCCGCCTCTCACCCGTTGACAGCTGGAGATAGGCACCAGCCCCCCCACCACCCCTTGAGGAATAAGCATTTCAGAAAATGAATGGATGGATGGATATATTTATTTATTTACACATTTATTTATTCCATCATTTAATTATTTATTTACAAAAAAAAAATATTTCCGCATCACATTTATTTCCACATTTCAAGAAGTGTATTATAATTATGGGGGTGTTTCTAACAGTGACCTAAAGTCCGATTGGCCAGCTCCAGCTCTCTGTATTTACACTGAACTGGCTGAGGACGGAGCGTTAGCCATTGGCTAGCTGCTCTGTGTGTCTGTGACAGAGTTGAGCAACTGAATCCATGCCCATATTCCTCCTCTCTCAAGCCCTAACGCAGCTCTGCGGCACCAAACTGCTCATGTTAAAAACTGCTCATGCAATCTTAGTAAATCACCCGCAAATTCAGGACAGCCCACTTACTCAATTTTTTTGCGCCACACGCAATTTTGCGGTCATTTTTAGGAATCTCGATAAATCAGGCCCTTAATGCTGTAATTGCAGCGGGTGTAATAAGTTGTAATAAGTAGTTATGGAGGGAAAATGCTTGCTTTGCTGCATACAAAGAAGAATGTTAGGTAGCATAAGCTCTCTCAAGTGTAAATGGATAAATGAGAGATTATTAGAAAAGTGCTTCAACATAGAACACTCCTGTGTTGCCCTGCAATGGACCATGACCTGTCCAGGGTTTATTCTGCCCGTCGTCCGATGAATGCTGGAGATACATAGGCACCAGCCCAAACATGCAAAGGATAGAGAGGTATAGATCATTTTCAGGCCTGAGAGAGACAGATTAGAAGATATTTCATTTGAAATACATTCACAAATCTCCCAGGGCACATCTGTGTTTTCATAGCTGGAGGTCAAAATTTAATTTTGTTTGGAATGTTTTTAGCTGATTCTGAAATTGGTGTTCTCCACAGCTTATTGGTTTTGATTCTTTGGAAATGATTGATTATGATAGAATTTTCTATTATGTCATAAAACATATTTTTATATCATGATGTGGAAAAGATAACAAAATGTCTAAGAGGTGGTCTGTTTGATAAATGTCAAAACATGATCATTGATATGTAGATTATTGCATGACAGGATCTCTGCCAGCTGTTTCTTGGATTTAAATGCTCAAACTTGTTCGTCTCTCTACAATCCAGTTTTAGATTTAGGTATGTGTCTCAGTTGTCAAACCATTCAATTTGTGAGCATTGGTTAAAAAAATAAGCTACTTAATTTTAGTAAATGATCTTTTTGTTTATCGTTTAAAATATTTTGCTTGCCTCTGCAGTTGTTTAGATTGTTTTCTTTATTGATAGGTGGTTTAAAAAAAAACAAAAAAAACGGAAGATAAATATTCATCCATATGTCATATACTGGCAAATTTTTCTCTTAACCAGTATCTCTGGTCTAATTTACAATATAACAATTTTTTGTTTAATCTTTTTTCCATCATTTAATGTAACAAGGCTCAGCAGTTCCCACTCTGAGAAATAGTCAACTCAATAACACTCCTATTGTTGTGCTGTCAGGTAATCTGGTAATGAAGTCTACTTTGTGAGTGTATTAGCTCATGTTGCACTCCAGCAGCTTTTGTTGTGTAACAATGTATATGCTTATCTTTTCCATCCTAATCTTACACCACAGCATAGGACCGACTAAAATATAAAGCAGGACTGTGAAATGTCCAGCTTCCATGCCATATATAGCCCTTTGTACTCTTTGGTTTCTGGCCTGCCACGCTGTTTAAAACATTTTCATTGAAACATTTAAAAGCTATTGGGATAATGTTATTGACATCCAAAAGCATTTATTTAATCAAATTGTCAGGATTGAATATAAATGGATGCCATGGTCTGGGCCAATGAACACAAGTCATTAAGGGTTGGTGCCAGATAAACTTGATTTCCAAGTGTCGATCATGGCAACTGTGAAAGTAAAGAAAGGAATCAACGTTGAATGCTGCATTTTTTTTAAAATTGAACAAGGACAATTGAACAATTGATGATTTTATAGACATATACCATGGGGACGGCTATAGTAACCATATTTCTTGAATTTTGGATCCACAACATCCTGTTTTTACAAGACCACTGAGTGACAAAAAAACAAAAAAAAAAGCACACGAGCTTTGCAGTGGCTGAATTGGTAAAAAAGCTCAAGCCTCTGGCAGAGAGAGAATTAACAAAGGAATGCATGCTGCTTCAGAGCAGGTTGCTCCTAAGAAAATTAAAGAAGTTTAAAGACACACTCCGTAACTTTTACACCTTAAAAACCTGTTTTTGAAACGTTATGGCAACACACCAGCATTTATTATGTTAATTTTCAGAGCTGTCACTGCATGGCAGGGTCCTGCTGCCAAAAACTGCACGATACAACTTTTTTCTCCTGGGACGCCTCCTGGAAGTATTGACTGAGTTACACCTTACAGCATTACACTACATGCTACCAAATGGATAAACAAAGCCACGGTTTTGAGCCATGGTGGACCCACCAAAAAAAATAGACACTATCAGAAGAAGAGAGGAAAAGAAATAGAGAAAGTCATAGAGCAAGAGCAGCGCAGTTCCAAAGATAAAAGCTGCCGGAGGTTCACCGCCGGAGAAGGCTGTTTTAAGGAGTGTAGCATCAGGCAGACCTGTTGAGCTGGACTCCGAAGCCATGCCAGCTTCTCAACTCATGACAATTATTCCCCTTGCTAAAGCCAAAAGCTCTCAGCTCACCTCCCTCTGTTTTTCTCCTGCTGCATCATAGAGCAGCAAGACGCAAGATGAAACAGGTCAGGCAACAATTCCTTCCATTCAATACTGTGAAAGACCTTTTCTGACAAACCTTTGCTCAGTTTAGGTCAAAGCTACTTACCCAAGTAGGATTAGCTTTCATAATCCAGTGTCACAACTTTTCAGTTTTGTGTGGGCAGCGGCTGTGAATGAGGTGTGAGAGGGAAATACTTGTTCTATTTTTATTGTGTTTGGTTGGGCATGATGATGTAATACAGTGCAGGGAAAACTGTTTGACGGCTTTCCAACTGACACAGCAATAGTTTGATTAGTTTTGTTATTTTGGCTAGAGATCTTGTAAACCGTCAGTACACTGGCTTCTTCAAGACAAGGCAAGGCAAGGCAATTTTATTTGTATAGCACACTTTCAACACAAGGCAATTCAAGGTGCTTTTCATGATTAAAAATGGAACACAGAATAAATCGATTCTTCAGATGCGCTCCATAGAGATTTGTTTATATGACAGTGACATTACACTGCAAAGCCTTAAGAGGGTGATAGAGGGCAAATAGTCACTAAGTTACAGAGTGTGTCTTCAAAGCTTTTGTTTGTCCATAACCATTGCAGAGTTAGGCATAGGCCTATGACATGTAGGCAAAAAGGAGTGGTTCCATCTATTACATTAGATGAGTGTGTTGAATGCATTGTTATAGCATCCGGCTTTCCTAAAAAGCATGACGGTAATGTTTAAAAGATCTGAAATAAATCTTAAAATTTAAACATATTGATGTTCAAAGATGGTAATCTACATAGCATGGTTTTAACCAGAAGCTATTTTCAGTGCTTATGAATTTCTCTCATTTTAAAACAAGCTTTTATTTCTCCTCTGACCTTTCATATCAGTAACTAGATATTTTTTGATAATAGATACTACTAAAAAAGTACTAGATACTTTTTTCGTGCTATTATCTATAAACTTGAGAGGGAGCTGGGAATAATAAAAAAAACATAGTTAAGCAGTTCCTGAGATACTTAGTCCAACCTGTATGGCGGCAATTAGCATGACACCTTCAAAGTCACTGAAATCCTCTTTCCTCCCCAAAAGGTTGCTCACTTTGAACTTTAGGCATCTTTACCATGTGTAGATTGCTAAATACAGTAAGTTACTGTCATGTGATTGGCAGAGTCACTGTTTTTTTAAAGAGCAATTGAACAGGTGTTCCTAATGAAGCGACCTATGAGTGTAGTTTCTATATTTATTATTTAGAAAGAGGTACAGATGTAACTGGGAAATTTACTATTCAGATCAGACTTTGCCACTGCTGTTTCTTTTAAAATATTGATCAAGGAATAAGCACAGGGAAGTAGTTTAGATTAGGCTAAAATAATGGTCATGGTCATCAATGGTCAATGGACACCTCGAAGGGCATTATACCATGCTCACTTACGAAAGAAAGACATATTTAATCAATAATAATACTTTAATGTGTTTTAGAGTTAAAATCACGAGTTTTTTTTTATATAAATCGAGCGCACTATTTAATACCTCCCGTATACAGGTGTTGCCAAGCAACGTGGCCAGAGCGAGCCGACCGCAGCGATTTATCAGTGAGGGGAAGCGAGATGATGGCTTTACCTTACTTTACTTGATACAAATTATAATTTCAGAAGGCCAGTGCACTACTTACTGCTTGTGTGTGTCCAGAGTATTATGCAAATAACGTTGAGACCCCGTTGCCATTTGAGCCAGAGCAATAATTTAGAACTGTCATCAGGCAATTTGACCGGACGCCTTTCCTAGGTGTACATTATCACTTTTTAATGTACAACTCCAGCCAATCAGAATCGAGTATTCACCCCAACCATGGTTTAACAGTTAATTAAAACATTTTTAATGAAAGAAATTTTTTAAACAAAACAACGTTGCCTTAATTTGTCTTTTTTGTGTTCTGTTTGCTTTTATTTCCTGAACAGACGCAGTTAAAAGCAGTTTTGTAGGAAGACAATTGATGTCTTCCTTCAGAAATCAGTGGATTTCTTTGTTTAAAAAAAATGCATATCATTAATACATTAGTTCCTAATGGAATTAGGACACCAGTACAGTAGGCCTAGTTAGGATAGCTTAATTGAAACGATTTTCTTTGTTCAAGCTTTAGCTAGGTCTTTGAAGTATATTTTCTGTTTGTCTGTGGAGGTTTATTTTATTTAATGGCTGATTAAACTTCCGCCAATAATCCAAAAATGTGTGGGATTATTATTATTTTTTATTGCAGTAAGCAATGGAATATAAAAATAAATGTCTTTACCCATCTCTGGGGGCCCTGCAGTAATCTGGTGGGATGTTTTTGATATTTCAGCTGTGATCACTCCCCTTCTCTTGCAACCCTCCATAGGGAATTAGGCATTGCAAATGGATGGACTGACAAAGGCTTGTACACTGTACTTTAAAAAAAGAATGGAAGTACAACATGGCTGTGTTAACAGAATACAAGCTCATGAGTTCCTTGTTTGACATGACTGATTGCAAAGATACCTTTCATCTTCAGCTTCCTGAAGCCTCGTTAACCTTATTTGTATGCTGAAGGTGTCTAATATCTGTGTGAAACATAAACAGTGTCATCTTTAAATGTTTGCTAGTATAATCATAGACAATAAGTCTCTGCACTTAATATCTAACTTTCAGTCTGCTCACATGCTATAAGTTATTAATGCAGATCACATTTATCCCACACCTCCCAGTCGTTGCTGGAAGATATATGCTAATCTCTCAGGATATGCCGTCAAACAGTGAACACTTTTTCTTAGTTTCTGGGAACCAATACTGCATTTATTTAAGTGATTTGAACATTTAATGTACACAGGGAGACTCTAATTGTTAAAGAATAACATTTAAAGTAAGTTTTCTGGATACTTTGAATGCTTTTCCTTCTAGTTGTATTCAGTCAATTTTATTTTGCTCTTTGTTTCCATATTCTCTACACTCTGTTGTATAGCACAGCTGTATAGCAGAACTGTGTAGCCATTTAGGGCAGCTCTCCTGTATTTTCAGTAGCCTCCCAATCCGTAATTTGACATTCAAGTCAATCCATGAAATGTGCAAAAGGCGGTTATGATATAGTCTGTATTCTCTAATGTATTTCTTCCTACTAATTAGGAGGTGTTTATATGTTTAAAAGTGTGGATAAAGATGAAGGCTTATCATTTCGAAGAGTGTGTTTTCCGAGAAAACATGTTAGTTTAGAGATTATTTTCACAAAAGTATTCTGTTTTCTCTAAAGAATATCGAAAGTGGGATTGGTTCCCAATACAGAAAAACATTTTTTTAAAAGACATTGTTGTGGTAATGATTCAAAATCACTTTTTAATAACCCAATTACTATTGTTGGAATATTAATGGTAATCATTCCAATAATGTGATTAATACAATCTTCATTTATCGAAAGGTTTCACAAGAAGTTTTAGATTATTGTTAATTATGGAGTGAATAATTTCTGCAGTCTGGAACAGAAATTGTATATTGTTACACAACAGAAATCTCTACCTGTGAGATGTGTTCTTGAAGGTTTATATACCAAAAACAAGGCACATGAGAAATGTATGTCTCGGAGTAGTTTAAAAAATATATTTTTCTGTAAATGGGAAAACATACTTTTTCTAATCAGTGACTCAGTTTGGAAATACTGTAACTCTGTGAGCATTTAGCAAAGGTCAACATCAATATAAAGGCCATCCATCAAATGCACTTCAAACCACTGTAGCAATAAACTGATTTCCACCAACCACGATGTGTTTTCTTCCCGTACATGAAATACATTGATCTTATTTTGTATTCTATTACTGTCTAACTTAGACCTGGAACATCTAAGTATTTCCTAACTATTTTGTTTGCTTGTGTTATACTCGTATAGTACTGTATATATTAAATATATAATATGGTAAATATTGTGCGGCAAAGCCTTAACAACTGAATTGTCACTTTCTTGTCCGTTTTGCTTCGGCTTACCTAGTTTTTGCTTTGAGTGCTTTGTGCATCTTCTTAGACAAAAATGCAGAGTTTACAAATGATGGAACTTCTTTTCTTGTCCTCCAACCTATATATGTGAATTTGCAAGAAAATATCCATAACCCATGGTCTTTTTTTGCTATATGCATTCCTACTTAAATTTTTGTCTTTTGCATTAAATGTAATATCATGTTGTTGCTTAAAAGGTCTCTGAAGTCACTAGGCAGCTATTATTTAAGAATATCAGGCGAGTTGCAAAATTAGCTATAATTGAGCTTAACCTTTATCAGTGCAGCACATTTTCTGCTTCTGCTCATCAGACAACATGAACGTCTTTCAAATCAGACACTCTGAGTCTAATTTAAGTCATCACCCTAAAGATTTCTCCCCATCTTTAGATTTGGTTACCTTTTTCCAGTGCTGAAACAACACAACCAGCGTTGCCTATAAATATAATATAACATCTATTTATTTATCTACCACTGTAGGTTTCTCTAAAAAATGATCTTAAATCCAATCCATGGGGTTGGTCACCATGCCAACAGCAGGACTTTAGCCTTGGCTTAATCAGAAGCAGTTGATTGTTGGGGGGATTTTTGACAGCTCTTAATTCGCTATCCCATGGCAATAACACATAATTGTGCTCTTTCTTGGGGGTAGTAAACAAGCCTAATTGAGACTTAATAACCTTGCTCTAGTAAAATGGTATTGACTGAGATGAATAACGGATCCAGACATAATTTAACTGTTTCTTAAATGTAAAATATATATATATTTTTATTTTAACTTCTCATAAAGATGGATATGCTGTGGTGCTTCCTTTCTGAAACTCAAAATGCAAGTTGGCTCTTCAAGAAAAGAGTCTCATATCTTAAAGTTCTGCCCTGTCATCTGAAAAATCTTAAAATCACATTTATGCCTGCATTCTGGAATATAAGTGGTGTGTTGGAACAGTATGCCACTATGGTGCCGTAAAGTTATGAAGAAGCTTGTCTACTAAGAAGTTATAAAGGTTTTGTTTATGACATTTAGAAGGAGCCGATAAGTAGAATAGGATCTCTCTTTCTCAGACTAAGCATAACTTTTTGCAGCATTTTAAAAGTTCAAAGCTTTTCATAGGTTTTCTTCAGCCTATTTTCAAATATTGAAAGGTAAGATTTGCATTCTCTTCACATGATGCAGCAGTTGGTTAAACCTTCTGCAACGGACACAAACAGTGTCAATTTTAATTTCTAAGACTGACTTTCTGCAGTCCACTAAATAGGTTCTTATGTCATTACGTTATTAAAACAATAAGATACACAAAGTCTTATTTTTTTTAATGTACCAGTACTGAGAATGCAGTCAAGTCAAGATTTGTAGCCTTTTTTGATCAGAAAGATTTGTTTTACAGTTATACATTTTGACAAATTGTTAGCACATTTTTATTTAGAAGGTAACTATATTTAAAATATATATTTCTATGGGCTTATGCCTGGGAGCTGTGATACATTTTCTATAGGGTGTATTAGGAGCATAGGCATCAATGATCTGTGTACTCACTTTAAAGCAGGGCTTTTCTAATTATTTAGTTTGGATTTAAATATTATTTTTCATGTATGTTAGCATTTAACATGTTTAGCACAGTTAGCATTATTACTTGAAAACCTCAGAATTCTCCTAGAGACATGTTGTTTAGATCTAGCATGTTCCATAACAGAGAATTTGAAAGCTTCAGAGAATACAGTAAAGCTCCTTTTTTGTAATATGTTTTGACTTATTGGTTCACGTTATTGCTGATTGAATTAACTCATCTACCTTCTAACACAAATCCATAGTGAGTATAATTCTGAATCACTAGTTGTAGAGATAACAAGTTCAGCTCTTCTAGGAAGGCTTACCAAAAGATTTCAGAGTGCGTTTATAAAAATGTTTTTGCACTATTTTTCCTGACATCCATTTGTAAGGTCAGACACTGATGTTGGACAAGAAAGCTCTGGCTCACAGTTTTCACTGTAATTCATTCCAAAGATGTTCCTTCAGATTAAAGTCAGGACTCCGTGCCACTCAAGTTCCTCTACCACAAAGTTGCTCATCCACGTCATATTTGTTCACTGGTCCAGGCTGAGCCCAGCTCCTGAAAAAAAAAATATATATATATATCCATACCATAATTCCCTTTTTCCAGGCAAATGCTGTTGCCTTGATAACTGCCAAACAGAGTCAACCATTGGACTTCCAGACAGAGAGGAAGGATTCAGATATTGGATAAGAACATTTCTACTCTGCATTCAGTAGTGGCATGCTTTACACCACTGATGCTTTGCATTCCACTTGCTGATGAAGGATTTGGAGGCACATTTTTGGCTAAACATCTCCCCAAATCTAGCTCTGCCAGCGATTACTGTTACATGTCTCTGTATAAAATAAAGTTTTATTTTGAAATGGCTACTTATATCTTTTTGTAGCTCTCTCAGGCTTCATTTTTGAACTCCCGACTGGCACTGAAACAAAAACAACAACTGGATTTTAGACTTCTTTCCAAAGTATCATCTATCACACTGAACAGTGTTGTGGTTTGCACATCCTGGTAATGCCTAGGTATGGTGCATTCAATTGATCACATCTTTTGTCAAATAATTTATAGAGCAGGTGTACCAAATTAATTTAAAAAATGCTGAATCCTTTAACTGAGTTATCACTTTAACAGTGGATAATTTATCCCTGATGGCTGCATGCTTCGCTCATAATAAACAAGAAACCATGCAGAAATGCCGCTCAGCAATTGATTGTTTTTAGCTCAGATTTTAAAATGAGGAAGGAGTTTTTTTGAAAGCCATCAGAGCAACACTGGCATTTTATGACATTTCTCAATAAATAAATCGTACCAAGCGGTGGAGGTACATCTGTACCACAAAAGCCTCTTCACGGAAAATAATGTGAAGATGCTCGGAGGCATACTTAATGAACACTGGGTTTACTTATTTTATAAAGAGATCACTGTAATTATTGTAATATTAGATAAGATGGAGTTTTGCAGAATGCCCATGTTTATAGTCATATGTTCAAAAATACAGTAGTTTCTTAAATATTTTCTCACACCAATTTTATTTTAGTACAAAGTTATGATTTTCAGCTGTACATACACAGTGATGGAGCGCTTGCAGCCTCAATACAACCAACTTCAGAGATTTTCATACATCCAGGATCAGGGCCATGTCATGATGATTTTCGTTTTTTAAAGATCCATTGAAATTAGTTTTTTTTAGAATGTAACACTTAAATAGAGGCTAAGTTAAATACATACATCCCCATTTATGGGTTGCACAGTGGCATAGTTTGTAGCGTTGTTGCCTTGCAACCAGAAGGTGCATGTATGGTCGTTTGTCCTGTCTCTTTGTTGCCTTGTGATGGACTGGTGACCTGTCTAGGGTGTATCCCGCCTCTCATCCCATAATTGCTGAAGATAGGTACCAGACCCCACCGCACCCTACCCCCGCAACCCTGCATACAACAGATGGTATAGATAATGGATGGATAAATGATTTCTATGCTCATTTATAGGTGGATAAATACACCATTCAAGTTACAACGGAACCTCGGACCCACTGGAACTTGACATCATTCTAGATGGTTATCTGAGCACTCTTTTAAGCATACATTTTCAATAGAATTGAGGTTGGGCTTATCACTTAAGCCCATTTAATCCCAGACGAAGTCTGATGTGTTTTTCTGATCACTGGCCTTTTGAAAGACCAAATTGGATCCAATATTACTATTTAGCTGAAGAAAGTTATAGAATATCCTTGCATTACTACGATCTAAGATTCTGTTCAATGCTTGAATCGGTTCATAGTCACCTGGTGACATTGTAATAGCCCCCTTTGAAAATGCTTATAGCAGTCTATTTTAACAGTTGAAAAATATCATAGTATCCTTAAATACACACAGTGGAAAACATTTTAGCACTACTGCAGGAGCTAACATCTACAGTATTTCATATATTTGTTCTTGGGGGTACAGTCAATCAGCACCAAGCAAGAAAAAAGGTTGTCAGCTTTGCAAAAGGTACTCAATAGTATGTCAAATAGAATGTGTCAAAGTATTTCAGCTGTCTTTTGAATGATTTAGAAAAAATCCGTGAATTTTCTATGAAATATTTAAAATTACATTCTAGAAAAAAAACTCCTTTATTAAGGTGAATCCGCAAATATTGAATAGCCAATAGGCAGTGGTTTACCGTAAGCCTTTTTTTCTATGATTGAAGTATCATGCAGCATGTAGCAAACAGAAAATTGTTTGTGTTTTCTACTTAATAGTCCTCATCAGTATCAATACAATGTCACTTGCCAGTGTTGTTTGCAAACATCTTTTAAGTGATCTTTTTGCACATTATGTCCAAGCTGTAAAAACCTTTAACAGTTATTATTATTTTGAATTATTATAGTCTTTGTGATTAAAATGTATGATACTGCCATGATAAACTTTAATCCATAGACACAGTATCATGAGTAGAAAGATGTATACAGCAAACAGCTTTGCAGGACGACATGTATGAAATATGACCTGTAATAACACCCGTAGTTTTAGATTCAAGATTAGATGAGCTAGGGAAGCGTTTAGTTTTGTTTATTATCTCCGATCCACCACATCAACATAAAGATCCCTCGATGAGGTTGAGGAAAGGCACAGTTTTTACTGCAGTGGACTACAGTAGTCTCCTCTGAATACATCTCTCTGCTCTTTGCTTTCACCTTACTATTACCTGTCAGTCAAAGTAATGTGCAGGGGGTGCAGTGGTTTCAGGGCCATTTGCTGCCTCTTTGCTTTGATGCCCACCAGCGAGTTGTTTTCAGTAGGCTTTCATGTACAACGTGCACTTCTTTAGAGAGCTAATTTCATGCTTTTTGGTCTTGAAGAAGAGCACTATCGATTGCTGTTTTCTATTTTCTTTAAAGTGATTTTCATTTGTAATTTAGATTGGGGAGGGAATGAACCAATAATAAGTCTATTTCCTGTCTTTTCATTACAAACCAGACAGGTTTATTGTCATGGATGCTTAAATTCTCATTATAATCTGTCTGAAGGAAGACTAACTTCACTTGCATCTTTTGAGAGCTATTTACCATCAGAGCAGTGATCTGAAACGTGTTAGCCATAAGTATGTTATTAGTTAATTCTATTCCTTTTCAAAGATCCAGGTCTGATAGCTTGATCAAACAAAAATATTTTTGTCTAAGTTTATTACAATTGAAAGTGCATTCATTCAGAGCATTATGTCAGAGTAACACTGTATATAAATTAAAACTTATGTGTGGCCTCTATAAAAATGCTATCTTCTGGGACATTTTCTGTTCCTCTATTTTGCAGTTGGTGGGTGGTGAGTTTGACCTGGAGACAAACTTCATCATTCAGGATGCTGAGAGCATTGGATGTATGGTGGAGCTGTTGGAACACTGTGATGTCACCTGCCAAGCTGAGATCTGGAGCATGTTCACTGCCATTCTTCGGAAAAGTGTTCGAAATCTGCAGACAAGCACTGAAGTGGGGCTCATCCAACAGGTACTGCTCAAAATGAGCTCAGTGGATGACATGATTGCAGGTAAGATGATGATATGAGTAGACATATAATTTGAGCTGTGCTGTTTTAAATGTAAATTTTGAGCTGATTGTTATTTTAATGTCTGGTTACCGAATGACTCAAGTTCCCTTCAGTCAGTCTGGAAAATACTTTGAAATTCAATCTTTTTTTCAACATGCGAATTATGTGGCCACATAGAATTTGATGAAAAATATGATTTCCATCTATATTGCTCACTGTTCAGGAATGAAGGTGTTTTGGTCTGCTGAGAAATGAGAAATGTAGAAGTTCCCCATTTTGATGTTACCCCAAAATTAACCTGAAGCAAGTCTAGCAAAAAAGACAGCTGTGTGTGACTCAAAAAATAGAAGCACTCAAAGGAAAGTAAGCTAAAAAACAAACAAACGTTTTTTGGCAAACTTGTTTGGTTCAATTTATTTTTAATTAGTAGCTTAATTACTTGTGTCCTTTTAGACATTATTTATGGATCAGGAGTTGTCCTTTGTGCACAGGTTTTCAGCGTGTATCCAGCTAAAATGAGTGAGTGCCAAGATCTTGGGGCATCTCTCTTTCTCCTTAACATGGTGCTTCTGCCTGCCTGTGCCAGCTTCCAGAACTTTTCTACCAGACGGGTTTGGCCTACTTTACAGACATTACAACAATAAGATCAGTCATTCAGCTAATGTCCATCAGTCTTGTCCATCTTCAGTCTCTTTGAGTCCCAAGTATTATGGCATATTTCCTAGATGTCTTTACTTATAATTAGTAATCACTAAATACAACCAATCTTGAAATACTTTTCCATAACAGTAGGTTAACATTTAATTTTAGATCATGATTTGAGAAATTATCCTAGACTTATTGATCTTAATACAGAGTCTCCCTTAAAAATTAGGTGTCACACTGAGGAAATACAAAACCACTGGAATCAAAGTCCAAATTGTTACAAGGGTGACTTACTTTATCACCCACAGCCTTGTCAGCATCCCCAGAGCCTTCGTACGAACATTGGGATTTGGATAATCTAACATTTACTGGTCATGCCTCCTATCATTCGGAGATGCTGATAATTTATTGATTAAGTTCATTTTATCCTTATGGTGTAATGATTTATCTCTTCCTCTTGGTAAGACAAATGTTGAGGTTTTAGGATATGTTTCTCATACCTGCAGACAGTTTCGACTGTACACTTCAGGTTTCATCAGAGTGTTATCCGACTTGCTGCCGCGGTGTCATTTATCAGCTGACTGGTCCGGGGGCGCTGTCAAACTGCGCCCCCGGACCAGCCGCGCCTCCCACTGAAGTCCCATGTGTGTAACATGGCTCCTTATCTCAGTTGATTGTGTCACTAGCCCACTTCCGGATTTCAATAGACTCCCTGATCCATTCTTTGAATTTATTTTTTTCAGATGTGATGATCTTGCCAGTACAAAATGCGGTTTATTCTCCTTCATTGATTTGTGATGGTAGATTTCTTGTTTTCCTCTTTAGCTGTTTTCTTTTTTTTTTCCGGTGTAGTTTCCCCTAGTTTTTTTTTCCACATCTTATCTGATCTTCTTTTTTCCGTATATTGTAAGCCCTTCCTATTTCACAGAAGTATTTTTTACACAATCTGCTTGGTATTTCACTGATTACATTTTATTTGGCTGTATCTTTTCTTTTGGATGGAAAAGTAGCTGACAAAAGTGTAAATGTGTTTTTACTGGTATCATACCAGATTTGGTCTAAATTTTCACCTCCAGTTAGTCCATTATGTCTTAATTGCTGTTTTTACTTTCCATGCTTTTATCATACGTTGTTTTTTGTTTCTTTACCACCGAATCATGTAAAGCACCTTGAATTATGTTGTTGTTGACAGTTGACTAAACAAATTAAATTGCCTTATCTTGTCTTGTGTTTCTTCATGCCGAAACTTCCAGCAGGTTTTAGAAACATATTTCAAGAACCTAATGTTTGACTTACCAGAAGAAAAAGATAAATTATGATGGCAATGATTTTGTTATATGAAAACAGGCTTTTCCATTTTCTGAAGAATTTATCTAGGTTTATCTCCCTAATGACCAAGATTGACTTCATCCATAGTCTGGGATTGCCTACTTTCAGTGCATCTGAAACAAAGATCAATCTTAAACAATACCTCCCACCAAAAGGAATTTGTTTCTTTCTTTTTTTTCAGTTGCAGTATCTTCGTTAAATGCTTTGAATCATAAATATAAATCACACCATCTGACGTTCATGCTCACAGCAGCCAAGTATTAAAGAACAAGCATAGAAATAAGAAATAAAGGCTATAGTGATTTGGCCACATCAGCAGAATGTAAAATGACTACTGAACAAAGTTGTTTGTTTTTTCAGATTTTTTTCTTTGGGAGCCCTAAATAATGCTCCAAAAAAGACAGGGCTAAAGCTAATTGAGGACGACCCAAGTTAAACGTCTTCAATTTAATAAAGCAAAAAAACCCAGCTCCATTAAAGCTTGAAGAAACAGCAGTTGACATTGTCTGAAATTGTTGCACAAACAGCCTTCCCATCCATTTGCCTGAAGAAGAAGAAGAAGACATACACAATTTCAGTTGTGATAAACATACAGTTTCTGCCCGATTCAGAATCAGATAAATTGTTCAGAAAGGATAACAACAACATACGGCTTAGATTGTCAAAAGAAATGCCAATGTGTTCAGAATGAATAATTTCAGATTATTTACTCATTCAGTGTTCTTTTCAGGTAACAGAATTCAGCTTGTTGTCAAAATAAAAAAAAAAACCTGGAAAAGCTGTTACATCATAAGATATGATCCCTAGATGGGTATGAATGATCAAGGCAGCTGTTAGTTTTTCAGATAAATATAACAACTGGATTGTTTTACAGATTCAGAAATGATGAGTACATAAGGATGTGTGTGTCTTATTTTTATTTACGCCATTTCTGAACAGATGTACATACATAATTACACAAATAAGCAGCTGTATTCTACCAGCACGATTGTGTGCATATGTGTGTGCATTAGTGCAAGCACAAGCTTCCTGGGTTTGTATGATGTTGAAACTACAATAAAAAACATAGGTCAATTTGTCATTCAGATTATTCTTGATTGATAGTGTAAAAGGCTGTTTGTGTGTATCTTATTGCCCCAAGAGGACACCTTTCCTCAGTGTACCCTGTCACTTGTTTATCTATATGTTTATCTAGAAATCCCACAGTCCCCTTTGACTGTGTAAGGATACAACAGATTTATACAATTATTTGAAATAGGTTTTTTTGTGTGTTAATTGAATTTTGTTTGAGGTCTGAACTAAAACTGGATTTACCCTGCAGTGTTACTTTGACCTTTAATAAAGAGAGTTTGTCACATTGATGGCGACACTCTGTGTAATTATTGCTGATAGGATTTGTGTTTTATATAATTGAATTTCACTGTCAAAGACCAGCAAACCAAGGAGAAACCATGTCTCAGGGTAAATAGCATTAGCACTTCCTCTTGAGGATCTTCTCTGCAGATTAGATGAGTTAATCTATATAATTCAAATGCATTTTTTTGATGGTTTTCTGTTCCATCAGGCTTCCTGGTTTGTCTGCGCATCTGCTGATTTTTGTGTTTATCTGTATATATGTGTGGATTTTTTTCAAGACCTACTGGTGGATATGTTGGGTGTGTTGGCCAGTTACAGCATCACAGTGAAGGAACTGAAGTTGCTGTTCAGCATGCTGCGCGGCGAAGGAGGCCTTTGGGTAAGTGACACGATAACTGAAAGATTTGGTGATACTACTGTATGTTGTTTTGTCAGAATCTTTTAAATTCCCTATGGTTTGCTATAATTGATCACACTTAAATGTTTTCTTGTTTTTTTTTTGTTGTTGTTTTTTTTGTATTACTCTCTTTTTGATCCATGTAAAGCCAAAGCATGCTGTCAAAATGCTGTCAGTGTTAAATCAGTTGCCCCATAGACATGGTCCAGACATATTCTTCAACTTTCCTGGTGGCAGCGCAGCAGTAAGCATTACTATTTCATTATTTAATTACATGTTGTCTTGAAAATTTTGTGCAAAAATATTTGATCTTGGGAAATTTAGGGTGTAGAGAAACATCACTAGGAGCATAGAGCTTTGTGACAGAGATCAGAAACAGTGATGATCAGAAATATAAACGAAAAAACGACTCCGCCAATGCATCTGTGTCTTGGTCCAAACTTGCTAATTGAGAAGTATAAACTAGGCTCTAGACTTGGGTGCAGTGCAAATTAATTTAGAATGTATATCTTGGCTGAATTGCATATTAACATATATACATTAAATATATTCTGTCTGGAATTAATAAAGTATTTTTTAATTGAATCGTATTACAGATCTGCTGAATTTGATAAAATGATCTATATAACACTGTAGAGATCATTCTATTTTTCTTAAACATAACACCAATGAATTGACATGAACAATGTTTTTTTAACATTACAAATTTTTGCACCTCCTGTATTTGACATTTCCCATTACATATTATTTGAAAGTACCTTAATACTTTTGTTTTTGTACTGCCTCCTGCAGAAGCTTATTTACATTTACCCAAGTGAATTTAAAGTATTGTTTCCAAACTTGTCTTCTAAATACCTTGCTAGGGATGTACAATAATGGATTTTAAATAGCTTTCCTGGCTGCTTCATGCTGTTTCTATTCTGTTTCTCCTAGGCAATTGCTTTACCTCCCATTGCTAAGTGGCCTTATCAGAATGGGTTTACATTCAACACTTGGTTCAGAATGGATCCTCTGAATAATATCAATGTAGACAAGGACAAACCATATCTTTACTGGTGAGTGCACACAAACATATACTTATGCTCTACATTTTATCTTAATACTTCTGTTTCTGCAGAGGCTTATGAAAATAATTATATAATATATTGACAAAGCCTTATTTTGTCTGGTGTTTGGTGACTAAAACTTATTTTCTCATCTGAGCATTTTATGAATAAATACTGTAAAATAGCTTGACAGACATTGTTTTTCACATACACAGACCCCCCCCCCCCCACACACACACACACACACACACACACGTTGAACACTCTTGTAATGTCTTTAGGAAAATGGCCAGGTTTTTTCCTAGATAATACCATGAATTCGGATGTAGAAATCAAGCACTGCAGCTGGAATGCTGAGGGTTTAGAGACACTGCGGAGGCGATCATTTAGATGTGAATAATTGCCACAAAATGCTCACATACCAGCTTCTACTGAAGATTTAGGTAATTATTGTTAAAATCAATAATCCAAAATTGCTCCACTGCCTGGCTCTTTCTGTCTTTGTTTATTGAAGAGCCTTTAATGGAAGACAAAGGGTATAATTTATTTTACAGAGTAATTGAATTGAAATAGACAGAAAAAGTAAAAAGATACAATTGGCTGAGAGGGAACACTATAGTCAGATATAATTTAGCTCGGCTTGGTTTGATTTGAAACTATCTCCATCATTCTGTTATGCAAAAAATAAATTATGGCTATAAATCATATACCTTCCCATTACCTAAATGAGTGAATCAAGGGTGTTCTTTGTCCACTTCCCTGTTCATTATGTGTACTGAGATTTTGGGTAGTAGAATAAGAAACAATCCTGATATAGTAGGTCTAATTCCATTTGACAGGAAATTAAGTTAACAATGTACATATGCAGATGATGTAACCTTATTGTATAGAACTAAAACAAACCTCTCTGGGATGTTAAATATGGAGTTAAATAGATTTTCTTTAGTATCCGGATTAAAGCCTAATTTAGATAAATTTAGTATTTTGCAAATAGGATCATTAAAAGACACTACTTTTAGTCTGAATTGTTCTTTACCAGTTAAATAATGTAATGGATCTGTATATATCTTGGATATTTAACTACCTGTAAACCTTGATCAAATTGTTAAAAAGTTATTACGAGAATAAGATGGAAAAGGTGGACAGAATCTTACAACCTTGGAGGGGTAAGTCTTTAACAATACAAGGAACAGTCACAATTATAAATAAATTGGTAATTCCTCTTCTTCAGTACTTAACTCTTCCGTCTTTGAATTCTACGTTTTAATAATCTTTTAAACAAAAGGTTTTAAGATTTAGAATGAAAAACAAGCTGGATAAAATTGAGAGGCAGTTTTTCTATAATTCTTATGAAAGTGGTGGCTTAAATAAAAAAAAAAATAATAATGTGATGGATATTTCTTTATAGGCCTCCTGGGTCTTGAAAAAGTATCATAACAAACAGTGGCTCATTGGCACTTCAAGCTCGTATTGCTATGAATTTGTTAAATAATCAAATTCAGAGGAAAGTGTTTAATTGCTTTTTTAAAATCATTTTGATTGGTTTTGGCATCAGAAGTTCACCAAACTGCAGAAGATAAATAGATTTGGAACCTGTCACTATGCCTGTGATAGATCATGTGCCCTTGCCACTTGTCCACTGCAATATTCCTTTGGCTGGCTGGTTAGTGTGAATGACTCTCACCTGGGAGTCTGAGGATTGAATCCTTTTCGGACACTCATTGTGCCACATTATTTCAAAATGTTTTCTAATGCTTTCATATGTTTCAGATATTTCTTATAATCAATAATAATTGTACCATAATCCCAATTTAAATCTGCCAATGAGGTTACATTTTAGCTGGTGCTTTTTTGTTCATCTCTGAATGAATGAATGAATGAATGAACGAACAGATTTTTGATCCCACAGTGTGGAAGTTTATGTTAAGGCAGCAACACATTAAACTATTATATGAATACAGGTCAAATGTAAACACAGACAGTAAGCTATGGCGCAGCAGAGTATAAAAAATAAATAATAAAACTGTTAACAAAATAACTCATTGTTGTTGACGGATTTAGATGCAATATCCAGGAAATGTCAGAAATGGGCCAAGTGATGAAGGAATCCAAACTACTGAGGTGCTTGACAGAGGTCCATGCTCTCTTAGTTATGCTTTTCTAGTTATTTTTTAAGACAATTTCTGTTTCTAGTTTATGATATTTTTATGAACATTGACTGTCCGAACCTTATGGTAGATGCATGTGCTAATATTAAAGCCAAGGTACTACTGACTAGGTAAGTGACTGGATGCCCATTAACATTATATCTCCTGCTGAGTGTGTGGTAAAATGTACAAAACAGTTAAATGTGTCTTGCCTGGCCGGGCAGCTCTCTGACTACTCAGAGCCCCTAAATCTCTGATCCTAGAATCAACCCTGCAATGGCTTGTTAGCTAAAGACTATACTCACCTTACTTCTTTTCAAATTATTTATTTCATTTTTATCAGTTAAAAGTTGAATGTTTTGACATGATATTTGAGAAGTTTCTTGATATTTACTCCCAATTTTCAAGGATGTACTGGAGACATTGCTGAATTTATAGTACCACCACCTAGATTCGATTCATGACATTCAAACACAGATGTTGTGGATGAATTCAAACATTACCATACCAACTTTTGCTTTAGGATGATTACATTATAAAGGGAATAATTTTTTTACAATGATCTTTTGAATGAATTTAGAGACTACATGTCTTATCATAATTTCTTAATGCATATACAGTAACATACCTCTTTGGATTTCTTGAGATTTAATCAATTAAATTCAGCAATCTCTAAGGTATGGAAAGCAAAATTGCATGAGTTTAAAACGAATAAGTAATGGGTTTGTCTCCCAAACAAGAAACGAGACAAATGGCTATCAGGTTTAAAGATGAATAAAATATTAATTATATAGATGGAACTTGAGTGCCAAATAAGCCTTGATTTTTCCCTAATAGACCCTGAGCACATCATAACATGGAATATTGTCTTATCTCAGTTTGATTAAGAATTGTGGATATGGTTTTCAATATGATGTAATGGGTGCCTGTATTTTCTCTTTTCTGTTTTTTTAGGAATTTATTATTGTGGTTACTGTCATTTCATTCATGTCATTGATACCAAATGACAAAGTGATGATGATGAGAAAAATATAAGAACAATGTTTGTTTGCTTCTTTGAATTAGGGATACACAACCACTGTTTTTGTTTCAGATACCGATACATATATCTGAAATTCATAATATGCCAACACTGATCCGATACTGATCCAAACACTGAATTACACAAACTGTGTGCTGTGAGGAAAATACCCTAGGGATGCAATGATACCACTTTTTTGAAACTGATATGATAGCAATACTTGGATCTCACTTCTTACAAACTGCCAATACTGAGTAGCAATGCTGATACTTCTACCACACACAAAAATGCAATTAATTGGAGGACAGTTTTTATTTATCTTCTCTGCTTGTTACAACAAATGATGGTGAATTAAAAAATGGAATATTAATAAAAATGAACACAAAAGTAAAATTTAAAGGGAAAAATAAACTGGTGAAATTATTGCTGTTTCTACATTTTAAGTATCTGGTTATGGTATCGGTTAACTTTAACCGATATGGATACAGTACATAAGAACGGTATCATACCTGATATCGATAGCGGTGCATCCCTATCTTCCTTATCGATCTATCCCTAGCTTGAATGGGGAAGTCAAAGTTCAGTTTGGGGGGGGGGTCATTTGCTTTTCCTTCTTGATTCAAAAATCTCTTTAACTTACTTTAATTGATAAAGATTTTCTTTTACCTAAACAAAACAAAAAGAAACTCTTCATCTTAGTTGTTCTGTCTCATTGATGTGTCAAATGAAAAAGGGAAGAAGTCATGCAATATTGGACTAGCAAAGGTTTTCATATTTATGTGCGTGCTATTCCACACTGACGTTCACAAAAAGGGTGAGATCTGCCAAGCTAATCCTGTTTATGCATTGCTCAGAGTGCCTCGCAGCTCAGCAGTGGCCTTGTAAATAACCCCCAAAAAATAATTGCATCTTTAGAGGCAAACCAAGCTTCTCCAGCAGAGTTTTAGAGCTCTTTGATAGAATGGTATGGAGCTCCATATGTCTTAGGATAAAAAAAAAACATCTGCAGTGTTGGCAAACCTTTGAGGATGGGTCTTTTGTTTTTAGATTATTACAATCGGAAGTGTGGTAGAGTACCATTGCATACGACCTTTAAACTGCAAAAGTAAATTTAGCATTTGTCAGCAGAATAAAAGATGTGTATTTAACGCACAGAATCTGTTTGGATCTGCATTCAGTGGTCGGTAGATTTTTTTAAAAGTATGGTTTATATGCTGTTCAAATTTCCACAGTCAAATTATCTAATGATGGTTTGACTGAAAAGACTGGATAAAATATTACTACAACCATGATTATAATCAAATAACTGAGATGCATGCAACATTCGAAAGCATCTTAGTTTCATCTAAACAAATCTTTTTTTGCCGTTTGTTTTAGCTTTATGTCAGGCCACTTCATGTTGGCCATGAGTGCATTCTGTAAATTGCTTTATGTATGTTTAACACTATATAATAAAACTTTACATTTTCATACATATTTCAAGGTACAGCACATTTTAATGTAATGAGATAAAATAACCAAAAAATGGGTTTAAAGAAATCTCAAAAAGTCAGTGGAAATTCTTACTTCTGTAAGTTCTCATTTTTGAACAGTTTCAATGCCAGGTGGTAACATTTCTTTGCTTTGTTCTTGACTTGAATTACATCATAGGGTCCTAAATCTCAATTTAGTAATAATTTGTAATGTACATACTGCAAGAAAGAATCCATAAAGTGACAAATGGTATAACTGACACAGCTCCTTCTTAAACATCTGATGGTTTAAATGAGATTAAAGTTCCGTTTGAACATACATTTATTGTGGAAACATTCTTCCTGTTTCCAGCTTTCGCACCAGCAAAGGCATCGGCTACTCTGCTCATTTTGTTGGAAATTGTTTAATTGTCACATCGCTGAAGTCTAAGGGCAAAGGATTTCAACACTGTGTGAAGTATGACTTTCAACCCAAGAAGGTAAGTTTGTTTTGGAATTCATTTACACATTTAACTTTGAAATAAATTTATATTTTATAGTAGGAGCTTAATTTCTCATGTTACATTTATAAGAATCTTTTTGCTGTTGGAACTAAAAGCCTGTTGGCAACATATTTTCAACTAAATTTGTGGTGGAACAGATATTCACAATTAAGCTTTGCGATACATGTCAACTTTATTTATAAGGCACATTTTTAGGAACCCAGGTTGCCTAAAAAGTGCTGTACATAAAATAACACATTAAATCATCAATCGTAACAATTTTTAAAAGGAATAAAATAAAATACAAAGAAGAAGGAGAGAGTTTAGAATAAACTAGAGTAGAATTGCTCAGTTTCACAAGAAAGCCAGTGCAAAAAGATTCGTTTTTAAAAGAGATTTAAAATCTTTAAGGGATTGAGCAGCCCTTATTTGCAGCAGAAGCTCATTGCACAGTTTAGAGGTACATACAGAAAAGGCTCTCTCTCCCCTTGATTTGAGCCTTTAAAATGGAACTTCCAGCACATGTTGATGGGAGGACCTCAGAGCCTTACTAGGGGCTTACTCAGGTATGGTGGAGCTAAACCATGCATAGCTTTAACACAAAGCATTAGGATCTTGAACTGAATATCTTTTTTTAATGGTAATTCTATACATAGTCGTATGTTTTGGCCTATGCCCTCTCAAATCAGTAGGCATAACAAACTTCTCAGTTGAATAAAAATAAACAGTGTATCTAAATCTGCCAGGGTATCGATGATTGTGGGCTTGCCTATACATGCCAACCAGTTAGAAGTGATGACAATTGAAAGCCTCTCTAAAAATGGCAAAGCTCTCCTGGGACTTTAACTGGAACCAAGTGCATTTGTCAGAAGAGGCAAGAATCGAGCTTTTCAGTAACAACCCTTTCAGTTAGGTTTGATCCAAAACAGAGGTTGAATATGTAGAATAGCAGCTCATGTTCACTGTTAAGTGTACTCGAGGATCTGTGACGCTGTAGGCCTATTTGTTCTGCAAATCAATGGATTTAGAATGACACCATTCATTTTGGTGAATTTTATTTTTATTTTTTGTGTTCCAAAAAATCTGTCTACATGTTTGTTTTACCTAATCTTATTGTTGTAAGAGTAAACAGTTGAGAAATTTAGCATACATTTTAAACGTGTAAAAAAACAAAAAAAACAGTATTTTTAGTGCAGTTTGTTGGCTGTTGTAATCCAACAGTTTTTCTTACATTTATACCTCTTATCCTTGATCTGTAATTCATTTTAACTGGTAACAGTTGAGTATTACGACAATTGTTTGATACTCAAAGGTCTAACACATGCAAATATGAATAAAAAATCCAAACCCAATTTATGTTGGGGTATTTCTGTGGTGTAGCTGTCCTTATGGATCAGAAAATTTCACCTGACACATGTGAAACAAATATAAGTTTCCCATAACACTCGAGGAAAGCTATTTGCCTCATTCCAGGAGTCACAGGGGGTATTGAATTGTTAAAGCTGCTCAAAGCGCATTAATTAACTTTTTAATTGATTTTTGGAATCAAACATTAGGGAATATATGTGTTTTTAAATTATCTCCAGACAGCCTTCACTCTGCTGCTCAGCCATGAATCTTCTTTAACACTTTCTTAACTTTAGGTGTAGACAGCTAGAATTACACCCCATTGTTCCTTCACTTACACCATTAAATAATTGACACTCGGTCACAAAGAGGTGTGGTTTAACAACTCTGCAGTTCTAATACTATTCTTTGTAATGGTAGATTAACAGATTTTGCCCTGCTGGTAAATCCCAAGAACACACAAAGAAACACACTTTGCTTTTAGAGTGACGAGGCAAACAGCTGTTTTTATCAGTAATCCAGACACATTAAGTCCTTAATATTTTCTCCTGAAGTTGTTCTTTTTAATTTGCATCTGAATTGTAATGCTTTGGAATTGTAAAGGTGGAAGTGAGGCTCTCAACTACTTCGTTAATCTGAGATTTACACTCCCCTGTTATTTTATGTGCAAAAGAAACATGAGAAAGGTTGATGTGATTTTTGAAAGTGAATACCTCTGGATCTAATTTCTTCTCAATCTGACTCACTTTTCACCCTCAGTGGTATATGATCAGCATAGTTCACATCTACAGCCGGTGGAGAAACAGTGAAATTAGATGCTATGTAAACGGACAGCTCGTTTCTTATGGCGACATGGCATGGCATGTCAACACAAATGATGTAAGTAATGTTCACTTGTAATGCATTAAACTGAATTTTTTTTATGCAGGGTTGACGGGGTTTGACACAATAATGTTTTGTGTTTCCAGCCATTTTCATTAGGAAAAGTCAATTTTAATTAATTTAGAAAGATGCCAAGTACTAATTTCCATTCAGTTACCATGTAATTATGCATAGTTTAATGTTGAAGATACATTGATGGATTTTTGTACTTTAGTTCAGATTGTGCTTTAACAATATACATTTTATATACAAAAGAATGATAGAGATGTCCCTGAAATGTGTGTACTAAACTATGAACACTTTTCAGTTCATTAAATATTTTGCTACTCTTTATGCAAGTTCCTCTATTTTTTATTTTATATATATATATATATATATATATATATATATATATATATATATATATATATATAGTCCTCCAGGGGTGCGGGGGGGGGGGGGGGGGGTGGTGCCTATCTCCAGCTATCAACGGGCGAGAGGTGGGGTACACCCTTGGTAGGTCGCCAGTCCATCACAGTGTATATATATATATGTATATATATGTTTTATTTGACATGGAAAAACATAAATGTGTTGCAATCATCCTATGGAGCATGATTTTTTCATGTGCTGGTAACAGAGACTAGAACTGTTTTAAAAAAGTAAGGGATGTGCAAATTCAGGATTTTCCTTATTCATTAAGCCATTTGAAAATGTTTCTAAATAACATCTGATTTGGCCGTTTTCCTCCCTTTCGTTCTTTCAGAGCTATGATAAGTGCTTCCTTGGGTCTTCAGAGATAGCAGATGCAAACAGAGTATTCTGTGGGCAGCTTGGAGCTGTCTACGTATTCAGTGAAGCTCTCAATCCAGCACAGATTTTTGCAATTCATCAGATAGGACCAGGCTATAAGGTATGTGCTTGCAGGGGACTAAATTAGATTACGTATAAGCGGTCTGAATCACCCATCCATTTGTGTAATCAATGAGAAACGCTGCCCTCTAGTTCCTTGCCTTATGTCTCCATCCTGCTTTTCCTGCCAGATAAATGGCTGCACAAATTACCTATTCCTTAGGAATAATGCCACAGCACGCTGGGGGAAAGCTGCAGGAACTTGGAAACGGGACTGAGTTCTGAGCCAATTTATATCATCTGCAGCAAGTGTAGCCATCTCAAGCGTCCTAAACAGGATCAAGTCATGAATGTGAAAAAAAAAATAAAAAAAATAAAAAATTTGACTTGCCTTAACAGAAAAAGCAAATATTTATGATATAGTGACGTTTAGTTTTTGTGATATCTATAATGTAAATTTGTTTTATTTATTTTTTAATGTTCCTCAATTGTTTTCTCTTTTTTCTTCACATTCCCCCCAGATTCTTAATATTGTTGTTCTTCAAGACTTTGAAATTTAAAACCCTATCTATTTTGTAAAGCAAAAAAGCCTTTTTTATGGCAGTGTGAGAAAGTGCTACTGTCTGTGACATGTAACTTACTATATTATACAATACCTTCAAAATTAGTGGTGTCTCAGTCAGGGGTTCTAAATAATATATATGTTGTTCTTTTGACTGCCAACTCGCTGACCTTTTTCATGGTGGTGCACAAGCTTTTCTTCTCTGTCTCTTAGACATATAATTAACATACTGAAACCAATACATTTTCATAGACAGTTTTGATCAATTATTCTACAATAGCTTTGATCAATGGCCCTCTTGCCTTCACATTCATTTAAAAACATTTGCCTGATCTGCTGTTTTCGACCTGTGTGTTTGGATGAGATGGAGAAACAGTGTAACTGCATGAAGACATCATGTTGTCCAAATTATTTTATTCCTGTTCATTTACTGAAGAAAGTTTTTAAGGTCTTCTGGTCGCACATTTTAAGAATTTTTAACAGCAGCTTTAGTTCAGGTGTTGTTCCTGACTGTTTTGAACATGCAGTTGTACAGTCCTTACTTAAATTCCTGTGACTTCTCAAATTGTAGGCCCATCTCAAAGCTCTTTTAATTTAGTTTTAGTTTGCATCTTTGTTTGACTTATTATATATTCTGTAAAGCACTTTGGTCAACGTTGTTGTGTTTAAATGTGCTAAATTGAACTTGAACTCCTCAAAAAATTTGAATTTTCAGCAAATTTGAACACCTAAAGCAATTAGTAATGCACCAGCCGCTTCTCAGTGAGTGGAATAAAACTGTTTTCTCTTGTTTAGGTCTCTCTGATGAGCACGAAGCCAAGATAGAGTTTTTTCTGTTCATTAAAAAAATACAACTTCTTGAGTCAGAAAAACTTTGACAAACTACCATATGTTCTTTATTTCTCTTTATAGGTTTGATAAAAAAAATTGATTATAAGTGTATGGGCTTTCACGCATGAATGGGGGTCATCTTCAACCTATTTACTTTCTTTTGTGTTTAAACTGCTTCCTAAGTCAAGAAACATGCACCACATTTCCATATGGTCAAAGCTTCCAATGTTATATTTCATTGTTAAATCAATATAAGCTTTGCACAGATTTAGATATTGTAGTCCAGGCCTGCCCAATCCTGGTCCTGGAGATCTCCTATCCAGCAACTTTTAGGTGCATCCCTTCTCATCACAGCTGAATCAAATAAAGTTCTCATTACCAGGCCTCTGCAGAGCTGACAGACTGCTGATGAGGGAATTGAACAATTTGATTCAGGTGTGTTGGAGCTGGGATACATCTAAAATTTGTAGGATAGTAGATCTCCAGGACCAGGATTGGGCAGGCCTGTTGTAGTCCTTAGAAGAAAGTTTGAATCAGCAAGTTGGGCCTTAATGAAAATAATACATCTTTGTTCACTATTATAAACTGGGTCTAGTTTCAAAAATATATTTTGAAAAAAACCTTCAAAACTATGTCTTTCAGCCAAATAATGTAAAAACAAGCAGTGTTTGAAATTGGTGAAATTCTTTTTTTTCTGCTGTAGTTTTGTTATGGTCTTACACTCTGTTACTAGAGAGAGAATGAGGCAATTGTAAAAATTCTTAAATGATAACCTGGGTCCATAAAGAAAATTACCTGTAAGTTATGCAGCGCTGATAAGTAATGGAGAATATAATAAATCTAGCCTAGTGGGTTGATGTAATTAGGAAGTTGTCCAGCTGTCACGAATCTTTCTTTTTTTAATTAAGAGCTGCAGGGAAATGCGTTAATGCAGAAGATTACAGCATAGATTTCTTGCTGTATGTTCACAGTTTAGCTCGGTCTTTGGAAAGAAACCTTCACACTGATGTAGAAAGGTTAATTTTTTTCATCTCTGCTTGCCTCTTCTGTTTGATCTCTAACGCGCTTTCCCTATACAGTGCTTTGAATGCAACTCTTATTTCAGCAGCTATTCTAAACACAGAGACGATTGTCATCATTTTTCTTGCACGTTATGATTCATGACCACAAAGCTAAAAACGTGTTTGCAGAATCATCTACAGCAGGAGTGTGCAACTCCAGTCCTTGACGTCCGGTGTCCTGAAACTTTTGGAATTGTCCCATATCCATCAGACCTGAATCAAATCACTTATTCACCTCCTCAACATGCTGTCAAGTTCCCCAGAGTCCTGCTAATGACCTGATTTTTTGACTCAGGTGTGTTGAAGCAGAGACATGCCTAAAAGCTGCAGGACACCAGACCTCAAGGACTGGAGTTGCAGACCCCTGATCTACAGGTTCTTTTTTTTTATATAGCAGCAAAACAAATACACAGAACAGAAAAATTGTCTTAAATTCACAAGTGCTAAAGGTTTCAAAATAATAAAAGGTGCCCAAAAACACAGGGAAGCCAAAAATAAAATGGAGCACAAAAGAGCTTTAAGTGATTTCTTCTTATCAGAATCAGAATCAGAATCGGTTTTATTGCCATTGTTTGAGAACAAGTTCACAAACTAGGAATTTTACCATTGAAGGTCTGAAAGAGAGAGCAGATCATTCACTACAGAAACTGAGGTCAATATTACCTGGTCCTATCTTAGAGAGAGTTGTGGTTTTCACCCAGACAGCACAACTATCTCAACACACCAAGAGCAAAGTAAGACAAACCAGGAAATTCCACAACCTACAATCTCGAAACATCGACAAAAACACTGAAACACTCACTCGGAGGCAAAAAACTGACATCCCAACACAAAATGAAACACAAAACAGGTGGGTGAAGAACTTGTCAGGCAGAGAACTTACCCAACCGGAGAAAGAGGTCCTAGCCAAGGGTTTGAACTTTGCCATGACACCAAAAAAGTTACCCATAGTGGACTGGATTACAGCCACAGAATCCGCTATAAAGAAAAACAACTTAAGTGGAACCGAGGCAGAACAACTTCGGTTAAAAGTGTCGGCAGCTTTGTCTGAGGCTAAGGTCCCCCCCTCTAACCTCACCATTGAGGAGAGAAAAGCAGTATCAGCACTGAGCAAGGAGCACAACATCACAATCCTTCCAGCAGACAAAGGTAGGTGCACAGTTGTGTTCAATACAACTGATTACCACACCAAGATCTTTGCACTACTGAATGACTCTAACACGTATGAAACTCTGAAACGAGACCCCACGAGTGGGTACAAAAAGAAGGTGATAGAATGTCTACAACAACTGCAAAAAGAAGGCATGATTGACAAAACACAATACTACCGGCTTTACCACCAGGACTCAATTCCTTGCCTATATGGACTCCCCAAGATCCATAAAGAAGGGGCCCCGCTCAGGCCCATTGTCAGCAGTATAAACTCTGTCACGTACAATATAGCCAAACACATAGCTAATATCCTGGCACCTCTGGGAGGCAACACCCCACACCACATCCAAAACTCCATAGACTTTGTGAACAAAGTCCGGAATCTAAAAATGGATCCAGATGAGACAATGGTTTCCTATGACGTGACTTCATTGTTCACCTGTATTCCTACCATGGAGGCTTTGGTCACAGTAAGAGAATGACTTACACAGGACAACTCCCTCCAAAACAGAACAAAACTCAAACCAGAACACATTTGCTAACTCCTGGAATTGTGCCTGAATACCACATATTTCCAGTTCAATGGCAAGTTTTATAGACAGAAACACGGCTGTGCCATGGGCTCACCAGTTTCTCCAATTGTGGCAAATTTATACATGGAGGAGGTAGAGTGCAGAGCTTTGAACTCCTTTAAAGGAATAACACCTAGCCACTGGTTCAGATACGTAGATGACACATGGGTTAAAATCAAAACCAAAGAGGTGCAAGCCTTTACTGAACACATAAACTCAGTGGACAGAAACATCAAATTCACCAGAGAAGATGTCAAGGACAATAGTTTGCCCTTTTTAGATTGTGTCGTCCAGAGGAGAAAGGACAGAAGGCTCCACATTGGGGTATACAGAAAACCCCCACACACAGACCAATACCTACTTTTTGACTCACAACACCCACTGGAACACAAGCTTAGTGTTATCAGGACCCTGCAACACAGAGCTGATAACATACCCACCAGCTCACAGGCCCAAGGGGAAGAACGCAAGCACGTGAGAGACACCCTCACAACTTGTGGTTACCCCAGATGGACTTTTGTGAAAACTGCAGCTAATTCCAGAAGGAAAGCCAACAAAGTGGTGGAAAAAGAAAAAGAAAACAAACAAAACAATGTAGTTATTCCATATGTGTCTGGGATTTCTGAAAAAATCAGGAGGATTTTTAACAAACACAGTATCCCTGTGTATTTCAAACCCAGCAACACACTCAGACAGAGACTAGTACATCCCAAGGACAGAACACCACACACTCACAAAAGCAACCTGGTGTATGCAATCCAATGCAATGAAGAATGCAAGGACCTCTACATTGGTGAAACCAAACAGCCACTGTACAAACGCATGGCCCAACACAGGAGAGCTAACTCCTCTGGCATGGACTCTGCTGTTCATTTACATCTCAAGGAGAAAGCCCACTCCTTTGAGGACAGCAATGTCCAGATATTAGACAGAGAGGACAGATGGTTTGAAAGAGGAGTAAAAGAAGCCATCTATGTAAAAGTAGAGAAACCATCGCTAAACAGAGGAGGGGGCCTGAGACATCACCTATCTCCAGTTTACAATGCTGCCCTTTCATCCCTCCCTAGGAAACTCAAACAAATTAGCCTCTAATAACAGAAACAACTGTGACTCCAATGACTGTCGTTATAACACAATAGGGCACTAACGAAGCCGAAACCTAACCTCCACCAATAGGCGGCTCGCCAACGACCGTCGTTAAGACATGGAGCACAAAGGATCCAATGACATAATGATTCTTGTTCAAGAGGTTAAATAGCTGAGTCTCCACACCCGTTAGTTGGACCAGTCCCAGCCTGGTCAGCGGCGAGCATGAACTGATGAAGCCTCTTGGATAAGAGGTGAAACGTCTTCCAAGACAAATTACCAAGTCCAGTTGCGTTTGATTGAAATTTCCTTGAAATGTAATCTATAATAAACTACTCAAAGATAACACAAACGGACAGCATTAAACCAAAGTTCTAACAAAGCCTAAGCACAAAGACCAAAATCAGAGAAATAGTGGCAGGCTCCAGGGGGAAAGCAGCGCCGTGTCAAGCACCCTGCCGATTCGGATGTTGTCAGTCCATTAATGGCCGTTATTAGCGGTTATCACTCCTATTAAATGCCGTGAGACTGTGCCCTCTCTACCTACTAGTAGGTTATCTACCCTTCTTATCGCGGCCCCGTCCCTCGGCTAAACATACCAGTTTACCGCCATGGACGCCGCTTCTCACACCAGAGAAGCGGAGGGCACAGAGGCTCGCCTCTGCACCTGCCAGAATAAGATTTCAAGGATCCACACCAGGTCTGCTCGTGTTGCTTCAGGCTGGAACATGGCCGCCTGGCAATACATAATCCCGGTTCATGCAAGCACTGTGCGCGCTTTACAATGAAGAGCCGCCGCCGACGGCTAACACGCCAAGCTAGCCTGTCGGGGAGAGACCCTTACTTGCTGACCACTGGGCCGCCGCCCGCGTGTGCCGACAGTCATGCCCTCCGGGAACCAGAACCGTACGCGGCGTCCAGCTAGGGTTCCCAGCTTGACTTGGCCAATGCGGACCAGCCTGTGGAGGATGTCCTGGAGTTGGAATACGAGGACGAGCTTGAGGACACAGATGGGTTCCTCATATCAGAGGACGTCAAGAAGGAAGATGTCTTCCTTCTCGCCGCCCAGGCTGCACAGCCAGGTGCCTCGTCTTCCCCCCGGGATGGAGCGGCCTCCCCGGCCTCACAGCTTGACATGTAGTCAGTGTGCAAACGCGCTGCTTCCAGACTGAACATCTCCGCCTCAGTTCCGGATCCCGAAACGACCAAAGCCTCAGCCAGTCCAGCCAACCCCGCCCGGTCCGGTAGGACGACCAGCTTGGCCACGGAGATCCGGGACTCCAACTGCCCCCGCCCCAGCGGGACAACTTGCTAGGCCAGGCAGTCAGCAGGCCAGGAAGAAGAAGAGGGCAACCTGACAGCCTCCTTTCTCCTCCGGTGACGCAGCTGGGAGTTCCCCGTTCGCCAGCTCCACCTGTTCGGCCTTTTCAGAGTTACACAAAACAAGCTCAACAAATCAAGGCTTATTTGAAATATCTTCGCTTGAATTAGCGTAACACTTCACTTCAGGCTATTTCGGTTCCACCAACAACGCTAAAGTGAATTTAATCTGCGCTGATTCAAGCAAGGCTGATTCAAGCGAGGCTGATTCAAGCGAGGCTTAACAAGTGCGGCTCATGTGCATCAACAGGCAGCCCCTGTCAATCGATGCTAGATAAGTGAGAATGGAAGGAAAGGAAAAAGACGTGTTCTTCTCTCAGTCTGACAAAGACTTATTAATGCAGCCTATGGGCGTCACCATTACATTATAACCAATAATGGGAACACCAGCTGCATATAAAAGCTTGTCAAGCTGCATTGTATTATATCTTAAATTAGATGATGTTCCATACAGATGGTTTAGAATGTGACACTGAAGCGCTTCTAACTGTAAACTTCTAAATTCACCTTAATAAATTATGTTACCTCATTAGGTAGGGCAAGATAATCTGGAGTCTGTTGTGAAGGATTAAAATCAGAATATAACACGTAACAGAAACTAGCTGACAGGTTGAATGTTTTAGAACATGATTTAACAAAGGATGTTAAATTATTTATCAACTAAATAATAACAACTTAGTCTTTAAAATGTAAAGTTACATTAGTACAGTATTTAAATTTACCAGTGTATTTTATTTACCAGTTTCATAGTACTATAAGGGTATTTTCGCACATTTAGGCAGGACACTATAATGATTTTATTGCTCCATCTTAAAAATAGTGATTTATTTGTCATTATGATAGCTTGGTGTAAGGTGCAACATTGGTGGAACAAAAAGTTTCTGGTAGCAAGTAAATATTAAATACACTAATATTCTTCAAAATGGTACAAGTAGAATCATTCAATTAAATACATCATTAAATAAGTAGAACTACATTTTAAAAGATAAAATCTACATTCCATTGCATACTTTAAACAGAAAGAAAAATGCAGCTGCTGCAAATTATTTAATAACTTTATATTGGAGGGGGCTGTGGTGAGGGAGAGAACAGCAGTAGAATACCAGCCCAACAGTGTGACATTACCTGGATTATCCAATCATATTCATCAAGGCCATGTCCACACGTAGCCGTGTAAAAAAAAAAAAAGATTTTCCTCCGCTCCCTCAGAAAAAGAATTTCCATCCACACATAACCGGATAAATGTGTTTTTCAGCACATTCAGAGATGTGGCAAACCTGTAGGGGACAGTAGTTCTCCCAAATCCTATCTGCTTATAAAAGCAAACAAACAAAACGCGTTTTAACAATGATTGATACCAACACAGCTCCGAGGGCATAAATGCTGTTTTTGAGAGTCAACACAGGTCACACAAGGGATGTTTGAGCATTTTTTTGTCACGGATAGTGACGTTACGGTTCTTAAAACTCTGTTTTCGGCCGTCCATACGCAGATACTGAAAACAGACAAAACGCAAATCTCCACTTTGGCCGGAGTTTTTAAAAATATGTATTTTTGGTGTTGAAAGTCTTCATTTACGTGTGGATGACAGGCCAAACCGTAGAAATATATTTTCGTTTTTTGAGAGTCCCGGCTATGTGTGAACAGGGCAATAAGCCTCGCGGTTATTCTGCTATGGAGCATGTCTCGACAGATGACCGCTTATGCTGAGCCTGGTTCTGCTGGAGGTTTCTTCCTGTTAAAAGGGAGTTTTTTCCTCTCCACTGTTGCTTCATGCTTGCTCAGTGTGAGGGATTGCTGAGAAGTCACGACGCAATCTTCTGTGGTTCTCTAATTCCTAAATTAAACATTGTATTGTAATAACTCTTCTTGTAAAGTGCCTTGAGATGACATCTGTTGTGAAATGGCTCTATATAAATAAACTAAATTGAATTGAGTTCATCCAAGAGAATAAGTTGCCATGGTGAATGAGCAGGGCTTCGGATTAGTCTCATTCGTGGAACCAATTTTGGGAAAATTTAGCCAGGATTTTCAAAGTGAGCCTGGTTTTTGAAGTTAACTCGCTTGGTTGAATACCCCCTAGGAAAATGAAACACAAACTTAATTAAACACAACAAGACCCCTTCAAAACACAGGTGGTCATAACAGGCTTTCCTATTTGTTACAAGAATATTGAACAAAGTGAGAAATTTTGTGATAACCTAAAGGGAAAATTCAGAGTACATAGATACTAAAATTGACAGAAGCTTCCTTGAAAAATCGTAGCATTTATTACTGCAGTTTTATCGAAACCTAATCTTTCATGGACACCAAAGAAATCGGGAGCAGAACAACACTGAGTCATCCTTAAGTTTTGAATGACCTACACAGAATGATCAATTTCAAGATTCACAGCTTTAAAAAAGTATTTTCTCAATAAATTCTTGTCTGTCTCTTGCTCAGCGATCCATTATAACAGTTCCACAGATATATTTACTGCACACTAAGCATTAATCATTGATTGAACATGTCAAATCAATTAAGCCATGACTTTGCATCTTTTTAAATTATGCTCTTAGTTATTTCTGTCCTTACACTCTATCTCTGTTGCCATATGTGGGCTACGAGAGAGATTAGCCCTCTGAATGTGAGCCAGTCCTGCTCTGCAGAATGCACCAGAGAGTGCCCTAGAAGAGACTGACTGGCACTGTCTTCTTCCTCCTTTTAGGAAAATGAAATGAAACAGTCAGTGTAGGCTATGGATCAGAATGATTTATTTATAACCCTAGTGCAGACACAGAACATAACAGCTATGACACCAGAAGTTGAAAACAAAGAATAATCAATACAGAAATATAATGTTTTAATGAATTTGATTGAAATCAGGTTTACTGGCTTCATTGCAGGAGTACCTGTTTTTGAAGCTAAATTTAGTTTCTTTTCTTTTAGTTTAATTTGTTTACTGTTGGATTTACTTTACAACAAAGTAATGTGATACTGATCAGATGTCTCGTGGTTCTGTGGGAGGCTGTAATTTACTTGCATTGAAACAGTGTAAAACCCTTTAGATCTGCAAATTTAGACCTAATTTTAGTGTTTGGAGAAATTGTATTGTCTTATTCCTCAAGGAGTTCATTAATCTTCAGTACGTGCACTGGGACTCGGAACTGATGTCCTTTTGAATATACATTGCATTCATAAAAGCATATATTTTTTAAAGTCGCTCTTACATTCAGACCACAAAAAGCACTTGAGTCCTGAAGCTTTTCAAGTGCTCTCCCTTGCTCAGTGATGGCCTATTGCTCTCGGAGCAGAAGGGAGAACTGTGCCCTAATTCTTTTATATGACTGGCTGGTCCGTGGAATGATACTGTCACGGTACAAGGTTTTATAGTCAAAACCCATGCGATCTTTATTTTCCCTCTGTGGCAGTGCCCGCACAGAAGTAGAGCTGCTGGAGCTTGTTATTTTTGGTCACTTGGGTTCCATGAGTTGAAACTACCTAGGGACGTTAGAGACTACAGGATGAGATGGCGATGGCTGCTGCGTGGACTTGATCATAGCAAATAAGATGACTTTTTTTTTCAGACACAATGTATGAATTAGCATACCAGTAGATGCAGTTCATCCTTGCTATTACTGATGTTCTTTACTGGAGAAATACTTGCATAGATGCAGTGGCAGCTAATAGAGAATAATTAATTTGAGAAAATGTCTTTTTTTATTGGAGTCACATTTGTTTAAAATAGTAAAGATAAAGGAATAAAACTGATGACAATCTAAAGCTTTGAAATACTTCAATGTAGGTTTAAAAAAGTAAAAAAACAACTTTTCTTCTAAATTGCCGCTATGTAATAAAGATTCTAAACTTAAGAACTTAAGACGCATCCAGAATGGAAAGGTCCAGTACCTGCAGCAACCTTCTATTGTATTCTCAGGAAATACATATATGTTTTTAAAGCACCAATATTTTTTTCCATCTTTTTTCCCCCTATATTTCTCCTCTGCTCTTTTCACTTACGTTAAATATGCAGTTTATTGTGCTTTTAGTTTTTATTCAAATAGACAGCATTTTTAACTTCATTTTTAAAGGAGCAGAGGGCTGGATTTCTAAAATAAATTACATTCATGTTCAGTTTTTCTAATTGTAATTGTATTGGATAATGAAGCATTTTAAACTAAGTAAAATTAGCCCACCCATGCAAGGGAGTAGATTTGATTGTGAGATTGGTGGGGACGCAAAAGTGCTCCAATGCAGCACTCTTGAAAGTTTAAGTTTTTTGTATTAGCAATCATAATTTCACATTATGTAGATGTTATAGGTTAAAGTAACTAATGAAAGACAAAAAGGAAAATTTGAAAAGCTTTAATCTTTAATCTTTAGTGCAGGGCTGTAGTGAAACTGTGCATCATGTCAATTAGCTGTTGAGCATGAATGTTATTTGTGTCAGGTTGGTGGGGCTTGTCCAGAATATCCTCTTGATTACTGCCACTCTCCCTGCTGCTCTCTCCAGGTTGGATTGGATTCCTTAGAAAATCAACCACAATATAAATTTAAAAACCATAATGCGCTTACACGCGGATGCGACCTCAATCTACAATTCTTGCGCATTCTCAATTTAACAGGAAGAAGGAAGAGAAAGAAACCAAACTTCAGAAGCGGTCAATTTAAACACTACTTACTTCATCGCTACACATGTTGCTTGTTGTCGTACAGCTGACGATGTGCGCAATGTGCAGTGGCTTGAAAGTACGCTATGTCACTGATTAATTTACTTTTTGTGCTCGCTCCCGCGGTGGCTGCAGTTACACGCAGCGCCGGCCGCGGTAGTCGCAACTTTAATTTCTTCAATCCCGCCCCCTGCTCCTTTCACATTTTAACATTTTTAACTTGTTTTTAACTTATTTTCAAGTTGAAACACCTTGTGGAAAAGTAGGTTTGTTTGTGAATCCCAATATCAAAATCTAAATTGCACACAGTTTAAAAACTAGTCACAGCTGCAATTAAAGCTGTTATTTGTACATTTCAATTCAATTTACTTTTATTTATATATCGCCAATTCACAACAAGTTTCATCTCAAGGCACTTTACAACAAAAGTCATTTCAATACAATTATACAAACATTCCAATCAATTTTCTATGTAAGGAATCCCAGCAGATTACGATGAGTCATCAACTTGAGGTTGTCCCCGGATCATGCAGGTTCCAACCCATAGACTGTATAAAACAATGGACTAACCTTCCGGTACGTCCCCAATAGGTTTTTGAATAGCAAAAATGAGGCCAGTTGGGCGGTTCCCACCGCCGCCATCTTGTCCGCGTCACTCGCCTCGTCACTCTCAGAAACTCCAAAAATGGGCAAAGAGGTGGAGCTGAGAGTGGCGCTGTGAGGCTGGGGGCGGAGGGTTAACGCTGCGAGCCGACGTAGCTACAAGCTAGTCAGAAGCTAGTCGTAAGCTAACTGAAGCTAACGTAGGCTGCAGCTGGTTTCAGCCAGAAGACCGCGGTTGAGAGACTTTTACCCCGTTTTTCAACAACGATCCCTTTAGACACAGAAACATCTCGAGTAGAGAAAACATATCAATACAATAAGACCCAAATGGGTCGGATCAATACGGCCTGATATTGTGTTATTTCCATTACCATCGGTGGAGGGTGAGGACTTAGTCGGATTATCTTAACAAAACATCCAGCTAAAAGTAGTCACAAAGTCATCATGAAAATTCAGATCCCCTAAAAAAAATAAAAAGCTTTTGACTCACCTCACATCAGACATCCATTAGTTTATGCCTCCAGCTGTGTTCCTCACACCAGTACTGATCTAACCAGCGATCATCCAGTCTGTCTAGAGTCCAACTCTGTAGTCTTCCAGCCTGATGTAACCGTCTCCCGCTCTTGAGTCTCGAGGTGCTCTCCTGACCGGGTCTGCCACCTGACAGAGACCCCCCAAGCTTGTTAAGCTTCAGGCGGTATGAAGCCTCCCCCGAAAGCATAAACTTCTTGGACTGTCTGTTACTGTAATCAAAACCACAGCAAGCCATCTTTGCCCAATAATTTCAGATTAACATCCAAAACCCAATAAGAACTGCAGAGGCAACTGATAGTGGAGTTCAGAAACACCAAATGACTGAAGTTTTACGTGATTCCCAGGCTGTGAAGAGCTCCGCAAGCAGTCTACGGAGCAAGCTATTAGCTACAGTTAGCCACCATTAGCCACCAGCGTTAGCCTAGACGGACCTGTCAATCAAAAAGACACGCCCCTAATTATTCATAATTTCACAATTAAATTACAAATAAACGGAGGAGTTAGAAAAAAATTCACCCCCCTCAGAGTTGTCATGATGGTAAAGCTGAAGTATCTAACTATCTAACCTAAAATGTTTTTTTTTTAACCATGTTTTTTTAAATATGCTTATTTTTGCTGTAAAGTTGGCCTTTTTAACATGGGAGTCAATGGGAAGTTGCTCCTTTTTGCAGCCAGCCCCCAGCGGATGAGGGCTGAACTACAATTTTTGTCACTTCCGCGTTGGCTTCACATTCTGCGGGCGGAGTTTGCCCCTTGTTCCAACCACAGCTATTCCTCAGCAATCCCTGATACTGAGCAAGCATGTAGCGACAGTGGAGAGGAAAACTCCCCTTTAACAGGAAGAGACCTCCATCATAACCTGGCTCAGTACAAGCGGTCATCTGCCACGACCATCTAGGGGTCTGAGAAGACAGAGAAGAGACCGCATGGATGATTCTCGGTGACTTTGAGCATCATCTGGACCGATGTTCCCCATCCAGAAGGGGACTTTATAGTAGAATTGGGTACCAGACCGTGTGGAGTTTCTATGGGGTGAAAAAAACTGAGAGAAAACTGGGTTAACAATCGCAATGACAGCAGAATCTGATTTAGATCTCATCCAGCAAAAATGTAAAATGAGCTTTGTATGGTTGATATCAAATCAAAGTACTACCACTGGTTAGAATACTGGATAAATGGACAATTATTGTAGTACTAGAAGCCTGAGGTAGTGGCCCTCTTTATGCTTTTACTCTAACTAAAAATAACAGATTTTGATGGATTTTAGACAGGTACAGGAAGCTCTGAGAGGCTTTTGTCTACAAATCTTCTGGGACAATATAGTTATTTTCTTGCTGCAGAGTTCTCTGTCTCTCTTATCACCCCATGCTTGCTGTCCAAAATTCAGAGAAAAATGACAAACAGTTATTGGATTCATTAATATTTTAGCTCTACTGATTATAGGAATGGATTTAAGTATTAGGCATGGTTCATCCTCCCAGCTTTGACTGATTATTTTAGCTCATCTGTAAACAACTAATTGATTGAGTAGATTAAGAGTACTTTGTCATTTATAGGATTTTTTTGTGTTAACTGTAATGAATGTGCAATTGAATCATTAACTGACTGAATTCACCATTTTGTGCAACAATCAAAGTGTCTTTAGACAGTAGAAGATAAAATGACATTTCTGGGCAAATATAAAATGTTTAAAAGAAGGATATCCCCCAGTAATCATAAATTAATCAGAAGTTGGCTCAAAAAACATTTTTTTCTTCTAAAAGCAACAATAACTTGATTTAACTTTGTAGTTTGTCTCTCTGATTAGCAGGTTGTGAAATGACAGTAATTCAAATCTTAATTGCGCGCTGCCAGATTTAATTTGAATGTGTTTTCAGTCATATGTGATAACCCTTAATTTACCTCTTTTCCACAAGTATACTCAAACTAAAAAGTACTCATTCAGTCAAAGAACTGAGAAATAATGCTCTTGTGTTCAGTTTGAAGCCATTTCAGCGTGTCCTCATGAGAATTCACAATGACTATGCTTGGTTTGATACAATGCCAAACTTAATTTCTGGCATTGTTTAATTCACTGTTTAATTTAAAGGAAATTAAACAGGTAAAAAATCATTTGTGCTATCAATGGAACTTTGATTCATTCGGTCAGCCCGTACTCCTCCTAATCATTAATCTCTATTGTAGAAGTTGCAGACTGCAATCAAACGATGTTCCTCTGGGGAGACAAAAAAAACAAAAAACGAAGTGAAAGAACAAAAAGAAGTGTAATGAATATATTTTTGAAATAGATATGTTTTTATTTAGGTAATCAGTGTAGTTTGTTTCTTTGTGAGAATACAGAGTTGAGATTACATTTGTAATTTTTGGAGATGGGAAATAAAGACATTACGGTTTAATCGTGAAATGTTTCACCCAACACAGATTTCTTTTGTTTTCTTGCTGCTTTCGGGGGAATTGTGCAAAGAGTGTTTTGCATCACGGAAATGATAAATTGTGCTGCATTTTGTGGCTGATAACACTACTAAAGATGGGTAAAAATATAAAAGACAACTCTAATCTATATAGAAATTGTATTTTCAAACTGTTCCATCTGAAAGTTTTTTTTTTTCATCAAGTTATAATTAGGATAAAACCACAGAGAAACTGATAATGGGCTTATACAGAAAAGAAGCTTACATTTTGCCCCATGTTTCCTTTTAAATAATCAATTTCCTGATTTGCTCTAATTTTCTGCTCTTTCAGAGTACGTTCAAGTTCAAGTCAGAGAGTGATATCCACTTAGCAGACCATCACAAGCAGGTTTTGTATGACGGCAAACTGGCAGGCTCCATCGCCTTCACCTATAATGCCAAGGCCACTGATGCCCAGCTTTGCCTGGAATCCTCACCTCGTGAAAACGCCTCTATCTTTGTGCACTCGCCACACGCTCTTATGCTTCAGGTAAAACACATTACTCCAAAACTGTGCACCTCACCTGGGGTAATGATGCCCTAATTCATGGTATTTTTAAAATTCTGTCAACATGAATACTTTTCATGTTTAAATTCTGACTTGAACAATTCACAAATATTATAGTAAAAAAATATGATTGTTTTTTGTTTTACTTTATGTCCTCACAGGATGTGAAAGCCACAGTTACCCACTCCATCCACAGTGCCATCCACTCTGTTGGTGGTATCCAGGTACTCTTTCCACTTTTTGCTCAGCTGGACTTTCAGCAGTTGAAGGACAACCAGCTGGAAACTACAGTCTGGTAGGTTGATGTGGTGTAACCACACAGCACAGCGTGACCTGATGCAGTAAATGGCAAATACATGATACAGTTGCAAGTGACAGAGCTCTCTGTATGGTGCTACTATTGGGACACTCTTTGGATCCATCCTTCCTTTAGAAATATTTTGTGTAGGTCTCTTTGAGACTAAACTGATTATTTTTACATATTTACAAGGGAAGATTGTTGCAATAATTTATCTGCATCTAAATTATTAGGTCTAATTAAAGTATGACTGGAACATTAAGATATATCTCCTGCATGTTGATCTATAACAGATATATTAAAATATCTTCCTCATTTCACAGCAACTTGTAGCTTTTAAATGTATACAATATATCCCAGTTAGGTTTAAAATTATGACCAGTCTGAGCATCTTGACTGGTTTAATGGCAATGCATCCTCATACACAACAAATCAGTATGGACTGTGCATTCTGACACCTATCAGGACCACCATTAATATCATCAGTAGTTTGCACTAGATTAGCTAATCTGTTGAATGAGACTCTTGCTCCTCATATACTTTAATGAGCTTGGGCCTTAACACTTTCCCTTGTTCACCACTGGTTCTTCCTTTGTCTGCTTTTAATTGGCATTGAACAATGAAGATGGGGAACAGCTCACAATATCTACTGTTTAGGAGATCCTCTGACCCAGTCATTTAATTATCATGACTCTGTTCTTCTCTAAATTCACTCAAATACTTAGTTGGCCCATTTCCGTGCTTCTAACACATCAAATTTCATTGAAAAAAACCCCAAATCTAACAGAGATCTTGATGAAGAGATAATCTTGCTGTTATACTGCACAGTTTGTATTTAAAATTTAAGAAGGCCTGTGTTTCATGCTAATAATACATTCAATTGGATATTTAACTGTCTAAATCTTTCTCCTTTTTTGTTTGTTTACCAAAAAAGTGACCTTTTCCAAATCTAATCAAAATGGTGTTGTGCTTAGACCTTTTTAAAAAAGTTGTTATATAATACAGTACATGGCACACAGCAAATATTACTCTCACTATATGGCAACTAAGCAAACGATCTGTTAAATAAGTTTTATTAGTCTGTATCCTCTAACAGTGTTTATAAACCTGTAAACATTTTTATTATTATCTCTATTCTCATTCATTTTTTTCCCTGAGCTTGTCTTCCCAAAGCTTCACAGTTCTCTGCTGCATGGAGTCTTAGCTCTGCTTTAATACTTTGATAGTTTAATGACATGGATGGATGCAGAAGTGGCCACATAGCAGCACAAATCCCTGATACCCAAAGCTCTCTGCCTCCAAAGACTCCACTACTCTCCATCGCTCTTCTCCTTTTGCCCCATGTTTTCCTCTTTGGTTGACAGTGTGCAGCCCTACCGAACACTGCACTTTGTCATTGCTTTAAGACTTAGTCCCTCTCCAAAGCCTGCTGGGCTTTGACGTTCAAAGCTTTTGCAGCAATTAACTTCCTATTTGGCCTGAGGGTTTGCGTTCTTAACAGCATGCACCGATAGGGATTTTTAAAAATATCCTTTTAATGATAACTCGCTTTGATATTTCTTGTTGCCAACCTGAATACGAAGCAAGAGTGAAAACACGTAAGTCAGCACTGTTCTGCCACACTGGTTTACTTGTGAACTTTCTAAACTAAGAACAAACAAAGTTGATTTTGACACAGCTATATATTTTCTTTACTTAATCTGTTATTGCAAATGTGAATCAATGGACAACAGGGAATTTCAAAGTGAATATTCACCATCTCACATGTGAGATATACATCAGATTGGATGAGGTTACATACTATGTGTACACTATATCGGCTAGTCTGCACAGGAGTGATTGTGGCCTTGTTTTTGTTGAGCTGGAGTAAAAACCATTGGAGGATGTGAAGCAAAGCCGATTATGAAGTGTCACCAAGCACCACTGTCATTCAGCCAAAAGGCTTCAGCTGAAAAGCTGTACAACAAAGAAACATGTTCTTCACTGCAATGCTTTGGTCCTTTGAACCCCCACTCCCATATGAACACATACTCAATCTGTTAGAGTTCACCTCAAAGACCACCCCCTGGCCCCTAGAGGACTCAAAATCCCAACCTTTCTTTTCTGAATTTTAAGAGGGATGAAAGGGTTGGCTCGACTCCACAGCTGATTGCTGACATCCTCTGAAAATGACCTTGTTGTTTTCCCTTGGCTGCACTTGTCTTCTCATGCTGCAAGAGTTAATTTAATGTCGTTTTTTGGTAGTTTTACAACCACAATAATAGCAATGTTACTGCAACAACCTAATTTTCGGTAAGCATAGATTGGATTTAATTCCTGCTGAGAGGATTTGTGAAAGGCAGTGAGCGTTTAGCTTTTTCAGTTTGTCTTTTTTTTTTTTTTTACAGTGCCACTCTCCTGGCCTTTTTGGTGGAGCTACTGAAAAGTTCTGTGGCCATGCAGGAACAGATGCTGGGAGGAAAAGGCTTTTTGGTGATTGGGTACCTGCTAGAGAAGGTATGGAGCCATTCTCATCACTTTTTCATAGACAAGACCGTTATGGGTGTAGCTCATTAAATTAAAACATTATTGAAAAGTTAATTAACCTCAGCCATTCAATTCAATAAGTGGAACTTGTATATTATGCAGATTGTGACTTTAAAATTTGTATTATTATGATTTTAATTAAAATACCAAATTCTCTTCCTCATAAAAATTGATTAGATCAATATAGCTACAATTTTTAGACAAGCTTCACAGTCATATATAAGACAGCTGTCTTGACTGTTGTCTCCGAAATAACCATTCACCCTCTTCGCAAGGTTACTAAAACAAAAAAGTAATTGCTAAAAAAAGTTTGGTCTTGCCATATCCAAACATCTTCCTGTGAGGTTAAGTGGAATGAAAAAGTCGGGTAGAAAAACGTGTACATACAGTAGACAAAGCCATGATCTTGATAAGATTGCAAAGCAATCAAGCATTTGCAAGAGATCATGCAATGATTTATCCAAAACAAGCAAGGTAGTGAACAGGATAAATATATAATATAAATTCTAAAAAAAATTGAGAAACACATTTTGGGTTATCAATTTTTATGATTAAAAGAGATAAACTTAAGAAATATGCAATATGTCCATGTGTCATAATAACTGGAGCAAAGGGTTGTGCTAACACTGTAGCATTGACATTAAAAATATCTCCCTTGCGCAAACGTGTTAAAAACGATGTTTGAACAAGATATGAGGTTTCATGCAGACCAACAGTTTGTGTGTTTTCTAGTGAATACCCCATTTGCTTCCTCTCATTGTCCAGTTAGGCTGTGTCTTGTCTCTGTCTTGTTTTATCAAGGTGCACTGTGTTTTGTCTGTACTCTCAAAGCCCTGTCAGCAGTCTAATCTTCCACTGCCTTTGGCAAAGTCCTGTATGTTTCTTTGAACTGAACAGAGGAACATGTCCCCCACTTTCTGCATCAGTCTTTATTTACCCATTTTGTGATTCAGATCTAGCAGCCGGCATTCCCCAGAGTGCTGTCTCTTTCATTGCACTGAGATATGACTCCACTTTGTCACTCACTGACTTGCTCGCCTGCTGGCTTCAGATGCTGTAAACTAACAGCCAGGCAGAGTCGGCACCTGAGAGCTGCCGTTTTTTCTTCCTTCCCTCCTGCTGCCAGGTTTCACACTTTCACATATCGTGCCATCTGTTCACGATCTGTTTGGGCCACAGCTTCCCTCCTTCTTTGGTTTTCATTTTTCTTTCTCGCGTCTTTTCACAAAGTCTCCAACTGGATTGACAGCAAGCACCAGGTGTGAGCTTTAATACTACATGTCACATATAGAATCTGTAAAAGTGCTCATTATATTATTATTATTATTTTTTTATTCTATCCAATAACAACAAACTGGCTGAGTAGATCAATTACTCACCAATGTTACCATTATTAATTGATAGTGCACTGTTTAAGAGGAGATACCAAAAACGGATCTGCATATTGGGCTATTTTTATATTATGAATCATAATAAGAAAGCCATGTCAAAATATTTACTCTCAAAGCATTAATGATATAGTGTTTACAAGGTAGGCTGCACGGTGGCGCAGTGGTTAGCACTTTTGCCTTGCAGCAAGAAGGTTGTGGGTTCATATCCCGGCCTTTCTGCATGGAGTGTGCATGTTCTCCCCGTGCATGCGTGGGTTCCCTCCGGGTACTCCGGCTTCCTCCCACAGTCCAAAAACATGAATTTCAGGTTAATTGATGTCACCAAATTGTCCTTAGGTGTGAGTGTGTGCATGGTTGTTTGTCCTGCCCTGTGATGGACTGGCGACCTGTCCAGGGTGTACCCTGCCTCTCGCCCGTTGACAGCTGGAGATAGGCACCAGCACCCCCGTGACCCATTAAGGATTAAGCGGTAAAGAAAATGGATGGATGGATGTTTACAAGGTATCACCTTGTCTGAAATTCTCAAACTATGATAAACTTGGTTACCATGGTTTTTAGAGAAATGTTTTAATGAGTCTTAATTTTAAGCTGTCTATAATTTTTTGTTTCTTGTAAGAAAGAGAAAAAGAAATACAGCCTTTTTTCAGTCAGCTGTTGAGTAGTGGAAAGCATACAGGTCAGGGAGAATCAATGTTATTCTTTGTTCTATACAGGAGATAAAGCTTTGGTCAGATGGCACTATTAAAACAACTTTAAACTGAGAATGGTGAGATGAAAAATTTGAGAGGTTGTAAAACTGTGACTTTACAAATGATGTTGCTTAATGTAAGTTTAATTTGTTTCCGTGTTACTTATAATAGTTGTGGCCCTAGATTGTTGAAATGTTAGTAATTTACAACTGAACTCATGTTTCCGCATCACGATAGGGATTTGCTCTACACAGTGTAGTGACCACATCAAAATGCTGTCACGAATGTTTTATTTTTAAACATGATTTTTTGTCTCTGTTTTTAGTCTTCTCGTGCACACATCACCAGGGCTGTTTTAGAACATTTCCTCTCGTTTGCAAAGTATCTCGACGGTCTGCCACATGGAGCGCCACTGCTGAAACAGCTGTGTGATCACATCCTGTTTAATGCGGCCATTTGGATCTATACCCCAGCCAAGGTGAGCTCCTGCAAGTAGCAATATGCACAACCAGTGATTCAAACTATGGAACTATTCAACCGTTTATCACTGTTGCCTTTGTAAAAGTGTAAAAAAAAAAATTGTTGTACCAATTACTTTCTTGTGGAAACAGTTTGGGATTTTTGGGGACAATTTTGGCGAGCTTTCAATGACAGCAGGTAATGTTGTTAATAATAAAACTAGTGGTGGAATACAACTTTAAATGAGAAGAAATATTTAACTGACGTACCTAAAGAAAAGGTAAAAACACAAATAATTTGTTTTCAGTGTTTAAATAAGAGCTATCAAAACACTGTTAAATACCTAACATTGTTTTTGACGTCAAGAACGAACTGAACAGAATGTGCTAAACTAATTCACAGCATTAACCTACATTAAGTTTGTTTATTTTTTCTGTCATTCAAAATAGTGACATGTCCTAAATTGGGACATTTTAAAGAGTTTATATCGCTTTCCAACACATTTTCAAATCATATAAATTACTAAAAGATTGCAGTTATGCTCCCATTAGTCTCAGTAAAAGTACCTTTAGATGTTTAGACGTTTTTCCATTCCTGCAGTTAATATTTTTTTACCCATAAAATGAAATCAGACATACCAAAACAGGCTCAGTATGTGTGGTAAATCAGAAGTTTTTCTTTCATTTGTAAGCAAAACACAAAAATATAAACTGAGGAAGTATGAGAGTTAGATATGGTATTAAAGCAATACAAAAAGGCCCAGAGACTTGCCATTGACACTTCAAAATGGAGAGTTCAGAAAGAATGGATGAAAAAGGAGCAAAAAAGCTTGGTAATAAAGGGAGTTGGAGCACTTTGAGAAACGCTGAGACCGAGCTGCTCTGGTGGAGTCTCCTAGGTGGCCGAAGTGGTGAAATTCATTTATTTGTGCCTTTCTGCTACAAACATATAGCTTGCTGCAAGCAGTGTGACTTGCATCAATGCAATAGACTCTTGACAATTACTAGTGAATAAATTGTACTTTATGACTACATTTCTTTCTGTTTATATAAAGGAGGGCTTCCACTACAGGTATCTTTTTGGGAACCTGGAGGATTTATTTTCTTGGGTGTTTTTTTCTTATCATTTCCATTAAAAGATCGAGGTCCAAATCAGAAAAAAAAAAAAAAAAAAACCCAAACGTTTATAAATCTGCTCTGAGAACAGTCCCAATAGACAGAAAGTTCTGTTTTAACGGACCTTGAACTGAATACGGAGCTTTCTAACGGGAGAATGATTGGTATTTTTCCCTGGCTAAAATTCCACTAGATTTAATTTCAGTCGTTTCTCAGTTTTTTCATTTCTGAAGCTTATATTATCATTTATTTTGAATAGGATAACAATGTTTGACCCAACCACCAGTGCTTGAACATTAAATGGAAAATAATATTTTAATTGAACCTCAATAGGGAAATTCAGTATATCAGGGGCAAAATAACAGACAAATGGAAAACACAACGCTGCACCTGTAAATTACTAATTATAAAAAAAAACCTGATGGCATGGATTCCATAGTGATGTTATATACACAAACTAAAAAAAGCGTAAGTTGTAAAAAACATATTTAAGGTCCTTTGATTTCTCTGCGTTGATTTAAAGGTCATTCTACTGGCACTACAAAATCCATAACATCCTGTGTCCACAGTCTGTGCCGGTCCGGACAAGACCGCGCTATGGAAACGAGGCATTAGTTGCACCTTAATTTTGGACTAGCTGGGATGTGCCTGTAGTGTTTAAATTAAGGTGCTGTTGGTAACAAATATGTTTGTGTTCTCATTCCAGGTTCAGCTTTCTTTATACACGTACCTCTCTGCTGAGTTCATTGGAACAGCTACTATCTACAACACAATCCGTCGAGTTGGTACAGTCCTTCAGCTCATGCATATGCTGAAATACTACTACTGGGCCATAAAACCTACAGACAGCAGTGGCATCTCTCCAAAGGGACTTGGTGAGTATATTTCATTCTCTGGATGTTAATGAGTAACTTTTTTGCAGTAAACATATTTTTTTCTTTTTTTCGTGGTTGTAGGTGTTTTTATCTTTCATAGGAAGAATCCAAACAAGCCTTATTTTAGAAAGGAAATCATTCGAGTGAACCAATAACAAATATTGCTTGCAGTCCCTAGCCTGTTATCAAACTGTCTTATGGAAGTTGAAACAGTTCCACAACTTTTTAAATGACTCATCTCCACAAAGAAAGGGTTGTCTGTCTGCTGCTGGGACTGTGGCCAGGAGATGGCACTTAGGCAGACACACTATATAATATATTGTCATCCCAGTAAGGTGTTTGCTGTGGGTGTTCAGTCTATGAAACGTGGCCCAGTTTAGTGACTGGCACACTGAGCACATCACAAAGCAGGCTATAAAGGAAAAGCAACTGTCCTTGAACTGTCATTTCCGTTTTGCTATCCATTATTCTTTTCAGAAAGTACCAACTTTCTAATATAGGGGCTGTTTATATTGGTTTTGAGACTCCACTATATGCTGCATCAAGGCCCAATAAAATTTACGTGCTGAAGGCTGCAGCTTTACAGCACGGATGTAATACTCCTCACATAATCAAAGGCCAGTTAATCCAAAAGAGATTTTGTTGTATGCGCTCTGCTTGCATTGTCTCTACAGGTTCATTTCTAGTAATACCACAATTAGATACATTAATCTCACAGTCTAAGTACTGGGTAAATATTACAGATTTGTGACTTTTATGATCCTTATTCTTCCTCTGATTTTTCAGAGTCGGATCACCATGATTTGCCCTCTAATACAACCCCAAATAAGAAAAAGCTGGAACAGTATGTTCAACCAAAATCAAACTGAAAGTAGTATTTTGTTAAATTATATTTGACCATTATTAAATTGAAATCAGTACAACTGCACATTATTTAATGTGTTCCTCATTAATTTTATAGTTTTTTTGTTTTTTTGTTGTTGATTTTTTTGAAAATACCAAGTATTCCAATTTTGGTTCTAGCAACACATAAAAAAAGAAGTTGGAACAGTAAAGCATTTAGCACCTAGTAATGGTTCCATTTGTTTTCACAACACTTAAAGGGCAATTACGGACTGAAGACACCAAGTAATCATGCTTTTTCCGGTGTAATTTTGTCCAAATCTTCCTGCAAACCAGTCTTAAGGCGGGCAACAGTACAGGGTCTTCTTTTTGCATTTCACACTTCAGGACAGAACTTTGTAATGCCTCCTTTAAAGCATCATATTGTGTTCCAAAATCTTAATGTAATGCCTAGACTTTTCTTTGATGCTGCGTCTGTACCTAATCAAAATTACAAACAAGCAATCAACATTTTTTTTTCATGTAGCACCTTTCACAGACAGAATACATTAGGAATACATAAATGCAGTTTAAAATAAAAACTAAATAGCTGAAAAAAATGCATGATCATAAAACAGCCAAGTGTCTGCAATTATCGGTTGACATCACCTTATTCAAATCACATTATTATTTAACCAGTTTACCTGACACGCAGGGGCTCCTTGACTTTAACATACTCGTCCCTCACCTGATCCTCCCTCTCACTCCTGGACAGCGGGCTGTAGGTCCATGCTGTTCAGCTGCGACCTCGCTCTGTTATCCCTTTCTTATCTGTATACGGGAGCTTCTCAACTGCCTGATCCTGTTCTGTCCATGTGTTGTTTTTTGTTCGCTTTTGGACGGGATGTCCCATCATTTCTTGATTTGGGCTTGTAATTGTAATAATCCCTTGATTTAGCTGAGCAGGGATAATGTAATTGTATGGATACAAGCCCTTTGTCCATGGAGCCTTTATCTTTTTTTATCTTTTATCTTAACTATCTTTCCAGTTAGTTCTTTAGCCTATTTTTTTTCGATTTTAGAGTAGAGATGCACAAATCAGGGCTTTTCCTTGCTGATGCATATTTTCAGTTTGACCTGCTAATTTAAATTATGATGGATTCAGATGATTATTTTAAGGAGAATAAAACAAAATAAAAATGTAATTCCTAATTTCTTTAATATAAGTAGTAGGATGAATTACTTTGATGTCTATGCATTAAAGTATATCTCTATCACCTTAATCAAATTTTAAGTAAAAAAAACCCAAAGCTGTCATGCTGAAAAAACAAGTACCTGCTGATTGTTGTGGCATTAGCCATAGTAGTGGGAGTGCTTAGTTTTGATGGAGTTAACGAATAGTGAAGAAAATCAGATTTTTCAGTGTTATGATCTGCAGATGAGAGCTGTTCAAGGGAAAATTGTCCAGTTTGACTCTTTAGCTCATTTATTGGTGCATCACTTACTGTAGTCAATCGCTGTCACTGTCCTATTTTGTCCAAAAATCATTGTTGAAGTAGAAAAACAAAATTCTTGGGGGAAGATTAGGCAATATGTGTTATTCAGATGATGGTGCATAGAGAACTTTTTTGTGTAACATGTTAGATGCTTCAGGACAGACTATACTACATTCAAATCAGAACCAACACAACCTTGATAGGGTAAAATGAAATATATTTTCAAAATTTGCTTGTGTTTCATCCTTTTTAAATGTTCAGTTGCATTTGTGTTGCTTTTACCACTATTACACAACATGCTGAGTGGAAATTCATTATTTGGGCCGGCCTTCTAGTGTGAGGTAGAGCAAGATTTCTGTATTGTCTGAAACCATGAGTAATGGCCCAGGTTCTAATATGTTGGCTGAAATGATTGAATACATGAGTGAGGGTATTTTCTAGGTGTTTCTAAGTGTTTTCACCTAAATTGAGCAATCCGCATGTTTTAAAAGAAAGCCAAGATTAAGGTGGTGATTTGTAAAAGCTTGTATAAAGAAGTACATCACAACTGAATTAAAAGTCCAGGACTTGTTTTTTTTATTTTCTTTTTAATTGCAAATATGTGTGAAATTTTTAATACCAACTTATACTGCCCAACTGTTAATCATAATTGTCCATTAAGCTCAGGTTTCAGTTCTCTTAAAATCAAGACTTTTGTATAGAATTCAGATTAAAGATCTGATTTTAAAGGAAGGAGAAAGGAACTGCAGCTGGGGATATATCCTAAAATGGATCACATTCCCGGTGTACATTAGTCTCAGAACGCTTAGTTTCATTTGTCTTTGGCTCGCTGGGCAGCTCACTTTTCTCTTTGTCCTTCTGAACAGAGGAATGACCAAACAAACAAAGAAATAAAAAAAGACAGAGCCAAGCAGATAATGAAGTGTTGAGTTATGGGACACAGAGAGGAAATTTAAAAAAGATCTCCCCCGGCTACACATTCTTTATCTTGAAGTGCATCCTATTTTTTGTTGTTGTTTCTTTTTCTTTTGCAGGTCATAATATAAAGTGCCATAATATTAAAGCCATGATCCATTTGTTGATTACACAGAATCTGTCCTGGCTGTTGGGCAGATGCTCAGCACTCAGTTTCTCTCAGACTGTGACATGAATGCACAGGCAACATATTAGCTCATTCCTTTCCTATCTATTCAGTCTCTGTGCTGGCTTCATTTTACCAAATTATGTGTAATGAGGTGGGCAGCAAAGCTTCTTGGCCAGTCAGCACATTCAGTTCAAGCTTGTTTTTGTCTATTCTCATTTAAAGGACAGATCATTAACAGCCATGATGGGCATTTAGAATTTTAGGGTCAGTATTTATTTTATTTTGAGTTTTCAGTCTGGAGAATTAGAATAGGTGTTGGTTGTACACAATGGGTTTACCCCTTTAGTTTCTTTGATTTCTGATTTCTTTTTAGTTTCAAAGGCATTCTTTGAATTTTTCCCTTTTTAATAAAATTTTCAAATGAGGTAAAATGAATATATTCTTAACTGAAAAAACAAAATTAGGAAGGCAAGGTAGTCAGATTGGTATGGTTAAATTAAAGGCAACACAAATAAAATTCATCCATCCGTCCGTGCACCCATTCACCCATGTTTTAAGCCTCCTTCACTGTGCAGAAAAACAAAAAAAACATTTCCACTGGAATTTTTTTGTCCTTCCGATAAACTATTCCTCTTGAAGGAATACAATCTATAAGTGTCCTGTGTGCTGTGGTCCAGAGGTCAAGTTGTAGTAATTTGTCAGTGAAACTCCAGCTTTATTCTTCCATCAGTTTGGAGACACAGCACATCAAGACACTTAAACCAGGTGTGGCTCTGGGGGTGCCCAGGGTGTGCCATTGCCACCCTGACAGCAAGCTTGGATCACATTTTTGGTGATAATTTTGCCTAATCATTAAAAGCTACTTTTTCAAAGTGGCGAAGATGTGCAGCATCACATAAAAATCACAGTTGACAAATTCCACAATTAAAACAAAATGGTAATATTGGCAGTGAAATAAACAGTATATTGTAAATAATCCAAACTTGTTACTTGAAAACAAGAGATTAAAAAAGCCTTAAAAATAAAAATCACCAGATGAAATCAATATGTTGTTTTCGAGTCAATCTTCTGAATGTTCCCTGTAAAAAAAAGGCAGAATGAACAAAAGGTCTCTTACCAATTTTTGATTGAATACTATCTTGCTTATACTATATGAGTATAGTATAAGTGTTTTAAAACGGCTGTTTTTAACAAGGTCTGCTATAAGGATTTGTACACTTTTATTTATGCTTTTATTTTGTCTATCTTTCTTTGTCCACCATCACTGTAGTTCTCTTAGGAACCAGACTGTTCACAAATGGTTAACTATAATGACAATAGGGGTATTTAGGCTCTGAACGGTCTGTGCTGGGTTTCTGTTTTGTTTTGTGTCGCTTCCTATGCTACTGTTTAAAGGTTGAATGCCAGAATGAAGAGTTTCTCTCATAAACATTCTGCATATGAACAGATTTAAAATAACACCTCAATCTTTCACTATATTATAACTATTTGATTATTTAAAAAGCTCTTACCTACAACTCTCAGTAAAAATAGATGTACCATTATGCCCTAACTCCTTTTTTTGTTGCTTCAAACATAAAAAAAAATGTCTTCAAGGACACAGAGTTAATCCGTTATAAATCTTGTTTTATGTAGAAAGGTTTTTACGCACATTAAGGACACATGTTATTGTCTTGACTTTATTATCATTCATAAGCTGCAATGAAATTCCAGCAATAATCGCATAGACATAAATTGTTTTTCAATAAACTAATTTTTCTTGTGCCTTTGGGATGCAGGAATTAAAGCAGTCTGTGAATGAGAAACAAGGGCTGTGCAGGGTTGGTGAGCATAATTGGTTGTGAATAACTTGGATGTGGTGGCTGTGGTAATAATGTTCTTATCATGCCTTTTATGTTGGGCTCTATCCCTTTGGTGGGGTTTCCTCTCTCCTGCTATTAATCACTGTCGCGATGCAGAAGCACTTACATTCCTCCTCCTACCTCAGGGAACCTCATCATTGATTACACTTACTGGCTGAAATAGCAGGATGGTAATGTGTCGGCTGCCATTTCAACGGTTCTGTTAAAAAAAAAAAAATGAAAAAAACATGTGTTTCACCAAGGCAGAGGTTGGAGTTTATCAGTACTGGCAAGAAGAGAGGGGACATTGGGCAAAGTGACCAATTTTCTCTGAACTTCTTCTTGTTGCTGTATTTAACCCAGTTGATGCCTTGTAATAGCTCCATGGTTTCAGATGATTTCTCTGTCCTAGTGCTTTGTCGATTGCGCAGGCTAAACCACAAATAAGTTAATGTAACTAAAATCTTATGGCAAACCTTTAGTGTAAAAGCAGGAGTTCTGCAAATCCCACAAGGTCAGGAATCCTGTATCTTGTGTTTTCTGATGTTTCTTAATGGATACTCTTGGGTTTTATCGATCTGCCTGTACCTGCAGCTTATTAACTCGGTGTAAATGGAAATGGAAACAAGCTTGGTTGAATAACATCAGATGTTAAAAAAATTGATTCTTGTGCCAAACACAGTGAAGCAGAGACAGATCTTTGACATGATAGCGAATCAATGTGTATGGACATATCCCTCAATTTTTACAAGATATACACTCCTGGTAACAGAACTCATGAGATTTGGTGGATATAATTTTTTTTTTTTTTAATAAGAAATAAATTAAAAATAAAGAGGAATCCCATATTGTTATAACGTGATGTTGTGCAGTGTGGTGGCCATGTGTGAATAAGGTGACCTTACCCTGGCAGCCTGTACCCCATGTCACGCCCAGGTTTACTTGGAAGTCAGTCTGAGTTTAGAAGCAGCAGGAAATGATGGATACATTTGGATGGAATATTCTAAATGACCTTTGCTTTGCTTTAAAGCTTATTTTGCTCATAGAAAATCTACATATTCTTCTCGTTTACCAACAAAAGAAAAATGGACACAAAAAATACTCAGATGTTGTGAAATCTATTGAAACTTTTGTTTCTAAACTGTTTCTAAAGGTTTTATTTTAGAGAGTTCTGACTTTATCTGCAAAGTTTGCCTTCCTCACATGCTCAAAGAATACTGGGAAACAAGGCTTTAGAAATTGACAGGGAAGAAAGGTGAAATCTGCTTTGTCTTTTTTTCATTGCTTCATTTATTTATTTCTTTTCAAACCACAGATGGGCCGAGGCCAACCCAGAAAGAGATAATCTCTCTGCGGGCGTTCATGCTTCTCTTCCTCAAACAACTCATTCTAAAGGTATATCCCACCTGTCTTCATACATCTGATTCCCCACACGACTGCACTGAGAAAATCTAGAGATTCTGTCTTTATCCTTTGAAATGGTCTACTGTTTTGCTCCTCGAGAAAATAGTTGTGCCAGAAAAGGAATAATGTTATCTATATCTTAAAGTTACATATTTAGTTATTCAGTAAAAATAAAACGCATATATGGATAGTATATGAGCTTATTGCTGTTTGTGCTTTCTTTGGAAATTGTATCATTCGACAAAGAAAGTCCTCAACAGGATTTTTTTTGTCCCCAATAATTGTACATCATTTAAAAATAGAAATCAAGCAGTAACGAATCCCATTGCAATGCTTTACTACATTAATAGAACTAAATGCCATGTACACTTACTTGCCTTTTTCTTTGGCACAGCTATTCATTTGCTTTTTAAGACAAATACTAAATCAGCCAATCACATTTCCAATCAATTTTTTTAAACTGTCAATCTGTGATTGTCATTCATCTCCCTAGTTTATAGAGAGTGAATATCCAGTGAGAGGCAATTGTGTTGATAAACATTTACTGATACTGATAATAATAATGATATTGATACTGAAGCTTTTGTGGCACTATTGGTCTTTATTTGTTAGTAGCTGAACCGGAAGAAGGGCAGAGAGAGAAGGGGAAAACATGCAGTAAATGGCCAGAAGATGCAGAAATCAAACAATGTTCAACTGTGTTGAGGACTGTAGCCTCTGTATATGCCGTACCTGCTCTACTGCTGAGCCATGTGGCATGCCAGAAAATGCGTCATTATTGTCAAGAGTTAGAAGGAGCACTTGCTTAAAATGACAGACAGGCAACAGCATCTCACATTACATCTTAGTTGACTTTGTGCCCATTGGTCCTGACTCAACACCATTTTAATTACAACAGCCCACCTGACCATTGCTGTTGGTCATGTGTGCTGTATACCTTTCTTTTGATGGCTATTCCCAGAAGGATAAGATACCATTTTGCTCTTGAGTAGCATTCACAGTCACTCAATCTCTATTGAGTGGAGCAGCTTTGGGATATGGTGGAAAACAGAAATTCAGATCATCAATGTGCAGGCAAAAAATTCTCAGGAAATTTGGGATGATGTGAAGTCAACATGAACTGAACTCAGGAAATTCTTCTAAACAGAGTTGAATTTACACCATGAAAGAGTTTTAAGGCATAAGGAAGCCCACATTGTACCTACTAAAGTGGCCAATGGGTGTACTTTTGTTAACTCCATCTTTACAGTACACAAAGTAACACAATAAATATGTATTAAGTTAAGTATTTCAGAAGTATTACTCTTACCCACCAGTGATGTCAGAGATACTGCAGTCTTGTCTCAACTAGAGTATCTGCAGGCCATGTATAATATTATGCTACAGCATGACTTAGAAAATTATAGAAATATTCTTTATTGTTTCCCAGTGGGGAAATTTAGGAATTTTATTCAAGTCAAATTCATTTGTAAAGCAAATTATCAAACTGCATGACAGCTGACCAACGTACTGTACAGAAAAATGTAAAAAAAATAAAAGTAGAAAAAAATACAACAGCATGTAAATTTACAACACAAAACAAATCAGTGGAAAAGTAAAACATAATATACTGAAAAAGTGTCACCACAGCCTTGAAAGAAAACATGGAAGTCAGTCACCAAAAGCTACATTAAAATAATTGGCTTTCATTTGTACTTTAAAAATAGTTATAGAAGTGGACTGTCTCACAACAAGTGGAAGTTCATTCCGTAATCTGGCCACAGTAAACATAAATGTGCGTTCCCCACAGGATTTGACATTTTCTTCATGAAATTACAAAAGAAGATGGACAGCACACCTTAATGCACTGGACGGTTTGTAGGGAATGAGCAACTCAGCAGATGATCAAATGAGGACTTGAGTTTTCAATAGACTATGTCTTGCTGAACATGTTTGCACTCAGATCGCTTCAGTAAAGTGGCATGTTAATATGCTTATTTTTGTGTGGTTCTAGGTAATTGTGTGCAACAGAACTTACAAAAATGTTATTCTCCAGTTTCAGGACAAAGCACTTGGTCATATATTTAATAACCTGTGTTAAAATAAGCACAACTGCGTCTGTCACACAAGAACTGTCTGTGCATTATTGAGTGCGTTAAGCAGAATAGATCACATGACATTAGATAGGCCACATCTGCAGCTTCTGTATCACTCTCACTCTTAATGTTATCACAAAGACTGGAAAAAGTTTAGATTCTGTATGGAAAACCCAGATTGGATTAGCAAAATATTCACAAACTATGCGATACCATTTTCTTAGCTAATCAAAAGACAACAGTCCATAATTGTTTAAAAATGGCCACTCAAAAATGTCTTATTGTCATTGGGACTGAACTAATTACTAGCATCCAAATACATTGTTTCAGCATTGGATATTTGTTCCACTACAGTACATTTCAAAAAATCTTTCATTTTGTATGTTTGAATGGGGGAAAAAAAACAACTGCCAACCCAGTCAAAACTTAGTCAGACTTCACACTAAAGAAAAAAAACCCTCTTAATTTCTGTGTTTAAACATTTCTAATTAGAGAATCAATACCTGAAATGTGTTTCTCAAATTATTTGTGTACTTGTCTTTCAGTTTTTTTCTGTCTGTTTCAATGTGCTGTTTTTACTTTTTGTTTAGGATCGGGGTGTGAAGGAGGATGAATTACAGAGCATCCTCAACTATTTGCTAACAATACAGGAGGTACTTGTCTCTTTCTATCCTCCAAGGGAATTCACTCAACAATGTTATGCCACTTTCCAGCCCTTAGCTCCCTTGACACAAATCCTCTTCAGAATTTTACTTCTATCAGCAGTTTGTTTTAACTTGCAACTGAGTTTTTGTCTGCAGTGCATAAGTGTAACCATTCTCCATTAGCTGTTGTAAAGTCCGGATTCTGCAACTACCAGTGATAAAACTGCAATTCGCTTATTTTCTGGACCTCTACAGATTAGGGGATTTCCTAATCCCCCGGACCTCGATTGATAAAGGGATTAAGAAATTGTTTGCATACCCAGAACATGAAAAATGCAACCTACCTCTGGAGCTAAAGCCATGAGGTTGAGATCTTTCCCAAGTACCAGATGGTATTCTTGATGGTGAAGTGCAGGCTACAAAAGCAAGATATTTTTTTTAGATTTTGGTGCATAGTCAGGAAAATATCTTCCAGATGGAACGGAAGCAGCCGAGAAAGCCTTAGAAATCTACCATGCTACTTATATTGCTCCTTAATCTCTGCTTTGGACTGGTGGATTTGGCAGGCACAATCACAATTGTAGGAGACATAGACCATATATTTACATAGAAAATTCATAAACTCTTAAACTGCATCTGCTCTCTTTCCTTTCCCTCTTCTTTACTGTTTCCGCCTCTTACTGCGTTTCTATCATTGTTTGTCTACAGGATGAAAACCTGCATGATGTTTTGCAGTTGGTGGTAGCCCTCATGTCTGAGCATCCAGCTTCCATGATCCCTGCTTTTGACCAGAGAAATGGAATACGGTAAGTCCCTCAAGAGCATGCAAAACACACAAATGAGGCACAAATCGTGATTTCACCAAATAAATCTAAGTACCTCACTGCACAGCATCATTGTGTGTCTGTTGATAAATGAATAAGAAATAATCAATCTGTAATAAACAAAAATATATAAAAGTAAATATATTAATATTTTGGTAGCATATATATGAAATGATCAATGATGTGCCTTATGTTAGCAAGAAGCATACATTATAATGATGCCTGTTTATGCAAATGAAAAGATTACTGATTTTATCGGGACTTCCATATAATGCTATGCAAATTTGCTCCAAAAGAAAGAGGCTGCCAGCCAGCCAGTGAAGTGCCTCTTCATCAATGGGGCTACAGTTAATTCTCTCAAGTCCACGCTTCGTGGCTAATTTGCATCATGTGTCTATTCCAGGGTAGTCTACAAGCTCTTGGCCTCTAAGAGTGAAAATATCCGTGTACAATCCCTCAAAATACTTGGATATTTTCTAAAGCACTTGGGACACAAGTAAGTAAACAGTTCTATTAGGTTTGATGGAGATTAATAATTAGATTTTTTTTCTGTTCTTCCAATTACATTTTTTTTTTTCCTTGATCAGTTCGTAGGTCTATGGTAGTTTTTGTAGCCGTGTCTAGATTAAAATGTAGAAGAAGATGGACTAGAATTTTGTGTATCATAAAACTGACCTTAAATTTGAATTGATCAGGAAAAAGATTCTGTTGGAATCTCTTGACTTGATGTCAGTTTTGCAAATCGCGAAGCTCCACTTTGCTGAATAGTTTAATCGTCACATTTTGCAAGATGCCGAGGAAAATAAATAGTAATGATCTTTCAGTCAGGCTCCCGATTAATTACAGTTATTTAAATATCTATATGTCTTTTTACCTAGTTTTGCATCCATCCATCCATTAACTACGCCGCTTATCCTATAAAGGGTAGCAGGGGACTTGTACCCCTCTCCAGCGGTCATTGGGTAATAAGCAGGCTTAATTTTGTATGCAGCTTAATTATTTGATCATTCTCAAACCTATCTGATTTAGTACTAAATATTGATAAACTCATCACAACAGGGGATTGTAAAATCTATGTAGACCATGATGGCAATCGCCTAAATGTTTAATGTCATCTTTTTCCAATTGACACATATCACTCTCTTAATGCCTCCTGTCAACATATACTTAATCTTACAAATGGTACAAAGTGTGAAAAAAATACGTACCATTATAATCCTGTCTCATCGGACCATTTTTATAAACCTTGTGTTTTATTTAATTGACTGTTCTGCGAATGAGATTACATTTCATTACAGTACATTAGCATGTGACAATATTGGAACAACTTTTAAAGAATCTCTCAGTGAGGAGAAACCTAATTTCTACTCCGTCACAAATATTTGTATTGATAGTTTTATAACCTCAGTGTGTGTAGCACTGGACAATGTAAACAAGGTACAGAAAAACTAGGAGTCCTACTTTACTTTGAAAAATGGTCTGTTTTTTTGGGACTTTAAAACTGAATGCATTCATCGGTTCACTGTTCTCAAATACTTACTTAAAGTCAAAGAGTGAGGCTGACCGTGCAAGTTTTCCTTGGATAACTTTGTCATTGGCCTCATTAACTCAATATGAATTTGCTATACTATAACCTGGATGCCATTGGAATGTATGTAATTGATTTTTAATGTGTATAACTGTATTTTATTAGACTTAATTCATTATATAGTTCTACATATGGATTGGAGCCGTTGACTTGATTAAATTAGGTGAAGAAGCAGTTGACATAAATAAACTGAACTGTAGTTTTTGCATCACTTGTCAATTTACATAATGGAACGATACCTAAGATGCTGTTTGAAAGATGAAGCATAAATATTGCAACAGAAATGATAGCAGATCATGCCATGAGAAATTAAAGCACATGCTTATGGCTGGACCACTTACAGTTTTAAGTGCAGGTTACAGGGTGAGTAGAGAAGATGTGCTCACAGCTGGAAAGTGCCAGGGAATTTTGTAGCCGAATGGAAAATATGGTTAGATAAGGCCATGTTATACAGAAAAAATAAATAAATGTTGTAAATTCTATGCTTTCCCACATTATTTATTTTCCCAACTGTTTTGGCAGACAAATTCGAAATTCATACTCTTTTGGGTAGCGATCTAGTTGAAGGGTTCCATATTTTTTCCAGCATGTGTGCTCAGTTTGAAACTTACCATTTCTATCTTTATACCAATAGGTTGTGGGAGCCATGTCAAGAGCAAAAGCAATGAGTTTGCAAAACAAATTTGGATTTCTTTTTTTTGTCCTCAGCAATCCAAGCATTGACATTAATACAAATACTGGAAAAGATTAAAATAATGTTTTGTTTTTTTTTTACATTAGGTTATAGAACCGATTCTTTAATGTTTGGTAACTAAAATATAAAATTCTTAAGTTTAAATATATCTTCATTTTTACCTCAGCTAATCATTTGAAGTCTATTAGTAAGAAAAAGCTTGACACTCTTTATTGTGTTAGGAAGACAAACCTTGTCTTTGTTTTTTATCATTCTTTTAACAGAGTTGTATTTTACAGCTCACCAAGCCATACATCATCAGTCTGCTCTTATCTTCCAAATTTCCATATTTATGCAGCTGACAGAAAAGCTACTCTGTTCCTAAGTGCACAATTTCTAAGCTTTACAACACGCAGAAAAAAGTCGAACAAAGAAGCTTTGGCTGACAGCATTTTCTATTCAGTTTGTCAGTGTTGAACCTATTCACCTGCAGTATGCCTCAGTATCTTGAGCCACTTCTGGTGACAGGCTAACTTTCTTTATCCTATACATTCGACAAATTTCCCCCAATATATGACAGCAGGCGGTTTTCCTGACACTTGTCTCTAGAGCCTAGCTCCCTGTGGATGAGCATAGGGAGGCAAGCTGATGGCACTCACTGATTTGAGTGGCTTAGGAAGTTCCAAACACACCACTTCAACATCCTGTCTGTGTGTGTGTGTCTGTGTGTATTAACAGAAGGAAAGTGGAAATCATGCACACACACAGCCTTTTTACTCTTCTGGGTGAGAAGCTTATGTTGCAAACCAACACTGTGTCTGTTACAACATACAACACCCTTTATGAGGTAACAATATTCTTTATTTTTCTCGTAAATTATCTGTTATTATGATCTGTGTGAATGTGATGAAAGTCTTCTCTCTTTATTCTCATCTCAGATTTTGACAGAGCAGGTGTGCACACAGGTAGTTCACAAACCTCATCCTGAGCCTGACTCTACTGTAAAGATACAGAATCCTAGTAAGCCTGCTTGATGTCAAGTTTCTTGCCTTGATTGATTGCTGGAATTAATAAAGTATGTATTTTTGTAAATGCATTGCTTCTCAGTGATTCTCAAGGTTGTCGCAAATTTACTGAAGAACTCCACCCCCAGCACGGAACTGATGGAGGTTCGGCGGCTTTTCCTTTCAGATATGATCAAACTCTTCAGCAGTAGTCGAGACAACAGACGGTAAGCAGACTTTTACCACATTTTTCTCACTTGCTTTATTAAATATCAAGCAGATCAATGATTGAAACCCAGGGGAAAAGGCAGAAAATCCATGAAACCTAAATATAATTAGCTTGTAAGAGAAGAAAGGACCCTTGATTATGATGTACAGTATATAAAGTGAAAATATGACAAACATACTTTCTTCCTATGTTCTTCTTTTTAATTGGTTTTCAAACTTTTATGTGATTTACATAAACTGTATTCAACATGCCTAAATATTAAAGTGACATCAAAAGATGCATTATACTGTATAGAGTGCAAATAAAAATGAAATGGATACAAAGTAATAGACTGAAGCAATATGTAAGTGAACAAAATTTATATTCATCTAAAATACCTCATAATGTTTAGTTACTGAAGGAAGTGAACCATCACACCTTTAACCACACAATACCTCATATTAGGATTTAAAGGTGTGGAGTTCACAGTCCTAATATTATTCTAAATAATATACTTTGACTGTTTTGATTTTACAATTCACTAAAACTATGATCTCACTTGCGGTCCAAGTTTCCGGTCAATTGCTTTTCTGCAGCAGTCCTTATATTGGACTCTGGCTGAATAGATGTATTAAAATTCTTTTTTGACTTGGCAGCAAATACTTTAGTTTTAACATAACATCCCTTCCTGGCCTCAATATAATGCTACTAAGACCTTGGAGGTGCTAGTTAAAGAAGACTTAAAAAGACTCAAGTTTAGTTTTTCTTATTGCTTACAGCCAGTTTTCATTATTTTATGAAATATTATGAATGTAGAAATAGCATCCTTGGGATCACAGTATTGTATATCTGAACAACAAAGTTTTACCATGTAATCTGAATCAGTCTAAAAACGTGACAAGGCAACACGTACATTTTTATATACAGATGCAGACAAGTTTGTTGGCATTCATGTACAGAGAGCAAGTGATGTCCTACTGGCAGAAAACAATTGTATTACCTTACATTAACTGATTTTTTTCATCGTTTGAATTTTACAGGTGTCTGTTGCAGTGCTCTGTATGGCAAGACTGGATGTTTTCTCTTGGCTACATTAATCCCAAAAACTCAGAAGAGCAGAAAATGACTGAGATGGTTTACAACATATTCCGTATTCTGCTCTATCATGCCATCAAGTATGAATGGGGAGGATGGCGTGTGTGGGTGGACACTCTTTCGATAGCCCACTCTAAGGTTAGTACAGAACAAAAGAAAGAAACACCAACTTCTGCTGCTAAGACAGACATTGTAAGTGATCTGTCAAATAATTGTACAATATTCAGGGGAATTGCGTTATAGCTCTAATTTATTACATCTGCTTTTCACTATAGGTGACGTATGAGGCACACAAAGAATATTTAGCAAAGATGTATGAAGAGTATCAGCGTCAGGAGGAGGAGAATATAAAGAAAGGGAAGAAGGGTTTGGTCAGCACCATCTGTGGCCTGTCTGCTCAGACCTCGAGCATCAAAGGTGTGATTGGAGAAGTTGATGATCATTCCCAGACCCCTGACAGTGAGGCAGATTATGACAGTACTGATTCGCGCAACCTGCTGACTGAAGGGAAGGGGCCTGAAGAAGACTTCAGGGGAACTGAGGATACATTAGATGGGGTCAGAGTTGAAGTTCATGACCTTCTGGTAGACATCAAAGCTGAAAAAGTAGAAGCTACAGAGGTGAAGATGGATGATATTGAATTGTCTTCTGAAACGCTAGTTGTATCTGAAAATGGGCCTCTGGTTGAGGTAGATTCTCTATTGGATAATGTTTACTGTGCTGCTGTGAAGAAGCTGGACAATAATGTCAGCAGTTTGTTGTTACCAAAAGACAGTATTAACGACCAAAATTCTGCCCCTCTCATTACACTGGATGATGAGAAGGACGGCATCCCTCATGGTAACAATTTTCTGTTCGGCAAAGTGACAAGCAGCATAGAGGACAGTCTCCTATCTGATCTGAGCCTAGCTGAGCCTCTGGTCCTGCCAGAGCTTCCCAATGACATCGAATGCAGGGATGAAATTGGCCTGCTGGCTCACATGACAGGCAGATCCTTACCCAGCATCTTGGAAAAGGAAGAGTTTGAGCTAAAAAAAGTACTTGAAAACATGAACTCAGAACCTGAACCTTCCAAAATCCCACAGACCTCTAATGGTACAGCGGCAATTGAACAGCAATCCTTGACTGGTAAGACCAACGATGCAGCTGAAACAAGAAGCAACACAACTGAGACTGCAATGTCAGATGACTGCAAAGAAAGGGAGATCAAAAAGATTCAGACAACAACCACAACGCAGGTTAGTCTCATCATACATCCAAGTCACACAAAATCTGTTAGCTTTTAATATTTAATATCATACAGATTTTTCTGAATTATAGCAACTTAACATTACCAACCAGATTACTTAATTAATTTTTCAGTAGAAAGTTATTTCTATGTGGCAACTAATGTACCAGTAGGAGTAGAAGAAAAAAAAAAAAAAAAATAAAATAAAATACAAACAAACCCAGCAATAAGGATCCTTGGTAAATGGCCTGTACTTGTATAGAAATTTATCAAGTCAAGTGAACCCCAAAGCGCTCCACACAACATTCAATCATTCACTCATTCCAGTACACATTCACACACTGGTGATAGCATGTTACAATGTAGCCACAGCTGTCCTGGGGCACACTGACAGAAGTCATTTCATGTGTTTTGTAATTCAATGATTACTCTAAATTGAAAGATCCATTCTAAACATACCCATTGAAATGGGTATGTTTAGAATGATAGCAGTGAGTAGTTTAAACAAAGAGATCCATGCCAGTCAAAGAGATTGTCCTATTTAAGAACCAAATGCACAGTGATAGTGGATTGATCCCAGAGGAAAATAAGTCATTCCAAAGGTTGTAAAGAACATTTTAGGGCTGCAGCTATCGATTCTTTTCATAATCTATTAATCTAACCCTTTATTGATTCTATTAATCTGATAATTTTTTTAAGTTTTTAAATAACCAAAACAAATCATGCATAAAGAACAAATGTTATGGCTGTAAAATGAAGCATTTTCCTTTTATCTCTCAAAAAAACAGAGAACCCCAACTCCAACATTTGGTTCCAAAACCATTTACAGTATTTATTTATTCGTTTGACAAAATAACAGTCACCAACAATAATTTTAATAAACTAAACAGTCCATCCACTTTTTTGTGAAAAAGCTTTTGTGAAAAGTTGCAATGTTTTTGTGATTTTCTTCTTCGCCAATCACTTACATTGTTTGAAAAGCAAGCAGAGTTTGAGACAATATTGTCACATAAAGATTAGTAAAACAAAATGACTTTAAATGTCCTTTTAACAGATGAAAACCGTAAAATATGACCAGCTCAGATTGAGACCTCTGCTTTATTTTGGTGCTACAGTCCCAGACCCACCGTGGGACCCTTTTAGCCCCTCATTATTAACCTCTCGGATACGCCCCTGCACTAACACTCGAGTCTCTGTGTCATGAGAGAGTGAGAATGATTTTTTTTTCTTCTTTTTTTTTCTTACCTTGGTCGCAGCGCAGCCTTAAGTCTGTTGATTTTTGACGCTGTAACTGTGATGTCGGAGCATTTTTTGTTGCAGATAGGGACGTTATGGTACTTTAAACAGAGAAAACGCAGTTCTCCACTTTGGCCAGAGTTCTTTAAAATATTTCTTTTGTGCCGAAAATCTGTGTTTACGTGTGGATGACAGGCCAAACCGCAGAAAAATATCTACGTTTTGTGAGATACCCAGCTACATGTGGACAAGACTCTCTTGCGAATTGATGAACGTGAATACGTTTACTACTTAAAAACATCAAAGCTGAACATCATATCTAGTCAAACAGCATCATGACATCGCTACAAATACAGTATTAAAATTAACAAACATCAATATTTACAGGCTTTAAGTTATGTTACCTTGTTTCAGCGGTGCTTGGTGAAACAATATGTGGATGTTTTCTGATGCTGAATCATTGAGCTCGTTCTGTTGTGGTACACCAGCTCTCCTTTGCAGCATATACGTGCATGCATATACAGCATGTACTTAGTTCTCTTCTTTTTTTAGAATACCAAAAGATAAATACCAAACTTTACACATTTTCTGCCATTTGTGGGCATCTTTACTCTCTGGCATCGTGCCAACTAAATTCAAACTGTAACACGCGCTACTGTTGTGCTTCGCACAGGTGCGAACAAGACAACTGTCCGTGTGGAGCAATCAGATCCTTGCTCATATGTGCGCGTCATAGGAATTTAAGGAGGCTTCGAGGCAGAGTTTTTGCCTCGAGCAATTTTTGGAATCGACTGGAGAGGAAAAAACATACGAAAAGCACAGACGAGCTTAAGTGTATTAAAATGGAAACCAAAAAATTAAAGACATTTAGGAAAATGTGCAACTACCATTTGAATGGATGGAAGAATGCTCAAAAAGTCAAAATTCCGCTAAGGTTGATCAAAGAAGATACAGTTACCTGTGAGTAATGTAACAACAAAAATATACCTACATCAAAAACTTATAGATACTCCTCAAGAACAGAGAAACTTCTTGTCACTCCCAGGAGTGACAAGAAGAGCTAACTTCTACCTAACAAGAAGTTAGCTCTTGTTAGGTAGCTCCTGTTGCAAATGCTCTTGGGAAAATTCCCAAAAACTTAATTCAAGCTACAGTAAATAGAGAAGCATGGTGGCTCAGGCATCACATTATCCACATGTTTCCTCATGTTATGGTGTCCAATTGAACCTACATTTGGGATCATGGATTAACTTTATTACATCATAATACTTGAAGAGTTTATATTATCACATGCCAAAAAGGACATGTGTTTAAAATGGATGTCTTAAACAACAACACCCCAATAGCTTCAGCAACAAGACAGCATGATCAGAACAGCAAATCTAAATCCCTGCTGCGTTCACAATTTGAACGTTTCGGCACATCACGTTAGTACGTGAGCACCCAAGCAGGGATTGCTCTGTTGGTGGTATTTCTTCCATCAGGAAACTAGTAGTACGCATTTAGTACCGTATCTGCCCTAACCGGGTTTGGCTAGTGTTAGTTAACATAACAAGAAAGTTAAAAGAAAATATTTAACTGCTTACCTAGGGGAACTCCAATGTCTCCCGATATCTTCCTCCAAATAAGGTCCGATCTCTTCCTGTCTTTGTAAAAAGATGAGGTCGCTGATTGGTTGCAGCCCCGTTTTTGCTGCCACAAAGTTCAAACGTGACAGCTTGACGTCCACTTGCTATACCATAGACTTTGCATGTCATCTAGCTGGACCTGCTGACTGGTGTGAACATGCCATAAGATCTTAATTTAGTAGACAACCTGTGGGGCGACTTCAAACATGACTTTTTTCTAAAGAAATAAAAAAAATGCTGAGGAATTTGGGAATGTTGTCAAATGTTCTGGGCTGGAATACCTCTCCACAGGTGTCAAAGGTTGTTTGAGTTCCTCCAACACATGTGAAGCAGTTCTCAGCAACAGTTGCACTGCAACTATAGTTCAGTGGTTGCCAAGACAGTTAAATCTTAAGACATTTTTTTAGTTTATAAAGTAAATGTTTGCAAAAAAAAGCAGGTATTGCTAATATTCCCCTTTCCTCACTTTCTGTGGATTTGTAACAAATGTCCAAATTATACAGATAACTTTTTAAATAAAGGAAAGCAAAGCGTTATTTAAAAAAAACAAAAAACATAATGGCTTTGAAGTCCATGAAGAAGGTGAACAACAGACTAAAGCCTTATTTAAATGGATATGAAACAGGTTTAGTTTAAAAACCAGAGTTAAAAGATGTTCTGTCCATGGAGCTGCTGGAAGTGCTTAGGCCAAAAACAGGTGTAGCAGCAAAGATATGTAATCGAAAAAGTGTATCATCTATAAAGCCGGCATTTCAGGAAATCATAAACAATCATTTTTGAAACCGGGTCCCATAGTGGAGAAATCTCAGAATGCTGGCTTATTTGTTTCTGCTTATGAGCTCTCTAACATATTTCTAAGTGGATGATGTCATCGCCTCATTCTTAAATTCAATGCACATGCGCAACTCTATGATAGAGTAAACAAACATTGGGCCATATGGTGTCCAAGTAATAAATAAAGCAAATAGACCTACTTTGACCTATTTTGGATCCCAGGATATGATTTATTGTACCTCCTCTATCACTGGCTGTAATAAATGGATCCAGTGGACCATAGACACAATTTCCCTTTGAATAAAGCTCTTATTTGGTGCTAGATTTGTCTTATTTGAAACTGTGTTGATGAGAGAGCTCAGTGTTCTTTTCTTTCTCTCTGGCAGTGTCACAGTACCACCAATGGGCTTGGTGTAGGTACTACAGCAGTTTCAGCAGCCGTTTGGACAGAATATTTTTTTAATTCATTTTTGAAACTATACTCGTTTCTATAACTATAATTCCTTTACATAGTACCTAAGATTGTTTGTTTGTCCCACAGTGCATTGTTCTGTATCAACAGAGCCACAGAGATAATTTTCTCCATGCACTGTGGATGTAATGGGGACAGGAAGGCCTTATCATCCCTTTGAGACTGAGGAATCTAGGTTGCTAGAAAAGTAACTGAGCCAAAGGGAGAAAGAGACAAAGACTTATTTTACAACAATTGCTTGGGATTTGCTCTTTTCTTGTTTCCTTTGTGCTTTGTTTAAAAGTTCAGGCTCTTTCTCTAGATTGGGTCAGTGACACTAGGCCAACATTACACACATTTCACTTCTAAGTATTTTTTATCTCTGTAGTTACATGATTTCTTTTTCTGAATTCATTTTTGCTTATTTTAATGCAGAATTTATGCTACACTTTGGCGACTCATTCATCTTATGTTAGAAGTCTCCTTGAGCATATGTTGTGCTTTTTTTGTACCAGCAAGCAGAAAACAGTTACATAACTACATATTCTAAACAGTCTGTTATTTTTTTCCATGGTGAATAATTTGACATCTGCTTTTTACTTTAGGATCATGGTCATTATTAGCATTATTGGATTGTCATCTCTCCTCCACATTCTACTTTACAAGAAGCATTAACCTTAAAATGTATATGTTTTAGTGATTAATTGCTCTCCCATCAGAGTGTGCATGGACGCCCAGTGTCTCAGCTAGAAAAGGAAATACGGGTGGACCTTGGTTTTAGGGCCGTCCCCATAACAGAAGAACAGCGACATCAGTTCAGCCCTGGTCCCCGCACTACAATGTTTCGTATTCCAGAGTTCAAATGGTCACCCATGCACCAGAGACTGCTCACTGACCTGCTATTTGCTCTGGAGAGTGATGTCCATGCTTGGAGAAGGTGTGTTAAGTATATTATGTGTAATGGAGGGATGACAGAATAGTTTAGATATGATGCAAATGATAGTCCTTTTTTTAGGGGGAGCTCTGCATACAGACCAGTGCTGGGATAGGAATGTTTCAGACTAAATGCTGTATATGCAAAAAAACCAAAAAAACATATCATATTAACCTTTTTTCCACATTTCTTTGCAGCCACTGCACCAAATCTGTCATGGACTTTGTTAACAGTAATGAAAACATAATTTTTGTCCACAATACCATCCATCTCATCTCCCAAATGGTAGACAACATAATCGTTGCCTGTGGAGGGATTTTGCCCCTTCTTTCAGCGGCCACCTCTCCTTCTGTAAGTGTATCTGACTGACTCTAGTGAAAGGGAATGTTGCCATCTAGTGGATCTTAAGTGTAACTGCTACGTGCAATAACAAAACGTGCTTCCATGAAATGGTACTTTATGCAGGTTTTTATACAAAAGTGTCATATAAAAATATATTTATTTTAGTAATTCATCTTAAAATGTGAAAATAATATATGATATTGACTCATTACATGTGAAGGGAAATGTTGCAAGCCTTTATTTGCTGTAATTTTGATGATTATGGCTTAGAGCCTATAAAAAAAAGAAAATCAGAAAACTACAATATTTTAAAAAGGTTCAATAGTTTAGTCTCAAAATGTCACACTCTGATCTAATAAATTAATCAAAAACATCTGTAATGGGTTCCTGAGCCTTTAAATGGTCCCTCAGTCTGGTTTAGTAGTAATCACAATCATGGGGAATACTGACCGTTGTGCAGAAAACCATCATGACATCCTATATAAGGAGGGAATCCTCGAAAGGTAATTGCTAAAGAATTTTGATGTTCCCAAAGTGCTGCATCAAAGCACCCTATAAAGTTATGAGGAAGGGGAAAAAGTGATGAAGAAAAAGGTGCACCAGCAGTGTTGATGATTGCAGCCTGACGAGGATTGTAAGGAAAAGGCCATTCAAAAGTTTTGGGGACGTTCATAAGGATTAGACTGTGGCTGTAGTTAGGGCATCAAAAGCCACCACACACAAACGGGTTCTGCAAATGTTGTATTTACGTTGTCACGCCGCTCCTGGTCTGTTGCTATGGTTCTTAGCCCTAATTTGGTCTCAGAGACTTGAGGAAGAATGGAAAGGCACACAATCCAAGTTTCCACAGTCTGTGTCTATTTGGGGAGCTAAGTCATCTGCTGGTGTTGGTCCACTGTGCTTTAGTAGGTCCAAAGTCATGCAGCCATCTACCAGGACATTTTGGAGCACTTCATGCTTCCTTCTGTAGACAAGCTTTTTGGAAATGCTGACTTCATTTTCTAGCAGGATATAGTACCTGCCGACACTGCCAAAGGTACCAAAACCTGCTTCAGTGACCGTGGGATTACTGTGGTTGAATGGCCAGCAAATTGACCTGACCTGAACCCCATAGGTAATCTATGGGGCATTGCGAAGAGAACAAGGATATACATTAGACCGAACAATGCAAAAGAGCTGAAGGCCGCTATTAAAGCATCCTGGTCTTCCATAACAGCTCATCAGTGCCACATGCTGATAGTATCAATGCAGTATTGATGCAAAAGGGGGCCAAACCAAATACCCAGTACATATGCATGAGGTCCGACCCTTCTATATTTAAAGTCATTGTTTTATGGATTTAATTTAATATTCTAATTTTCTGAGATTTTTAATTAGGGTTTTTTCATAAACTGTAAGCTATATCCATCAAAATTAAAACAAATGATTAAAATATATTGCTTTCCGTGGATGAGTCTATATTATATATCAGTTTCATATATATATATATATATATATATATATATATATAAATATATATATATATATATATATATATATATTATATATTATATATATATATATATATATATATAATTTTTATTTTTATTTTTTTCTTCTAGGGAACCATACACATTTTCAGAAAAAACTACATTTTGGGTTTTTATCAGCTGTAAACCATAAAGATCAATAGTTAGAATTTCATAAATATAAATCTGTGTGTATATTTATAGAAGACTTGAGTTTCACTTTTGGAATTATTGAATGAACATTTTGACTAATTTGTTACCTATTTAAATTCACCTGATAGTTTAGCAATCATTTTGATCTATGATCATCCTGAGTCAGACCAGTTTATTGTAAATATAGTTTTTTGTTGCAGTAACTTTTGCCCTTATAAAATGTTGCCATTTGTGTTTTGTTTGCTTCCCCATTTCATAAACTGCACAGAGCTGTTTTAAGATAAAGACGATTTTAATAATGTTATTTTCTTTATATTTTTTGGCACATAACTAGACTGTCAAGGTCAGTACTTGTGTCTTTTAAAAATGCCCTCTTTTAATGTTATACCATATTCATATTTTCTTTTAGAAAAGCCTCTGAAACTCAGATTAAATTATCATGTCTGTTTTATCAGAGAGCTCATCTATCACCATAACCATGGTAATGGAGTATGCAGTTCCTAATTTGCCATGACATGCATTGACAAACACTGTATTTCAGTCTTAAATATTTCCATACCTTTCACCATACTTTTGTTAAAGAATATTGTTTTAGTTGAAAACGTGCCATACAAATGTTTTACTTTTTCTCTTATGTAATTGCTCAAGACTGAGTTGGAGAACATTGAGGCGACACAGGGCATGTCATCAGAGACGGCCATCACTTTTTTGTCTCGTCTCATGGTTATGATCGACGTCTTGGTGTTTTCGAGCTCCTTGAACTTCAGTGAGATCGAGGCAGAGAAGAACATGTCCTCTGGTGGTTTGATGCGTCAGAGCCTGCGACTGGGTAGGTTCTGTTTGCGTAATACAATTTCCTGCAGACGTAATGTCAGCTTATGGAAAAGGGAGATGAAAAATTACAGTACCATTAATTCACAATGTACAACAGAAACTGAATTGTGTTGGAAGACACAATAGTGTTCGCTTCACATAATTTTAATTCCTCTAATCCCTTGAAATCCCCTGTTTGATCAGCAGTTAATTAATTTAAGGATCTTTTGGTTATTAATTGTAAAATCGACAGGGTTTCTTTGCAGTCTTTGCAGAGAGACCAATGTGCAGCGCCATCGTTTTCTCTGCAAATTCCCTTTGTCTTTCTGATAGATACAGTTGTGAATTACACTTAAACAAAAAATATTTGCTGGTTTCAGAATTAAATCCTTCTAAAATCAGCTGTTTTAGTTGGTTTTGGCCTGTAAAAGGTCCCATCTTTGTGTTTCCACTTGCAGTTTAGGGGATGGCAAATAGCTTTCAAATCTAATTTTCCAAACATACAATTTCTCATCACCACTTTAGTGTGAAATCAGTCTGGCTGCTGATTTTCCTCCTGCTCCCCTCCGTGTCAACCTGGAACAAATAGTCAGCAGAGATAACTGATTAGGTTAAAAGAGGTCATGCATGTTATCAGCATTTAATTTTCATTTGATTCTGTAATAGGACTCTGTTTATGTGCCTGTTGTCCCTTGTGCACAGTGTGTTGTGTGGCTGTAAGGAACTGCGTGGAGTTTAGGCAAAGACACAACAGGAATCAAGAAAGCTTGCAATATACTGCGACCTGCAAGGTATGATATAATAAAAAAATACCAGAATTTACAAATCTAAAATGCTCCTGTTTCAGCCCTCAGTTACACATTTCAAGTTACTCATTTACAAATTTTACCATAATAATTTTTGTTCTGATCTCTCATATTTGTTTCGTATTTTTTGCACATTCAACTTTTTATGTTTCTAAAATACTCTTTTTAAAAACAATTTCAAAACGAGCTGTGGTACATTTCTGAGTTAGACATCTGGGGAGGCTGGACCTACTAACCTGTCTCCAATCAAGGACCCTGATCGACTGCTGCAGGATGTGGATATCAATCGACTGAGAGCTGTTGTGTTTCGTGATGTGGTGAGCCTGATTAAACTATTACAGTCAGTCCTCAAAGCCTGATATCCTGCATGTTTTATTTTAACATACCTAAATCAAAAAAATGGATTATTAGCAGCCAGCTGAACACGGTGAAATCACTGTGTTGAAGGAAAAAATGCATCTTAAACATGCAGTACACTGGCACTTGAGAATGCGACACCGCTGGTCTTGCCCTCAGCAGAAGACAGGCATGTGTTTGTCGCAAAGACAGAAAGTGAAGAAAAACATTAGAGAGGCCCCGATCAGTTTTGTGACCCATAACCAGTCTCTGGTTTTTGCATTTTAGCACATTCTAATTTATCTGCGAGAACTATAACACAGGCTTGTCAAACTTCAGCCCATGAGAGCCTACAACTTTTAGATGTGTCCCTTATCCAACAAAATGGAATCAAATGGCTGAATTCTTCACCATGATATCAAATCATACAGAGTCCTAATAATTCGTGGAAGACGAACATTAGTACTGAGCCAGGTTCTGCTGGAGGTTTCTTCCTGTTAAAGGGGAATTTTTTCTCTTTGCTGTCACTACATGCTTGCTCAGTATGACGGATTTTTGTGGAATCAGCGACACAACGCTGGCGACTGTCTACTGTCGCTACATGTTTGTTTAGGAGACGTGAATGCTGCAAACTTTTAAACTGATTGCGATTTTGAACTGAATAATTAATGGGAATGAATGTAAAATTTAATTGAAATGACTTTTCTTGTAAAGTGCCTTGAGAAGACGTGTTTTGAATTTGTGCTATAAAAATAAACCAAACTGAATATTAAGACAGCATCTGCTACCGGTCAAAAAAGGTTGGCAAAACAAAGAAACTCCCTAAAAAGTTGCTTATATTTGTTACTGCTAGCTTCTTCTTTTAAAAAGTGGTCTGAATACTCATTACTATAGTTATGAAAATTTTTAATCTGGCAAGACCACCGTCCCTCGGTCTTTCATGGCTGCAATAAACCTCAAATACAAAATAAGTTTTGAATTTAATGTTTTGAATTAAATGTAATTCATGACTAACTCAGGAACAGCATCCACAATGTGTTATTTTTAGAATGGCTTGGTAGTTCTTACTATGATTGTTCTCTGATCACAAACAAAATTGGATTTTGACTAGTCAGTCACCATTCAAGGTTACTAAAGAAGAGTATCAGCCAGTTCGGGTCACCAACTGATTTATATGGTCAATACTAACACATTGTAGTAACATGAGTTTTGAGTGCACAATACATGGGGGAATAGTAGACAGCTTTTTAAATAACTATATATCAACGATAGATGTTTTAAAAATATATGTATTTTTTAAAAGTCACAAGACTATTTATATTGGCTGCTATGCAGATTGTAAGAAGATCCAGCCATCTGAATAGAAAGCTGCATAACTATTGTGACATCTTCCCACAGGATGACAGTAAACAAGCGCAGTTCTTGGCTTTGGCTGTAGTGTACTTCATCTCTGTCCTCATGGTTTCCAAATACCGTGACATCCTTGAGCCTCAATATGAATCTGGGAAGATAAGCTGTCAGTTAGGCTGCAGTGTACGTCAAGGGATCAATTCGCCTACCAGCAAAGGTACTCCGTCCTTTTTTTTGTGATATCCATTCTTCTGCTCATCTAATCTTAGTTTAAAGTTACTGTGCCTTTTTTTTTTTTTTTTTTTTTTTTTTTTTTTTTAAATAAAATAAAAATAAAAATAAAGTTACTGTGCCTGATTAACAAAATGCTAAGTATCTAAAGTATTTGCTCTTGGTCTGTTGCCAGCTTGTAGGAGTTGAATGCTCATTCACCATAGTAACAGGGATACCCTGCCTATGTTCCACCAGTCCAATATGAGTTATTCATGAGTTCTGCTAATTGCACTGCAAACAAGTCACTGTGGAAGGAAATAGACTTGTGCTGAAGGTTGAAGTTAGAAACTTGAATAGGCATCAACATCCACTCTAGAATAAAAGCTAGGAAGTGCCCAGCATCATAAATCATACACTAAGTCACGAGAAAGGAAATCATTGGCTGCCCTTAAAGGTTTAACACAATGTCTGCAACAGTGGAAATTGGTTTTGTGAAATGTACCAGTGAACATACCTTATCAACTTTCATTGAGATAAAAGGTGAAGTGAATAAAAGAAAATAGAAGTAGAGGAGAACGGCCAAAGGGAATATGTAAGTGTAATTCAAAGAGCCGATACCACGCAAAGAAGATAAGCAGTGAGAAGTTAACAGAAGGGAAAGCTGTGGGTTTTTGGGGCAGTGGAGCCATGCTGGCTATTTTCAGCCCCATCTGTCAGTGCCCATTAGGCAAGCAATCCACCAGAGGAGAATGGGATCATAGAGGTTGCTGGGAGGAGAAAGGCACACTGCCGCCTTCATAAATTTCACCAGAAAATAGGGGAATTTTCCAGACAGCATGTGGCAGACGATTGTCTGATGGACCAGGAAGCTAGTTGACTTGCAGCCTAAATCAGGCCCCGCTGACCACGTTATGGGGCATGGGATGAATATTAATATAGCTGCTTTTGCATTTCAATAACCATTGGGTCAGAATAAACTGCAATCAAATGTAGAGGAGCTAAATAATTGGAGAACTAGATCAACTTTCTTAGCTTTACATATTTTTTTTTTTTGTGCTGTAAATTTTACTGAAATGTTGCTTATTAGTTCCTCATACAGTAATATCCTGTGCACAATAAGATCAAGAGTAGGATAACAATATATCTAAAACTTTTTTTACTACCTTTACATCAAAGTGGTTGAATATATATGACTGTAGGCAGAAAAAAGCGAAAGAAAATGATTAATGTTTTATTAACACAGAAGGGAAAAAAATGGCGACTTAATCTAACTGGAAAATCAGAGCCTCTGGAAACAGATCATAGACGCTCCATCGGCATGTGGCTTACTCTACATATGCAATATTTCTGTTTTCTTTGAATGTAAATCTAGCTCTCGTAAGCACTTTTATGTTAATATGAATTTATATTGTACTGAATTCATGGTAATTTTCCTTTTTTAAACAAACACATCAGTGCCTTACAAAAATACGAATGCCTGTTGAACTTTTTCACAGTTTTACCTCCACCAGGAGGTAATATTTCTGTCTCCGTCTGTATGCCTGTTAGCAACATAACTCAAAAAGTAATGGACGGATAGATTACATTTTCAGGAAATGTCCGCAATGGAACCAGGAACAACTGATTAATTGGTGGCAACCTTCACTCTTCTCTTGTGTTAGAGAGCTCACAAGCGCATCACCTCGTGCGGGAGCCCTGGAAAAGTTGGTTAATATGCACAGCAAATTAATTACGCATGTGCAAATCTCTCCTCTCTGCTGGAATAGCGTAGTGACGGCACGTACAGAGCTTATGTCTCATTAACAGACATCCATCCATTATCTATACCTTCTATGCTATATATGGTTGCAGAGTTGGTGCCTATCTCCAGCAATCAACAGGTGTCAATAACAGATATTTTATTAGAAAAGCACCAAAAGTAATAAAAGGTATTTGCTGCAATATTTTTAGCAATACATCTGTCTCTAAATTAATTCAAGGCTCTTCTGTACTTTGGTACATTGCTTACATAAAGTAGTGCAGTTTTACTTTTTAACGGCTCACAAGAATTGTATTTAATCATATATTAAATACTTTTTATTTAGTGCCTGAAACGTCCTAATTTTTGTCTCTCTTCCACAGAAACCCCACTATCATTTGCAAGCAGTAAGGATATGTATTTGCCTTCAGAAGACCTCCACATAGAAACCTCCTTACCTCATACAGAATCTGGGATTGGCGATGAGCAAGTAACCAGCATCCTTAATGGGTCTGACCTGGATCACAAAGTGGGAGGAGCCAGGGGTGTGAATGAGCTCATATCCACACTTTCCTCTGAGGTAAAGAAGTCCCAGGAGAACCTGTCGGAAACCTCAAATGTTGAGGTGCTCAAATCATCCTCGTCCATCACCAGCATTAGTCAGTCCAAGAAGGGCATTAATGTCAAGGATATTCTGAAGAGCTTGGTTGCAGCCCCCGTGGAGGATGTGGAGGCTGGGTTTGAGCTAGTGTCCTTCCCAGACTCTGCCGCAAAGGCCCAGGCTGTGCTGCCAGTGCAGTTTCAGTCCTTTGACAGGTGAGATGTTGTGTCATTAATATGCTCCTTTCAGAAAATGACTCCAATAGAGTATTATTGCAAATTTATCTTAATGTATTGTTTTCTGGTCAGAAGGACACAGCCTAGAATTTTTTTTTTGTATCTGATACTAATCTCGATCTTTAAGAATTGACATTAAAAACTATGTAGATGCTTGAAAACAAAATAGTTTTAAGTATGGTAAAGTGACACACACAGTTCTCCACAATAGTATAGTAATTGTGTCTCAATCCAACTCTGTGATAGAATTCTAATCTAATAATTAGGATTTTATTGGGATATCCTTCAATTCAAGCATTTTTTCTATATAAATCTTCACAAAGGCTATAAAATACAGCAAAGCTTTTTTGTAAATTGTCAAACTTATTGTGTTTATGTGAAGTTTTCACGTAATATCTTCTTAGAATTCTAACATTATTTTGAAATCTAAAATTGACATTTGAAATCAATGGCATCTGTATCGCATTCTCACTAGTGTCCTACATCATGTTTTACATCTGTCGCTGCTCCAACATATAGCTGTATTAAATGACTGATTTACCTCCTCAGCATATGATCAAGAAGCCTTGGTGATTAACTATTTCTGAGTAAGTGTGAACCAGGGGGAAAAGTTAAAACATTCAGGACACTTGCTTTTAAAGTTATATTTGGAACCCACTACCTTAAAGTATTAAGCATCATACTTTACATTATCTAATGAAAATATAGGAAACAAGAAAATCAAAAAAAAGATTAGTGGTTGCAGACAGACCTGGGTGCATGTGGTCTCTCAAGTAACCGTAAAATAGTTATCTTAATCCATCAGGATTATCTCAGGTATGTGGGATGGATAACAGTTATGGCTTCTAAAATGGCTGGAACGCATTATTTATTTCAGGCCCACTTGTTTTGTCCTCTTTCTCTTCAAGAATTTTTTGTGTTTGAAATGGTTTCTCAAGCACTGTCGTAGTGTTTTAGTTTATTTACATTCCTGGATTAGATGGAACCGCACGGTAATCTGTCTGGATCTGACTGTTTACAAACCTGCTGCTGCAGGGATTTCAAGCTTGAGTTCCCCGTGATCCTCTGTTCCGCCTGCCTGATATTTTTTGAGCAACTTTTACATAAACAGTCTATTTTTACCACTAATTTTAGATTATTCATGAAAATTTCAGCAAGTACAGGCCCATGAAGGTTGAACAATATACATGCTTAAAACAAACGCAACAATGGAGTCTTCTTTGTCCCTAATGTATTCTCTTGCTGATCTTGGCTAAGGTGGTTCTGATGAATAGGGGGAAACATGGAGGAGTATGTGGAGAAAAGACAGCTGACAGGGTGGGGGTCTCCTGGGTGTTGATGACAGATTGAACAGAAGCGGCCACAGAACACACCATGGCCGGCCATCGTCCTCACGGCTCACATCCATAATGGAAGCTGGCAGCCTCAAATTAGTCACTGCAGCAAAGTGTATTATTTTTGAAATGCTTTCACACAAAACCTCCTGACCACATTTACAACTTTGTCGAATGCTTTTCATGTCACTCCCACCCCTCCTGCTCCTATTTGCTGTGTCCAATTGTGTGCCACCTGCCAGTGAAATGAGCTGCCAACCATGGAAATGTCTTTCATTTGACTGTCAGGGCAAAAGTAGATTGAGAGTGACAATATCAAAAAAGGAGAAGGAAAAAAAATGGCTTTAACTGGAGTGCATGGGGGCAGTCTGTCATAGAGGACAGGTTTAAACAGCACAGCGACCAGACATCCACTTGACCTGTAATACATACAGTGAAGACATACCTCAGTAATCCTCCGCTTCCTTCCTTTTGTCTCCCAACCTTCCAAGTTGGATATTCTGTCAGTCCTTTTATTTCGCATAAAAGCCATGGTATATTTGTTGTGTGCCTTGAAAAAGTGCTCATTCTCTTTGTATATTATTTTTTTACATCAGAGTGAAAAACTTGAATTTACTTTATTTATTTTTTGTGACGGGACATCACAACGTAGTACATGACTACATACTTCTTTTTTCCTGTCTTTTGTCCATTGAGACCAGATTTGTGGAGGGCATGACTAATACTTGAAAAGATTATCCCTCCTGTGCTATGGATCTCTGTAGTTTCTTCAGTTACCAGAAGCCTCTTGTCTGCTCCGCTGATACTTTTTTTCTCTGCCGTCTGTCAGTTTAGTCAGATGGGAAATAGTTTTGCAATTGTTCCAAATATTATTATTATTTATTTATTTTGTGTGTGTGTGTTTGGGGGGGGGGGGGGGGTGAAAAGTTGATGAGATGTTCTTGAGATACTATGCATATGAAACTTCTCCAAATTTCTCCAAAACTTTATCCTTGACCTGTTGGGTGTGCTTCTTGGTCTTCGTGATAGTATTTCTCTTTTGTCACTTTTGGTTTTGTATTTCCTGGCACTGTTGTGTTTCAGCATTCTCTATTTGTTTATGGTTACCCTTATGCATTTAGACTTAATTTCGTTTAACAGTTCCCCCTCATTTCCCTTCAGCTCCCTACTTCCTGTTGTTAATTAAACTCATCTGTTATCTTTTTGAAATCAGTAATCAATACCTCAGTCTATAAAGTATCAATTTTCACTTCCCCCCAGTGAGTTCACTCCATTATTCCTCAGCTCTGTTCTGTTTTGTTTTTTCCCTCAAAGAGGTTTTCTGTCTGGCTCTTCATCAGTTTTTTTGCTTTTTGTTAGACATTTTTGTAATTTATCTAAGTTTATTCTGTGTTACATTTCAACTGGAGATTGATCCTACTGATATGTTGTCTGCACCTGGCTATCCTCAATCACAATCGATGACAAAATGTAAAATAATTTCATAGATATGAATACTTTCGTTAGGAACTGAAAGCAAAGCATTTTCTTCTTTACAATTTCTCAATATTTCTGAAAAATGTACTTATAGATTTAAATTTGATCTTGAATTTATGAAGGAAATCATTCTTTGGCTACACTTTTAGTTGCCATGGACTTCATTAATAGTCATCCTGAGATTAATCCTTGCTTTATTCTCTGCAACTCAATTAAGACAATCTTATTAATAAAATATGTACTAGATAATCTATACATGATTCATGAGCGCTAGGCTTATGAATTATTCATGGGTAAAAGTCTGTTTTAGCAACATCCTGCTGATCTACTCTAACATCTCAGCTATGCCAAAGGAGAGTCTTACTCTTTGAATAACTTTGGAAACAACTAATAGTAAATTCATAAACAGTTTCTACAATTACCAACACACTGGTGTCGTTCTGAAATCTGTCAATTTAGCAGCGTATGACTGTAGATAACTACTAAATAAATAACACCTGTCATCTGTGTTCTTCAGAACACATCCCTATCCCTGAATATATCAATATTTCAGTAAGATCCCAAGCACTTCTTAAATATTTCTTCTTCATCATATTATTTAGTGGATTTTGATCCTAGTTTCAGATAGTTTGCTTTCCTACTGTTGTCTGTGTAAGATATTTATTTGGCTGTCCACTGGGCAAAAATGTCACAATTTAAATATACATTTTTTTAAATAGTTCCTCTTAGGAAAAACACTTTGATAAATAAAACATAAATTTTTCAATAACTAAACAAAATATGTGATGCAGTAAAAGAGAATATGGATAAGTGGTAATAAACCACCCATAAATGGTTTGCTTCTAGCTCGTGATCTGGGAGATGGAGAGTAGATATAAAACAGCTACAAAAGACGACAAAAGTGTGTGTTGTTTTGCAGACGGAGGATATCTGGGGATTTGCTTCAGATGACAACAGGCTTAGCTTGTGACAGTGCAAAGGCCTGGCCTTTGTCACCCAGAGTAACTGCAGGATATTGAACGAGACATTATCTGGCACCTTCACAAACTCAAAGGCCAACTGCAGACCCGATAAGGACAAGCTTCTCTTAACAGGGAGCTGTAACAGACCCAAAGTCACTGTACCCTTTTTTGAAATCCGTTGCAAAAAATAAAAAAGATAGAGACTGCATGCAAACCGTAGTTTGAGTTAGTAGTCTGCCTCTTTTCTTGCAAAAGGTCATGCCCACGTTTGATTTTGAGCTTCCACATGCTTTCAGTTAATTTTTTTTTTATTGATGACCTGTCCTTTTTCATTTTTAGTAGCATGTGATGTATAGTATAGTTCCTTCTATATATAGAAAGGAAACCACCATTGATTTATTTAGATTTTGTGAGTATGAAATGAAATAAGAAAACCTTTCAGCTCCTCACAAATATTTGACAGTGAGCAGATAATTGAGGTAATCTAATTTTCCAAGGTCTTAAAAGTAGAGATTGTATACACTATAATTTAATTTACACGTAATATGAATTATATTTGTTTTTGGAACAAAGATTTGGGCTCGGTGCTAAACACACAACCCTGTGAAGCAACTGATTTTGTATGTGCCTTCCATATTTATAGTGACCTCCACACTTATTATTATACTTATCAGGTAAAGGTGTGCAATAGTCTTGAAATAAATTAATCTGTGATGGCAGAAACATAAACTCACACTACAAAATATGGAGTGAATTTATGCATTTTTCCCAGTCTAAAAACAAAATCTCACATGAGGAAAAAAATAATTTCCTCCAGATTGCTGTTATTACATTGTAAAACCCAATTTCTCTAGTGGGCCTGGTCTTAGACTTCAACTGTAACATTTTATAGTTACCTTTCTATTTTGGGCTTCTTTAGTTGTTAGTTCTATTTAATTTTAAGTTATTGTTGATAGAATGTAATATTTTATTTTTCCTTCCGTCTCTCCACATGACTCGTAACTAATTGCACGTGTGTGTGTGTGTGTGTGGGGGGGGGGGGGGGTGTAGGAAGGCTGGTGAGTAAAGTTGGTCAGTCTTACAAAAAGAGGTTTTCCAGCTTTTTTTCCAGATCTGACCCCAAATTTTACTGCTTACTCCCATTTCTTGCATACCTTAGAGACTGAAAATGTTTTCAAAAGATTGGGAATTTTTTTTTATTCTATTTTCTTTTGTAGTCATTATTTGTTTTCTTTTTGTAGAGTGCTGAGCAGGCTTTTTAGGCAGCCTGTTGGGAAGGGTTGAGTTTCCAGACTTATTTTATAAAACATTGCTTAGCTCGCACTTCGTAAGTCTGAATCTGATTAAGTCTAAGATCTTGTGTCAGGGCTAGGTAAACATTTTAATTTTGCTTGGACTCATCTCATTTATTTCCCTTAAAAGTGTACCAAACAATATTTTTCTTTTGTGTTTTCAAAAATGAAAAAAAAAACAAAAATGGGTAGCTAGATCGTAAAATCCTTTTTTGACAGCTTTATTACTACTTTTTTGGGGGGTGGAATTAGTCCAAAGTCATGCATTTTTAAGTTATTATTGTTTTTCAGGTTTTGTTGGTAGACCTTCAGTACTTCTATTGAAACATAAAAAATATTTATTGTTTCTAGAGATGACTATATAGACTTCATAAGCTACAAAAATTTGCACATACTTAGCTTTTCCAGTTGCATGTTTGGAGTCTCTCTAATAATTTATTATTTTTTTAATTTTAATTTTATGTCTTTTTTTTGCCGTTGTTCACAGAGGGAAACCGGTAGCAAAAAGCAGATGCAAAGGAAAGTGGAGTAGCTCAAATGCAGAGCTTTACATTTATTTACTTATGTCTCTTTTGTATGTGCAAGTATATTTTTTTAAATGCTACAAGTTAAAAGAGGTGGTTAAAAGCCTGGATGTTTATTTTTCAAATGCCCTGACTAATGAGAGGGCATGATTAGCCTGTCTGATGCTAAAAGCAGCGAGAGAGGAGAAACATCACTAGTTTGTTTGAGCCCATCAAAACGTGGTAATACATTTATTCCTTTTTTATACAAGTATATATATTTTTCCATTTCTGAAAAAAAAAACACGAGCTTTTTTCACTGAAAAAGACTAACAATTATATGTTGAAAATGATTCAGTAGATTGTTTTTTTATAGGTACTTTTCATACAAAACACTTCACTGTACATAACAACAAAGAAAAAAAACTGAGCTACTTGTGAAAAGTGCATAAAAAGTATAATAAGTAGAGTTAAATTGAATGAAAGAAATAAAAATGATAAAAGTTGGTAAATCTTCAGTATTAAAAGTAAAACCACAACTAAAAGAAAAATTTAAAGAAGTTTTTCAAAACTCAGGCTGAATGTTCTAAAGCTTAAAATGCTTACTTGGAAAAAGAAATCGTTCTTTGGCTCAAATTTTCATGTTAATTTAGTGGTTAAAAAATAACATTTCTGTACTATGTGTTAGTTTTACAAACATTGCAGTTTTCAGTGTAACACATATTTTTCTAGTGGGTGCCATAAGTTAAACCACATGGATATCTCAGTAGTGTTTTACAGTTTGAGTCTTGAATAACAGTGGCTTCGCCACTGTTTTTAATATTACCGGTAGGTAATTTATTTTTTCAATCTGCAAAGATCACACCTGTGAATTATGTTTTTACATGTATTAATTATTAATTTAATGTCCATACAGTTTTTGTTTTACCTGTGTGTGTGAATTATACACATTCCTTGTGTTTTCTGTAGGAGTGTGGTGGTGCCTGTGAAGAAAACCTCCACTGGCAGCTTTGCAGTTAACACACTGGGATCCAGCAGTACTAGCACCTCTCCTGGGCTTTCAAGTTCCAGCACCCCCAATATCTTTGCGGCTGCCTCTGCAACCCCGAAAAGCATGATCAACACTACTGGTGGGTGTAGCAAAAATGACTCAGAGCATACATGGAAAATGTAATAACTACATTCCCCTCTGGTTTTCTTTTTTCTTTTTCTTTTTGTTAAGGCCAACAAGAACCAGAGTAAAATATTTTTGGCCGTTTGGATCACTTGAGCCTGTCTTTGCTTTCTGAAACCACTAGATGGCTCTCTTTGCTCTTTCTTCAACACCAGCCTCAGCTGTCCACAATTAACTGCAAAAATATTCTTCTGTACATGAGTGTACCTTCTCATTCCGTTATATTGAGTCTGTAATAGTCTGTAAATTAAAGCCTTTCTAAAAGTGAAAATAAATTTGCACCCACATCTTTGATTCATAAAACGCATCCCTGTCTGGTTTTATTACCTGTCTCTCCTCTTGCTGATTTCCCTGACCCTCTTCTCTGTTGATCTGGTTTCACTTTAGAGCTTATATTGTCTCTTAGTCTCAAAGAATCTTTCTAACGCTAACATTATTAGGAGCTTCAACACATTTTCTGTGTGCTAATTTTAGAACTAAAAGTCCCTGTCCTTATTGAGGCCCTGCTCAAGAATGTGAGAAATGTATCCAAATAAAAATGTGCTTTCTTTCAGTTAAAACTACATATTTACACCCAGATCTCATGATCTCTTTCTGCCTGATTTTAGTCTTAGTCAGAATATTTTTAATATGACTATTTGCTCTTGCAGAAATGTGATCCTTCAAATTTGATTTGAGGTTTTGGTATCTTAATAATGGCTTTGATATAGAAATTATATTTTCGTATGGAAATCATTTTAGTAACTTTTTTTTTATACACATTCTCTGAATCTTTGCCATTTATATTTGTGAAATTAAGGCATACAAGGGGGAAACTGATGAGTTTAACTGTTGCATCTCTGAATTCTTTTGGATGTTATCTCAAGATCCATTTTTGCATTGTTTTTTCTTGTAGATGTTTTTAGTTTGTAACTTAATTTGTAAATATAGCCACCACATTTAATTTTATATATATATATATATATATATATATATATATATATATATATATATATGTGTGTGTGTGTGTGTGTGTGCGTGTGTGTGTGTGTGTGTGTGTGTTTAATGATTTACAGTATGCAATATAAACACATTAAAATGTGATTTTAACATATGAAATGAAAATGTTTCTTCAAAAACTTATTAAAAGGTTCTTTATAATGAATATAGCTAGAAATAGTTCTGCATCTCATAAATGTTACATACTTGTGTTTGATTCCCTTAAGGAGCCGCTGAGGCAGCCTCTGCTCCTGCATCGACTTCCTCCAGTTTTGTCAACGGCGCGACCAGTAAAAATCTTCCTGCGGTGCAAACTGTGGCCCCCATGCCTGAAGACACGTTCGAAAATATGAGGTACAGCACAGTTTTTTAACTTTTTCACAGTCTGATGGACTGCTAAATCTTCTCATATGCAAAGCTGAGTGTGTGTTATACATTGTTTAAAATAGATTTGTTTTTTCCTCGAAATTGTGTGTTTCTTTCTTTCCATTTGTAGGTTTTTTCCGTTTCCCGTTTGTTTTTATTTATTTATTTTTTAATCAAAATAATACCTCAAATGAAAGTGTGTGATTTATAAATATACTTATGCAACATTTGTAATGGATATATGTAGGCTATAGATGTGCAGGTTTGTCTTATTGGGACCTTAGATATCTCCTCCAAACATCTTGTCTCCCATTGACTGCTGAGAACAGAGTTCATTCTGGACTGTCTCTCGATTTCTTGCTTTGCCCAACTATTGTGCTTGCAGTATAAACATTTTTGCTCCATGGCAGTGGTAACCAATATCACTTGGCTAAACTCTGAAATTGATCATCTGATTTTCCTGCTGCAGGTTTAGATGAGGGTAGAGCTAAAAAAAAACCTCTACACATTGGCAAATAAGATTTGTGTGTCTGCTAAGATTTTATTTTATTTTGTTGAGTAAGCACTTTAGTTCACAAGGGTTGCAACTTCTCTTTCTGTGTGTATCTGTTGTGAAGTAGACCATAATCAACTACCTAAAGGACTGACACCTTCTGAGCCCAAACCCTTTTAGCTCTCTGACAGGATTACAGACAGCCTACGGAGATGCAGGCCTATGTTTCAGGGCATCTGGGAGAATCACCTAAACCTTCATCTTGCATCCTTCCTTTTACGGCACTGTACTATGCTTATGCTGTTTTCCCAGCTGGCTTTGGGGCAGATTAAACTACACCACATCCAAATCCTACACCAAGCCTTCTTGTCTTTCTCTGTTTATCTGCTTTTTACTCATCTTATGAAAGAAAACAAGCTGGAGCTCTCCTTAGGTTGCCTTTTCTATCTTTGTATGTACACATAAGAGCACAGAGATAAACTGGGGGTTGTCTCGCATCCCTTTCTGTATTCAGTCTGAATTGAATAACTGTATGATTCCAGATCACTGATTTTCCGAAGGTGTTCTGATAATGTCAGGCAGGCTCATGTAGTGACTTCTGTATGGCTCCTCTGCTCCAGTGCTGAATTACTGTGATCTCACTGGTAGCCCAGGCCACACATCTAAAAAAAAAAAAAAAAAAAAAAATGTTAGGTGTGTTCATACAACTTTTATGATTGACATTTCTTGTGATACTAACCATACTCCTGATATCTGCCTCATCCACCTCCCTGAAAGGCTGTGAGTTGCTAACTGATGTCATCAGTGTGCAGGTTGTCATTTTAGTCATTTTAGTAATTTCTTCTGTCTTTAGTTCGATATTATATTGTACATTAATTTGACTTAAATTCTAATGTGCTTTTGTGACTTAGATTTTTGGTGTCCATTTTACAGCATTACTACAAAATTAGAACGAGCATTGGAGAAGGTGGCTCCTTTGCTGAGAGAGATCTTTGTAGACTTTGCTCCCTTTCTGTCACGGACTCTGCTGGGCAGCCATGGACAAGAGCTGTTAATCGAAGGTATTAATGTTGTATTTTAAAAGTTACTCTGAGTGCATTCCTGTCTTTGTTAACCTGCCATTGTCCCATTGTACGATTCAAATCTCATCAACTGCTCCATTGATCTCATCGACTGCTCCATTGATGTGCACATCTCTGTTTCTTCCCTTGCTTTCATGTTCTATAGGAAACATAAATACAGTGGAAAGTGAGAAAAAGTATAGTACAGATATGGTCAATGTAAACCACCAATGCTATAAATAGAACCTGGAGTGAGCATGAGCAGGTATCCAACCTGGACCGTATCATAGTTTTAAGTAAAAATAGCCACGATTCATGATCTAACATGAAACAATAAATTTTATTTAGCACAAAAAAAAAAGAACAAAAAATATATATATATATATATATATATATATATATATATATATATATATATATATATAAAATGTGTGTGTATGTGTGTATGTGTTTATTATTACTTATTTTTGAAAAACAATCTCTTTGTACTGAACACAGGCTGTAGCCATGTTGCAGTTAACTGCCTACCAGCTTTACCTTAATGAGTGATACATCTAATACTGAGTGTCCTTGTTTTACAAGTATAGAAATATTTCTAAACGGCTGTATTTGTACACAAGAGCCACCTTTCAACGAGCGGAGCAGTGTGCAGCAACAGATAGGGAGAGGGTGTAACACAGTGTTGTTTTATGTTACATTTAGTCATTAAAACTCACGTCACTGTAGCATATTCTTTGGCATCTCGTTAAATAATTGTTAAACCTTTGGAATAGTATGACTAATAATATTTAGCTGTCTTGCATCCATCCTGTTTAAAACTGTTGGGATACCTTGAGTTTAGTAATTCTCCCAAATTTGGAGTTTCAGTTGCTCATCGCAAAATTACACTGACAAAAAACAAAACTCATTTAAGCCATATTACAGCAGGATACTCAACTAGCACATTATTATTCAAAAACCTGTTTAATGTTTTTATTTCACAGTGTTTACAGATAAGCGTAATACCTCTGCCACTTTTTTTTCTAATTTCAAATATCTTGTGGCTCTGTAAAGGTTATATGTTGCCTCCTCCAGCTTTAGCTGGGAATCATCTCAGAACATCTTGTCCCTAACCTCATGGAACGATACAAGAGAGCTCTTACACTCTGCTCCCCAGGCTTCCCCAGGCTTGCATTCATAAGATCATGATGGGACTTCAGTCAGCATGAACATGTGCAACAGTGTGCCTGCAAATGTTTGAATGGGTGTGCACAGTGCAAATTATATTTGTGGTTTTTCTTTTTGCCTTTCAAGTTGCAAGCCAAAATATGTTTTGATTCTTTCTCATTTCAGAATCAGAATCAGAATCAGCTTTAATGGCCAAGTATGACACATACAAGGAATTTGACTCCGGCAACTTTTCTCTCCAGTACAGAACTTAAATAAGTGAAATTAAAAAACGGAAAAAAAAATAAAAAAAATAAAAATAAAAATAAAGGATAATATCCTATTTGTAGGATTTCCTCTCTGCTCATTTTAATAGCAGAGGGAGTGCATTTCAAAGCTGTTTTCTCTTAAATGTAAACTTAAGCCACTCATACACTCAACAATATATGTAGCGAAATTAAGCCTGAACAAACTGACACAAAGCCCTCACAATACATTCAATTTCTTCCATAATTATTTATTACAGACAATTTTTGTTTTCTGTTTGTTTAGCTGTGAAAATTGAAAAGGAACGATTCCCTTCACGTATCAAAAATATTTAAAAAAGAGATTCATTTATTTATTATAACCCGTTTAATTAACACATTTCTGAAGCTATGCTTTAAGTTAAAAACTTCATTTGAAACATTCTAAAAATCAGACGTTAAGCTATGCTTTAAGTTAAAAACTTCCCAAACTTCATTTGAAACATTCTAAAAATCAGACGTTTTACTCTTGTACAACATTGTTGCACCACTAGCATGTTGAGAAGATGTCTTTGGTTGACATTTGGCTGAGGCTTCTTGCTCAATGTCAAGAGGGAGGAAAGAAAACTCAGGTAGCAAAGCCTTGACAAGTGTGAATATGTCTGTTACCCTTTCACTCACAGTCTGTCAGCAGACTGACCAAGCTGACAAACCAAGGCTGATCTCAGGCTGCAGACTGTAACCCCACAAACAAGGTCGTAGATAGACAGCTGGGTCCTCTGCGCTCTTCACCAGACATGTTTAACCCTGTCTGAGTCTGTGAAAAGCACTTCCGTCCCGGATTACAACAACTTTATCTGAAATAAGAAGTAAAAAGGTTACTCACTTAAACTTAGATGCTTATAGAATGTTTATGTGTTGAGGGACCTCAAAGTGTAATAGCTGCAGTCTGCTTATGCTCACGCTGATTTTGTACTCTTTTTCTGTTTCTCTCTCTACTTTTCTTCCTGGACCTTCCCATGCACACAGTTGAAATACTGTGCTGCAGTGCAAAGGCGCTCCATTTACCAGTAATTACCACCCATCCATCACTCTTTTAAATTGCCTTGGGTCAAGCCCTCCTGTGCCCCTTGTGCCCCTTTCCCTCACCCTGTTCCTTCACCCCCTTTTCAGATGCGTGGTCACTGCAGCAATTATGTTGAGTGCACTAAGAGCTTCACACTTGGAGTTGGTGGGTAAGGGCTGTGCACGAACACTGCTGCTGTTGTGATGCCTGCCGCCTGCTTCTCGCTGTCCCTTGAGTGGCCCAGCCTGCCGCCACATCACCCCACAATGCCACATTCACCCGTGCATCAACCCTGCGCTGTTTACAGGAAAGGACTGGCAGGGAGTGTTTAAATAGAATGCATTTAGTTTGTCTACCAGCACAAGGCCAGGGTCAGTCGGCCACCTGACTCCCTTGTCAGAGCGGACTGACTTATGGCTCGCATGTCACTGCTATAACAAGGGGTCAAACGTGGCACTCCATGTACAAGAGAAGGGTCACTTCCTCTCAGAGTACTTACAATATGTTCCTTTGGATAGGTTCCGCTTTTAAACAGATCAAGAAAAAGTCTCCACTAATTGATCGATCCATTTTCAATTTGCAATGTTTTTAAATTAAAAAACGTTGTGATAGGTTATAACTGTATTATTTTTGTATCCACAACCCTAGTCCAGCAATGAAATTTAAGTAGAGTCTTCAAGCATTTAGAGTAAAATTGCAAGCTAGTTTCTCTTTTCGTTTATATATATATATATATATAATGGTGACGGAATAATCTGAAGGCTGTCTATTTTTACAGATTAGTTTTCACACCTTCCTCTGGCCGCTTTATGTGATGCACAGATTTTTTATTATTTTATCTCTATGCACTGAGTTTAGGTAAATAAATTCCATCCATTATTTATCCCGCTTCTCTTAGAATGGATGCGGGGGTCTGGTGCATATCTCCGGGCGGTTATCGGGTGAGAGGCCAGTGCACCTTGGACAGGTCGCCAGTCCATCTATCCCAGTGTGTCCGTTTAGACGTGCGCCATAGAGCCCAATATGTGCTAAACACAGATGCTTTAACTTTAGCTTTAACTGCAGGCTTTCCTTCGGTAGTTTATGGTCAGGAAACGGCTCGTTCCAAGTGCCTTGGACTTATGGTCGCTACAATGAGAGAAATGTTTCCTCATGTTTAACGTTTTGTCTAAAGTGAATAACGTAATAGCAGTCTCCAGTGAAGTGATTCTGCCTGGAGATCAACAGTTGGGGTATATATATATATATATTTACTTTTAATTGAAACTATTATTATTATTATTATTGTTAATAATAATAATAATAATATTATGTAGTTTCTGCACATTTATATTTAGAGGCAAGTTAAACTTTGAAGTAGTTTCTTGTTAGGTAGAATAATTATCTTTGTATTTTCTGATGCAAATACCACTGACTCAATTTAGGAACAATGACTTGCAAAGTATCAAGAAATATTCAGTAATGTGAAAGCCAACGAACTAATACATTGCAGTGTCTTGCAAATGTATTAATAAACCTTGTTGTTTTTCACATTTTGTTTTTACAACAATCTATAAAGTGTTTGGAAAATGGGTGAAATATAAACAGGAAGTAGTGCATGACTGTGAAATGGCAGAAAAAAAGAAAAAGAAAAAAACACTTGTTGTGGTGTTTAAGTCAACTGAGTTAAATAATTGTAATAGCCCCTTTTAACTGTGATTACAGCTGCAAGTCATTTAGGGTATTTTTCTACAATTTTTTCCACATCTCTTAAAATATGTTCTACTTCCCATTCTTTTTTGCAGATTAGTTTAGGCTCAGTCAGGTTGGCACAGATTCTCAATTGCATCCTCGTCTGGGCTTTAACTGGACCATTGTAGCGCATGAAAATACTTTGATCAAAATCCTTGTGTTATTGCTTTCTCTTTGATTTTAAGGTTAGCCTCAGGTTTTTATAGGCTTTAGCCAGAGTTAGTTATATTCAAAACAATATGTGTCACACGCACCGTTTAGCATGTAGACCAAAGATTCCGAAATATTTTAGTGTCAGTCTTATTCTCTGTTTGCTGTATTTCCTACATTTCTTGTGTGAAATTGCAAACATGACTTTCATGACTCTCTTTCAGTAATGGCTTTCTTCTTTTACGTGTCTTGTTGACAGACTTGCCCACTTGAGATGCAGGTCTCTTCATCTCTTCAAGAGCCAACACAGGCCTCTTGGCTGCTTTTCTGGTTAATGCGCTCTCTACCCAGTCTGTCAGTTTATGTGGGTGGCCATGTCTTGGTATGTTTGTAGTTGTGCCACACTCTTAATTCTTGGATGATGGACTGAATTTTATATAATGTTACTGTATATAAACTAACCCTGCCTTAGACTTAATGAACACTTTTACCTTTTCTCTTAGCTGTTATGCTTGGTTCTGTTGATGCTTTTGCTTCCCTGATGTTCTCTAACAAACCTCTGAGGCCCTCATGGCTGCATTTACACAGAAAATATGTTGCACACAAGTAAACTCTGTTCACTAATGAATTGGTTTTTTTATGGTTGTTGGTTGCACTAGATTTCAAATACATGCCCCAATTTTATTTGTTTTGTAATAATCTGAAAAACATTCATCCCTTTTCTTCCACTTAAACCTTTTGCTCTACCTTTTCCATAAATCAAAATAAATGCTTAGTGTTAGCTTGAAAATGTGAACAAGTTGACATGAACACTTTTTCCAGGCACTGTAGTTTCTTTTATCATCTAAACCCATCTTTTAAACTAAAGCCTACTTACAAAATGATGTTTTAGTCTGCCTCATCTTTAATTAGTCCTTAAGAGTTACTTTCACTGCTGATTGCACCTCTCATGATTCTCTCCAGGTGCAGCAGAAAGGTGCAGAATCTAAAACCAGTTGCAGGCACTGTTTCTACAAATGAGCTTTTCACACCTGTCTATGTTTCATTAGAGTTGTCTGCTTCGGTGGCTCACCGTCTGCAGGATGGAGGTTGGGGAAGAAGCTGTGAAAGTCTGTTGTGAGCGGGTGGAATGTGTAAATGTAGATGTGCTTGTGTGAAGAATGCTTATCTGTTACAGATGTTGCTTAAATAGTTTTATAGCAAATTGGAAACACAGAGTTTGAATGTCAGTGTTGCACTGAAAACTTTGTTTATCTTTAAAGGGGAAGTTTTTGTTTTTTTCAATCTGGACCTTGTTTTTAGCATTTATTATTTTCATTTACTCACCCAGATAAATTTGGAGCCACATGAAGTCGTTTGGAAGAAGGTTATACCCAGTCTCGATCAGTGTATATCCATATTATAGGATTTCTGAGGGCACACAAACAGGCGCCTCTATACAAGGCATTACCTACTCCAAACTCATCATTTATTAAGAATACTTAGCACTACTCCCTCAGAGTTCAGAGCTTTTCGGAAGTGCTCCTTTTCCTCACTTCCAGGGTGTTTTAGAGGTTTGTAATTAAATTACACTAACACGTGATTTTCAATTACATCACTTCATCCCAGTTGTAGCTTGAGCAGGACTTTCTCCGTGCTCTACGGTGGTCGGCTAGACAGAACTTGCCACTGCAGACATCAATATGGTTCATGTTTGCGTGTTTCCAAATTGCACTAACCAAATGGCCAATTGGACTAAGTTCAGTTTCCCTAGGCTCCCTTCAATTGTTTATGCCTGCAACATCATTGAAATAGCTGATTAGTGAAATTGAAATTGGTTGGATTAAAAGTCTGTAAAAACCCCAGAAGCCTACACCACAGCATCTCCTAGACGTTCTGAACCTACAGGGGAATATCACTAACTATTCATGAGAAAATATTGGTCAAATAAAGGTGTTTTGGGGCGGATAATGCCTTATATAGAGGCGACACTTCGCCTGCCCTCACGACTCCCATTATATGGATATGCTGATGTTGACTGGATCTGAACTTTTTCTGAAGGACTCCAAGTGGCTCCAAACTAGTCTGGGTGAGTAAATGGATGTAATAATGCAAAAAAATAAGGTCCAGATTGAAAAAAAAAACATTCCCTTTAAAATATAATTTTCTGTCTTGATCTTTAAAGTTTCTTTGATTGAGACACATCAACTTATGTTCCTTTTAATATAGACTCTTTTCATCTTCTATCTTAATAGGTCTCATATGTATGAAGTCAAGCACCTCAGTAGTGGAGCTCGTCATGCTTCTTTGTTCTCAGGTGAGATTTTTTATTTATTATTATTGTCCCATCCCTCCTCACAAACCTCTTTTTCCTTTTTCTTTGGAGAGAAAGTAGTCTTATTTATCTTGGAGTTTAGGCTATCATGTGCATATAACTTCAGTTCACTTTCTCCAACCAAACTGCCCAAACTAATCAGTGGCATACAGATTTCTGACAACCCAACGACTTTCTCGCTTCACCCGGCAGCACTAATCGCAAACCCTCCTTTAAGAAAATGAGCCCCGCCTCATGTCCCTGCAAGTGACTGATCACCTCTGAGCTGACCCTCTGAATCCCTTGTTAAGCCCGTGTTTTAGAGAAGGTCAGAGCCCTGATGTAGCAGTTACAACAGGAGATATTTAACATACCTTTTGTCAGCCCATCAGTCTTGCATCAGGAGCCCATAAGGAAGCCATTACTTGGTGCCTCTCTGTGGATCCAGACTGGAGGGCCTGAGACTGGAGGAGTAGATTGCCACTGTGTGCTCTCCGTGGTATCCAAAATCCAAAGATTTGTGCAGCAGGGAGCTCAGCCTGTGTTATATGGAGGCCATTATTCAGGGTCTTTTCTACAAAAAAATGTGCATAAAGGGGGCAGCCAGCACTGAGTTATTGTTGCTCCTGTGATAGTTTTTGAAGGGCTACTTTTTGTGATGTTTCTTGGTCTGTGAAGTATCTATGGTGAGCTGTCTTTCCAGCTCTACGATTTATTGCAGATGAAAGCGTCAGCATGCTGTTAAGGGCCTGGGTCCATCCCCCTTTTAAGCAGATAGCATTACTGAGGCTCCAGAGGTTCCTGCCATTAGGGGCTCAGGGGATGAAACCCAGGCTGAGATATTGATCAGACCATGAGACCTTGAAACTGGACTTTATAGCTTGGTGTCTACTCCCTTTCAACTAGGGATGAAGTATTACCTCCTAACTCTCCTGTGTTCATAATCAATCCAGTTATATTAGCCGCTAATATGACTTAAATTCTGGAAGTAGTATTTTTTCTGCTTCTTTCAGCTTTGTTTCAAGGAAAAGGTGCCTAGTTAAACACTGTTTATTTTTATGTTTTTACTTTTTACAGGGTCATTTGGCAAGACACAAAGTCCAGTTTATCCTCAGATGCATTAATCCGCCTGTGACAAGCAATGTACAGTCTCAAACAACAACAAAGTGAAACAACAAAAGGAAGAAAACAAAGCAAAAAAGAGGGCTTAGAATATGGAGAAAACACATTTGCCAGAAGTGATGTTGTACTGAGGAAACACAGTTGTGTTAATAATAGTAATATCCGAGGTAGACATAAAAAAGAAAAAAAAAGAAAATAATACAAAGAGGAATATATTTAAAGTTATAAAGGTTCACTCATCAAGATAACGAAACAAGATAAGTACAGGAAATAAAATAGTAAAATTACTTAACCCTTAATAAGGCATTCATTGAAATAGTTTTTATTAACCCCAGAGTGTTAATGTGGAGTATATATACATATATATATATACATATATCAGGGGTGTGCAATGAAGCCGATATTTGTATCTGCATTTACTGAGGGGGTGGGAAAGTATTTAAAAAAAAAGTAAAAAATAGGCACAATTTAAAAATAGGCACATTTTTGTTTTTGTTTTGCATTACACTACTTTATTATCAATTTTAATAATCATGGATATCCAATATTGGTTTAACTTTTTCCATAATTCAAGCAAGAACATGTAATGGGAACATCATTGAAAAGACTGACCACTGTGGCAACAAAATCTTTAAAAAACAAAACAAAAACAAAAAAAAACTGTTGGGGGACGGTTGTATGCTGCAAAGACCTGTGGGTAAATTCTCAGTTGTACGTTGTAGTTCGTGCTCCAAATGTAGCCGTGCTCCTATGATATCCTTTCACTTATGTTGTTGTCAGTGTTTGCTGGTTATTATCGGCACCATCATAGAGACGGCAGATCGTGGTAGTTATGTGTCTGCCTAGACCCTCGTAATTGTGTTGCGCTAGATGCGCGAGAAGTGTAGGCAAACTATCGCCTTCCTAACCCTAGTGGCTCAGTGGTGGCGGCACACTAGAAAAAGGTCTTGCTCCCAAATACAAATATTTCATTTCAGTATTTGTGTGAAGTAAATATTCATTACAAATACGTTATTTATGCCGTTGTGTATGTGTGTTTTTATGCAGAGAATGACAGAAAATGAAGTGATCATATATACTCAATTGCCTGACAACTGGCTACGTTCTAGTTATAGTGGGCAATATAAAAGGTATAAGGTTGAAATTATATACATTCAACCAAAGATAGAGGTTTTGACTATACCGTAATACTGGGATTATGCATTTTGATGATGTCTTATGATGCCTACATACTTTGTACCAGGTACACAAGGATGATAAGTACTGAGGTTCAGTGTTTGTCTTTACACTAAATATTGCATGTTTAAAATGTGTTATTTTTCATTTAACTGAAAAGAAACCTGTTGAACTTTGAAGCTTTTATTATCCAAACATGTGCAGGTTTCCTTTTGTGCAATATTAAATGTATAAAAAAGGAACCAGGAAAGCAGACAATGTTTAAATTTATTTTCATAAAATTTAGCATTTATTTAATTGAAAATTTCTTCATCTTTATTAAAGTTGATACAACGTTTGTGTTATTCTTTGGTTGGGAAGAAGATTTGAATTTTGTTTTAAATGCATTTTGCACAATAAATTTCTTTCCATGGCATTCTATGCTTTTAATAATTTTAAACCAGATTTAGTTTATTTACTCAAAACTGCTAAACAAATTAATATCTTTTGGAGCATCTCAGGTAACTTTTAAACAGCACAGCAGGTTTTTTTGATGCAGTTTGAGCTTTGGCTGACATATCCTTGACATACCAGCTTTGACACATTCCTTACATATTTCCACTTTAATGTTTTAGGACAGCCAGGAGGGCGTTAAGCTGACCTTTAGTCCTTCTCTGTTTTGTGGACTGTCAGTTTTATGAATAAATTAGTGCTAATGATCTGCCTTTTCTTATTTATGCATACTAATCATGGCAATCATGGTGCGGCTGGCCTCGTCTGCAGACAGTGTGTGTCTCTCCTCAGCCTGGGCAGCTGAATGAAAAGGTCAAGCAGCTCTGGTTTTTTGTAACAGCTTAAACATATAGGGAGGGGAGGGTCTAGAGTGGAGCCACAGAGATTTACTGATGGAAGGCCCCCAGATGTGGAGACTATAACAGAGCAAAGCTGAGCAGATAAAAGCAAAGGCTCCCACACACTGACAGGTTGGATTGAAACACCAAAAATACTTAAAGCCCTGCTGAATTTCATGAAGATGAAAGTGGGAGGGTAGTGATTCTTCTAAAGACCTAAAAGCTGTTTACTGGGATGGGACTTTAGGGATTTTAGGTGATTTTGTTTTTTCCTCAAAGCCAAGACAAAAAAATGGCAAAACATTTCGTCATAATGCAATTCTTTGATAGTTTTCTTTATTAAAAAAAAGCCTTTTACTATTAGTGCATTTTGTTGTATTTGTATTTGAAGCAGCCTAAAAGATTTTTTTTGTAGAGTAAGTTTGCCCAGAGGTGCCACATTCTGGTGAGGGTCGGCGTTTACATCAAGGGTCACATCTTTTTCAGTGTGTGCCTGTCATGCCTAATTCACTTTAAATGGACACTAGAGTTGTTTTCATTTAATATCCACAATCAAAGACAGCCTCCATTGCGAGTTTTCCCTCTTGTAAAAGATGAAAAAAGATGAATCTTTGAAGTCCTATCTCAGCTGTCAACATGCATTCCTTAGACAAGATAGCAAATTTGACTCACTCATGCCTTACCTCCACTGACCCGCTGCCACTTTCCTGGCATCTCCCCGAGAGTCACATCTGCCTCGATTTCCGTATTTATTTTTGTCACGTGAGCGTGGTGAGAGTGAAACCTTGGACGACTTGGACGACTACATGATCCCTGTCTAAATCAACAACAGCCTATTTCTAGGCAGATACTGTATGTGAAAAAAGGAGGTCATGGAGAACATTTGGACGCCAGATGCTCAGCAGTTTGTCAGCACCATATCGCTGACTTAAAGCATCATGGGGTCAGACTGTGTAGTCTTGCATGAACCGGAATGTGTCAGTCACGACAACTGTTCACAAAAGCATTTGCCCATACATAATAATGTCAGTGTCAGTTATTCTGATATACACAAGGAAGGCTGCTAACAGTGTACAGACAGAGAGAGTAAAGAGTTTGTCACTGTTGTGCATCTGCTGTATTTCAGATATACTGATCTGTGAATAAATAATTGTCCCCCCTTTCAGAGGGTTGCTGGTTTTCGCTTAAACACACTTTAAGCAAAAACACACTTACATAATTTAGATCACTGCATGAATTCTAATATTAGACGAAGCTAAATACAAAACGTTTTTAACCAATTATTCTATTCATTAATGGTACAACTGTGATGATATACTTGGCAAATTTTAAATCACGAATCAGCTTTACTCAGCCACATTCTTTGGGAAACTGAAATCAATTTCACCAGGCCCGCCTAGGTGTAATTCACTTGCATAAATAGAAGATTTCTGAATGCACAAAGTAGGCTAAAATATCTCAGAAGGCAGCACACCATGCCCTAATCTAAAGGAATGTAAGAACATATGAGAAACAAATTCAACATCTGTCAGTCCGGAAAGAGGTTACCAAGCCATGGTTTTTTATTTTTTAGGTTTTGGGACTTCAGTAATCCTCAGTTAAAGCAAGTATTAACAAGCAGGGAAAGCATGAAACACTGGAGCACACTGAGCACTTATTGAGTAAATCAAAAAGAACCCAGAACAACATTTGAAGCACTCCAAGCTTTACTTGCCTCAGAGTTTATTATTCAACAATAAAAAAAAAGATTAAAAAAAATAAAAATAACAGAGCAACATGCTTGGGAAACTTTTTAGGAAAACTCCAGTACTTAACAAAAAGAGCCCAAAAGATAGTGACACATTTACCGAAAACAAAGTGATTAAAGCTTTGGAAAACTATTCTCTCGGCTGACCAGATAGAAGATGAGATTTCTGAAGATGTGCAGGGGGAAGAAACTTTCAGGAAAAGAAAAAAAAAATCCTCAATCAAATACCTTGATGGTTATAGGATAATTTGTTACTGCTTGGCTGCTTCATGATCTGACATTGAGTTCTGATTTTTACTGAAAAGTCTGGAGGAGTGTCCTCCTGTCAATTTGTGACGTCAATTTGTGACATTGACGTCAATTTGTGACGTCAATTTGCTCATTACGCCATTTTTTTCTTTATAGTTCATTAAAATATTCATATTGGATATAACAGAATTATTACAAACTTCTCATAGATGTGTGTTTTTGTATGGAGAATGGCTCGAAATTTGAGTAGTGCTGCCATTCAGCACTCAATCTTAGCCACAATTGGGGAAGGAGGCGGAATTGATGTGATTGGTAGTTTCCAAATTTTATCTTCATTTTTGAAGCAATGCCACATTGGTGTGTAGCAGGATATTGCTCCAAAACCAGGGAAGCTGGTTTAAACCTGTTTAGGTTTCCAAAAGATCCAGTTTGTAAAGAAGAGTGGAACAAAAAAGATGCGTCAAACCAGAGACAAGTGGGTCCCAACCGATACACCAAGGCTGTGCTCGGCACACTTTGAGGTAAGCTAGAGGAAAGTAATTCACCATCAAGATTTGTCATGTGAACATTACATGATAATAATAATATAATAATAAATGGAATACATGGAATAAATATATATCTACTGTATACGGTAGATTAGAGGTAATTTAAATCTGCAACAGATTTATAATAGGTGTAATTTGAATCAACCTCTTGAGAATAATGACATGCTAGACCTATACAAAATCTAACAATAACTGATCAGTTGTAATTTTTCTGGATTTGTTACCCTTTAGCATTCCTCCATCCTGCAGGAAGAACGTTGCCTACATCTGGGTTTAAATCCACTGATGTTCTTGACTACAATTGTTCTTATACATAATATACATAATTTGAAAGATATGAATCTTGTGATTTCCATAATATATGCTAATCTGGGATACAATCATAACCAGCCAAAAGGAATATAATGGCTGACTATTCATAGCCTCATGACAAAACTGAGCCATCTTGAACAAAAGAAGTCTTATACACTTGCACAAAGGTCTGCTGGGCCCAGCCCAGGTCGGCTCAACCCCTAATTTACTGCATTTCCACCAGCTTTGTCTGTAACGAGCTGACGCCATATTTCAGAGAACCTCAGTCCAAAGCGTGCTGAGGCGACCTGACACCTATGGACTAACTGGTCCAGTAAAGTGATGTCAGCCTCACGTCTACCTATATAGTGGTACCCAATGATTGGCCAGGCGGTATGTGTGTGAGGTGCTGTCACAGAATTGTGCCTGACCCACTCCAAACGAACAGCTGGCAGTGATGGCTATCTTTTGAGATGTTTGCCCAGAAGAATCAGATGCAGACTCGCCCATGTCCGTGTTCCTGATTTGGAAATGGAAGCACGGCCAGACTCTACAGGGGATGGCTGAGTCACATTGGGTCAGACTGAGCAGGCAAAATAGGGAACAATAAAATTGTTACTCCACGGCAAGTCTAAGGTCCATAAACACACAAGCTAAACATCTGCTCTGACTGCAGCCGGTCCTGAGCTGGTAGGCCGCAGCAGAGGGGCTGTTGTTTTACTGTCGCTGTTTGGTGTCACAAGCACTTTAAGCTCAACACACGGGTTATTTGACAGGACAATGATCCAAAACACTTCAAAAGGTGGAATTACAGTAAATCCTGATATGAAAAGGTTGAACAACAACATCCACATAGGCCCAAGTTTGTTTGGATAGCCTTTTTTTCCTCCAACAAATCAAACTATTACTATTTGAAAACTACCTTTTTGACTAACTCTTTTTTACCCCTATATTAGTAATTTTAGTAACATGAAACTTAAGTTTCACAAGCAACAAAAGCACAAAAAATGTGTAAGGGGAAAATACTTTTTCATGGTACTGTATGTATATGATGCTTAAATCACCCTTTTTTTTGTCATTTTTGTCCTTAATATTTTGATTACTGGTCACTTTGCTCTTCTTATATCTGAATTCCTCCTTTGTGGGACACTAAAGGATTATTATATTCTGTTCTATGTGAGGATTTTTAAAGGTTCTTATCTTTAGATTGCCTTGACATACATATATGCTGAAAATCTTCGGGTTTGAAAGATTTTCCTTTTTATTTTCTCCCTTTACCTCCTTTTTTAAACAGCGGCCTTCTCTGTTTTCTCTTTCATTTGCACCTCAGAAAGGTTACAGGAAAGCTGAGTTTCCCACAGTGAAAGGAACACTCCCAAACTGCTTTTTAATCATTTCCAGAGCCTGTTGTGAGACAGCAAGTGCTGGCCCTCCAGCCGGGCCGCAGCTCGGATCCGTTCCAGGAGCACACTTCAGGGCTCACTGAGTCTGTTCAGTAATCTGTCACTGTAAGGGACAGAGGAAATGGCTGTTTTTAAGCGAGAGGATAAAATTTCATCCCACAATTACATCTCTCCTGTGTTTACAGATCTTTTCACAGAGGAAGAAAGCGTTGCCTCACATGTGGTGCAGAATTTCAGCTTTTTTATAGAAATCACTTTTTCCCTCAAAGGATATATCAACTAAATGCTTTCTTTACCTACTTGAATTACAAGCTATGAGATGTAATCTAAATTACACTTGAAATATGCATTAAAAAAAAAAGACGTAGTTACATAGTGGATCAAAATAGTACCTCATCTTCTACTTTAACATTTTGTAGGTTTTGGCTTTACATAAGACTATTACTTTGTTATAATTATGCAATTATACTGTTTTTAAATGCTTCATAACTATCTTTTGTTTGTTTCAGGAGTGGCAGAACTCCATTCAGAAGAATGCTGGCCTCGCTTTCATTGAACTAATAAATGAAGGAAGGTAATGCAACTATTAACTTTAAAATTACACACCCAAGCAGAGGTTTTATGTTGACATTTATTATCAGTATGAATAGTTTATTATCCTTTTCTTCTTGGCAGCCATAAAGAGGTTTTTCAGCCAAGTGGAGCAGAGTAGATTAGCCTTAAATCTCTGAGTTCTTAGTTAGGACTAAGGGCAAATAAGCTGTTTTACTTGAATTAGGAATAACAACACTGCAGAGCATCTCCTGTGTTGTCTGCCTCTGTTCAATTCTCCTTCTTTCTATCTTTCCCTGCTTGGGTGTGGCCAGACTGAGAGTTTTCTGAGCAGATCAGGGGCAGCTCAGCGTCCTTGTCCATCTGTTAACCCATCTGGCCCATCCTCCTGCATGCCCAGGCTTTACCCTCAGCCCAAGCAGGTTTCTCTGTGTCCCCTGCTGGCCCCAGAACAAAGAAGTTCAGTTAGTGGGGCCACACGGCGCTGTCCAGGGTGCTGCTGACAGACGCATAATTTTCCAGTCTTACACTAGACTGTGTATACCTAACCTGCTTAACTAGACAGATCTACAGGAACCTGCTGGTAAATCTATTTGCTTTACAAGGCGTGGCTGACACCGATCTTGTTCCTGCTGGATGTACAAAGACACATTACGCAAGTAGATTAGCTTTTTTATTTTATTATTATTGTAACTCAGCTGCCCCTATATAACTCAGAAAAAAATCCTTAAATAGGTGGTTTAGGTGGTTATTTTATAACGTTAATGGACCTCGATAAAGCTCTAGAGCTTTTTCTGCATTTTTTGTTCCAGGTTTTATGATAAATAATAGAAAAATATCTGTTCTTGTTTAAAAATTAATCCATGTCTGTGTTCTTTTTCTTAGATATTTTACCATATACAGGGAATCTAAAATGCACTCCAGTAACATATAATTCCAAAGATCAAGAATAAAAATTACAAAAATAACTGATGATAATAAGAAAACGAAATGAAAAAAACAACTTTACAAATTGAAAGCCACAAATTAAAATAAAAGCAACTCTTTAGTCATGAGGTCTTCACTTTCAGCTTTGAATTGTTTTCTTCATGCACTCTGTGTTCTGTTTTATTGAAGATTGGGTGTTTTTGTGGTCTGCTATTTGTGCATGTAACAGAAATAACTGGTAGATAACTGATATATCTATTTTCCATCTCCGACTGTAACTTGTCAACTCACTTTCTCATCTATTCTTGGTTTGGAAACAAAGCTTCACGTTGTCAGCTTCTCTCTTTGAACTGTGAACTCCTGTCTGTTAATGAGCGCTTGTCAACAGTTAAAGAGGGAAGCAGCTGATGACTGTAGTCTCCAGATTAATAACTCTCTTTAGGGACAGAAGGCAATGGTAATGTCTGTATGAAGCTCTAGAGAAGAACAAGAGCTGTTTTAATTAAAACAAAACATGCCTAATGGTGTGTGAAATAGGTTGTAATATGCAACATATCCACAGTGAATTTATTTGTTAAAGCTTTTTTTCTTAGATGGTACAATTCAAATGTTGATAGGAGCTTTTTACCCTTAAACTTCTTGGTGCACCTTCTCAGCTCTGCAGGCACTGGGAGGATTTTCTAAATATTTTATTTTGCTTTAAAAATTAAAACTTTGTAAAACAGTTGATTCAGGGCTTCAGTTGTGACTTCTTTTGTTATTGTTACAGGAAGAACAGTCACATATTTTCAGTGCTGTCATATACCACAGACAAAAATAGGCGTATTACTTACAGAGCTTCATGAAAATATGCACACTCATTGATTGTCATTGCTTCTTACCTCTCTGCTGCAAACGGCCAGATAGGTAAAGTCCACCATGAATAGTCAGCAGATTTGCTTCACGTGAACTTAGCATCTTTGCAGCTGCACCAAAGTTTCCATGGACTCAAAAAAAAAAACAACAACTTGCTTGGTGAACATAATAAAATTATGTAAATCATTTCGACCCAACTGATTTGAGTCGATTAAGCAATAAAGAATTTAGTTGAGTGAACTAAATGTAATCATGTTGGGTCAACTTTATAAATTTGGGTTGCTATAAGGCTCAAAAATAAAAAGCAGGGAATGGGACTTGAACTCAGAAAAAGGGCCTCTGCACTAACCACTTTGCTACAATAACTCAGAAAACGTATATATACAATAACACGTATGAACTAATTTCCAGTGTAAACTAAAAATTATTATAATATTATAAAGACCTGCCAATTCCCTTTTTTCATGAAAAAAAGTGATGGAATTGTATTACTGAAACCATTATAATCATATTTAGTTAATAATGGAAATGATGTCATATGAGTTATTATATACATATTTCCTGAGTTATTGTGTTGCAAAGTGGTTAGTGCAGGTGCTCAGGAAATACAGGCCCTTTTCTGAGTATGAGTCCCATTCCCTGCTTTTTATTTTTGAGCCTTATAGCAACCCAAATGTCTTAAGTTGACCCAACATGATTACATTTAGTTCACTCAACATCATTTATTGCTAAATCGACTCAAATCAGTTGGGTGGAAATGATTTATAAATTTTATTGTTTACCAAACTAGTTCTTTTTTGTTTTTTGAGTGTGGTCATTTTTGCTACTTCACTAATTAATGTCCTCCTTGGCCAGCCTGCCAGTTTAAGTGGGTATGCAGATATTGGTAGGTTTACAAATGTGCTGTACTCCATAAGACAGGTCTAAGCCTGCCCAAAAGCCTGCATGGTGTTTACTATAACACATGTCTGAGATCTTTACAACACAACTGTAATGATAGTGAGTTACATTGCAGGTTGCTGTGCCATGCTATGAAGGACCACATTGTTCGTGTTGCCAATGAAGCGGAATTCATCCTGAACAGACAGCGAGCTGAGGATGTCCACAAACATGCAGAGTTTGAGGTATCAGCTAATATTCCCTCTGAATTGAAATGTCAACATTTTCAACGATTTGCATGTAACTGTACCAAAAATGTATTTTACTATTAACAGGGCTATAGTAAATGACAGCTGTTCTAAATTACTATGTATTTTTTTCCTTTTTTATTTTTCATATTGCTGTGAAAATAGAATTTGTCAGTTTTCTAATGAGCACTTAACACATCCTATTAGTGTAAAACAGCTATTCAACTTTACAGCCTCAGTGATAGTGTCCCTCTGTGTCCTTTTAGGATTAACCCCTCACAACTGCAATCCTTACACAGGGAAGCTGTTAGTGTCCACCGAGCCATTTCCAAACAATATTAATTTATGATCTTTGACCAACTAACTCCAAGGATTATTATTATGTGTATATTCAGCCCACTTCCTTCAAACTTGAAACGTAATGTAAATCTAAGCTTTAGTTAAATAAAATATGACCAAAGAGTCTAAACCAGTGTGTTTTAGTAGACTAGCTTGTTTGAGATACTGCAGTTAAAATCAATAGGTTATTAAAGTTTTTGAAAATATGAATATAAAAATAACAGGATTTATACACAGAGCATTTAAAACATGTTAGTACCCTTCTAACTTCCTACACACTTTGACATGTTGCAACCTAAAACTTTAATGTATTTATTGGAATGTTAATTGACAAAGTGGAAGAAACGGGAAATGTGGTTTACACAATTTTTCAGAGACAAAAATCCTAAATTTCTCATGTATTTGATTCAGCTCGCCTGACTCAATAATTCTTACAACCACTTTCTGATGAAGTTGCAGTCTTTGGTGCCCAAATCTAATCCTGGTTTTACATATCTAGAGTTTTAAACTTTTGCCACTCCGTTGTTATAAAACAGCTCAATTTCTGACTGAATCAAATATTGCACCCGATTTTCAATTGGTTTTATGCCATGCTAACACATGTATATACATGAGTCTTACTCATTCTGTTGAAGGATTGTCCCATATTTTGCTCTCCCAATTGACTCTAACCAACTTCCCCGCAGTATGACACTGAATCCACAACATCCATAACCTCATCAAAGGGTAGCTGGTAGCACTAGATCATGTGTTACTTTTCTGCAATGTCAAAAAAAAATAAAATAAAGAAAAATAATGAAATTCATGCGGCATTCTCTGTCCCTACATTGCAATTTTAATTTGGGTTGTTTCACAGAAAATCCTTATTGGAAAACATAAACTGAGAAGAAGTGAAAAAGTTCAGTATTTGTGAATAGTTTGCAGAACAACAAAATGTAATTTTGCACCCCTACAAACCTTTAGTCAGACACTTCATCCACCTCTGTTAACAGCTTGCACGTGTGAGCGATGACGTGTTTCTTATCTTAGAAAAGCAGCCAGCCACAAACAGCTTCTTGATATACAGTTCTTGAGGATCCTTGACCTGCTAGATAAACTGGAAGAGACGACTAGATATGCTATGTCAAGGCAGGGGGGGGGGAAGTGTACCTGGCCCTATTTGTCCTAGCTGCCAACTCCAGACAGCTTACACTTTTCATCTGGGTCTGACATTACTTTATTACCCACTCTCCATGATTGAAGATTCAGGCTACAGATAAGACATTTTTACAATTAAGCTGGTGTCAAGGAGAAGCTTCATATGCTTTAAAGTGATAAATAATGTTTGATATTTGTCACAGAGTCACGTAGTAATGCAAGGTGACAGCCAGCGATTGAGTTATTTGCTTATGAGGAATATGTTGAAGTATAGTGTCTGACAGAATTCAAATTTAAAGCAGGAAATTCAATTAACTTCCAGCTTCTGTTAGTAAATTAGATTTTGAATATTAGCGAGAGTTCCCTCAGGGTGGAAGAGTAAAACAATCTTGTTTTAAAATCGAAGACAAGAGCTTTATCATTTACTTTCAGCCACCCGGAACCCTTCTACTTGCCCCAAAAACAGGAAAATTATACTATGCTAATATGCCAATTTATTTATATATTTATTTGATTTAAATAGTATTTTTCAAATTTGTGTTCTAGTTGTATTCTTGTTTTAGAAATTGGCTATATTTCTTTATTTTTCCACCATTCGTACACAGCAGGGACATTCACATTTCTTAAAATATTGTCAGTATAGCATTTTAAACAGTGATGGACCATATTTTGTGGGACTATTAGCATTTTTTCTCTAATAGCACCATCCAAAGCTACCTAGCAGGGAACCTCATCTGTCTGAAGTTTGGAAATGAACTCCCTCCATGTGCCTGCCATGATTTACAACACTCCTCGAAGGGAGCAAAAATACATCTCTCAACTGTCCACTAATATCTTTATGCACTCAAGTGTGGTGAATGAAGCCATAACGTTCCTCACCGTGACAAATGCACTATTAGGGGGAATATATTATTCTGTCTTTATTTAAATAGAATCTTTTTGAATGGTGTTAGCTCAATGTCAGCCATGGCTTTTGTGAAAGGACGCTGTAGAAACAAGGTTAATGTTGTTCTTATGTTCTTTGTGTATGTACATCAGTCCAGCTGTGCACAATATGCTGCTGACAGAAAAGAAGAGGAGAAGATGTGTGACCACCTGATAAGTGCGGCTAAGCACAGAGATCATGTCACAGCTAACCAGCTAAAGCAGAAAATCATCAACATCCTCACCAACAAGCATGGTGCCTGGGGTATACCATGCCAGAGGTAAGCCTTTACCAGGCTCCATTCCAGTTTAACCTTGGGGAGGGGGCATGTTAAGTCTTTAAAAACATCCATACATGTGCACTGTTAGGTTCAATCTTCAGGGCTATCAAAAGTTACCTGTTTACAGTGATCTTCAGTCAATGGATGGGACCACACGTTAATGTCATTTTCCCAGGATCCGATAGCATTAGCAGTTGGTTCAGCAAACACAATTACAGTGCGGACTGGGCTTATCCCCTGGGGACAGTTGATTAGCTACTCATGCTACATACATGCTGTGGGCTTATGCTTGGTTTTCCAGCACTGTCCAGATTTTCATTGACAACCTGCAATACAAAGCATATCACCTGGTGGGAGAAGCTGGGAATCCCCATATGAATGTCATTAACATGAGAAGTGGCTCTTCAGCTTTTAAACTTACATCTCTGTTGTTTCTACACGTGAAACACATAGTGTTGGTAATAATGCCGTTCTTTTAACAGTAACAGGGTAGTATTGCTAGACTAAACTGTGTACTCTAAACACACCACAAGGAGCTGAACTGTGCTCCACCTCTGCATTATGGAGGCTGAGAACTTCAGCCGTAATTATGAAATCAGGGAACTTTTCTCCAGTTGAACTGATCAGAATTTGGCAAGACTCTTTGAACTAAAGCTTTTTTTTATTGTTTCAGTAGGAGGAAATCCTGGAGCATTTGCTCTTTTTGCATCACTAGTTAGGCTGTAGTGATATGTCACCACCAGTCTGTGTATGGTGCAGTCACAGACGTGCTCCATGCCTCTTCAGCGCGTTTCAACTTGCAGATAAGGACAAACATTCAGAACGGTTTTCATGCTCAGATGCTCTCATGGGCATCGTTATTGATTAAGGCAGTACGTCCTGCACACATTTTAAAACATCTGCACTTTTGTACCAACTGCTCAAAGGTAGGAAGTCTTTCCTTCGAAATGACAGATGGCCGTCAGCGTTTTCTGTTGCCTATAAAAAAAAAAAAAAAAAAGGTCAAATATGGAATATATCTGGTTAACGCAACCCCTGGACAACTAAGTTAAACTCCTAATATTGTTTAACCGTTTACTTTTGTTGTGAACAAAAAATACATGGAACTAGAGGTTGTTTAGTGTACCAGTTGTTTTATACATCTCAGTCTACGATGAAACGGATGGACACAACGCCATTATCTTTTGACGCAAGGGCTTTCTGTCACCTACTCAACGTGGATGAAGTAGAGCCTCTGTCACCAGAGAGCGTATGCCTGTGATTGGTCAGCTAAACAACAGCCAGATATCATTTCATTTGAACGGCGCTGTATTTTTCGATGCAATCAATAGTCAGTGGAGTGTTTGAGCACTGCATGCTTTATATTGAAAAAAGTTTATCTAATATGGTCTTTTAACAATTTTGAACACAAGAAGTTGTAGAAAACAACAAACCAAACTAACATTCCCAACACGGCACACATAAAATATATGAATAATCTTTTGTCAACCACAGTGGTCAGTCAAATACTACAGTATATATAGTGTGTGCATTGTTTGCTTTTTCTCCTTTGCCTGCAAGCATTTGATTAGTTAGAGAACAGTTCAAGTATTATATAATATTTTATAATGGTACTAAGGGTATAATTTGGAGAAAATTACATTTAGTATCATGCTAATTAGTTGAAAGCAAAAATGTTGCAGTATAGCAGGGCATATGTTTGTTTTTTTGTGTGTTTTTTTTATTAAGTCTTACTAAGCCTCAATAACCCATAAAATGTACTGGGTTGAATTTGGGGCTCTTGTTCAAATATTTATGGAGCCTCACCCAGAGGCACAGCATTTGCATCGAAACAAAAGGTTATTGAGCGCCATTGCATTGTAAATGATACAACAATACTTCCAACAAATTCAAATTTAATGGTAACCTGCTGGTGAAGAAAAATGATGCAATATGCTCACAAGCTCAAGGCAGTGTTGCAGTTCAGCAGCTTATTCTTATTCACTGCTACATTAACTTTCCCATTTATGCTGCCCTTGTAAAATATAAAGCCCCCAGGCTTTGTGAAGGGCTGACTGTGTGTGTGTGTGTGTGTGTGTGAAGCCTTTATTTAGTTACGTTTTCACCCTCATACAAAAACTGTTTTACCTTTTTATTGGTGAATCCTGACTGGAGATATGCCAAAGGATGTTTATCATTAGCATAGCATATTTCACAAATTGAATTATTCTTAGAAACTGAATAAAACTTGTGTGGCTCGTTTATATTGCTTATTCACCAGTGTGTGTTTGCAGCTGATCTTATTAGATGGATAAGAATTAGATTAATCTGTTTCGTCTTTTTCTACAGATATTTGCAGGTTGCATCTCTGTGAGCCACTTTATTTTTCACTGTTCTTATTGCTCCAAACACCATTAGGAAACTGTGCTGGAGCATAAACAACAGGCAGCTATGAGGTAATAATCTGTACAAGCCTTGAAAATAGCTGCTACAGTCATGCGATTACACTAAAGAAAAGGCAGATCAGACCCTACGGTGGCCTGTTTGATCATACTATATGCTTGCCTGATGATGAATGTCCCCTTCTATAGAGCCAGCATAGAAAAATCAATACTCCTCAAATTGAAACAGTATAGGGTTGTATTGATCCACTGTGGTAAATCAAAATGAGGAGACTTTGATACATCTCTCCAAGACAGCTCTCTGCTCAGTAATGACACACTATCAATTTTAGCTTTACACTGATAAATCAAGTTGAAAATTGGATGTCAGAATTTTTCCCAGCAAGAGAGTGATTTCCTCTGCCCCCTGGTACCCTCTGCTGTTGACCTTTGAACCCTGGCAGCAGATTATAAAGTTCAGACTTATCCGAAGTGAAAGTAGATGTCAAGGCAAGACTGATGAATACACTGAAGGCTAATGTCCACCACTTTTTCAGTAGAGGACATTAAAGTCACATTACTATAAATTCAGTCTCTGTAAAAACAAAAAGGGCTGAATTAATTTATTTGATGCAGCACACATTTTTTTGCCATTCTCATATACATTTCTAACATACTAGATAGATAAAAAAACAACAACTGTAAAATACAAACCTCTAACGTGCCACTTGAGCATCATTGACAGCTGACAGAGGAGCCACTGCTACCCTCCATGGCAGCCCTTAACCCTACCTGACTAGTCTATTGATTGTCAACATTTCTTCTGTATAATTACTTTTTTGTAGCAAAGGAGAAAAGAAAATGGTGGATAATATTGATCTGTGGCAAGGCAGTGAAACAGCCGTTTCCCTTGACTAACAGCGAGTTTCATCTCTTGCACGTGATGAATGGTAACAATCTGCCCGTGGATAATAACTTTGTGATGGAATGAACCTCTTTACTCACTTTGTGCCCAGAGTATTTGGTCTTGCCTGAAAGGGTTATCAATTCTAATAGAAATGAAGTGTCCTACTGAGTGGGGGGTTGGGGCCTTTAGAGGGCTTTAAAGGCACAGAGGGGTTTACTTCTGATGTCCCTTTTGGGGCAGAAAACCAAGGTCATGGTCTCCAATTGAGTCTAACAAGATAAACAAACTTTAACTTGGTGATAAAAATGATAGCAGTAAAAAATATGTTGACAAGTGAGATGTATAAGGTTTTCTCACATCTGAGTCTGGACCTTATGAAAGCTTATTCTAGAACCATATTGATTGTAAGTGAATAGTTTATTTTTACCCACATGGCTTTATAAAACAGAAAAATCAATTCAGTTTTTTATATTGTACTAGTTCACAACCGATTTCATCCTAAGGCAATTCACAAAATAAAAGGTCAAATTCTAATCCATAAATCTATGTTTAAACTAGTATATGTATATGGACAAATTCAGAAAAAGTTACACACTTTGATCCTAGTAAAAATACTGTCCAGTCAAATCCCTTACATCATCCAGCATGTGGTAACATTGGGAATGACTGCATTTTCTTGACTTTATTGTAAGCATAATCAAGCCTGGACCTTTAGGGGTTCTAGCCCAGGCCCCCGGCGCTGTGGGGACTCTGAGTGCTATATTGTAATGTTGTGAATGAATAGTGTGAGAACGCCTTAACTTTATCACTGGCTTAGAGGATAACCATGTTGTTGAAATATTTGCTAATTTTTTATCATTCAAGTTTGAGGTATCTTACGCCTTGGAGAGGAGTATCAGGGATAAGTTTATCTTACTGTTGGAAAGCAGAAAGTAATATAGTGGAACGCTGAAAGTAAAGACAAAGAAAGAAGGAGATGAACACAAAATCAAGGTAATGAAGAAGATGCCTAAGCTTAGATGCATTTGTAAGCCTCTCAGTGGCAATAGAGGAGAGCCATCTTCCTTTTCACCCTTTAGAACGTTGGCCTTGCTAACAGCAGGGCTACGATCCTGCTAAGAGATAGTGGCTGGGTTGGTTGGCTGATCTTGCCCCTACAGAAACAGAGGCATATGATAACCTCAAGAACACCTTTGGCTTCCTAAAAAAACTTTTGTTATGTTACTATTCCAGAGCTAGGAAACCAACCATCTAATTTCCAAATTAAATATTCAGCTGACCTGGAGATATACTTTTTGGAAAAGATTGTCCAGTTCAAATATTTTATTTGTAGTAAAGGCATTACATGCTGCTGCTAGAGTTAGTAAGATAAAATAACCTACAATTGTTGTTAGTGTCAGGCTGGCTGGTCTGAGTATTTCAGAAACTGCTGATCTACTGGGATTTTCACGCACAACCATCTCTAGAGTTTACAGAGAATGGTCAAAAAAGGGAAAATATCCATTGAGCGACAGTTCTTTGGGCGAAACTGCCTTGTTGATGCCAGAGATCAGAGGAGAATGGCCAGATGGTTTGAGCTCATAGAAAGGCAACATTAACTCAAATAACCACTCGTTACAACCAAGGAATGAAGAAGAGCATCTCGGAATACACAACATGTTGAACCATGAGGCAGATGGGCTAAAGCAGCATAATATAACACCGGGTACCACACCTGTCAGCTAAGGACAGGAAACTGAGGCTACAATTCACACAGTGTCACCAAAATTGGACAATAAAAGATTGGAAAGATATTGCCTGGTCTGATGAATCTCAATTTCTTCTGCGACATTCGGATGGTAGGGTCAGAATTTGGTATCCACAACATGAAAGCATGCAACCATCCTTCCTTGTATCAACGGTTCAGGGTGGTGGTGGTGTAATGGCGAGGGTGGAAATTTACTTGGCAACTTTGGATCCCTTTGTATCAATTGATCATTGTTGCAACGCCACAGCCTACCTGAGTATTGTTGCTGACAATGTCCATCCCTTTATAACCGAAGTGTACCTATCTTCGAATGGCTACTTTCAGGAGGATAATGCACCATGTCATGAAGCTCGAATCATGTTAGACTGGTTTCTTGAACATCACAATGAGTTCACTGTACTCAAATTGCCTCCACAGTCACCAGATCTCAATCCAATAGAGCATCTTTAGGATGTGGTGGAACTGGAGACTCATATGATGGATATGCAGCCGACAAATCTGCAGCAACTGCATGATGCTATCATGTCAAAATGGACCAAAATTTCTGAGTATTTTTTCGCTACATTGTTGAATCCATGCCATGAAGGCTTAAGGCAGTTCTGAAGGCAAAAAGGGGTGCAACCTTGTACTGGCAAGTTGTACCTATTAAAGTGGATATAGATAATAAGTATATATATATTTCATAAACAAGTTGTGGAAAAGATGTTAGTTTGTTTGAGTAAACATCTAAGGAGATGCAGAAACTACTCAAATTGGGTAAAGAACTGTCCAAATTATTAAAGGTTATTCAAAAGTGGAAGGGTATTGGGAACCCATCATCTTCAAGGAAGAAATGTGGCCAAAAAAAGATCTTGAATAATCTTGGTGGGAGATCACTTAAACATTTGGTGAAATCAAATTGAAGGGAAAGCAAAAGTAGAACTCAGGCATATGTTAAATAGTTAGCATTTCCGCATGCATAATGCTAAGGGAACTCAAGGGATTGGGACTGAACAGCTGTGGAGCTATAAGAAAACCATTAATCAGTGAGGCAAACTGGGGGAAAAAAGGCTTCAATTTGCTAGGAAGCATAAAGATTATTACTCCAGATTGACGCTGTTCCAGAGATGTGGACACATCAGGGTAAGAACAGAGGCAGATGTAGTGATGCACCCATAATGCCTAGTTCCTTCTGTACAAGCCTTATGGTGCAGTACCATGACCTGGGGTTGCTGCAGTTGGTCAGGTCTAGGTTCAGCAACAGTATGTGCTTCAAGAATGAGGTCAGCTGACTAACTGAAAATACTGAATCCCTAATATTCCAATGCCAGGATTCATCAGGCTCAAATGGTGAAAGAGTGGTTTGGGGAGCATGGAACATAAATTTAACACATGGATTGACCACCACAGAGTCTAGATCCTAACCTAATTGAGAATATTTGGGATGTGCTGGAGAAGGACTTGCGCTGTTGTCAGACTACCATCATCAATGCAAGATCTTGGTGAAAAATGAATGCAACATTGGATGGAAATAATTATTTTGACATTGCTGAAGCTTATAGAAACAATTCCACAAAGAATGTATGCCGCTATCAAAGCTAAAGGAAATCCAATGAAAAATTAGTGTGTGACCTTTTTATTGCACATTTGTTCAAGTCCAGGGGCCCACATCCTCAAAAATCCAGCCCTGCACATAATACTTATGTGTGCATACTTATAGTCTTCTCGCATTGAGGCGGTCCTGGAAAACCTCCAATGGTAGGTGGTACAGCAGGCATCCTGATTAATTGCCCAAACTACCTAAACTGGCTCCAGAAGCTCCACTCTAAGCCCCCCCCTAAGTAACAGAAGATTACCATAGAACTCAGTTTGCCATAATTCACAATGATAATGACACAGCCACCAGTATGCTAGATTTATAGTAAATTTAAATATTAGCCAGTGGCGCTAAGGAGTGCATCACTGAATTATTGTAAGAAAAGAAGAAAGAAACAATTAAAACCTGACACATACATGTTCCCAAAAGCAATTTATGTTTAGAAACGTTCTTCATAAGATTATTATTTTACATTAATGTAAACACTTTTTTGTATTTTACTATACGCTGGATAACCAAAACGTTTCTATTTTATATTGTATTATTAAAGCGTTATTTGATATAAGTATACATGTGAATTTTTGTCCTTTACTAAAGAAAATTTTGTATTAACAGACCCCTCGGAAGTGCAGTTGAGATCTCTGATTCATATCATTAATAGTATGTCAATAAAAACTGGTAAGGTATAGTCAAGTTGAATGATGTTTTGGTCAATCCTTTTTTTTTCACACCACTTGTTACAATATATGCAAATTCTTTAAAAAACATCCTGCAAGTACAAATGTTTATTATTTTCTAATGGAACCTTATTTTAAACATGATGGTCCTTTGTTCTGTCTCCCAAATATATTCATTTGCTTGTGAGCCATTCTCTTTGCCCTTGGGCCACACTTAACCTTGTACACTGTGCTAATTATATCTGGAAAGGGGCCCATTCACATAATAATCAATTTCATTGGGTGTTGAAAGTGTGCTGGGCATTTCTCAAATGTGCCACATATTCTGTAAAAGATTGGTTCTGGAAAGCTGGGCATCCTGGGGAGTTCACTAACATTGCAGTGTGGTTCCTCATCCTTCGCTGAACCTCACATGTATGTCTTCATTAAACCAGATGACCTTAAGTTAATCTTGTTGCCACCGTGGTGTTTCCTTTTTGTCTTTTTCACTAGAGCAAATTCTTTTCTCTATCTCTTAATCCGCAAAAGAAAAGTCAAAAGGAAAATTAGAGCATTTGGACCATGGTGTTCTTTTGTTTGAAGTAGTGTTGAGAGACATACATATGTGAAATAGTGAAATTAAAGGGATGAAAGTCCTGTGCATCATTTGCAGGCATCGATGATAATGAAATCATGATGTTTGCCATACAGCCACTGAACATTTGGAATCCCAAAGACACATGAAATGTATTATTTGTCTTTTTGTGCTTTATATGTTGCTTTGAAAGATAAACGTTAATCCCCATATGGTCGCCAGGGACCACTTTTGATGACTTGCATTTTTATCACAGCAGAATAAAAAGTTAGATAAGATAGCAAAAAATAATGCACTGGTCTACCAGTCAGTTTTTTCCAGCATGATTTGATTTTTACTGGGTTAAGTAACTATTTTTAGAATAATTCCTTTTCAACATAAGAGCTTGTTATTTATCCTGAACTACTGAGACAGAAATTTATTACGAAATCTGTAAGTGCACTGATATATTTATTTGTTAAACAATTCTTTAGAATTTTTTAAAAGCTACTGGAATTTTTACCTTCCCCTGGCATTTACTATTTAACAATGAGAGACTGTTAGTGAAGCTTTAAATGAAAGAAAAGACCATTTGTCCTCAGGATGTCAGTAAAAACGGATGTGTTCTAAGTAGTGCGGCTGTGCGACAGAAACCAGTTGAATAGAATTGTCACTGATTACTGGTATTTATTATAATTACGCCCAACTCATGTCACCACTGCAGGATTTTAAAACTAGTATAATGCAGTTTTATTGAATCAGCATGTTCCTGACCTTCTTCCTTACCACTTCACATAAATCCCTTCAGAAAAATAACTGGATGAAAAAATAAAAACAATTTTCAACATGAAAAACTGATCCGTCTACAATACAACCCTGTCTTTTTGCGAGTCATTACGATTCAGTGATTTAAAGGATATGCCATTAACTATTGGCTTTCACAAAGGGGAAAAAAATACTGACGCAACCTTTAATCCAAAAATGTCGTCATTTTTAGATACTAACTTATCAAGTTACTGATCTGTATTTATTTATCAATTTATTTGATCAAATCCAATTTTCTCATATTATTGGTTCTGGCAAGTGGTAGCTATGTAATGGTGTGGGAACTACCTTCCTGGCACACTTTAGACCCATTATTTTGTACCAATGGAGAATGAGTATTGCTACTGACCATGTCTGATGGCTTCTTCTAGTATAAAAACCTCACCTTGTCATAAAGCTCACATCACCTTAAACTGGCTTCTTAAAGGAAATTATTTAACTTTACTCTACTGGCCTCCACATTCACAATGTAGTGGAACTGGAGATTTATACTATGGATTCGTAGCTGACAAATTTTCAACTTCTGATTGATGCTGTGATGCGTGACAATATGGACCAAAATCTCTGGATGTTTCTGAGTCCTTGTTGAATGTATACCATTAGGAAACAAGGCCATTTTGAAGACAAAAGGACTCAAAACTGGTACTAGATAGGTGTACAGAACAAAATGGCCAGAGAGCGTATTATTCACAATTGCAACCCATATAAAAATATCAGCTTTATTATCATTCTCTGTTTGTTTATATGGAATTTGTTACCAGAACTCTTTTTTTTTTACCAATTACATTTACAAAGTACAATGCAGGATTACAGTTTAAATAATTTTAAAGTTTAATATTTAACACCTTCCAAAATACTTTTTCATTGTTTGTTAATGGTTTCTGCAGCACTTTATCACCCCTCATGTGAAATCAATATGAGCCTTGTGAATTGTTGTTTTTCCTCTTAGTTTTCTAACAATATTACATAGTTGGTAATACAATATATCAGTCCTTTTGAACCTTCTGCTATCACTGTACTTGAAATGATGTTTGTCCATTTTCTTTATATTGTAAAGAAAACCCTGTTAGATGAGTGTTAGATCTGGCATGTCACAAACCTCAGCAAGACCTTCCAGAGGAAAGATGGCCTTTAAATATCCATTTAAAAAAAGCTATATAAAAAACAATAGTTCCCCATACACATTTATCCTGCTGCACTTACTAAGTCTGAAAACCTTCATAAATAATGATGTTCTGTAGGTTATCAGTGTTGGAAAATTAGCTTTTAAAATGCGGTTTGAAATCCATTTGGCTGATTGATGGGTGATGGGACTAATACATTTTGCCAGTTTCTAACGGTCGGCTCAGAGCCATTCTTTATGGTTGTCATAAAGCCAGACACATTCGATGTGTGAAATTAGGATGTCAAACCAACTCTGATAAAATTTCATTGGGTGGACAATTTGTTACATAGAAAATAAAGAAAATTATCCTTTGAAACAGGATATTTTATTAATTTAATAGGATGCTTTATTGTCTAAGTTGTACACTCATCTTTTTTGTATTGTTTGGATCTTAGCATTGGTAGTCTGTTGTCTCAGTAAAAACAGTTAGTAGAAATTTGTTCTTAACTTATCCTACTGAGTGTGTGTGATCACCCAGCTTTACATTGCCATCAGTCTTTCAAAGCAAGGAGACAAACGATGGAAAACAGTAGTATGCAAGATTTTAGAGATTATGTTTTAAAAATGCAAAATAAATGTTCTTATTTGATAACTGCATGATTGGCTAAAGAATGTAGTTTAATTCTGCTTTCTATTTTTTATTGAACTTGACATTTCCCATATAGTAAAATTTAACAGAACAGTCCCCTTGAAGTCCATCAATCCTTTATCTATACCCATATATCCTCTGCAGGGATGGAGGGGGGTGGTGCCTATCTCCAGCATTTATCGGGAGGAGAGGTGGGGTACATCCTGGACAGGTCATCAGTTCCCTTGAAGTCAAAATTCCAAGAGTGATATCAAAGGATTTTTTGTCAAGCCCCACCTCAAAATCTGAACTGAATGCCTGTATTTTAACATTTTGTAATACTTTCAATTAGAAAACAAGATAAAAACAATATTGGCACTTCTTTCTTATGTCCATTCCTGGGAGTACAGGCTTTCAGTGATAATGAAAATGTATTGCACTCCAGGATTGGCCCCTTTTGCTAATTCTAGCCAATAGCATAGTCAGTTAATACTGCACCTGCATTGTTCAGCTTCTCATGCAGCATTTTCTGTTGACTATACGCTCATTGAAAAAAATCAGTGATTAAGGGAATCTATGAAGCTCTGTTCCAAGGAAAAATCAACAAATACCAAACCATGATTAGGCAAGGGTCCATTGTATAGGTGAAATGCAGAACGTTGATAGTCTGGTAATTCGTACTCTGCTTTATCACACCTGAGTCAAATAATCAGGTCATTAGAAAGACTCTGGTGAACTTGACTGCATACTGAGAAGATAATTTAGCCAGGGAAACATCTAAACGCTTCAGGGTAGCAATGACTGGAGTTGAAACCCCGGTTTAGAAGAACTGACTCATATTTACCGATCACAAACCATCAGTGCCTTCTTCTGTCTACTGCTAAAGGTAGCTAAAGTAAAACAAGTTTTGAGAGGCTGTATTGGTGAAGAATTTGTTTAGGAATCCCAATGTTGCTAAGTGTGCCTGTGTACTGATGTATGAATTTTTGACTGTATTCTGCTGATTCAGCGCAATATGAATTTCACTGTAAAACTATTTTAAGTGATCAATAGCAAAACTTCAAGTTCACTTAAGACCATGGATCATATAGTCCATTTATCATATACTGTAAATTGAATCAGATTCAGCTTGAAAACCGTTAATCTAGAATACCACTGGCCACTATTATCAATACATCTATCTACAAGAAGCTATATAATATTTTAAATATGTTAAATACTGTTTTTCATTTAAGCTTTTACAGGTGCATATGTTTTTTGTTGTACTCTGGTGTTTAGGTACTCTGATTTAAACTATAATGAGCAACTTTAAGCAAACCAGTTGAAAGCCAAGGCATTTATAATGGTTAATACTGTAATAAGGAAATCTTCAAAGAAGGGATTTATCCCCCACCAGCATCTGCTCTCTCTACTTCCACAATAATCGCCCAGTTGCCTCCAGTGGATTTACATTTTTTACACTGTGTAATCTTACATTTACAATATCATTTACGTGGGTGTCTCCTTTCCACCCACTGACATCTGTCTTCTTCTCAGTTAAGCTTTGAGGGAGATTGGCAGGGGACAAGCTCAAGGCATTCAGTGTTACTTTGCATATACCAGCTCATGATACGTTGTGGATACAACATCCGTCGTTGCTTGGACACACTCAACTCAGAGGCGCTTTTGATTGATATTTTACTGAAACTGAGCCCTTGTTGCTGTCAGGACTCAGCTAATTCGCCTGAGTCTTTTGATTTCTTACACTGGTGAATATTATATTCATGGTACAAGAAGGCTGTATTTTGTGATGTGATCCCCTCTAACACTTTAATCTGTTTAGACTGATTCAGAGCTGTGTAAATGAGAAAGGGGGCAAAAACCGAACAAAATACCAGGCTGCCTTCCAAGGTCTTACAGCAACCAGCACACATTGAAAGATCACCTCTTGGATTTAAAAACATATTTTACCTGATTCAAGGGTGTTTTGGAGCTTTTTGTTTCCTATACCCTAGATCATATTGCAGGATGTGCTTAATTTTTGTGAGAAACACAAATAGAAAGCTCTGTCCATTTGTCAATTTGAATCCAAGTATTACAACATCGGAATGTGCAATTGTTAATGTGTTTGACTAAGTGAATCAGATTTGTGTCCAATCTCTTTACATGTTCATAAAAGAAGGAGAGTTGAAAATGCAGCTATATTTTCTACAAAGAAACTACGAAGTCTTGAGAAAATCATGAGCTAGTACACATTTGAAAAGCTCTGTACTTAGAAAACCTAATGCTTGTCCCTATGCTTAATGCTTTGCATTAGCTGCAAGCCATAAAATTATCCCTGGGTCCTCACTTATGTTGGAATAATCATTTACAAAGATGGTTACCACATGCTGGAACTGTTTTCTTCTTTTTTTTCTTTATGGATTTAATCCGTTGTTATTAATAATGAATAAAAATGCAATTTACAATTGGGTTGCTCCAGGGCTCTGGGAATCATTTCAATGAATATTTCATCACATTATTTTAATCATGGCTCTACATATGCAGCGGGGGGAGGGTTTGTTTTATAGGCTCATGCTTCAACCGCCCCAAGACCCTGATCATTAAACTCCACGCTGTCTGCGTTGAGGTTCCTACCTTTGATTTACAAGACTTGTTAAAAAACATTGTAAAAAAAGAAGCCAAGCTGCGCCATTTATACTTGTAATTTGAAGCTGTATTTGTAAATGGGGGTGCCTAAGATTTATGTGTGTCAGGTTTGCTGCAGCTCCCTGCTGTTATGCCATTGGCTTTTGCAGAGCTAACATTACTTAGGCCTCTTGAGAGCTTGGCAGCATTCCGCCTAATAAACTACACTATATCTGGTTTAATTTTTCTCTTCCAGATGTTTTTTTGTGATTTGAACGTGGCTGCTGTAATCAGGCCATCACTAAGGAGTGCGCTCTCTGTCTAAACTGCCTGTATTCCTGTCTCCGTCATAGTCAGCTGCACGACTTCTGGCGTCTCGATTACTGGGAAGATGACCTACGGCGGAGGAGGAGATTTGTTCGAAACCCATTTGGCTCCACCCACTTAGATGTAGCATGCAAGTCTTTGCAAGAGTATGGTAAGTGCTTAATTTATTTGTGAAGAACATAAATCAATTTGCAAGCTGTTTGTTCGTTGAGTTTAGCATGCAAAGTTGTAGTCGTATCGTAAAATCTCTGTCTTCTATTACTGTTTTCTCCTTGAGTACAACTTTTCATTGTTTAGTTTTGCCTACCACATAGAGCACAGGTTTTCATAATAAAGCTGCCTTGACAATGTGAAATTCTCCAGTACTTCTGCCTGCATAGTAAATGTTTATGGTGTTTAGTTTTAATATGTTGTTAGCAAAATAAAATTTAGATTAGGCATAATTTCCCAAAGTTTAGAGTAGAATATGTGTTGCATTGAAATTCTTAATCAGTAAATATTTATACACCTGTTAAACCAAAAAAACATCAATACAAATTTATCTTCGATCTAATCATATCCACCACTTATAGGTTGTCCATATAGAGATCATATCACAAATCGTTCAAAACATTTACCAATATTTACCTCTAAGGTTTAGAGGAAATTAGTTAGGTTATAGTTATAGTGAATTTGAGTCCACAAAGTTTTATAACATATATTCAATATGATTTTCAGTTGCAACTTTTGTTTAACCAAAAATGGAAATTGTTTTACTGTGAAGCTCATTGAATGTTAATAGTTTATTACTATTAATAGCCTGTATTGCCTGTGTTTTTTACAACCTTGTGAAGTTTTGTTGCCTGTTGAACATGCAACTGAGACAGAGAACTCCGGTGTTAATTCTGTTTTTAATCTATTATTTATGTACTTTTCTTTCTGTTTCTGTTGAAGTAACTGACTAAAGATTTGCTGAGGTCCTGCTGGTAGAAACTAGTTTTAATGAGCAGAATAATGTATAAACTTGTCAACCTAAAGGGAATCCCTGCAGTCTGATGCGCACTATCAAAGGTGAGCTGCTTTTTCAAGCTCATTTTAAAAGGCTTTGATGTGACTGCATGCAAAGGCTTTTATGAGGAGTTAAAATAAAAATAATATTTTTCTTTTGTTGTGAAACCTTCAGTATATTTTGGTGGAACTGGGACAATTGGCAGTTATTTACCTTCATATGTATTAAGAATTTTCTTATTCAAATTAATCTTTTGTTTTTCCAAGGTTTGTTATACAACAGTAATACTGATATTTAAGCGTGATAGAAAATGTAGGACCACCAGGTTGAACGCCACAGGTGATAAAATTCCAAATAAGCAAGACAGGCAGGATAATCTACCGAAAAATAAAATAAATAAAATCAAAACTGTTTACTCAATGAACACTTTAAAAAGGACATTGTACTAGTGACAATCAGCAAACAAAGGCTAGGAGAAAAAGACCACTAATTTTACCAGAGAGAATGGGATTTTTTCAATATATATAAGGCTACATTCACAGAAGATTTGTGGCAAGTTCTCCAAGATGCTTTAAACAACCTACCTGCCGAGTTCCTTCATAACAACGGTGCAAGTTTAATTAGAAGAATTGATTTGAATATATATATATTAGAAACTTGGGTCATTGTGGACCTGATTCATCTTTTCAAAGTATTTATATGCTGATCGCATAGTTGCAGTCTTCCAAACACAGCTGCCCTGGTGTTTGGTCATCTGTCAATTGTCTTAGACATTTTTAGTTACATTTGTTGTGTCTAAACTTTTAAAAGCAAGAACATGTGTTTTTTTTAAACAACAATTTTTTATTTTTTACTTGATTCTCTACTATGTCCGCATAGTACCTCTATAAATGCGTCCTATACATATCTTATAATACCTTTTTTTTTTCAATCATACATCTCTTTTTTCTCTATTATGGAGATTATATGTTTGAGACTAAATTGGGTAGGGATAATGTTTTTTTAAACCACATGTTAGATTTTGATGGTTTTTTATACTAGATTATCTAAGAATCACCTCAGTAAACCAGAACGGTTCACTTAAAGGTGATACTTTGCTGACATCATTCATACAACCTTTTAAAATGCCATGTGGAATCTAGAGTTGCAACAAAGCTTTAGTATTGCTTCTTTTTTTGTGCATTGTGTGTCTGTGTCTTAAAGCATGTAGACTCTGATGGGCTGGTTGAACTCTACCTTAAACTCTGCCTCATTGTCTATTAGTAGCACTGACAACTTAGCTAGCACATTTGGTCTCTGGCCTTTGCCTGTAATAACCTGCCTTGCTACAGCCAGCGTCCGCCCTGAATCAGACTATATTGTTAGGTGATTGGAATTGGGCAAGCATGAAATGGAAGTCACGTTAATATTGATCCAAATGTTTAACGGGGTGTTTTACCTCCTGGTGTCCTTGCTGTCTCATTTCAGGTGAGCGGCTTCTCTTGAAGCTGATTGCACTAGGCAGAGATCTTTATAGCTTTTTACTTTAGCAGGCATAGCCTCATGATGTGATATTAACCTTTTCCAACATTATAATTAAACACATTATACTGTGGAAAATGATCTTATAGTATTTTCCAGCATAAATATCCAGATATTTGAATATAGGTTCTAAGAAAAATAAATACTGAACATGTCAGCATTTTCTGAATGTATTTCTAAAGAAAGTAATGATATTTAGTCATAAAAATAAATTCAAATAATTTGATCCGTAAAAAAGTTGTGTGGAATGACAGAAGTACTGAACATACTGTATGTAACAGCGAGTGCAAAAAGATGCAGACAGCCAAAAATCGCTCATCCTGCACCCTGTCACTGCAAACTAATATCTGCTTTGTAAACCCTAATCAATAGTATATGAAAGAGTTTCTCATTACCAATGTAGCTCACAAGAAAACATTATAAACGGTATAAGGAAGTTGCTTTCTTAAGGTGATGATTAATTATACTTCTTCCAGGAACACAGTACCATTCTATGGCGCATTGAAATAAAATCGTTACCCCAAATCTGTCTGAAAATCCTGTACATTTCAAAATCCACCTTAAAGAAATTTGCCTTCTCATCACTTCCATATTTGACGCTTTGATATTCATGTTTGCCTCTATAGTGGGGTGTTCACACTAGCCCAAACGGCAGCGCCAGCAGCAGCAAGATTACATGTTAAGTCTACGGTTGAGGCCGTCAGAGGAGCGTTGCAGTCTTTGTGGAGCTTTGTTTGCGTTGGCTCTGTCAATTTTTCAAGCTTGTCCTGCGTTTCAAGCTTCAAAGCACCAAACAGCAGCAACGCAGAAGTTCAGCTAGCTGTGCTTTTGACGATCTTAACGCTCCTGACACGGCACAGCAACCAATCAGAGCATCTCACTGTAGTGACGTTGCCCGACGTTGACGCTGCCTATTCAACCACGATCCCTGAGTGTTTAAAACATTCAGGAGAGAAAGGCCCGCCCACGAGCTTTGCGAGCTTCAGCATAAAAATTTATCTTCTGTATATATGCGTTGAACTAGTCTCTTTGTGAGCGTTGTTTGACACTGACAAAGGGTGTGGTGTGAAGACCCTCTTACCGTTTGGGGAACTCCCCATTCAAATGTTTGGGCAATCTGAAAGGACTGTTCTATGCTAATGACCACCCATACCTACTTTATTATTTTTTAATAAATCTGCAAGTTTGTAAGAGTGGTCTTTCTTTTGTAAGCCATACACAAACGTTAGGACTTTTAAAACTTCTCACAAAAACAATCGAAATGATAACATAAGCCATAAACTGCTGTTTAATGGTGTTTGATAAGCAACGTTTGGTGCATGCTAAACATGGCCAATATATTTTCTACTAAGTACTAAAGAACAAACAAAAGCTATATTCTTTTAAAAATTCTTTATTTTTAAAATATCTCAGCATTTTTTTTCAGAACTAGCCATTTTGTTTAAAAGGTCTTGGATGTGTAGTTACATTTTATGTAGGATAACCGTTGCGCCTGAAGCCCCCCCCCCCCCCCCATTCCCAATACAAAGAGTATTAATTAAGAAAAAAAATAAAACGATTTGAATTGAGAATTGCTTCTGAATCGAATTGTCACCCAAAGAATCGGAATCAAATTGAATCGTGAGATGTACAATTCACATCCATTATATATGTTACGTTGGTGGACAATAGCAACACGTGAATTGTAAGACTGTATGCAATTGATCCGATATACAACCGTGAAAGTAATGTTTTTGAATAAGCAGAGAGAATTGAGAGGCTTTTACGTATTGGCTCTGTAACATTTAAACTACTAGGCACCCTTTTATAAATATTAATAACTATGAAGTTATGTTTTGCATTAAAATCATAAAAGCACAGAAATACAGAGTTATGTTTTGAGTTCGGAGTTACAAATGCTACCAAAATGACGCGAGTCACAGTTCTTACCTGTGCAGGTTCTGATGGAGTAGTCTTGCCTTTAGGGCCATTCTGCTTATTAGTCCACTATCAAAAAGGCTTTTGTTGAGAAAGCAGTCTTTTGTGAAGTGATTTGCGCAAAGATAACATATTTTTCGGCCAAGGGTTGTTTCCAAAGATGAATTACAAACACTTAGCCATGGCTAATTGTAGCGCTAACAGCTGCTACTCTACCGGAGTTGTTTGGGAAGGGAAGGAGGAGGAGTGCCCTGCAGGGGCAGAGGCTTCAAGGAGGGGATAGGTAGAAAAGGAGGGGATAGATGGGAGCAGGCAAAACAGCACCCCCATTGTCTACCGGCAGAGACTCAAAGATTTGTCAAACATAAGTGGATGATTCAAACCAACACTTCAGTCATGTTTTAATGATGGAATAACATGTTATCAGGATGTTAAAACATCAAAAAGTCTATTTTGCATAATACCCACCCTTCAAGGCCTTTGCTACCATTTTATCTTCAAACCATGCTGATGGATGCATATCTAAACTACAGAATGTTCCAGTGAGCACCTTTGGGGAAATAATTTGAAGTGTGAAGGACTTGATTTAAGAAATGCAAGATTTATGACACAACAGTGACCTCAAAAGCAGAAGTAAAGAGATAAACAGACAGACAAGCAGACAGCTTCAGAAAATACTTGCTATAGTTTTTATATGAGAACAATGAGTAATAAAGTAAACCGCAGTGGCCTCTATGCACACTCACCCCACAAGACTCCACTGCTGAAAAAAACGCTGATTAAAGTTTATTTGATATTTGTTGCGGAACATTTGTAAAGCAATAAAAATGAAGAACCTAGACAGGAAATTTTGGTCAGATGAGCTCAAAATTCTTCACCCCTGATGATTTCTCACACAGATCACAAAGATCAGTGTCACTGTGCATCACCGCAAAACACCTTATTTCATAAATTCATATATCTCGTATTTCACCGTTGTTCAGTGCATATTTCATGTGTAATTCCACTTCATTACACACATTTTTATTGACTTACAGTACTTGTTTTGATTCTGCTGTATGTGTGGATTAAAAGGGTTGTTAACAACATATGTTGTTAATTTCGTGTCAGCAGCCCTACTAGAAATATGCTCAGAGAGACACATCGACATGTTCATACTTATTTTCTCTCTATAAGTATGGTACTGTATATTCACTTTGGCATAAATTGCACACAATATTTAGGTAAAGATGTAGGATTGTCACACGCTGTCCTTGCATCTTTTAATGCAGCGACTGACACTGTTGCGTGACAATGAGGCTGACACGCAAAGTACTTACCACAATATTGGACAAAGATAACTCCTAGAGGAAGTGTCTGCGTAGTGTAAACCACTCTACATCAAAAGTTGCCTTGCTTACTTTTACAGGCTTAAAAAAATTACGACTGGCTTACCAGGAAGTATGAAACTGTCATTTTCCCTCTCATTTATTTTTTCTCAGTCCAGATTAAATAAAGGTTAGGAGACAAAGGGAAGAATTCCATAGCCTTTGTGATCCCAGGAATAGGACTTTTTCACTCCATAGGGAATGAGACAGTGGAGGGGGAGTGTAGAGTGTAGTGCTGGATCAGAAACAGAGTCTTGAAAAGGGAAGAGAGCATTTAAACCATTCTTTAAAGCTCACGTTAAGTGCAGTGATTTGTTATTGTTAATTAAATGTAGAAAAAAGCCATGCAAATACCTTCAGCTAATATTCAACCTTTTGCAGTATTCAGCTTTTGATTGTGTGGAATGGTTATTAGTATTTGAAACAGAGTTTCTGGAATGGTTATTAGCATTTGAACCAGAGTTTCTGTAATATTCCAGATTTGGAATAATATTCTGTTTGTTCATATATAAGCAACTTTTAAACACATCTTCTGACCAGGGACAAATCTTGTTTCACTTTTAATGTCTCTAGAAAATTATTTTATCTGTGTGTCAGTGGGTTACATAGTATTTTTTTAATTTGATATTGATTACAGAAACCATTTCATTTTTTCAAAGTGGTTTAGTTTACCTCTGTTAAACTAACCAGTATTTTAAATTTTGTTTCCTTTGATTTTTTTCCCCTTAACTGGTCAAATACAATTGAAAGGCTGTTGGCTCTGATCTGCAGTCAGTCCAGTTTTATACCGGAATTCTCATACGGTTTTAGAGTGACAAAAATATGCCTTCTTTTTCTCTTGGTAACATTATCTACACATTGAATAAGATGTTGCACTGAAGTATTTTCATTTATCTTTAAATTGAAATTGGCATGAACTGAGCTCACTGCCAATCATTAAAAGTCAGAGTGTGTGAGTCTGTTTACGGTAAAAATAAATAAATAACAAAAATTGTAATAATAAGAAATTTAATTGTTAGTGAACCCCTACAAATTGTGCAGGTAATTTTGGAAAGTTATTTTAATAGTTAGAATGTAATGTCAGCATTTTACTTCTGATGTCTTTAATCTTTTTGTGGTCTTTTGTCGTAAACCAGTTCTTAATACTACTTTGTCAACATTTAGTCTGATAACATCATCCTAATGACTCAAAGATCTAATTGAGTTTAAACTAAAGGAATGAAAATAATAATAAAAAAACTGTAAAAAATTTGAGTAAGAGTTTCTAGGTCCCTTATAAGGAACTGTTAGGATCATTCTGAACTCCAGTGATGAGTGCTACAAGGCTGCCTCCTTTGGTGACAGCCGGCAGATCTTCATCAGCCCTCAATGAGGGCATGAAAGCTCTGTGGTGCACTTTACAGAGTGTAATTAGTGCACTCTAAGGCAGTTTCAGCTCAGTGATTGAACAAGTGGACCCATGAGACTGGCTTATAGGTGGCTTTTCTTGGCACTGTTACTGAAGAGCTCAAAAGCAAATAAGAAATAAAACTGCTGTCGCTTTGGAAAGCCAGTGACCAACTTTTACTTTGCATTCTTGCAATGTTTGATAGTTAGCTTAGCACTATTATTGTAAAACATCTTGCATATCCCACACGTACACTAACAAAAACTTTTACACTTTTTAAAAACACTTTTAGTAAAATAGTTATTTTTTTCAAACCTGGTCGTATCGCTCATGACTCCTCCTTTCAACAGATGTTTTTCCTTATGGAAGAATATCCTTATTACTTTTTCTCTGAGAGCTGAAGTCCATTCTGGTAGTTGAAGGGCAACGTAGACTCTCACAAACGCATGACCCACTTAATGTTAATTTGCATGTTGAAATCATCATGGTTTATTTGGTTTTCTAAACCCCTTCCAGAACTGCCAGTCAGAACCTCAGCCCGTCTGTTGAATTCTCCTTCATTTGCTTGAAGCGTAATGATGGTGTACAGAAATACCGTTTTAGGTTTCACTCCTCTTGCTTTGATTTCTGACCACTGGCTAGCTTTTCTGTGTAACATTGCACATAATTCATTTCCGAAACGCTCCAACTTCTTCCCCTCCTCTGATGAAAGCACACCAGATATGAGACAGAGCAGGAAGCAAAGCTTTTTTTCCCCCTCAGTAGCAATGTTGACAACAGTCAAATGTGACCTCTTTAAGACAAGGTACATGTTCCTTAGGGGAGGGAGAGGCGAATTAAGAACGGTGGTGAAAGGAAACATGTCAGACATATGTCAGCCACCTCCCTTACCTTGATATGCGTTCTTCCTTTTGCACAAACAAATTTCCTCACTGGCTATTTCAAACAGTCTTTAAGGAGAAAAAAAATCACAGAGATGTTTTAAGCAGCTTTATGACGGGCACATGTTCAAGCTGGGCTCATTTAAGATGATAAATGCATTGTGAGGCTTTTGTTTTTGCATTGTGTAAGAACACATCCTTTTCAATTTGCATTTTTTACCATCACCATATGATAAATTCCTACTATAAACAGGCTCCTAATTGAGCTGTCTGCTCATTTCCACTCTTGTCAAATATCCAAAAGCAGCAAATATTATCTCTAATCTACACTGAGCTTGATACGTATCCTCCGACTCAGCTCTTGGTCTTTTAAGATAAAGATTGCCTTTCATGGTTGACCTAAAAATAAAAGCTGGCACATTTCTCATGTTAAACCACTCAAAATGAATTCAGCGCAAAAACTCATAAAGAGCTTTATGCAGTATTATTTTATATGCATATAAATTGATGTGCAAATAAAATCCGGGTCATTCTGTTGTTTGTTGCTTTAGTGTTTAGTATTTTAGTGTAATAAAGGTAAAATGTGGAGCCCATGAAAACTTTATTTTCTTTTATATGTTCAAATTGTTGTTCATTGATATAAGATTAGATCCTTCCACTTTAGACTTATTCTGGGTTTTTTTTAACCCCTAAACTACTGTATACCATATTATTATATTGCCTTTACTTTTTTATATTTCCTCGCACAGGAATTCCAGTCTATATATACTTTGCAACAAAAATGTAGTGATAGCATATGTTAGAGCAGATGGATATCAATAGAAATCTCAATAATAGACAGTAGAATAGAAGTGATTAAACTTAGTAAAACTAGCAATTTATTACACAAAATAATGTCATTCCAAAAAAATATGTTGCTGGTTTGGTTTTTTTGGATTGATGGTTTCAAGCAAAACAGTTTTATCCACTGCAGATATAAAAGGGTTTGTATGATGAAATTGTTTTGTTTTAATTAAACTGTGTAAAATGAGTGTTTTTGTTTTATTTTTTTTACTTTGATTTTAAATTTCTTGCTCTCACATATTCAGAAAGATATGATATTCACCATATGATTATTTTGACTGTGGCAGATTACAAAATTTCAAGATGTCATTTTGTATTTATCTTTTTACAGGCCTAAAGGAAAAAAAGGCTGTGAAGTCTACAATATTTTTTCGAAGCCCAACCTTGGCCAGTCAGAACCCAGAGACAGAACTGATTCTGGATGGAGAAGATGATAATGTCAGCCTGCTCCACGAGAAGGAGGTGGACAACGTTGGTGGTACATCCGGCTTTCAAATAACCCCCACCCATTCATTAATGCACCTCTTTTTCTTCGCAGTCTTTACAATCATTGTTTGCATTGTTGAAGTTGTGCTTTCACTCCGCATGTTCATTGCAGAAAATTCACAGAAAACGTTCATAAACCATCAATTTTTATATTTACTGGTGCATCTCAATAAATGTTAATATTATTAAAAAGTTAATTCATGTCATTAACTTGGTTCACTATGTGGAACACAATATTTATATAGATTAACTAGACTCATGTTTTCAAGAAGTACTTTTATTTTGACAATTTGGTGTCACCAGAATAGATATTCCAGTTTACTGAGATGTGCCTGCATGTGCATTGTTTGAAGTTTGAGTTTATTGAAATGGACAACTTTGCTAAGTTTCAAAGCTATACATGCTTTGGACCTCATAACTTATTTTCTGTTTAGGCTAGCTTCTTGTTTATTGCAAGGATAAAGCCTGATAAACATAAATCGATCATAAACCTAGATGTGTCCCTTTTCATGGTTTTGGAATTTTTTTTCAGATGATAAATTCATGGAATAGATCTGAAAAGAGGGTTGTGGTTGATGCTTATCTTGCCATCAGCCTTGACCTAATGTTATCACCACTCTAAGGGCTGACACAATTTAAGATGCTTCATATTTCATTAGGATGTTAGATTATGCTGTTTAATTCGTGACTGCTCACTTAAATAATGACAAATTATTTACATGTACCAAATTCCTTTATATAGCTATTATTTATTATTTATGGGTGTTCAAGCTCGAGTTCATTGTCACATGGTGCAGAAACTTGGTTCCAGCTCAAAAGCTTCACTTTTGTCAAGGCTTTCATTTTACATAGATTGTCTGAAATTATAGTTGAACCAGCTGTAATGTATGGTATGCTCCGGGGAAACAAACATCCAATCTCCAGGAATTGGATGCTTGTTCACCTTACTCTTAATATAAACTATATTATCTTTACAACTGTGAGTTACAGAAGATATTAATTTGTGTAACTTTTTCAATTGTCTACTTGCTGCTTGTGACCTGCCACATAATCTGTAATTCAGACATAGACATGCTCTGACTTTAAGGTAATAACAAATTATAACTTTAGTTTCTAGATTTTGTATGATTTAAAATTATTGGATTAATTATATCATTCATTATATCAATCATTTATCATTCAGACATAATTTATGTCTGAATGATAAAAGTTTATACACCCATACAACGGGTCTGCAACCTATAGATCCAGAGCCACAAGTAGCTTCTTAGATTGGATTTGGATCCCTAAATTTATACTACATCTGCAGCGGAGTTCCATAACATAATTACCACAAAGAATGCTTCCATTATGTTCAGTCATTTTTGTACCACTCATTTAAAAACTATAGTATGTGCTCAGCTACATTTAATTTTTTCACGTTAAAGGATTCAACTCGATAAAATGCATCTAGTTTGAATGAGAGCCAAAATGTTCTTTGGTTTGTAAATGTTGCTGACCCCTGACCTATACTCAACTTAAAAGGAAAATATTCTGTTTCCTATGAATAAAAAAATAAGTTCTTTAAAGTTGTCATTTTATTTTTATCTGCTAGCAATTATAGCTCATTTGCCTTTTACTAATGCTGCTGGATATTTTAATTTTAGTTTGAGTGTTTTTTAAGTATATCTTTGCCTCCAGCACTAAATATGTATACATGTTTTAAAGTGCAACTCATGAACAAATGTAATCCTATGTGCATTCCTGGTTTAAATTGAGTGAGAGCATTGTTAGCCAGAGAGAAAACTTTGATCATTAAAAATATCAGTTTCGAAGCCATGTAGTGTTGACATTTTAGCGTGTGAAGCTTAAACTGAGGCTGGGCACTTCTGAGCAGTGAAATCCCTTTTAAGATCTCACAGATGAGACTAACCCCTCCTTTCTGACCCAGAGCCAGCAGGCAGCCAAACGCTCCATGTCTGTCAGATGAACCCTTCATCGGCCAATCTAAAGCACATAGCAGAGACTAGTACACAAAGAGGAGGTTTTCTCCTGAGAAAACTACACATGAGCCTGTTAAAGAAGCACTGTTGAGTTTGATAGTTGTAAAGTGTTTATAATGTGTGTCCTAAAACAATCTTTGAGGATTAAGAGATTTCTTTTTTTATGCAAAGTGTATGTTGAGTTCTTGTTTTTGTCAATATTGGGGCTTTACTATGCTGCAACAGTAAGATGATTCTTTTCAGATGAATGATCTGAGTTTCCACTGCATATAATCTCAGAAATGAACAGCTTTAATGAGAGATCTTGGACTAGATTCTTGTCAACAACAGTCCTCCTCCTGCCAGGCACTGGGTCAGTGCCTGCTGCTGCTGCCAAAGAGGCGGCGCTTGCACTCATGAGCTCAGGCGGTTGTGGCTACTCAACCTATGATTAGTTTTTCTCCCCCACAAATGCTGAAAATGCTTCCTGTGTTCAAAATGGCATTAAATGAATTTCTTTTGTATGGACATATTTATAAGGAAGTGGGTAAAACAAAAAAATGCTTGTGAGAGAGAAATGTATCCGGTCAGATCATTTCTCACGTGAAGGAGTAGCCTGAAGATTTTACTGTTCTGCCAGCATACCGGAAGCTTCTTAGCACACCACCAAGTGTGGCTATCCTGCCACAACCGTTTTGTTTTGCTTTAAATAGCCTTTTTTGTTTCTGGTTTACAAACCCATTCACTCAAGTGGTGACATGTTTATTAAAGAGTCAAATTAACCCCACATTTCTAAATGGATCAACCGCGTATATGTAAGAGGAAGGCAAAATGTTTTGTTATGCTTATCATTTGCCAGTTTTATTATTGCAAATCGCTTGGATCTTTGCAAGCGCAACCCACCTTCCTTATACATAAACTGTAGTCAAACATCGCAGTCTTTTCCATCGATTGTAGGTAAGAATAAATCCTTCTGAAAACTTTTTTCCAAATGTCCACTTTAAAAATGTTCAAGTATGTTTAAGGCATGTTTGCATTTTCATTAAAAAAAGAAGCCCCAACACTGTGCTATTGTGTGCTTTATCCAATACAAATCCTTCATCCCTTGTAACTTGCCATTAATTTTATTATTCTTATGTAAACATTAAATGTTATAGCCTAATTATGGAGGGATCCCTGAGGGGATTACTGCATAATCCTCTTCTGCCGATGAGCAATAGATACTTAATGCTTCAGGCTGCAGTATGTTTCTCCTAGTGCAGCTCTTTTGGGACAGATTACAGTGCTTTACCCAGAAGTGTTATTTCTTCCTTTATTATACTTTGGGGACTGGGATGACATTAAAGACCTCAATTTTTATTGTTAATTCATGCAAAAAATAAAATAAAGAATAAAAAAAATAAAAAATGTGAAAGAAGAATATGTTAATTTACTAAAAGGTCAGTTTATGATTCTTCATATTATGAAAGTAATGTTGTAAAAGCAGTTAAAAAAGGTTGAGGTTATTGGTTACCTTTTTGAAGCTTGTAAGTGCTGTATATTATTTGCTCTGATACCATCAGCAGATAGTATCTGCGTTAATGGAGCCGAGCAATGCTGAGAAGGAAAAAAACAATCTTCACGTATCCAGGGGAGGATGATTTTAACTGTTCAGCCTGTAAGAGCGATGAAGGGACGCTATGGGAGCTCCAACCGAAATCCACTTGTATTTCTGTAACACTATCGCCCATAATTGGCTGAGGAACATAGATTAAGATTGACGAGACATTCAAGTGGCTCTTTGGAGTTTAGGGGATCGATAAATATCCCGATTTCCGAGGGCTTTCGCTTGAGAGCAGACAAATAACTGTAACGGTGCTCTACAGCGACACTGATCTGACAACATGCGGAGGAAGAGGCTGAAGATGAAGGGGGTGGGGGGACTGAAGTACGAAAATGCGATCACTATCAGTCCACCATGTTGTGAATCCGCCGTAATGAGTATAATCATTTGCTCCTGAAAACATCCTTTAGCACTTTACTAGTGCTGTTTTGTTTTACCTGATTGTCTGAGTTAAAGTCTAAGAATTAGCCTACCGTCTTGATTAGTCTGTTTTAGACTCTCACAACAAACACACGGTCGTGAAGATGAATAGAAAATTTGGTAATCAGTGTAAAAAAAAAAAATCTTGATGAGCTTACTAAATTATTATTATTTTTTTTAAGTTTACAACAAAACAATTTTTTTGCACATTTGTCGCACCTGGCTCTGGGACAAAAACAAAAGACTGGTGCCATAAAAACAAACAAACAAACACACACACACACACACACACACACACACACACACACACACACATATATATATATATATATATATATATATATATATATGTAAAACAAATTTAGCATAATTAAACGCAGTCACAATTATTAACAATGGTGTACAGGTCGCTGAGTCCGTCCTTTTGTGGAATTACATTGCTTCGTAATAAATACGATTATTATCCGTGTAATACCACATGTGCCAACCCTATTTCACCCTCCCCAGGTCCGGTGGTTCTGAGTAGCTCGGCCCAGCTTGTCGCCCCTGTCCTGGTCGCCCGCGGAACTCTGTCCATCACCACCTCTGAGATCTACTTTGAGGTGGACGAGGATGACCCTGCCTTCAAAAGGGTCGACCCGAAGGTAGGTAACCGGCAACTAGCGGGCGGGCTGGTTTCTTGCATTTTGTTGTTATTCCTGCACAGGAAACAGCAATCCTACACAGGATTAATTGTTTGCATGTTTTGTATTTGTTATTTCATATTGCAGAAAGAAATCCGCGCGCGTGTGTGTGTGTGTGTTAATTGTATTTATTGGCTTGCTTGTTTGGGATAGTAGTTTATTTCTCCATTAATGTTCTTTTTTTTTATTTGTGAAACTAATGGTTTCTTATGCGGGTAACTGCGCATGCATTTATTTTAAATCAGAGAATTGTTCGTTATTTATGGGATTTGCAGTTTAAAAAAATCTACACGGGCTTTCGGATTTTACTATTTATTTTATTTATCTATGTATTTTACACTGATTATATATTGCATAATAAATTGGTAAATATTGATCGCATTGCATTATGCTTGCTTTGCATTGGGCCCTCTACGCTACCGTTCAGATGGCATAAAAAAGTGGGGACACAAGTGGTATATGAAACAGCTCGTTTTATTATCTCTTTAAATTAGATCAAAGACAGAAATAATAATAATAATAATTAAAAAGAACAGATCACAGATTTTATAATCCAGTGTATTTCAAGTGCATTTTTTCGAATTAAACTGTAATATATATATACTATATATAGGCTATCATTTTCTTTTTAATAAAAAAAATCACGTTGGCCTATAAGAATGATGAAGGAAAAACAACTCGAACTTTTAAATAATCATTCAAGTAAAGTGATGGAATGTTTTAGATGTAACAAATGCTGCACGCTGACCATCAAAATGTAAACTCTTTGAATAATTAGAAAATGTCCATGGAAACAGGTGAGTCAGACTACCACTGATGCAAGAATAAATTAAAAACGTTTCTAGCAGATAAAGGAAATGTTCAGATTTAAACAGGTGGATCCTATTTACTTGTCACAGAACAACATTCACAATTTCAAACCACTTGATTCACAATCTATGAATGTATTTACAGTATAATAAAATGTACAGGTGTTTTCTTTTATTTGTTCATTTTGTTATGGGCTGTATTCTAAAGCATTTAAGAAAATGTTGGAAATTGTCCGCCGTGTGATGGTGATGAAAAAAAAAATATTCCTGTGGCCTTCCAGATTCACTGTTGACAATGATTTTAACTTTTTTCTGAAAAGTATATATACTAACACCTCCATAGATGAACAGCAATAATTACAACTGATACTGTTAGAAAATAAAGACCGTACTGAAAAAGGCTGGGGGGCCAAAATATCTTTAACAGAAGAAAGTCACATTTCACAACAACTGTTTGGCAAATTTCCTCTGTCCGTTTATGAGCTCATTTGACCTCTTTAACACATTTTTAAAAGGAATAAGGAATCAACATATTTTTTGTGTTACCTCAGAGTTTCTCCAAGCTTTTGGGGTTGGTCAGTATTTCTCTTGCCAGTCGCCAAGTCTGTTTGGCTGCGTTCTCTAGAGCAGAGTGCGGTTTTCCTTGAAACAGGTCTAAATTAGGCAGAAAATAATGCGGGCACCTCCTGCACTGCAAACATGAAATAAGCTGCAATAGTATCCCGTTCAGGCGGTCGCCCAGGCAGTTTTCATCCCAGTCCGACTCCCGGGGATGTTTCTCACACTCGTAGGAAACCAAAGTTTTCATGTGGTAGTTGTTCAGAGGCTGTCCCGGCAGTTCCAGGTGACGGTCTCGCAGCGCTTTCAGGACCGACAGGCATTTCTTCCTGCACCCGCCCAGGAGGAGCCGGTTCTCGGCCTCGGCAAACTGCAACACCCAGGCGTCGCTCTCTGCCGAACTCTGCTTGCCGTTTAAGGAGTAGCACTCCTTGGATAACAGATTGAAACCTTCCGCTTTGACTTCTGCAACTCGGTTGGGTCCCGGCCAGGGTATGTGCGGCAGAGGCCAGTGCGCAGCGCTTCGCGGCCAGATGCCAGTGCATTTGAAAGCAGGCGTTATTTGCACAACATATCTGTCTCTAATGCGCAGTTTTACCTCGCTCGTGTCAGCGACCATTTTCACAACATCTCTGTAGCTGCATTTATCCACAGCCTGTGCCACCAGTGTCTGAAACCTCGATCGAATCTTGCGCGCAGAGAGGTAGCCGGAGGCTGTGATGAACTCAACCCAGAGAGACATGCTTCTCTTGCGGCCGTCGCTGAGCTTAAGGACGGCGCACCCCGGCAGAGAGCCGTCATCTACGAAGTTGAATACTCCCATCTGATTCAGATAGAGGACGACCTCAAACTCGGTGGGAGAGATAACCTCCAGTCCTTCGAAGCGGTTATCCATCTCGCTGAGGGAGCTGATGAAGCGCGGCTCCTGCACCTCCACCTCCTTCAGCACATCCGACACCACCTTGCACACCTCCCGGATGGTCTTGGAGATGGCCGCCTTCCGAGATTGACATTTCTCGTTGTAGTATTTGTTGAGGTGATACACCAACTTTGCCTGGGCGGCTATCATATTAGGGCAGAGATCCGGGTTATACACCGGAGTCTCGCAATAAGCCGAGGGATCCAACGCGGCTGTTTGTACGGGAGCCAATTTTAGATAAGAAGGGGAGCTATCTAAAAAGAAAAAAACTGTTTATTAAATGGCAATGTGCTCACTAGCACATGCGTAATAATCTTAACAGTCACAGCTGTTGTGCCGTAAACTGCATTGAAGTGCTCAAAACAAGTTCTCAAAACGGTCCGAATGACGTGAATTTAAGTCCATTTGCACTTCTTGCAATAGCGGGAAAATCTCTCTTTTTGCTTCCTGACCGCTGTACCAGTTAGGAGTCCGCGTAATTGCGCTGAGTGCAGTGTGCCCTCTCGACGCAGATGGCTGGCGTTGCTGTGTTTTACAACAGGGAGACACACACACACACGTACTCTTTATTATAAGGGAGGAGTTGAGACCAGGATGTCCAATCGCTTTCCAATGCGTCACCGCAGTTTATGGGAAACAAATTCGTCCCCGACTGTTAGCCTATATACAAGTAAAAACACAATACAGTAACTGATTTTAAAGCAAGAAGCGCTGCTATAAGCCTACACGATGTTTGTCTTCGTTATTCACTATTTTTACCTTGTTCTAGGGACTTTATTTTTTTCATACAGCTCTGTTAAAAATAACAAGCAGTAGGTGCGTTTAGAAGGTTAAAATCCGATTAATATTATTAATGCGATAAAAAAATATGTTTTTTCCTTCTGTGCGTGTTTTGTAATTTTCCCTCTGGACGAAAGCGATTAAATAGAAAATGGGAGATTAGTCTGTAATATTTTTGCCTAAAAATACAATATGTGTGCTCCATACGTTTTATTGGTTTTAAAGGCTTCTAGTAATACAGTTTGGCTGATTTATTGTATTTATATTTATTTATTCCTTATGGTTTAGTAAATTTTCGAAATGTCTCAGGAAGAACGGGATTTTTCCCTTGGACGGCAAATAGGTGCTGTAAGCCTTCACATTTTCGAAGTGTTTTTTTATTCTAATTTTTTTCTTTTTTAAAATGTTTTTAAAACCCTTACGTTTTGTATTAAGGAGTGTGTTCATGTGAGGATTTTGTGCTTTTGTGTTGTGTTCAGTGAAAAGCCTTAACTACATGTCTGTATTATTATGCAACAAAATTTTCAAAAGTTAAAATAAAAAATAGTTTAAATTGATTTCTCAACAAACTAACTCATGCATTTATATATATATATATATCAAAGCAATATTTTTACACAAATAATAAATTTTCATAATTGAATATTGTAATAACCCAGTGATGTAGCATGAAGACTTCATGTATCTGCATTTAGACTAAATTAGAGCAATCTTATCCCTGGCTCTCATCCATGGACTGACACACCATCTCACAGTGTACTGTTCATGCTTTGAAAAGGACTTCAAAAAGATGATGCTGCTGCATAGATCAGATAAGGAACACAACGGCATTTACACCCATCTCTGCCCTCATCAGAGCTGCATACAAGGAGACATTATGAGGGCAAGTCGCTGCTGCTCAGCCTCTGCTCTCACCAGACGGATGCGGCTGAGGAGAGGCGTGGTGTGTGAGGAAGGACCTTGATAGATAGGTGACTCCCATTATCATCACACCCTTTCATGAGCACATTGCTAGTAGCTGTTTGGCAAGGGTGGTTGTAATTTTACACTGTTACCGGGCAGATATAACAGATTTGAGGTATGAAATCTAGTTGTGTTATTTGCCAGAGGTTAGAGCTTATTTTCTAATGTGATAATGAATTTTATTTCTTTGACTGTTGGACAAATTAAATTTCACAGTCAAATGTTTTGGCTCTTCCTGACATATTTCGGCAGCATTTATTCAGGATACAGAAAGAAGGTTTCCATCCAGTAAGAGGTAGCTAAAATCCTGTTCCCCTCTCTGGTTTTAATAGTTTTTTTCCTCTGTTTGTAGCTCAGCAGGTACTTGACTTTTATTAAAACCAGACTGGCTTCTTTTCCCAGACTATCATACTCGTAAGTCAGATACCTCAGAGTCAAGTTGCACTTCTTGAATTTATACCTCAGCCTTTGACCATCCCTATGCGTGATAGAAGTGTGGTGGGGGTGGATTTTCATTGAGATTATCGCCTCTTAATCTGAACCATGTGGCTGCACAGTTCCCAGTGCAACTCAACCTGCACCACAGTCCCATGACTCGAGTTGTCAAGTCTGGCCCCGGACATTCATGTCTTCTTACTCATACCATTACAGTACTGCAGTCTTGGTTGCTATATGTGCACTGTCCTGCCAGGCTTTTGGGGGCTCTTCATCTTTGATAAATGGGATTGTGATTCCAGTTCATGCTTGCTTCTGAACCAGCAAAATACACGCATTATGACTATGTAAATCAATACAATGCCTTCTACTACCTCTAGCTTTGCATGGCCCGGTGATGCTGTTTTGAAGGCTTCTTTGTTTCTAGAGCATTCCTCTACACTTATTCAGTCTTTTCCTCTATTTTTCTTTTTTTTTTTCTGGAAGGACTATTGCCATGGACATGGAACACGTCAATTTGTCTTATGATGCAAATACCTTTTGCCAGTGGCCATGTTAACTTTAATATTGCACTTTCTACTGCTAAATTTATGAAACACAATAACAGTAATATATAATAAGTAGGGAAAGGTCAGTGCAAATGATATTAACTGGTAAATTTGTGTTTCTTCTGTGACAACATTATCCAATACTGTTATCAGTAAGGCTCTTATTTTTTTTTACTAATTCTTTCTATAATTAAGTCATCTCTTCAGCAATCTTAAAAATATCCATTACGGATCATCTTTTATAATTTTAATAATCCTATTACAGAAGAACAAATAATCTCAAGCTTTTCCATTAAATTGATGTGGTTCTCCCAAGACATTTACAAAGAACATTTACCAGAGCCACCAAGTTAATGTGCAGATTAACCAAAATGGATTAAAAAAACATTCAAATCAAAATTAAAGTTGACAACTTGACCCTACTGACAAACCGAAAAATAATATCCTCATGGGATTTCCACATTTGACACAGTATTCTGTAATTCTGTTTATTATCTTGTAAAAGAGAATTTTTATTGATAGACCATTATTATTCCATGCAATATGGTATGTCTGTAGGTGGCCTACTAATTTTTGAGCCTGGGGCCTCAGTTGGAGACCTCCTTCAGATTGTGGCCATTCATTTATTTTCTTTTTTTACTGTTGTGCATTTGTAAACTCATCTGTGTAAGTCAGTAAGCCAGTTTCCTAACACCACTTAGCTAGAAGTTTTCTGAGATCCTATAGTATACACCTCACTTGGCTCTCTTAAAAATATGTGTATTTGGAAAAATAACAAAGAAATTATACGATTTATTTATCTTTTTTATTTACAAAATTATAGTTTTATTAAATACATTTAAAACTTAATTTATTGTCTAATTTTCATTTGGCCCTTCACCCCTCCCTTCTGCAGTATGGTAGGCTTGTCAGCTTGGTGATAGATTACATGAATGTATTTGCATGAATTTAGCATGAGTAAGATTTTATATTGTTTGTCAAAGTAATAATCCAGAAAATATTGCATCCGTATAACAAGCATCACAAAAAGTGAAAATGGCTATCTTTGCATTTAAAGCAAGCTCTTCTGCACAAATTAAGAACATATCAAGGTGCAGATAGTTCCTCTCTTTAGGGCCTTTCACCTTTTCTATTAGTAAATTTAGCTCTGCCTTTTTTGGTTTCACCTACTGTGTGAATTTTATTTTTGTTCCTCTAAAGTTTGAAAAAGACGTTCATAGTTCTGTAACAATTATTTTTTCCCTTTTTTTTTGTTTTTGCATTATTTAAAGTTATAGTTTGTTGTGTTTTTATATCTTCACCACGTTAATCATTGCAGCAACCTTTAAGCATTGCAAAGTGATTAATCTTAATATTTTCACAATGTCTATTATGTAAAAGTGGGCACCATAATCATCTGCCCACTGACCCCTTGATGCTCATATACAGACCTCTCTACAACACTTGTTTCTGATGAATAATGTCAAGTTTCAGGTCGATTGAACACATTTCTCACCTGCATGTTATTTGATCTAACAATGGAAGTTTAATTAGGCAACAAAGTAAAGGAAGCAATTTTGGATATATTGGTCACTTGTATGGGCAGAATAATAGAATGTTTTTCTTTTTTTTTTTTAATCAGCAACAAAAGTAGGTGATGTTGCCTAAATAAGGGATGAAGGGTTCATAATTGCCAGTCTTGGAGATCTGAGGTGCAGGGTGCCAACTGTCAAAGCAGGGCTAATGATGACAAATGTCTCTCTATGCAGATTGCTGCAGCAGTGCGTGAGTGCAGCTGAGACCGAAGAAGAAAAGAAAATGCAAAGGGCTTAACAAGTAAAAGCTTGTGTGCACATTTTTAGTGACCTACATGGAAGTAAACCTCAATAATTTGATGCTGTTTTAAAGCTTCAGTCCATCAAAATGAGGAATATCAATGGTATCCAGGTCTTTAAGAAAGCTTTCTGTAGTCAGTAAAACACAAAAAATTAACAGAGATATTTTTTTTTACTTTTTTAAATTCTCAGGAGGAATTTATCAGTGAGATGGAGAGAAAAGTTAGCTTCACATTGAGCAAACAGTCCATCACAGAGTAAATAGAAGAAAAGCAAAAATCAGCACTTTTTATCTATACCTTTTCCCTCCAGTTTGTTGATGAGCTGAAACTTTTGGTACTATTATTTTATGTTTTAAAACATTTAAAACAATGTACATAGGGGCCTTTAGAAAATAAGCATATTTTGGGTAACTGAACTAAATTGGAATTAGCTTTTTTTTTTCATTAAACTGCTTTGCAACAAAAGCTATAAATCTGATTTCACTTACTATGACGTGAGGCTCCTGCTAATAAAAGAGCAAACCCGGAGAGCTTCATGGCCAGCTTTCCCCAATTTGTTGCATGAATGGCTTTTGAAAGGGGTCCCTCTCTGTACAAAGGGAGTCTCGTCTTTGTTTGGTTTTGCCCCATCTGTGTCATCTGGTGGTCTTTGCAATGGGGTGGTGTCTCAGGGTGCTCCCCAATGGCGTTGCCAGTTGTTTTATGGACTCGCTGGAGTGGTTCGGGGAGTTCATAAGTTGGCTGGCCCATTGTGAGCTGAGCCCAGCTGACACGTGTGAATTGACTCCAGCATATTGACAGATCATTTCCATTAATGAATCGCTGGAGTCTGTCTTGTTTCACTTTGTGATTTACGCCCCTGCTTCATCATTGTATGAGGTTAGGGTTAACTAATAATTCCCTGAATGGCTTAACCCTTAATTGTTTGATGAAGGAAGCTGTTCCTTTTTTTTCTAGCCTTGAGAAGTTTGAAGGATAATTCTAATAATTCATTTTTTATATATATACATATATGTCTAGTTGTTTTCTGCAGGAGTTAGTGAGTTTGTTTTCTATTTGATAGCAAGCTGCTTTTGTTTGTAACCACGAGTGTTTCATAAACTATGACTTGGGCTTGCAATGGCGGCCATCCAACTTGTTCAAAGCAACAGCCATATACAGCTGATTGCGCTGGCCACAGTCTGGCCTGTCTCCCCCACCACTGCTGTCACAAGGAAGCCACATTTGCTTGCAACCATTTTATGCCGCTGTCACCCTCCCTTCAAAAGTGGAGGGGTGGTGAAAAGGAGTGGAGGGAAAGAGGAAGGCTCACCCTGAGCGGATGCTAGACAAAGATGGCAGCAGAGACATTTTGTCTACTTTCATTAGTTCTGCTTGCGGTGAGATGTGCTGAATATTAGCCCCTTACTAGCAGAGCCACACATTGTGGCATGGTGACAGAGAATGTGTCACAATCATATCGAACCCACCTTATTTCCATCATTCTCACCTAAAAAGTGGGACACGTAGGGTATGATGCCAAACAGTCATTTTATATGGTAATTAACCTTCTTCAAACTGTGTTATGTGGTAAGTGTGACCAATTTTATCACATAAATTTACATAAATGCTTCCATTAAAGTTAGATGATTTAGGATCAGCTTTAAAGAGAAAAGTGAGAGCTGGAAGTCTTTCAGATGTGAAGTATATAAATAAAACCTTTAGTTTTTCTGGAGTTTTTTGTGTGTGACGTCAGAACTCAGAACCAGTTAAAATGAGTGTTCACCTTCTGGTATCAGTCAAATAAAATTCAAAATCCGCTAAAAACAAAAATTTCCTATGCTGTATGTATTTAGCAATTTCTGTTTGTTCTACCTCATTATTTATATATCCATGCATTTATTGTTCCTGCGTAATTCCCCAAGACTTGTACTGGAGGTTTGTTGTCTATCATCGGGGTGTATGGGTGAGAGATGGAGTACACAAGATCAACATTTCATCTCAGGGCACCACTCAGGATAGACTACCATGGACACACTTAAAGGCGTTTAACTGTGGGAGGACTTTAGAGTACTGTTATGCACAAGGAAAATGAGCAAACTCCTCCGAGGCCAGTCAAACCCAGGCTGTTCTAGCTAAAAGGCAAAATTGCTAACAACTGGATCATCATGCAGACTTTCACTTCAGTTCACTTCACTTGAAAACTAACTAAATAAATCATGATTCAGGTTAATTAACCTCTTTGCCAATTTATTATAGATTCTCATTGTGTCCCTTCTTTCTTCAGCTCCTGTGAAATATGAGGAAATGTTAGCACTCCTAGGTAAACCAATCTAATTGTAGGCAATCTCTTGCTGATAGACAATATGTATTCGAGTCATGAAAACAACACTTTTTCTTACGTGGAACAGAGTATAGATAATTGAAAAAAAGGTTCAACTTAAATTTTCTCTTTTGCCAATCCATACCTCCCATTGCCGTTTTATTCCTTCCACTCCCACTTTTTACCTGTGAACAAATAATTTCATACATATGTTTTTTAAACGCTTGTATACAAATTATTCATAGTTTGTATATGGTTTGCATAGTTTTTTTTCATTTCCAAATCTTTTCTTACTCCCTATTTCATATTTATTTTGGTTATAATACCATACAAGAATATTGATTCCAATGAAATATTAAAGATTATGACCTGTAACCGAAAAACAAAATGACTCTATATTGATCCACCTCTGGTAGATGTTAGTAATTGGAGTTGTATGATCGCATTTTTTACAGTTGAATATCAGTGGATTATCGAAAATTACTTTAAACTATTGGTTAAGTGATAATAAACAAGTCTTCTATAAAGTTTTTGTGCCTATACAATTTCCCCTGGCTGGCATGGGTTATGTTTGGTTATTACCATTTATTGGAACTCTGCTTAATTTTATAAACAAAAGGTCCCAGAAACAAAATGGCTGAAACTAAAAAGATATGAAATCATGAAGAGGCAATATAATCAACACCCAAATCAAAAATACACGGAAAGAGTTATCAGATATCTTTTGTTTGATATCTTTTGTTAAGTTCTGGAAAAATACAGATGCTTCTTTTGGCTCCTTCACTCCAAATCCAATGCTTTTGTTTACCTAAATAAATCGTTCATACAGTGAGCCCCAGACTGTTGCTCCAGTATGTTTGTGTGTTTGTGTTGCAATGGATCTGAATGTTGCTTTGTCCTGCTGGGCTTTCATCTGTTTGACTCATTATAGTTGTCATCTCACTGGGCTCTATTAGAGAATTTCAGGAGATGGGGGTCCCCATGAAGAGTCATGATGGGCAGAGGAGTGCTGATGCGCAGGTTCCTGCCTCGAGGCTTTCTCCTGCTCATGAACAGCCTGAAGGCATATAAAACAGGCCTCCAATGCCAGCCGATGAAAGATTCAAAAGGGAATGTCATGACTTTCCTGGTGGTACTCTGTGAACTGGGCCTGAAACTGGTGCACTGAGAAAAATAAGAATTTGTTAAGTTATTATGAAGGGAGCTTCCTGAATATCTTCCTAATGATTAAGAAAAATATGCCAAAAAGGTGGATAAAAGTACCGCAAAAACCGATGAAGTTGTGCCGTTCTACCTTGTTAAATTTCAAATGATTTTATTAGTGTCAGTTCTGTGGTCTTGGCAGGGCTTTGGATGTGTGTGATCGGGGAGTTCGGCAGCAGGGTGAAAGCATGTCGGCTGTTGACACCATCTAACGAAGGGAGGATTAGCAGTTTACAGAGGCAGTAATATGATAGGTCAAAAAGAGAAGGCACTCCTCCACAGTACTTGGCTCTGTAATGAATGATTGACTGGAAAAGGAGAAACTGCCACTCGCTGGCTGAGTGCTCATCTTGACGCCTGCCGCACCGCTCCACGGCTCCCCTTGATCACGTTTCACTGCTCCCTTCTCATCTAAGGCACCAGTCTGCAGGGAAAAGCAGCTTTTCCCTCTTATTTTTCTCTCTAATTTACACATTTAAGACATTTTTGTTTGCTCATTTCAAATCCTTTTTTGTTAGTGAGCCCTCTCTCTATCAGTCCTGCTCACAGTCCTGAGACCAGCTCCCCCTCCCCTCCCCTCTCCTTCCACACACACACATACACCCTTCCCGTTCCTTTCTGTTTGCCTTGAGGCAATGAACTAATTTCAGGTTCAGTAATTGCGGTGTGTTGTACACCTGTCTGCTATTAATTCTCCCCTGCCTCTTATTCCTTTTCTTAATGAGATATTATTGTAATTATCATCATTATGCTGTTTTTTATAATTAACTTGATGAATGTTGGTGTTATGGAAGTATTTATTCCCTGTAATTAGTGTAAACGTGTTGGTAGCTTTTAAAGAGTTGCATTTTTGGAGCTCTTTTCTTCATTCACTCGTCCTCAGAAATAAGAGTTCCCGCCTAAAGCTCAGTTTGCTTTGGATAAGATGAGGCGAAGTGGGCAGCCTGGTCACCACTGAAAGGGACCCTGCTTGTAGCCATTTTAAGACCATTACAGCAGTGAAAGGCTTTACAATGGTTAGTGCCGGGTTTTGTTTCAGCCTGTCACAGGCACCCTGTGAAAATTAAATAGCCTCTTTTCCTTAAATGAAAAGGTGAAAAAGGGTTTGCCAACACTCCCATCTTTGAAGAATCTGGCTGCATTTTGGGTGGAGGGAAGCATTCACTGAAATGATTTTGAATGTTATTGTTGAGGAGGCAAACTGTTGGAAGGAATGTTAAAGAAAATCTCTTCTGAAGGAATAATGTTGATTCCCCCCCCCCCCCCCCCCAAGCTTTCAATCCAATTAGGATTTTAACAAGGGTCATGCACAGGGACTTCACGCTCTAGGTTGGTTTCTTAAAGAGTGTGATTTGGGAAAATGAGGTTGAATGTCCTAAAGGTCCAGATGGAAAGGTTGTGCACTTCAATATGTAGTGATGGCTCCTTTGTTTTGTTGAGTATTTAAAAAAGTTTGGGGAGGAGAGATGATTTCCTGTAAATCTTAACGCCAGGGTCCTGGTTAATCTGAAACTGAATATTGATTTTTCAGGTGGTACCAATTACCTGATCTCTACCCCCTTGAATCCTGCAGGTTTTCTGAAAGCTGCATTAATGTAGTCTCATTAATAAAACCCAATAGTATTTTCCCTGTTAGAACAATACATACTGTTGAAAACTGGTTTTAGAGTCATCATTACTATACATATACATACATACTTTTCAATCACTATATATACATTTATCTGTCCCCAATTCAAATCAGAACACGTACCAGTGAGTGCTGTTTATATTGTTGTCCACCCAAATGAACACTTGTGTAACAGGGTAATTACTTTGAAAATGTGAATGTGTGTAAACATGCACAAAAGCTATATTTGATCTTTAATCCTGCTGTTAGCATGAAAGTGGGATAGGAGGGTCCTAGAAGAGGACCTGTGAAGCCTTTGTGAGTTTGTTCACATGCTACTCCGCTTTGAGCATCTGACAGCCATTTAACTCCACACGACCTGGTTCTCAAACGCTATCGTTTTGGCCCTCTTGAATCCATTTAAGAACCATAATTACAATTTATGTGCCCCCTGCATTTCTTTGAAGAGGCATTGAGAGAGGAAGGCAACTCTGGTAATTAAGGACCGTCACTTGTTTGTCTGCATACTTCTACTCTAAGATAAAACAATAAGATATTTCATTTTCTGATTAAAAAACTTTTAAACGCATTAAATGTGTATCCAGTGGTTTTCATCTTTAAAAATAATTTATTGTAATGCTAATAAAACTATACATCTTTCATGACATATTTCGAACATTAGCTCTCTTTAGATTAAAGAAACAACATGAATTGTGAAGCGAGTGATATTAAGCACGTTCAATGACTTTCATAGAGAAGGAGAAGAAAGGGTGAGCAAAATGCCTAATAGGTGCTTTAGTAATTTCTGAGTTTTCATAGCTTAATCCGTTCTGAAAAGCTCAGCAGAAGAAAGGCTACAAATGGCCCTCAGTATTAATTTGATGTGACTTCTGTACAATAAGAGCTCTGGATCCCAGAAGCCCATTTTGAGGCTTACCTTCTTTTATCATCCTTAGCCTTTGGAACTTTTGCCTAAATGTTTCATGAAACTAAGGCAGTAAGCCTCTTTGGTATTCTGTCTTTATAACGCCTGGTTTAGGACCATTGTTACACTGTGTTCAAAGCAAAGGAATGCAACACTGAAGCTGCCTGCCATTCTAGGACATTCAAATTTGTTATGTGCAATTGAAAGAGTTCTTGTGTTAAAACACACATTTACTATGGCTCATTTCACCTCTCTCATTTCAAGGTGTCTAACCATACCATACATTTACTTTATGTGAAAAGATAATATACAAAATTGGGAACTTAATGACATGAAATGATTAGTTGCAAAGCAGGCATGCATAGTGTGCACTGCTCGAACACCTGCCCCTCACCGATGCCAAGATGACGCTCCCCTAGTCAATTAAAAAATACATAAAATGAATGGCTCGTTCACAGTGAAGAGCCGTTCAAAAGATTAAATTCATTTGCGAATGTCACGTGACTACAGGGTTCATAATTATAGTTTATACTTAATTTACTACACAAACTTAGATACAGTAACAAGGTACTTTCTGGCAGCATAGCCACATTTTATAATAAATATTTGAGCACTTTTACATAATTAGATATATAAAGTGCATGTTAAACCGCATTTGTTTTCTTATAACTATGTATGGGGGTTAAACACTTTTTTCTTGTGGATAAGAAAAATGTTGGCACCCTGGTTGTCAACAAAATAGACATATTCCTTATCGTAATTTTCTATGACTGACTGGATTAAAGAAAGACAGAAACACTAAAGACCAGAAAGGTATGAAAAAAATACTATCTCAACATGTGCTGATGATTATGTATGCTGTTGGAAAATAAACTACATGAGAAAAATATAATTGTCAATCCTTTAAATTAACAGTGGAAACCAACAATGCACATACTGGTTTGGGTCAGTGACCCTGGAGGAAACAGCTTGCATTAATATGCTCTAATCCAGTGTAATTAGTCAAATTACAGCCCGCCAAGCAGCTTGTGTGAAGCTGCTGGATTTGGCAGCCACACAAGAGGGCTTGGAGTCCCACTGGACTACAAGGGAGACCTCAAGAGTGCTGTAAAGCCTGCTCTTACGACCCTTCAGTTCATTGTCCCTTTCGTTTGTTTTTTAGCAATACTACAATGTTTAACCTTCCTTACAGATGGAGTGTCATGTCCTCTGGTGCCATCTTTGCTTTTGTATGATTGGAGGATTGTAAATTGACTCATAAAACAGAATATTAAAACAAATTTTTAATACATACACCTCAAAAAAATAAAAAGGCACAGACGCATTTAAGACACTTCCTTAGCATTAGCAGCAATAAAATGATTTCAGCTATATAATTACATGAGGATCAAGTGTAAATTATTTAGTGCTCTCAACAACCAGATTATCATCCAAACCAAACCCTGCTCAACCTTCAAGGGTGAGCCTGTATGACAAAAGGCTCTCATTAGCATAAATTTACCAGCTCTCTTCTTCTGAGAAACCGATAAGAACCTGTTCCACCTTTCCTTTGGGCGTGAATAGCTTGTTGTTGTTCTTTTGGCAGTGACAGATAAGTCTAGGTAATTCCACTTTATGCCTGAAAAAAAAAGCTTCAGATTCCGACTGCATCCCAAAGTTGTCACCCACTATAATCCTCAAACTGCGTCCATCAGAAAGGGCACTGTGTGTTTTCCTGATGATATACTGCGAATGACACAAAGAATTATACGAAGGAGGACAAATCTGTAACATGTTATTAGGCAATTCCCTCTGAATAACAGGGATAAAAAGGATAATGGATGAGGGTGTCATTATTACCTTGGTTCCAAAGGAGGCATCCAACCAAAAGGTTGAGAGACAAGATTAATTGAAGACGAGTGAGGCACTCATTGCTCATCAGGCCTACTCGTCTAACCACTTGCTCTTTCTGGCCCTCTCCTCCTCTCTCCATTACCATCCCCATCTCATTCTTTCTCTCTTACTCTGCCTGTTTGCACTGAACCCATATTCCTCCCACACAAGATGTTAAAAAAAGAGAAAAAAAGTGGGATTTAAAATGATCAGCTTGGCAGTTTTAGGAGCAGCAAGAGGAAGCTAGTTCTCAGGCCAGTAAGATTTCAGTCATCTTAAGGATGACAAGTCCCTGAATGGATCCTATTAGGAAAATCTTTCTGAAAAAAAAAAAAATACTTAGCCTCAAGACTAAATGATGGCCTTCCTTCACTCAAACTGCTTGGTGAAAGCATTGTTGGGCTGTTTATTCAAGGGATATACATAAATGTATGTTTTTGGGCAATACAGTTTGTATTGTGTTGGGTTAAAAATACAGCTTGCCTAGATGTAAATATGTAGTTATAATTCAAAATAAATGTATATCGATTTTTTTTTAAAGACAGATGCTAAGAGTGTTTACCCTTACGGAAAAAATTAGGTTTCACATGGGCAACATCACATGTAATCATATTTGAAAAATCTTTAACCCATGTGAAATTCACATGTTAAAACATGTTACAAACATGTGAAATGTGTGAACAAATGACCACGTGTATTTTGCACAAATTCTCTGTGTGTATTTGGAACATTTTCATGGGAATAAAATGTTAAACCTGTGGACAATCACATATGAAGCACATGGGATGACATGTAAACCACATGTAAAACACGTTATCTTCCACTGGAAAAGCTATGTGGGAAAAAAAAGGTGAAACATGTGAAATTACACGGGAAGCCCATGTGAAGTCCATGTGATTCCCATGTGAAAAATGTGCAGAATCCATGTAAAATATAAACATGTGAAGTCAATGTATGCTACACATGTGGTTTATCATGTACCACATGGGATGACATGTGAAGAATATTTTCAAGCCCATGTGACTTTTCTTTAAGGGCAGCTTCACTTGAATTTGGGGTCTTATGCTGCAAGGCAGTTTGAAATTAAATTTTGTGACCAATGTTTTGACTACACCTGTGTTCTAATCAGACTCACCTAATAAGTGTATAAGGTTTGTCAGGTGGTTCATTCCCTGTCTGATCATTGCATTCTTGTGTTGTCATATCTTCCGCCATGCTGCATCCTCAGAATCCTCATCCTGATTCTCCATCAATAAATGTCTTCACATATTTCATTCCACATCTGTGCTTGGGTGCTTCAACTATCCAGCAGCAACGTACTCCTGACAAAGGTACATATTTCTGCAACAGAAATAGGACATAGAACATCTTTTTTTAGACACGGTTACTTCTACAATAAATGTGTTATCTTTTTAGAACTCTGACCTGTGCAGTTGATACTTTTTTTTTTCCGCAGCTTGTCCATCAGTACCAAAACATATTTGTTTTAAAATAGACACTTCAAATGACTGCTACCAAAAATATATTTGCTATTTTGCTGGTTGATATTCTACATTGACACTGTGATGATCATGTACAGTAAACTGCCTGTACTGCTTGATTTACTACATTGCCTTGCAGAAGTATTCAAACTCCTTGTGCTTCTGTAGATTTTGTCACATTATTTTACATATTAGTGTATTTTATTGGGATTTTATGTGATATTCCAACAAAAAATAGTATTTGTGAAGTGGAAACAATTTGCATGTCACTCAATTGTTTGGGAAATAAAACTGAAGAATCTGCCATGCATTTGAAGACTTTTTTTTTTTTTGCTGGTACAGATGGAAGTTTGAAGGAATTTCTGAACATGTTACCCATTCAAAATAGGTTAGCTAGCTTGGATAGCAAGCATTTTTGGACAAAAACTTTCAAGTCTTGAGACTCATTCTGAATTGAATTAACTAAGAAATCAATATGCTCTAAACTATTGGGTTGTAGCTCTGGCTCTGGTATAATTAGAGTCGTCCTGCTGAAAGGTGCCTTAGTCCAAGTATTTTCTGTCACTGACAGCATTTCTTTCAGGATTGTCCTGTTTTTAGCTCTGTCCATCTTTGTATAACTCTGATTAGTTTCCTTTCCCTACTAAGGAAAATACCCATCACCAGATTCACTATAGGAATGTTTAAAATGATGCACATTATTTTTCTTCCACACATAATGTTTTACATGTAGCCAAAATATCCAGTTTAGTCCTCTTCCAACCAGAGTATTTTCTACGCTTGCTGTGTCTCCTACTTGGATTTTGGCAAACTGCATGTTGGATTTTTATAGCTTTCTTAACACAGTAGTTTCTTGCTAGTCTTTCATAAAAGACAGATTTGGATTGCATGATTAACACTTGTGCTGTGAATCTCTACAGCTCCTCCAGTCTGACTGTTGGACTTGTGGCTTCTTCTCTGATTATTTCTTTCTTTACCCAGTCAGAGTAAATCAGCAACAATTTCTTAGGAGGTTTGCAGTTGTATTATACATTTTTCATTTCAAGATGGGCGGTTGAATAAGCACTCCAACAGATGTTAAAGCCAATTTTCCACTAGGATCGGGTTGGCCTAGGCTATGTCAGCTCAGCTCGGCCCAGCATGGCCTGGTTGCGTTTCCATTACCATCTCAGGAACGTGGCACTGGGTCAGGACATGTGTGTGTTCATCATAGCAAAGTTAAAGTAAAAATCAGTATCACTCACCACTGGTATCTAGCCCCTCTCTTACCCATTGCTCGCCTGTCTTTCTCCACAAATGCCGTAATGCCGTCCATTTCTGTAAAGCACAGTCTCCCCACTCCAGCTGTTTTGGTCCTTCATGGCCCGATATTTGCGCTTTAATTTTTTTAGTTTCCCCAGAAATATTTGGAACTCCACTGGAAGCCATGTGTTGCCATTCTGAAATATCATACTTAAAATGCCAGGTCAATGAGAGGCTATCATTACGTAAGCAGGAGTGAGAGTGACTTCTTTACTGTACCAATCAGTCCATAGTTAGCCATGTTGGGTGGCCTTGGCCTGGTTTCAACTGAGCAAGAGGCATGTGAAGAAAGGTGTCGCCGTGGCCTAGACAAAGATAGTGGAAAAGTGCAAAATACGGTGTGACTCGGCCCAGCCCTTAGTGGAAAAGGGGTATATAAGCCTCAGGTATTGTTTTGTAACCTGACCCTAATCATACATCCTTAGCTTCTATATAATGTTCTATATAATATGTGCTTTCTTTCTTGGTTGCCATGATGTTCTTTGTTTGTTAATATTATCTAACAAACAGAGGTGCAGTTTGATTGCTTGTGTCAGTATGCAAAAGTTTTGTGCAGTTTTATTATTTATAAAAATTTCGTACATTGCAAGTTCATGGATAAATCAGCTATTTAAAGGCTGTTTTAATCTCCAAATGAACCTACACATTGCAATTTTGTAAACTGCTTTGAGAGTTATTATATAATTTTTTTGTGCTTCTTCTCACCTCCCAGATGTCGTCTTTTTTAATCACTTGGCTTAATGCCAGACTTTGTATCATCAAGAAACCCAAGTTTAAGTCCTGTTTGGATTTCTCCCTTCATATTTTAGGACTTTAAATTCTTACATACATAGAATTTTTCATTTTTTTAAGGTGATTGCATATTAGGACCGCTCCTCCTACCCGTCCTGCCATGCCAGCTTTGAGGACAGAGCTGCAGGGTTTTTTTAATGTGCGTGAAATACTATCTCTGACATGAATGTTATTGACAAACCTGGCTGGACATTTGGGGCAGTGAACTGTCAGTATATTTAATGCATTTTCATCTCCTTTATCCCACTGGTCTTTCCAGAGCACTCGAGCTGTGTCATCTTGCCACACTCCAGCTCCCACCCAAATATATAGTGACACTGATTATGCAAATCTGTATCTTGTTTTCCTCCAATACCTGCATTAGGAGCCTGCTACATTATTGAAGTTGAGATACGGGCCCTTCAGCGAGGAACGAAGTGGAAATCTGGGGAAATCTTTTACATATTTTCATTTCTACACATCACAACAGTTGTCACATTAAGTGAGAATCAGATGAGAAAAAGCTTTGATGTTTAGGCATACATTATAAATCTTTGCAGGGTGTAAAAGGATTAAAGTGTAAATAAAAATGCAGATTTGGGCATGTCTTTGGTCACACAGTTAAAAAAAATTCTCTGCATGGCTTTTTAAATTTAAACATTGATGTATTACTTTTATTTCACAGAGTGTGGGCACACCTGAATTGCTTGACATAAAAAAAAATCAACTGTGTCCTACTTTTTTTCAAAGGCCAGACTCCTTAAGCTATAATTTCATATAACTTTGTCTTTTCAAACTATTTGGTATGTTATTTTAAATATTATTGGGTTTTTAATATGTAATTTTAGCCCTGATGTCACATTTTGATTTTTTTTTCTTCCATATTTAAGAACAGAAACATCAATTCTCTATTGCGCCTTTAGGGTCAGTGCAGTCCAGAACGAGTAGCTTTGGAACGGTTCTGGCATCTTTCCATTAGCCGACCCCTTTTTTTGGTCTCTCTCCCCCTTGGTCCAAAGCATGCTGAAGCGACCCACCTATAAAGCAAACCTAGTGGAAAAGGGGCATATGTGTCCTAGGCGGGCATATAATTAATCATCAAAATAAACAGAAATTAAGTCAATTCATCAGTTTAACTTTTAGTTTCAAGTATCTGGCATGCCCAAAGTAAGTCAGTTCTTATCGATATAGAGAGCCTAGTTCAGTTTGAAATTAAGTTATGTTATATGGTCATTCCTGCTGTATTTCATAACTGGTTGCATCAGTTCTTTGCCAGAGAAATAGGAGTGTGATTGCAACAGTGCAACAGTGTGACAGGTGTATTTTAGCATCTAGGTCTGTGGTTCTCAAATGTTGCTATATCTATCAAAAAATTCCAAGTAGAATGCATTTAATGGATCACAAGCTAAGTCTTGGCATTGACTATTCATAAGGAAATACACACAAAAAAAATCAACAGTTGCAAGCTGAACAGTAATGTAATGTAGTTAGAGTACACTGAAAAGTGAATGGCTTCATCTAGATGCAGCAAAAGGGCAAATAAAATGTTTCTTTCTGAAGCAATCCCTATATTTTGAATATATGACAGCCATATTTGATTTGATTACGTGAGAAACAACCAAGTTTGCTATTCAGAATTCACTAATCTGGGAATAAACATCAAGTGTTATTGAATAGTTTTCTACTTTCATGATGTTTAAAAATTACAGTCAAAAGCCTTGTTGAACTTCTGTTTTACAAATGTTTATGTAATGGTGGTACTTTGTGACACTTATAAAAAAAAGATGACCAAAAATGTGAAAAAATATTTAATATCCACTCTGGATACAAAGAATAGTGCATTAAAACATTTGAATAAGAAAAGGCTTGAAAATAATTCAATGTCAACAAATAATATATTGTAATTTTGATTTTCAATCTTTTTTAGAGTAATATTATTATATTTGTGATGTTTCTCACATTCTGCTCTATGGCTTCAATGGTTTGTCCATTTAACTCCATTTTCTTCCTGGCTCTTTGTTACCAGGCTTTATTCTTTTCACTTTGGATTCCTTGATTGCTCAACCTCTTCACAGATTTGGCCCATATTGCTCTAGGTCAGTCATAGAATACAGTATACGTAGTGTGTGCTGATCCCCCAAATTTCCATGTGTGAAATCCATCCCACTTGCTCCTGAGGGAGTAGTCATATCATTCAAAATGAAACGTGCCTCACATATCCTCCCCTTATTCTTTGACTCCACCGCTCCTCTATGGCCGCGTGGGACTGTGCAGTTGTGAAGCTTTATAGTGGAAGCCTATTAGACAAATCTGGGAAGAATGCTGCAGAGGTGCTATGGCACCAGGCTTTCGGTGTGCCCCACACTCTTATATAAACATATCAGTCATGCTGACTTGGGGGTCTCACTAAATTGTATTATTGTCGTATTTTGGTATAAATGCACTGAAGGGAAATTGCATCTTTCCATATGGGAGAAAATTGCATCAGATTTTTAGGAAGGCTTCTACGTTAGATTTATTAATAACATCTGACACTCTTTCTCAGTCAATGTGGAAGTAAAAGCTATTTTGAAATCAAATATGATTAGAATGTGTTTCTATGAATGAAGTGGCATCCTGTGGCTTTTAAGCATATTCCATTTGAGTGTCTTGGACCATGTTATAATGACTTCAAACCTAAACACTAATGTCACCCATGCTTGCCTTCATCTTGTCTGTCACAAAATTCTTCATTTCTCTTCTATAAAGTTTTAAAATGGAGCCAGTATCTTAAATGAAGGATGTAAGAAAAGAAAATAACCAAACAAGAGGACAGAGATGTTAAATTACATTATGGCTATTATAATAGAGGTGTATCCTCTTGCAGCTGGCAGAGCAGCGCATGCGCTCGTGTCCTCTAATGAGCTTGCATTGAGGGACCTGTGTGGAAACAAAAGGCTGCGCTTGTCGACCACACCAGACTCCCTTCACCCACCCTCTCCCTGCTCCCCCAGCACTGAGCATGACAGACCAAGAGCAGAACGCCGGTCCCTTCCTGGTGGTGTGATTAGATTGGGGCCGAAGTCTCCAGCTGGCAGGCCTGTCTGTGACTGGAGGCGGCCGTCCCCAGCGCTTGTCACTGCCTGACACCTCTGACAGGCAGGGGACAGCTTCAGCAGACAGGTTCATTAAATGGCATTTTTTACAGCTGGGCCTCTAAAAATGAGGGCTGGGCTTTGTCAAATCCCCTAGTCTACAGGGGCCTGAGCGTGTTAGTTTAGACCAAAGCTTTGTTGTTATGACATTTTTTTTTGATCTTGGCAGTTTAAAATAAGCTTTTTTTCTCCTCTTTAGCCTCTCTTTTTTTGACAGCTAGCCTTTTGGCCTGTGCTTTGTCACAACACTAAACTGCTCACATTATCCATATACATAGAAAAATGTGGTGAAGAAATTCCACATGGATAATCAGCTTATTTTTGTAACAATGTATTGACTATACTTTGGTTGTAGAGACCTTTAAAGCAAGCTCTGACTGTGCTTGTTCAATGTAGATATATTTTAAAGGGTATATGGAGCAAAATGAAGACTAGACTACTGACTTCTAAAAATAATTCAGTCTCCAAACAGCTTGATACGTCTTGAGTGAGTAAAGTGTGACCTTCAAAGGATTGCACATCTGTGTGCCTTGCTGTAAAAGCATTGTGTTCAGGAGTGCATAACATCTGGCTGCAGATGAAACGGGGGGGGGGCTTCCCTTCGAAAGTGGCTGCTGGCCCTCAACAAAATGCCTGCAGCTCTGTAGCTATCCCAGCATCACCTCCCTCCCTCTGTTTCTCCTCCACTCTGCTTGCTGGCTCCTCAGGGCTCTGCTGTCTCTATGACAACTGTTTGAGTAGGGGGTTGCAGAAGTGTCAAGCAGGGGCATTACTAGTGGAGGAGCACCAGAGATGCTGTGCTGTACATTCAGTATCTCCACCTAATCCAATTTTAATTGAGCTCAAGAGATTTTGGCTGTGGCACAGAGGTCGGGCATGAGCTATTCCACGGAGAAATTAAGGCAGCCCAGCTTGTGCCGCGCTCTTCTATTCTGTCAGTATTTTAAATGAGCATTAGCGTCAGACCTAACCCAGCACACCATCTTGGTTGCTTATTTCCCTCCCTGCTCTCTCCACCTTGACCACACCACCTTACACACACAGACACCCACACAGTCACTCACTAATGTGTTGCAGAGTTTCACACTCGAGTTATATCTTTATTCTTCCACACATTCCTTGTCTCTGAAGTACACCAACATGTGATTATAACCTCGGTAGCCGATGAAGCTTCTCTACAACTCAGACTGTTGCACATAATTGTTCTGTGAGAGGGAAGGAAGGTGGAAAGGTGTGTGAGGGAATCATTCTCACCTGTCAGAACATCTGTGTTGATTTTTGTGTGTGTGGACCTCTGGTGCTGCATTCACTAATTATTCTTTGTCTGCTTTTTCTTTTTTCCACATGTCATGGTTTGTATTGATTATGTACGTGTCACTACCCCGTGGGGCGGTTTGGGCTACTGCTACTTTTTGGTCTAGTGAATGGTGTAAACCAACAGATACGTGTGAAAGAGAATCTGTTGACAGTTGCATGTTTTGTTGCCTTGAGATATGTTATGTTGTCAGAAACAGTATGCAGTTAGGCCATGGTACATAAATCATTCTTAGTTATGATCAAGAGGTTCAAATGTCGTTGGAAATTATCCCCTGCATTTTTATAATACTACCACAAGCCTAAGGCAGGGCAGATCTATGTTTTCACATTGGTTACACCAAATTCTGAGCCAAATGTTTGAATGTTGCAGCTGAAATTGAGACTGATCAAATCAGGCAACATTTAAATATAGTATATATTATATATATAATATAGTGTTGCGTAATTTATCAAACATGTGAGAATTGCAGCTATTTAAGCTACTGTTGGCTACTGTTGTGTCATTTTGAAACAGTCATAGTTCATGAATAGACAGGAATGTAAGATACTTACATTCCTGTCAGTTTTGCAAACTCACACTTTTCTGATTTATGTGTTTATACACAATTAAACACAAATTTACAGTTATCTTTCGTACCTTTTTACTAAAATTCATTGAGTAAATCAATTATAATGTAACTAATTAATTTTACCCTTATCTCTTTCGCCACTCCTAGGTCTTGGTGTATACAGATGGTTTTCATGGCAAGTGGATGTTCAGTGAAATCCGAGCAGTCTTTTCCAGACGCTACCTTCTGCAAAACACTGCAGTGGAGGTCTTTATGGCTAATAGAAGTAAGGAAAGAAGGAAATAAGGCATTTATCTATTTTTTCTCTATCTATTTAATAATAATCACATATTCTTATGCTTGCAGCCTCTGTCATGTTTAACTTTCCGGACCAAGCTACAGTAAAAAAAGTGGTCTATTGTCTCCCTCGAGTAGGGGTAGGCACTAGCTATGGACTTCCACAAGCAAGGTAGGATAAGAGAAATAAAGGAAAATTAAACATAAGATTGTTAATATAGTTATTTATATCTTGTCACAGTTATCTTTAATGCGTTTTATCATGTTATATCATTGTGCTTCCATTTAGCCTAGAACAACTGAGTTTATTTGAAATCTCATGCTCCAGACACAGAAGTTGAATGTGCAGTGACCCTTACTAAACTGACCTAATTCTTCAACTGAAAAGTCAATGGAGCCATACCATTGGCCACAGAGGGACAAAAAGAAACAGAAATTCCCTTTAGGCTTTTATAGTGCTAACAGGCCATTACATTTACTGCTCAAAAACAAACAGCCCCATGTTTAGAGGGTACATTACAACTGGCATTTTGCAGAATCCTAATTCCTAACAACTTGCTTTCTCTTAGTAACCCGGATTGGAACCCATGATACACAACATTAAATTTCTGTTCACACATAGGCATATTGTGATCCTTTTTCTCAGTTTAATAATTCTTAGATGTGAAATACAAATGTCATACTCAGCATATGGGTGACTCACTTATTTTAAGCAAGAATCCCTAACTTCAGTCCTTATGAGCTATCTCCATGCAAGTTTTAGAAGCATTATTTCTCTAAACACATATGAATCGAAAGGCTGAATTCCCTCATCACCATGCCATTCAGCTCTGCTGGCCTGGTAGCCACCCAATTATTAGATTCTGTTATGTTGGAGAAGGGATGTTGGACAGTAGCTCTAAAGGACAGGACATGGGTACTTCTGATTTTTCCACAAGCTTTTAGCCTTTGAGGTTTTTAAACATGTCCAGAAATACCTACATTTGTGAAGAACTTTATCTCCAGTTCTTCTTTGTTTTTAGACGGATCTCCCTGGCAACTCCTCGGCAGCTTTTCAAGTCCTCAAACATGACCCAGCGCTGGCAGAGAAGAGAAATCTCCAATTTTGAGTATCTAATGTTTCTCAACACCATAGCTGGTAAAGTTTTAATGAAAGCAGTTACCTGTATTCTAATTTATTTGAAACTCTAAAACGGCTAAAAGTATAGAAATAATGAATTCAGGGTTTTGTTTTGTTTTTTGCAGCCATCAGTTACATTTATAGGTTCTGATTTGTTTTCTTCCTTGTCCAGGTAAACTTAATGACCTGTGATAGTTTTAAGTTTGAATCTGTTATATTGTGAATCTTTCCACAGAAAGTCTTTATAGTTAGCTAGAAGGATCAATAGATTTTATGTGTCAGTTGTGCTAGAAACACACTAAGTGGGCTCAGGTATGTCGTATTTGTTTAAGAATCCATGGTAGCTTATGGCGATACTCAACACAGTAAACTTCACTGTTCATGAGTATCTGCCGTTTGAAGCCAAAAACAGGCGCAGTGGATTTTGCCAGATAATTAGTGCCTGGTTTTGTGAAAGTGTACCCGAGTGTCTGCAAAGTTGAAAGGTTCTGTTGTCGACTCTCTGATCTGAACTGCGACTAACAGGGAAGGCAAGAACAACTGCACGCTACTCGGCTCAGAGAGGTGTCATCCTCTGTGTCGCTGCATATTCATGCATATTTATATTTAGCTTGTGCTTGAGAGTCGATACATTATTGTCAGCTAATTAGATGTAAGGCAGACACAAAAACATGCCCAAAATTCATTAGAAATCCCTAGTAATGACCTGAGCTGCCAGAAATGTCAGAATAGTGTGTAGTGGGAGACAGGCGGGGGGTGAAGTGCCGGGAAGAGGCGCGAACAGGAAGACTTCTTCTAATTAAACACTATTCCACTGTTATTAACATCCTGCCACCCTAACTCAGGACTCAGCACCACTGCGTCTCACCACACCAACGCCCGACCCCATCCTCTGTGCTCAGCCTGCTGTTTCCTTTCCACTGTGTACCATTAACCTTGATAATTATGTTCTCCAGCTTCCCCCAGATCTTTCCAGCTACTCTGAACAAACCTTCTCATTGACTAGTCTTTCAGAAACTTGGATTGTTTTGGCACATTTCGATATTCTTGCAAACTTACTACAAAAACATGGCCACTCTATTGGTTTGATTGTAAAATGTTTTGTAGTTAATCATTAAACTTTTGAAGGTGTTGTCAAAGACACGAAAGAGCAAGTAAGTGTTTTAATTAAGAAATGTTCAACATACCAAAGAATTGATTGGCTTATATGCCATTTTTTATTGATCTCATCTCACCTATTCTGTAAGGACTCCGAATAAATAGGACATCCAGGAAAAAATCTAACCAAATTTTATTTTATTTTGTGATTAACTTCAAAACAGCCATAAAGTCTTGCAGTTTTTATTTGCTTTAGACAAGTTTAGAAATGACTGATTTCTCAGCTCAGTTTTTGTCCATGGAATACATTTTTTGTTTCCATGGTCAAGCTACTCAAGCAAATAAATATATAGATAATCAACACAAATTGTATCTTGTATCTATAAACCCCTAATTGTTTTGGGATTTTTTTGGCTTTAGTTTATGAAAAAAGAATTAGTTGTCATTTTAATAGATCTCCATAAGAAACTAAGAAATCATTTTTAAATGAGTTATTTGAGGATCTGTGAGAAGTACACATATTATACAAGGGGGGGGGGGGCATAAAAGTATTCGGCAACTACCGATGTACTACTACTGAGCTGGTAGCAATGTGAGATTCAAGTACACTGTAGAGTTTTAAATTGAAGAGGGCACCCTACTGACTTTATTTTTACTAAAAAGCTCTAAAATACCAAAAAAATAATCACTGGACATGTAGAAACCACTATTAGACACTCATTTATACATTTTCTTACCAAAAAAGTGGATTTGGGGGTGAGTTGTACTTTAATGCCACAAGCTTCCTCGGTTTACAACATACAGTATCATCCTGGTGTTGTATTAGCACAGCAACTTGAAGCCATTATAATATCATCACCATATTTGACACAGTTATGATATATTTCTAAAATCTTTGTCTGAACTAACAGATCATAAAACTTCTTCAAGGTTTTACTTTCTCCCTTCATCCACAGGATTATTTCTGAAGAATGTTGAGGCTCATCAGAGGAACATTTGTGTTATTTTTGATCAAATTGTTTTGTGGATTATGTAACTCTTCTATAGGTGCTATGGTGTGAAACTGAGATCAGTCAATCATTTTTTTCCAATGGTTTTTGTATTTCTTTATAACTAGGCTACTTTAGGTTTCGTATTTCTTCACATTTAACAGTATGTAGGCCTGTGTGTGGCTGGTAAAGTAAAGTTTGAATATACGGTTAATCACAGTTAAGTAATAAATTAACATAGAGGTAGTTATATTTTGAAATAGGACCTGGTTGGTTTAGAGAGAGTTTTTCCCTTAATAGATATGATCTTTTTAAATTTACTTATATCTCCTTGATATAAAATTAGTTTGACAGAAAATATATATTTCTGATTAAAAGCTCACAGGATAATTTGTGAGGGGAAAAATACTTTTTCACAGCACTGAATCTGCATTTCCCTCAAGCCTACTCATATAGGATTCAGATGGAAGAGTAGCTGTCAGTCTCTGGGGCTTAGGATTCCCAAATTGTATGAGTTTGGGATACAAGCACAATTGGAAAAGGACTGTTAGAATGCTAGAACCAATTTAAGTTGAATTTTTTGTGTAAAAATCGCAAGGAGTACTTCAAAACTTTTTGAAATGTAGAGAAAAAGTATGTTGTGGTGCTTTCATCAAAGTCTTGATAAATAGCTGCCATTCTAGTGCTATTATTGTCTGTTAGACTAAAGAAAGCGCTTTTGTTAGTTCAAGTATCATTCACCTGTTCGGACACATGCACTTTTGGTTGGCAAGTTAGGGTTCAGTGTCTTGCGGTAGGGAGAAAGCTGATCTTCCCCGCTGAGTCAAACCATTTTTCCATTGCTACTGTTTCATTTTATCATTATCTAAAATGTATTTAGAAGTAAAACATTACTGACAATGCTGAATTTATTTTCAATTTCCCCCAAGAGTTCTTGAGAAATATTTTCCCTCTAAAAACAGTTTTTTTTTCTCATATTGAACTTAAAGGATGCAGACATCTGGCAAATCAACAGTACAAAACTTCAGTGATATCAAAGGAATTTAGTAGGATGAATCTATAGCTCTATAATTACAACTACTCAGCTTGCAGACAGGCCTTGTGTGACTTTCACCTCTTATCTACACTCAGCAGATTATGTCCAGGGAAACAAAGAAAACCTTCTCATATTTTCTGGTTTATAGTGGCTTAAAAAGTGCTCAAAGCCTTTTTACTTTGTAATACTGCACTCAACATTTTCAGTCCATTTTGTTTAGATCTTGTGAGATAGGTCAAAACCAAGTTTTATGAAGTTGTAAAATGGAGGGGGGAATAGGTTCTTCTGCAAATATTTTTTTTGGAAAGTGTGGACCCTATATCTGTTCAGTGTCCTTGAATCAGTAAATTGTAAAAAATACCTTTTGTTTAAATATAATTGAAAAGTCTTACAATGATATATTGAACATTGTTCTAAGAGATGTTTGACTTAGGATATTATTTTATAATCAAACTAAGCATTACATTTCTTTACAGCTTGGACCCTGAATTTTCCATGGTCCATGGTCTTTATGATGCTGTTTTGTTTGCAAAACTTGTCTAATGAAGCTCTGAGGTCTTCATAGAAATACAACTCCATGCAATTGGAGTACTGTTACTAATTTGTGGATTTCTGAACTTAATTTGTTGCATTGGATTTCATTTAAGAAATCAAAGTAAAATTATCTAAAATAATACACACTACACTTTTCAGATTTGTATTACTTAAAAATGTGAAAACGGTCTAACGTCCCACTTTCATAGTGTCTGCAATTGTGTTTTCTTATCATGTAAAAACTCAATAATTTACATTTAAGTTTGTGTGTGTATCATGACAATGTGGAAAGCTTTAAACGGTATCAGTACTTTATAGCTGTACTAAGAGAAACCAGTCTTATAAAGAGCTCTGAGATCAAGATTTTTCTGATACTGCATGCTAATGTGCATAAGATCCACACAAAGATCTCCATGTACCCTACACTGTGCTCCACCCCTTGTTTTTCTTTCAGTCTTTCACCACTTACAGATTTTTGTTTGCCAACTGTGTCTAGGGAGGACATATAATGACCTGAACCAGTACCCAGTATTTCCCTGGGTACTCACCAACTATGAATCTGAGGAGCTGGACTTGACCCTTCCAGGGAACTTCAGAGATCTCTCCAAGGTATGCAGACCTCTTGGTTACACGACTTATTCATAAAAAATGAGTATGACATGAAAATGTTAATTTATTGGTTAGGTATATCCTTACTTAGATTTAAATTGCAAAAATATTATGGTTAAGATTCAAAAGATCCCTAAACAGTTTACACTTGATGGTTTGTTGAAGTAGTCCACAAAAGCTTAAAAGGGAATAATTTATGTATTTATGAGAGGTGTCAAATAGGGCTGAACGATTTTGGAAAATAGTCTAATTGTGATTTTTTTTTCTTCAATATTGCGATTGCGATATAATATGCAATTATCTTTGTGGGGCTTTGGTCATGCATTTTTTATTAATTCAAGCAAAAATATTGTGTATTATAAACAGATTTTTATACATAATTTATTCTATTCCATAGGATAGTATTATTTTAAGAAAAAGGCAAATATTAATAACTTTATCTACTTTTAATCATCACACTCGAGGGTCATTGGCGTCGGTCTGCAATCAAGGTTTTCTTCCTTTTGATCCCAGCTAGTAATTCCCTTTGGCAGCAATGTTTTCCTCCGTGTGGTTATCCAGGAAGTAGGATGCTTGAAGGAACAAGCTCTGATTTTTTATTCTCCATCGATCTAATGCACTCTGGTATGGCTCCGTAGAGAGGTTTGATCTCAGGTCAGCTGTTGCAAAATACTCCGCTGTTTTCGGTGCCGCTTTACCTTTCTGTCGGCATTTTTTATACAGCGCAGGTAAAATGTGGCTAAAATGTGTGTGTGAGATTGAATCCTAGCTTATTCATAATGCTTAACAAAGCATACTTTTGGCTATAAAACCTGTTATAGCACGAATTATTTCCGTGTGCCATTTTTTTATGTTCGTAAGGAGCGATTCTTTCAAACAGCTCGGTCAGCGATCCCTGTCGGCTGGAAGTTTGTTTACTGGAAATTTAAACACTGGTGGCGGTCAGTTCAGCAGTCCAACCCTCATATATGGTGCTGGGATGTTTTTAGGTGTTGATAAAGGTTTTCATAGCAGATATAATTTCTCACAACTGAGGAAGTTTCTCTTTGGTACCAAATATGGGGCAGTGTTGGATTCTGTTAAGCTTTAGGTCATTTTATAACGGGTTAAAGTGCCACGTTTCCTTCTCTCCCTGCATTGTTTTAGCTGTTCGCAAATCACGTGACTTTACCAGATATTTGACCTGATCGCAAAGGCTGCGATCAGGTCAAATCGCATCCTTTGCGATTAGGAAATCGCATTTTACCAAGTTGCGATTTAATTGCAAATGCAATTAATCGTTCAGCCCTAGTGTCAAATGATTAAAATATGTAATCTATCCGTCACAGGGTAGCTGCGAGTTATTTAAGATTAATCACAATTAATCAAGATTCCTAAATATAACTGAAAGTACAATTGTTGTTGTAAACAACGGACATAACATCCCTTTTTAAAAAGAAAACACAGGAGAGATGCATTAAACTTGTGTTTTGAATTCCATTATCACATTTACACGTTGCCCTTTTAAATTTTAGCCAATTGCTAAGGCAAACTAACGAGTTAAAATGTTCTGAATGTAAAGCTGATCATTTATTCTAAACCAAACAGATATTATTTATCAAAAACAAATAAGCTCCAGTTCCCATTGTTATTTGTGGTTATCTTTCAGTTCTAGGGTTGTTTAGCTGTATTAGCTTGTTTGTTAGCCAAGGAGGCATACCTGATATGAAGTGATTGTTATTTCAGATTATAGGATTTCTAATCATCTGCTAGTTTCAGTCACTTCTTCTGATTGCTTGCAGCCAAAAACATATTTTGTTTGATTTAAAAGGGGTGCAAGTCGATAGAAATCTAGAGAACTTGCATGTTTAGTTTTTTATTAAAGCGAATTGTACAACCAACAGCACAACAAGACATGAGACAAGATTTGGAGTTGGCAAAACCATTATATCACATTTATTTTACAATAAAATTACATCATGATTTTATCAGGTTTTTAGCTACTAAAGAAACAACTGAATACATCTGTGTATTGATGCAAAATACAATTTCTGGAGAGTCTCTACAGTCATGTTTTGCTAACTTCGTCCAACTACAACTAACATTTCATTCGTACATTAGTAGGACTTTATATTAATTAAACAGATAAACAACTGCAACAAAAGTCTGGTAAAGTTCGCTCTTACTTCATAGTAGACTGCATCTAATGGTTATGGGGATCATCAGCAAAGCATCCCCAAATTATGACACTTCCACCACCATGTTGCATAGCTAATATTAAGTAATTTCCCTGGAAAGCTACATTTGGTTCATAATAACCATGTATGTGTTATGTTGTCCATATTATTCGATTTAAGACTCCTCTGACAAAGGAACATTATTCCAGAAGTTCTTATCTTTGTCTTTTGCATTTATTTTGAATTTCTTCCATTGTAGACTCTTTTCTGTACAGTACAATGGATGTTGTTATATATTTTTGATACATTGAAATTCCTTACCAAACTTAGATAGATAGATAGATAGATAGATAGATAGATAGATAGATAGATAGATAGATAGATAGATAGATAGATAGATAGATAGATAGATAGATAGTTTTGTTTTATTTTTGACTGAAGGGGAGAAGACAGCAGATCACTCTACCACAAACCATGGCCTGGTTTACTGGTTTTCCACCCTACTTCTGTTTCTATATCTCGCTCTTGCACACTGCTGCTCACTGACCTGAAAACAGTCGCATTCCTGTCTGAGCGCGCTCACTCACTTCAGCGCTGCCTTATCCCCTCTTGTCTCCCTTGAAGCACCAATGTTTTAACTTTGAGCCAAGCTTTCCAGTCTAACCTCTCAACGGTTTGCATCAATTATTAGGTTTCGATGCACATTTTTACAAACGTCAAAATAGGAGAAGTAACTATGAAACAAAAAGTTGAGCCATGTAACGTTCTCATTTTCACTAGCCCTGAACATAAGTTAAGTTAATGAGGTTCTACGGTTAATTCACCAACTTCATCTTTACCTGTTTTGTGTCCCAGGTGGACTGAGAATGCATTACATGCGTGTATATGCATTTGCGTGCATACGCATTGGGGTTTGAGGGTGTTTGAGCGAAGCTGAGCCACATGCAACCCAACTGCCCTGGAGAGACAGTTATTTATTGTAATGTATTCCAGTGATATCCTCCCATGCTGTTTACAGGCCTGAGCTGCCTTCATTAGCATGAGTTCACAGCCCATGTCTCCTGACAGTTGTCCTTGGAACCCTGGGGCTTATTCCTCCAAAAGTTCACTGATAGTATTGTAAGGAGGGACAGAGGCCACCACACGTGTCCTCTCTTTTTGGTCTGCCCTTTTGTTTCATTATGGATAAGTAATAGTGGTATAGTCTCTGGAGACCTATTCATTGTTTAGTTGGGCTGAGTGTCTTCCTCAGGTAGATTTCCAGTGCATGTGATTTTAATTTAAGAAGGTGATGTCTGTGTTAGCAATGGTTGTGTATGGTGTTCTATTGACTCAGCATGAACTAGTATGAGATTTTCAAAATATGACAAACTTGAGTAAAAATACTGTGGTTATTAATGTGTTGCTGTATTTACCTGTACTGAAAGTAAAAAAAGTGTAACATGATTGAATTGCTTTTTATTTAACAAAAAAATGCATCAATTATTTTTTGCTGATGCAAACAATATAGCACTCAGTATTGCAATCGCATTGTTATTCAAAAAATGTATTGTTGTTAGTTTGAGCTTGGTAAAAATCAAGAAACTAATACATTTAGCAGTATTTTTCAAGTGCTTATATCCCCAGTTTTGTATCATATTTTAGTTCAGATGTCTACATCACCGATAGCCTACCTGTCTTGCTCTTGTAGTGTGTCCCGGGTTCCATGCACTGGAATTAAATTGCTGAATTTCTGCTAGTCCTGCTAATGACCTAATTAATTGATTCAGGTTTGCCAAACAGAACAGAAAATTTGCTGGACACCGCCTTTGAGAGGGCTGGAGTTTGCAAGGCTTGTGTTAGCCGTTCTACTCCTGATAGAATGTCATTAGTATGACAAACTAATATCAGGTAACCTGTTCATGTAGACACATGCTCACATCCATCCATTTTTTTAAATGCTTGTTTAGTCGATCCAGAGTTGCAATAGACTGAATAAAACATTAGTTTATCACGTGATAACACAGCGATACATAGGCTATGTACACACGTAGCCGGGGTTTACAAAAACACACAAATATTTACCTTATTTGAAAAAAATCCCCATCCATACCTAATCGGATAACTGTGTCTTTAAGTACATTCATAAACATTCCAAACCTGTAGGGGGCAGTTGGTCTCCCAATTCCTATCCAGTCAGAGTATCTTTCTAGCCTCTAAATTCTAAATACAGCAGTAATAGATCTTGTAAAAACATGCGAGCAAAAAGCTTGGACAGTCGACAATGTCTACCCATCTTTGAGGGCAGAAATGTTGTTTCTGAGTGTAAACATGGGTCACACAAGTGATTTGATGCAACACCTAAAGCTCCGCTTACTCATCTTTGGCGCGTTATCATGTGGATGACTGACAAAACCATAGAAAAAATATCAACCTTTGGTGGGATACCAAGCTACGTGTGGACAGAGCAATAGACAAACAATACATGTGTGCAGTCACACAGTAAGGAAAATTAGAATGACAAACATGCATGTTTTTGGACTGTAGGAGAAAGCCAGAGTACCCAGAAAAGACCTACATATACACATACAGCTCCATACAGACAAACCCAGCTGGGATTTTAACCCATTCTATACCTTTAATACAAACATAAATTTGTATGAATCACATTGGTGGATTAAAGTGTCTCAACACTAACACAAATTTATTTGCATCAGGCTCAGTGGTCTGTTAGCACCAAGCAGTTAAGGACCACAAAGTATACCACTATGAATTGTACCAAATTCAAATAGTTTTATCCCAGATGAAATTTCTCTGCCCAGACACAGTCTTTCACTGTGACCCATTCTGATTATTAGCAAAGCATGTATGATGGGCCAGTAAGTTCAGCAGGTCTGTTGAACAAAGAAGACTTGATCTCTACCCTTGGTATAGTGCACATCAGGCATACAAATCTGCTGTTTCAGCACCCCCTTATTTACACAAGAGGAAAAATTTAGTTTGTTGATATATATCCAGGCACCATGTCTTCTTCGAATCTTTGAATACATTTATTTTTAGCGGACTTTGTTTTTCTTTCGATACTTTGGATTTCTTTTGAGATGCAGTATTTTACTCGGCCAGCAAGATTAAGACATTTAGGCATGTGATGTATCCAATGCAGCCTGTGGAGAGCTGTGGGCAAAGAAGAAGAGTTGACCTTCCTGGGAGCTTCTAGTGATTAATACAGTGTATGGATTAAGAGTTTGTCCCTGTGCCTTTTGTTCTTTGTGTGTAATTCAGTCCTTGTTTTCTCCAGTGGCTCAGCCAAAAAAAACTTAACCCATGGTGACATACTTTTTGTTCTATGGATTTTGATACATGTCCTATAATGCAAGTGTACAAGAATACCACACACAAATTGTCCATTTCAGCAAAATCTTAGACAATGAATCTCAGTAAATTAAGCTAAAACTTAAAATTTTGTTTCATAAAAAATAAAGGTTTTGTGGCCACAGTAGCCTTTGGTGAATAGTACATCAAGGGGGAGAGAACTAAGGAAAAGACATTCGGCAAAAATCCATGCGGCGGGATTCAAACCCAGGCATAGGTGTCATTTTAACCGGGGACGCCGGGGACATGTCCCCAGCAAAATTTATGATTGACAGGTTTGTCCCCACCAAACCTGATGCGGAAATTTTTTCTGACCTAATAGCCACTTCTGTTCCCAGCAAAGTTCCTGCATCAGTATCTAAACAGAATGTTACTTAATTCATTCACTTCCAGTTTCTTATGCAGTCATGTTTCTTTCTGCTCATATGCTACAGTACAGCTGAAGATTTTTGCCCGAACCCGACCGGGTTTAATTTCTATCATTGTCCACAGGCTCGGCTCAGGCTTTAACGGTCAGCTGATCATCTCATTAATAATTTATAATAAAGCGCTGCAGTGGGCCACTAACATTATTCTGAATCTACATGTTAAGATGTTACCGGCACACAGCATTCGTCATGACGTGAAAGACCCACTTCTCTCAGATCAAAACAGAAAAAAATGCTCCGACTGCTGCGCTGCGCTCACAGAAAATGCTGACCTGTAAACATTATTATCCCAAGTTTCAAGCAGAACTATCCTGCATTTATATAGCAGTGCCCTGATGCCCACAAGTCAAATCAAATCTCCTGAAATATATAGCAAGCGGTCATGAGCACAAACAGAAACGTACACAGGCAAGACAGACTTTTACACAACAGAAGACTGGTAGTCAGCTACAGGGCGGAGTCCTGCAATGTCACTGGTACTCGTTTAAAGATGGAAAAATACTGTTATACAGTTCCCTTGCTATAACACAGATACATCCTTTGCTGCTTCGTGGATTTTTTTAATAGCACAATTTAAATGCTTTATTTACAGTGCACTAACGCGCAATATGTTCTGCGTCCTATTGGAGGCAATTGTCAATCTCCCCCTGTAATGTCTTTAGTGCTTTCCAAATTTAACATGTCTGGTTATAATAATCGTCTCATACAGAAGGAAAAACAACACAAAAAAGCTCCCCATAACTATGTTGCTCACTAGGAAACGACATCTACTCAGAGACCTTCAGTGGAGAAAGACCAACCCGAGAAGCGCAACAGCGGAGAGACCGTACTGTGTATTTAAAGTTTTATGTTTTAAATCTACGAAGGTTTAAGTTTTAAAACTAGTAAGAAATGTGAGAAAATGTTAATGTATTTCTGGGAAAAGTGTAAAAAAGTGTGGTTAGGGTTTTTTTTGCGGGTTATTTTTAGAGACCCCCGCAATAAATGAGGGACTGTTGTAAATTAAACTTAATGGGTCTGGTTTCTTTACTGCGGGTGGGTAGTAAGGAACAAAATATTCATATAATATTTGTGCTTGTATAAGACTCCCAAAGATAATATGTTGACACACTAGATTTGTGTAGAGAACATGCCAGGATACCATTTTGCGCTGAAGGCGAAACATTCTCGTTATCTCAGCATCCACAAACCCTTCTGCGACGCAGGAACGCAGAACCAGGGAGTGGAAAATGTTTCCATCAAAGTTGGAAAAAAAATCAAAAAGGAAACTAACTTGATCCATTAGTGAAATTGAATAATAATGCAGTTAAACCCTATTAGTCTTTGATTATTTGGATACTGCAGCTGAATTTAATACTGTGCGGAAATCTCTATTCATAAACCAGAGATTGTCCACAGTCCCTACCTGAATCGCTGGAAGCGCTGGATAGATAGCGACAGCATTGTGTCATCAACGCAACTTCAGGAAAAATTCCCTCCAGCCTTCCACAAAAAAACAACATAAGACGACACGCACATGATCCGATATCTGACCCTGAAAGTGGGTTTTTTGAAGAACCAGAGAGAATTCAGTGGCTTTTAAAAGACGTGTCGGCTTTACTTAACCTCCTTGGCACCCTTTTATAAATATGAATTACTATGAAGCCACATTTTTACATTGAAACCATAGAAACACAGAAATATGAAGGTAAGTCACAAATCACAAATATAGAGAGAAATGAAGCTATGTTTTGCTCTGAAACCATAAATAAAAATAACTATGAAGCTAGGTTTAACATTGCAACCATAAAAGCACACAAATAAGTAGCTACGTTATGCATATCAACCATAAGAGCACAGAAATGTAAAGCTACGTTTTGAAGTCAGAGTCACTGTTCTTACCTGTACAGGTTCCAATGGAGTAGCCTTGCCTTTTGGGCCAATGTGCTTATTAATCCTCTATCAAAAAGGCTTTTGTTGAGAAAGCATTCTTCTGTGAAGTGATCTAACAAAGATAACAGATCTTTTTCGGCCTAGGATTGTTTCCAAAGATGAAGTCCAAACATTTGGCTTACAATTAGCCTAAGTTAACTATATATATATATATATATATATATATATATATATATATATATATATATATATATATATATATATATATATGTTAACTTAACTTAATATTTAAGATAAAAGACTAAAAACACAAAGGTCTAAACAGTATTTTTTTGCAAGTTTATTAACCTTTTTCAATATTTTGAATTTTTTGATAAACATACATAACTTGCACAATTTGTTTAAAAAAATTTAAGTGTATAAATTTTAACATAGAATAAAGGTGTTTCATAAGTGCTTTCAGTTGCCACCCACTGGTTTGTGTTATGCAGTTTTGAAGCTTTAAAACCAACCTTCACCTGTGAAGGATTTATCAGTCAGAAGTTATGTGAATTGCATAAGATTGAGCATATTTATTTTTTCTTTGCAATTTAACATATGGTTGAAAATGATTGGATCACCCCATGCATTATGTGGTCTGATGAATCTTTAATAACACTTCTCTTTTACAGTTAAATCCTACACTAGAATTGTGCATTGCTCATTTTCCCACAGATTAATCATACCTGAAAGCTGCCTCTCTTGTGAGTGTCTGTCATTGGGTGGACACCATTGTTTAAACTGCTCCAGGTCTGCTCCGCCAAATAGTTTCATCCCAAACCTGTACGCACCCACATTAACTTGCTGGTTGGGTATTCAGTGAGCTGTAAACAGTGTTATTGAACACCGCATTGCTGTGCCTCGAGGCCATACTTCTGCATTCTTGGTTGTCATAAAAATTTATGCAGTGAAGTGTTTCATTAGATTCTAATGATTATTCCTTGATGGAGCGACATGTCTATGATAGATGAAGGGAAGTTTCCTCATAGTTGTTAAATGGTGCAATGAAGATTTAATTGCCAAAGAAAGCAAAAGAAGCAAATGTCATTTTACTCAGCTTTTTCTCACCCTCACTACAGTTCATCGTATGTACAGTATATAAGAAATAATTTGAAAATAATATTAATATAAATAGCTCTTAAACAAGATTTTTTAAATACAATGTTTGTTTTTAAATTTCAGCAACTTGAAAGGACGTTTTGCTGCCAGAAATTGCTCTTTCTGCACTATTTTTACTTTACAGATCCCTATTCATTCTCACTTTCATTCCAGCCAGGCTGTTTGTGAGCACATCTGCTTAATCTTGATTTGGAGCAAGTTGATTGCATTAGACTGGAGCTCCATGCTGTGCTGCTTCTGACAACGGAAGCAAAAATGGCTGTGACTTGCACTGACAGAGCACCATAGCAACATAAAGTAATGTAATTTGTTTTGAAATACAAAATGCAATATGCTTCTCTTTGGGAGGTGGCTTGGACATAAGAAAACGAAAGGAGACACTCTTGTTCACTCACCAACAGCTACATTTGTTTCCGGTAGCCTTGCAGAGCTCCACCAGCGATGATCCTGATTGGATATGAAGCTAGTCTAAGTCTGATCATACTTTCTTTAGTTCTGTTGATGTGTTTCAGTGGGTCAGGTGTTATACAAGAAATGAACTCTGATAAAAGTAAGTGTGGAACTGTCTAATGTAGTTGTTTTCATTGTCTTATATCTATGATCAGTGTGATATGTGGTGCAGGAAAAAGGAATGAGGTGATTTTTCTTTGTTGCAGAGACATAACAGAGCCTGTATTGAACTTATCAACAGATGGCAAATATGACAGCACTAAAAGCAATAAAGTACCATGGACATGCTATAGCAACGTTTAAATGTTTATATATATATATATATATATATATATTTCACATAAAATCTCAATAATGCATCCCCCTTCTAAAAATGTTATCTACTGTACGTGTCCTTGTTTTAGTAAAAATCTTGTAGTTGATGAAAAAAATAACCTTAGAGATATTTATTTGACTATGAAATAAGAAGTGAAAATCATCTGGCCAAGGCTGCACATAGGTTGTGTTAAAATATTTGTAATAACTTGGAAGTAGCATTTCATAATATGCTTAAACCATCCCTGACACAAAAGCTAAGGGTTTTTATTTTGTAAAGTTTCCATGTGTCTGTAGCTCAGTATATTGTCTGAGCTAGTGCTCTTTTAACACGTTTTTATTAAACAGAGTTCACTTTTCGCCATTGTTTTTTGTATAGACTTGCAAAACAGAATTAAATAAAAACATGTCTTTACATATTAAAAGTACAACAATTTGTCTGTTTATGAAGACTGAGACTTCTAGCTTGCTACAACTTTCGACCTAATTTCTTAATGTTGGGTGTGAGATTGAGAGCAGAGGTTAAAATAAATTGGTTTGTTTTGATGGCTAATTATATAGTGTAGGGATGGAGCCGAACCCGAATACGGTATTCAGAAAGGCCCAAATAACATGTTTTTTTATGAATACTTATTTCGAACAAATACTAAAGAAAATATGAAGGTAACCACAAGCATCAATCTCTCCACAAGAATTAAATTGTCATCAGCCAGGTTCTGCCCCTGTTGGATGAAATAATGGCTGTTGTGCTCATTGTTCTTTTCAATGACGTTTCTTGTTACATGTTCATTGCTGGATTAAAAAAAATAAAACATCAACCAATATAGCATATCCATAATTATTATAATGGATAATTAAATATAAGTAAGTTAGAAGTGTAACCTGAAACAAATGGATTTTGAAGCCTATTTGTAATTTTCCTGGAATACAAATACAAATACTTCCCCACCTCAACCAATACAATTACAGATACAAATATCACCTGCTTTGCACTCCCCTAATATAGAGCTGCATATTTAAATTCAGCTAAAGCTCTTATGTTGTCTCTTTCGATGGTCAGACATTTAGTACTTTGTTGTTTGAAGCTTCAGTACTTATTGCATTGTTTACGGCTGCACCTATAACCGCATATAGCTTAAATTGTAACTTCAACAGGTATGTGTTCAGCTTGCACCCCAACTAAGATTGTTCCTGCAGTCATTGGTTATTTTTCCATTAGCTTATGAGGAACCAGGACAATTGTGGCTGAGAAATATACATTTGAAAAAGCCACCAGAAACTGTTTAGGCCAGTTCGGTTTTCTTTGGATAAAAAGCCCACAGTGGAAAGTTCTTACTCTTTGCTGTGGTTGTCTGTTATTGACATTCAGAGAACAAAAACTACATTTCTTAGGTTTACAAACTTCCAGAGAGAAGAACTGGTGTGAGTTTAGGTTTTAGATTTAGCACTAGAATTGCCATGGCAGTCATTTTGACTGTTTCTCAATATGCATTTCTAATTAATTTATGAAAAGAAATCATAAAGCCTTGCTGTTTCATGACTTTACTTAAAACTCTATAAATTTCATAAAAAATTTATGTCAGATTTAGTGTTCAATGGGTAAATAGAATATAATCATTTCTACCTATTTCGGCCACATGCGGTCATTTTGACTGCAAAGAGTTTCACACTGTTCTAATTTGATTTTTCTGGGCAAGATACAAATAGAACGTCAAGGTGGGAATATTGACAGTCAGCTGTTTATCAAAGAGCATCTTCATCGGTAGTATATATTTTTTTTTATATATATCTGTCAAATTTGATATCAGAGATAAAAATAACACAGAGGTCTAAAAATTAAACAACAGAAATTGATTTACAAAGACCAATTTGCACCGACAGTGATGATTCTGGTGGACAATCTGGCACAAAGAATGAGTTTGATGGCAGCAAAAATTGCTGGATGAATGAAAGCTTGTCTTTAGAGAATAAGCTAGAAATTCTGAGGTAAGCTCAGGTGCTTATTAGGGTGCTTAGGTTGGTAAATCATAAGGAATTGTAATAAGCTGCACTGTGTCAGCATATTAGGGTAATATTCCATGCACGGTGTCTTATAAATGTGCCATAGTAGCATGATGATGCGGGAAATTGTGGAATTCATGCCGGCAAGCTTGATAGTAATTTTACCGCAATATTGACACAGCACTGATCTTATAAATGAAGATCACACTTTGCAACAACAGAGGGTGATGTTATGATGTGTTGAAAGATAATGTGTTGAGCCCTGGTCATAAACAGTACTTAAAATGCTAGTAAACGGGGTGAAATTCATTTAGCATTTTTAAACTTTATCAACTGTGATGGCAAACTGGGGAGATGCAGGGGTCCAAGAGCTTCTGGCCTTTAGAGCTGAAGACTCAATCGCTAGGTAGTTCACAGGAAGCCACCTTTTGGAGCAAAAAATTAATGAAGCAGCGAAGCTTCAATCAGAATAAAAGCCAAGTTATGTCCAACTATTTTCTCTGTTTACCACAGACTATTCTGACTCAGGGTTTATACTCTACCCTGTATGTTGACAGCCTGGACACCGCTCCCATACCCGCCCTTTTTGGCTGTCTTTTGAAACAGGCTATAATGTTAGGCATATAGCATAGGCTATATAGTCATTTATTTTTGTTAGATTTTTTTTTAATGATTTGATTGAAAACTGTGCTTTTCTATGTCTTACTAATTGTTTGAGCCTAATGTTCGATTCAATTAAAAGCGTATATAATTAAACTTTTTCTAATTAACAAGTAATATAGCCAATATCTTACATCACCATTTTTGATAATAACTCATCAGTACATGTGATCAGTGGCATTTGTCTGACCCTGACCACATTCTGAATCTATATTATCCTTTTTAAAAACAGTCAATATACGGAATTAATATTCCCTTAGCAAATAAAAAAAGAAAACATTGAAATAATTTATTTTTTATTGCTATTTCATAATTTTGCTGGTGTGAGGCTTGTATTGGACATGTACCTCACCACATACACGGTGGTCTCTATATTTTCCTGACCATGATACTAGCACACCAGTGCAGAGATGTGTGATATTACAATTCCGACTGGGCTCATAGGTTTTTAGCTTGTCCATAGCTTCTAGTCCAGGGACCTGCAATTCCAGTCCTCAAAGGGCACTGTCCTACAACTTTTGGATGCATCCCTGCACCAAAACACTTGAATCAAAAGGTTGAATTTCATCTTTGGTGTCACGGGAAGTTTTGTAAAGGCCTGGTCATTGACCATGAATTTTATTCAGGTGTCCTGGGGTTGCAGGGAAGTGGCGCTTGAGGACTGTAGTTACAGACCTTTTTTCTAGACTATTCTCCATATAATGCAATGGAGATAACAAAGAAGCTAAATATGCTAACATATGTAATCAGTGAACAATTTTTCAGGTCAATCCTACTTTGACAGATAGTTTTCTTTGTATTACACGTAGAAGAGCTAGCCTAAAAGTCAAGCTCTTAATTTATGCAAAACAGGACAGATTTTTGGAAACAGGTGGGTACACTTTTTTATTTTGGACAGAATGGTAGAAGAATAAACCCAAGAATAACTAAAAAAAATTATATGCTCATCGTTGTTAGCCTCGTGAAAGATGTCATGCTAAAAACAACACTACAAGCCCAATCAGTCAGTGTTATGTTCTGTTTTCTGTAAATTTCTTTGCTTGCCAAAGACGAGTTTTGATATGATGAATAAAAGGGTTGTTTTTGTGCCATAGGTCTAGCACAGGTAATGCTTCTTATTACAGTTATACTAACAAAGCTGAACAACTTGGATAGACTGTTAACATATTCTTGTCTCATTTATGTACGGACAAACAACAAATTGATAGGAAACACCTTCTCAACTAAATTGCTTTTGGATCCCTAATGTGTAATGTGTGGCTTCTTGAAAATTTGTATTTGCTTTGTTTTATAAGAAAACGAGCAACAAATAGAAGGTTACTTCTTGTGCGCTGACAAAACATAAACATAGAACTTGCATTATAATATGTAAACTTTTAAGTTCTCTAAAAATACTTGATTTCTTCTTTAAACCTGCTAGCATAAAACTGTTGATAGAGGGGTGTTTTTTTGTTTTTTGTGGCAGCATGTTTCCTAAAAAATGTTTGAAACAAACTTCAAAAAAGCTTCTTGACAAGCTTGGTATAAAGTGGTACTTGCAGTTAAGATTCCCACCTTTTTTACTTTACTTCAAATATATTTTTATTGATTTTCCTTTTTTAAGCATTGTTGTAAACTGCATTAGTGAAACTAGAAGTGGTTTGATGGAGTGTGTGACGTCCTGTGGCTCACACCCCAATCCATCTGGGCCAAGGAGTCACATGGAAGGCTATTATCACCCCATAAATCTATGTAGATCTCAATAAACTTCCCCTTCAGTCTATTCAGTTGTACTAACACTGATGTGGTATGCCATTAAACTGAGAGGAAGAACAAAGAAAATCAATTTAGTTAGGACTTCTTTTACTTAAGGACTGAGAAATGTGCAGTGTATCACAAAAAAAGTGACTGTAGAGATGCTGTTTTTGAGTTTGACAGAGAATTTATGTGGATAAAGATCAACAGCAGAGTTTTAATAATTCCAGGACATTGCTTTACTTTTACAATTCTCTCTCCATTTCTTCTAAACCTGCGGTTGTGACTTTAGGGCAAAAAAGCTGCCATTGATTAAATTACCAGTCTTTCTCCCCCTGTGTTACTGATTCAGTGATCATGAGTATATTAATATTGACTGCCAATATGCCTCTGAGGCTCTTATATTGGATGCCGTGAGGAAAATGCAGGAAAGGCGATTTATTCACCATTACAAATACATTTAATGGGAGTCATTTTGTTGCTTTACTAACGCTTGAAAATGAAAGGGTAAAACCTGAGTGATTGTGTCTCAACAATACTTAAGTAATATGGAGGAGGTGGTTTAATTATTAATCATACAATCAAACTAACTTCTAACAGTGAAATATGTAATAATAATAACAATAATAATAATAATAATAATAATACATTTTATTTAAACAGTGCCTTTCTGAACACGCAAGGTCACTTTACAGACATAGATAAAATACACAGCAATAACAGACATAACAATATAAAATAACTCAATTCAATTCAGTTTATTTATATAGCGCCGTTTCACAACAGATGTCATCTCAAGGCACTTTACAAGAAGAGTTATTACAATACAATGTTTAATGTAGAAATTAGAGAACCACAGAAGATTGCGTTGTGTAATTCTCAGCAATCCCTCACACTGAGCAAGCATGAAGCGACAGTGGAAAGGAACAACTCCCTTTTAACAGGAAGAAACCTCCGGCAGAACCAGGCTCAGCACAAGCGGTCATCTGCCGAGACCGTCTGTGGTTTGGAGAAGACAGAACAGAGACACAGAAAGAGCAACAGAACTGATGCAGAAGTTTGTTGCAGGATGTGCAGACACATATTTTTCTGCTCTATGGTTCTCCTACTGTCAAAAAACATGAATGAGAGTCAGTGGTGAGAAAGAAGTTAATTTTTGATCCAATTCGATATGTGCCATGGATTTAATATGCTGTCTGTGAATTTTAAAGATACATTTTGATGCAGAGAAAGTGACAATTTTTACTTTTAAAGTTACTTCAGGTTTTGTGTGAAAATACAGAGTGGACTACAACTGCTTGTCTTAAACCCGCACAAGGAGGAGAAGAAAAATGGCAGTGAGTATAGCAAGCTTTGCATCCTTCTTCCAAGACAAAGGAAGGAGGATTAAAGGGGAATTCTGTTTTGTTTTTTTTTAAACCTGGACCTTATTTTTAGCAAATGTTATGTTTTCTTACTCACCTTGAGAATTTTGAAAGCCTGAGCTGTTCACCAGTCTTTATACTCACTTCCTCCATCAGCGGACATCCTTAGAACGGAAGTGCTCGGGGGATAACAAATTCCGCTTGTAATATGGTTTAATCTGCCCAAAATGCAGTATTTTTACCATGTTAATATTTCTCTTAGGCTTACGAACGCCTCGGAAGTGCTTCATGATTGTTTTCCGGGCTGATTCGGACATAATACACATTTATGCTGCAGCAGGACTGTTGAAAAAAAACAAAACACAGAATTTTCCTTTAAAACAAAACACTTGTTATCATTTAAACTGAAGCACAGAATATGTGTGATCAGGGCAAAAGGTAAATTTTACCAGAAAGTAACTTTTATGACTCCATTGACTTTCATTAATTATTTTTTTTGTTTGTTTGTTTCGCTCAGGGGACCCTAGTAATAGTAATGTATTTTTTAAATTTAAAACTATTTCAATATGTGCACTACAAAAGGTTACATTTTTCCATTTTCGACATAATTTAAGGCAACAGGCCCAGAAAAATAATGAGGTTCGACATAACAAGAGTCACAGATTGAAGCTCAATTTCTGGCTTAAACTACCATCAAACTGAATTGGTTTTATATTGGTTACCTCAAATCTCTCCTTCATATTTATATCTATCCCACCCATCAATTATCTATGCCAGTTATTTTCATAGGGTTGTGTGGGGGGTGGTGCCTATTTCCAGCAGTCATTGGGCAAGAGTCAGGGTGCACCTTGGACAGGTTGTGTGTCCATCGCAAAGATCCCACCAAAGGTGCAGTCCCATCCAACTATTGGCTAATAACCTATTTGTCCACAACATGGAGCTCAAGTCAGGCGTCATTGCAGCTTAGATAAGCAGGCACATGGATCAATACATGAGCAAAGCACAGAAGGGCATTGGTAGAGATACCAGAGGAGCTACACAACAGCTACTGGTTGACAGAACAGGTATCCAAGATTGCAAGTCCTGAAAGACCGTCCTGTGCACTGCCTGGATTGATTACAAGAAAACCTACGACTCAATGCCCCACACACGGCTCAATGAATGCTTGAAGCTGTACCACATCAACATGACTCTTAGAGTGTTCGTCGTGAACTTGATGAGGTTGTAGAGAACGACCAATGAGGCTAATGGCAAGCCACTTGCACAAGTGTCCAGCAAATGTGGCATATAACAAGGTGATGCTGTGTCCCCACTGCTGTTCTGCATAGGCCTGAACCCCCTAAGACAAATAATCATCAAGACTGGCTATGGATACCGCCTCAAGACTGGGGCTACAATCAACCATCTCCTCTAAATGGATGACATCAAGCTGTATGCTAAGAGCAAAAGGGAAAAAGATTCCCTGGTTCTCTGAACCACCAGGATCTACCGCCATGACATGGGGATGCCATTCGAACTTGAAAAAATGTAGTAGGATGGTCAAAAAGTGAGGCAATACTGAAGGGATCTCACTCCCAGAGGGAACAATAGCAGACATTGAGGACAGTTACAAGTACCTGGGAATATCACAGGGAAATGGCAACCTCGAACAGGCAATGAGGGAATCGGCAACAGCCAAATACCTCTAAGTGAGGCAAATCCTAAGAAGCTAACTCAATGGCAAGAACAAGTCCAAGGAAATAAACAGCTATGCCCTGGAAGTGATCAGATATCCAGCAAAAATAATAAGATAGCCAAAGGATTAGATACAGACCACAGATGTTAAGACACAAAAGCTCATCATCATGCTTGGCAGGTTCAATCCCAAATCCAGCACCCTGAGACTGTACCCAAGCCATAAAGAAGGAGGCTGAGGACTAATAAGGGTGAAAGCCACTATCCAAGATGAAACTTCCAAGCTGCATGTGTGCATCAAGGTCAAGGCTTTAAATGATGACATACTCAGTGAATGCCTGAGAAAAAGGCGAGATGAGGAGGTGCTGAAGGTGGGACCATCATGGGAGGACGAAGATTTACTTGGGATGTACCACCAGACAATAACTGAAGTGGCTGATCACAAGAAATCCTACCAATAGCTAGACAGGGCTGACCTGCAGGACACCACAGAGGCACTCATCCTGGCAGTACGGGAGTAGGCTCTGAGCACCAGAGCGATAGAGGCCCAGATCTACCACACCAGAGATGACCCGAGGTGTAGGCTGTGCAAAGAGGCACCTGAGACAATCCAGGGTGTAGGATGCTGACAGGGAAAGCATACGTGGAACATCATAACTAAGTGGCTGGCATAATATACTGAAACATTTGTGCAGCGAGTGGACTAGAAACCCCAAGGTCAAAGTGGGGAAACGCCTCCAAAGGTGGTGAAGAATGACTAAGCCAAGATCCTCTGGGAGTTCCAGATACAGACAGACAGGATGGTAATGGTGAACCAGCTAGACATTTTGGTGGTTGATAAAGGGCAGAAGAAAGCCATTGTGGTATATATGGCAATACCCAGTGATGGGAACATCAAGAAGAAGGAAAATTAGAAACCTAAGAAATACCAACGGCTCAGAGATGAGCTAGAGAAGGGTTCGAAGGTGACAGTGGTACCCGTGGTAACTGGAGGAATGGTTTCAACAGATCCTGGAAGAACCTCAGACATCTCAGTCCAGAAAAGCAAAGTACTTGCAACAGCAAAGGTACTGCGCAGGACGCTCCAGCTCACAGGTATCTGGTAGCGGATCTGAGCTTGGAATGGTTGGGCAAAAGCAAATAATAGCAAAAAAATACATCTGGAGAGTAGTACATGAAAGCCTGATGATAAGTTGAATAATAAAATGAATCTACTTTTAAAAATCAAGGTAACTCGTTGCCTTAAATTTTTAAAGCAATTAAGCATTAGTTCAATAAGTGCAGTGGAGTATATTCAATGTACTTGAGCCCCTAATGGATTTGAATTGAAGACTTAATTTGAAAGTACTAAAACAAAGTTGCAATAACTAAAAATACTTAGTTTAAACAATGATTCAACAGTCATTTAGTTGATGGATGTAAGTATATGGAATTTTATTATTGCATTATTACTGAAATATGTTTCTCAATAGAAGAACTCTATTTTCTTAATCCTCTAGCCTGTACTGTAAGGTCCGTAGCCTCTAGCAACTGCAAGAGGCTCATCTTTCACCTTGCCAAAAACAAAGTTCCTGTGGGCGGTCCAAAGTTAGGTAGGCGAGGGCATGATTGCTAAGTTTGCATAAAAACGTATGGTTTTTGGGCTTTTTCAAACTCAGGCGTTTTCTGGTATCTTTTCTTCATTTAACTAATTCAGGGATTGGAGTTTGTATAAAAATGTTGTATGCAGCATGTTTTCAGAACACTGATTTTAATGAAGAAAACTCAGTTTTCAGTGAAGGAGAACTTTAAAGATCTCCCTCCCATTCTACTTTTAAAAATCCTAGGAACTACCAGTAAAGCTGCAGTCTGAGAACAAAGTTATCTTGTATGAACATATAGAACAATCGGATTTACCAGTACACTATGTCTAAGAGAAGTTGGTTGCAGCTTGTAAAGAGAGTTGAGCGTTTTTTACATCCTACATCCTAACAACTTGAACTTAACCATTTGAAGGCCATGTTTAATTTGTTGTACTTATTTATTTCAATATGTCATTTACAGTGTTGGGCAAGTTACAAAGAAATTGTAATACATTTCACACTACTAGTTACAATGTCAAAAATGTAATATGTTTGCATTACATATTACTGCCTTAGAAATGTAACTGAGTTACAGTACTTTAAGTTACTTTTGGCTAAATATTTTAAATATCTAACACGACTTCTAAGCACCGTAACTTATCAATTTACATTTTACACAAGCGTCACACAACAAATACTGTATTTTGAGGACTATTTTATTAACATTAAGTATCAAGTTCCTTTGTATGCCTTCTATTTCATAGTAATGTTTCATAAATCTAATTAAAAAGGTGCTGAAAGTGCTCATCACAAAGATGAGACTGATGTCTGAAGTCTTACAACACATGGTTTGGAAAACGGTGTAATGCCGCTGTTAAATTTATAGTCGATCTTTTCCTCAGCTGTCCTGATTCTTTGATGTTTTAGTTTTGAGAAACAGGAAGTGGATCTTGTTCTATGGTTTCCAACATGATTTGGTCTGTTGCATTAGATGGCCAGAAAAACGATTTAAAATGCATTTGTAACTTGAGTTACTGAAATTGTAACTAGTAATATATTGCTGTATATTTTGTAAGTAATGCATTAAACTTCTCAGTTACTGAAAAAAGTAATATATTCCTTAAACTCATTACTTTTGTAATGCATTACTTCAACACTGGTCATTTATAAAGTATTTATAAAGTCTTTACAAGATATATGCAGGTTTTTAGTTGTACTTTGACAAACTGTGAAGATGTTTTGAATGCTTTTGCAAGATATTTTAATGGACTTGGATGTACTGAACTAGAAAAGTGACTGCTAACCAAATACCTAAACGAGCATTCCTGTCATGACCATATACTCATTATGGGATTTTCAAAACAGGTTTATTCTTAAAGGAGGTAATAAGATCCGCAAATAGGACATATTTTATTTTTCACATGCAATTAGCATTCTATATATTTTTTCCCTCATAACAAGTTTAAGTAATTTAGGGTTGGATGAAAAAGCAGTGAATAAAATACATATTAACACTGAAATGTAATTACATGATTTATAATAAATTATTAAATCATACTGCTAATATAACTCTTTCATAATATGAGTATCACACTAGGCAGATGCACATCTAGAAACTTCTTCTGAATCCCATTTTTTTAAGAAACTGTCTCGTTAAAACAAAATACAAACTTCTGTGGCTTCAAAGATGCCTTTCTTTGAGCTGAGGTGTTCATTAATATCTAAAAATGTTTGACCGTAAAGTTATCAGTCTAAAATTAATCTGTTGTAGAGTAGATTTTGTATCTTAACTTCTAAATTGGCATAATTTTTATTGAACTTTTTGGCTTAGCTATTTTGTGAAATTACATTAGCTAAACATCTGTGTCAAAAACTCCTAAACAATAAACACAGCAAGAACATAATCCTATAACATTAAAGTTATAGTATGTACTGTTTCCAAATCCAATTAAAAATTTGACTAAAACCTTGGAAAAATTGGTCATACTTACTTGGTTTCTCAAAGCACATGAATTAATAAGGGTAAAAAATGCTTTTTGGAGGAAATAATATTAGCCTTACTCACATTAGTGAACAAAAATTAAATAACCAAAACTGCCAGAACTAAGCCTTATTCTCTTTCCCTTTTTTTCAGCCCATCGGTGCATTGAATCCAAAGCGTGCAGCATTTTACTCTGAATGCTATGAGACAGGGGAGGCAGACCAGATACCTCCCTTTCATTACGACTCCCACTACTCTACTGCTGCCACCACTCTGCATTGGCTTGTCAGAATAGTGAGTACGATCACTTATTTTACCGCCCACCGTTCCTGTAATTATTCCAATCTAAGAATTAGTCAAGTATGTGAATAGGAATGAAGTCAAACAAAGGCCTAGGACAGCTTTTCATTTATTTTTATATTTTTTGTCTGAAGTGGTTGATTGTCACTTGTCAGACTTGATGATGCTGTTTCTTTGAGGTCTGTCAGCTTCTGCACAGGACGCAGCTCAACATTTCAATCTGATTGGGGCCGAATTGGACCAATGGCGCTCAGAAAACACATTTCACAGGCCAGTAAACCGGCATATGTGAACTAAATAAAGAGTGGCTGGGTAATGATTTACAGCGGCTTCTGTGACAGGTTTATGTGTTTCAGGCAACCCAGTGAGCGCTGGAGACATGTCCATCAAGGTTACTGAGCACTGTCCTCATTTACTGTGGAAGAGGAACACGAGGCACCACACCTCTAGCATGGTTCTTATAAAATAGGCCCTTATAACCTGCAAAGCTTATTTGAATCAGCTTATACATGACTTTGAAGAGCTCACAGCACTGAACGTTATATGAGGAAAGTCTGCTGTTAATATCCTTTGTACATTATTGGTAGAAATTAGTTAATGAACTGAGTTTCCCTGAAATAAACTAGAAAGGTTCCAGTGGGTATGTGTCCTTTATATGGTGACTGAGTTTTTCTCTCCAAAAGCCAATAGTCTCTAACATTGTCTGAGAAAACCAAACTATATCATTATGATTTACTGTACTCATGGAGAACATTATCTTCTTTTTCCTTAGGCTTTAATAAAATTAATTATTTTATAGCTATTTTTTAATGTTCTGCTGAGAGAAATAACAAAAAGCTTGTGCAGGTCTTCTGTATAAATCGGCGTTGCTCTCTTTGAAAAGCTATTAATTTTCAACTAGTATTTTATGCTTTGGTAGTTGATGTGCCAAGGAAGTGGAAAAACAGTCGTAATTTTCAATTTGAGCTTTGATTGATTTGATGTCTGCTTTTCTTTCTCTGTAGGAGCCCTTCACCACGTTCTTTCTCGGTGTCAACAATAACAAATTCGACCATCCTGATCGCACATTTTCTGCCATCACACGCTCCTGGAGAAACTGTCAAAGAGACACGTCAGATGTTAAAGTGAGAAATACAACAATGCAGGGTGTATGCCTTAGATTTGTAATTTTAGAATCATCATGTTTGTTTGTTGATTTATATGGTTCAATGGTTTGGCTTTGAGACAAAGTTAAACTTTGAAATAACAAAACAATATAGCAATATTGGGTATGCTATATCAGCAATGTGTTTAGCTGTTCAGAATGCATACAGAATGACACAACACCTGCCTTCTTTCCTCAGTAAAGCTCAAGGACTATGAAATATATAGTATGCCATTAATTATAGATGCCTTATCTAAACAAAACAAAAAAAAAATCACCATGCCTTAGTGTTCGGATACTCTATGCATGTTTGATTTATTCCTTGCAAAATGAAAACTGTTTCAGAAGTAAGCCTTTCTTTAACAAAGTCTGAATCTGAAAGAAAAACAAAGCCCTTTCTCTACAGATTCTCAGTGCACTCACTGAAAATGCTGAACCCTGCTGATTTGCCTCCATTTTGCCCACTGTATAACACACAGCGGGGATACGCACTGACCTCAAAGTGTCATATATTTCTAGCACACCCTGCATAGGGTAGTGTTGCCTCAGGCAATTAATAAAGCATTAATGACAAAAGCTACTTAAAATGTAGTCCTTTATGTACAGACAGAGCTTTTACTTGCCGGAATCAGGAGGAGATCCAGCAATCCGTGTGAGGAAGAGGTAAAACACTGCAATCTGGTGAACAACCTAATAGTCAAATGCCACCCTGTTAACAAATACAGTCTACTTTTGGCAATCTGTATGTCTCCATGCATTTGTTTCTACACAGATAAGGCGGTTGCTGAACTCTTAAAGGCATTTTTCCTGTGAAAGACAATGCTGGATTCCTGAAAGTATTTCATAATTAATAGAAATGGGGAATTATTACATAAGAGCCATTGAGTTTAGGCATGGTGTCTAACATGGCCAAACTGCAAAGAAATGGCACTGTATTAACTGGTCATTACAGTGCACACCAGGTATTTGTGGGGGTTGGAGATTAGCTCAAATACGTGAATGCTTGTAAACCCATATACAAAGACATATAACATTCTATTTGTTAGCTCAAACACCAAACATACCTTAATATGCATTATTACAGACAGTGGCCCTACCACAGAAGCTAACGTGCCTATCTCTTTGCTCTTTGGGGTGCAACCAATCAGCATCAAGGAAAATCAATATTTCTGGATTGGCTGCCTTGCAAACACCAGCCAGTGGCAAGTAGAATATTGGCTACATATTTCAGCTCCTCAAGCTACATTTTATTTTGAATATTTTAGCTATGTTGCACCAAAAAGTCTGCAGTATGTATATGGTTTGTCCTTTTTCTTTTATTTCCCCCAGTGTAGTAGAGTATTTATACTATTGAACTTAGTCATAAATATACAAACCACTGAATATTTTAGGGTGATTTTATAGGATATACCATCACAAACTTCAAAAAAACAAAGGAAAGAGATTTGTTCCTTTCCAATGTTTTTAGAAATAAAAATCTAAACTGTGCCATGCATTTTAATTCACTACCCGTTGGAGAAATTTAAAGCAGACATGGGGAATAAAGCCATATTCAAAAGCATTTCAATTTTCATGGAGGAGTGTGCAATTGATCATCTGAAAATGCAGAGTTTGATACGACTGTAAACCTACCAAAACATTGCCAATCAGTTAAAGTCCCACAGGCTGCCTAAGGAACAAATAAGCAGCAACGATGCCCATGTTAGATTTGAAGTGGCTAAAAATTTAACAGTTTAGATGAAAACATTTGTTAAACAACTACACAGTTATAGGAATCTTTGTTAATTTCTATGGACATTTTCTAGGTTTAATATTATATCAAATGTACAAATGTTTAATAGGAAATACTATTCTTGCCTAATATTATTTTAGCTCATTACTATGCTGTTTGCCGTGTTTCAATCTAGTTAAAAGTACATACAGCTCAAAATACGAACATAAAAGTATTTTATGATTGTCAACATATAAAAAGAGCATCATCAATAATAAAGTCAGCCACAAAATAAAGTTGGAAATCTGATACACATCCACCAAAATGAGTAAGAAACAAAAGTAGTCAACTGCAGAGTTAAGGTCAGTGTGGCTCAGACCACTAAGCAGTCTATTGGGCCTCTGATTTAAAAGGAGCTTGTTTTTACCAAGGTCTCTCTTTCATTAACCCCATCCTCCTCCTGTAGTAATGATGACAAGGCCAAGGGAGGCTGAGCTGATGGGGATGACCCCTTAAAGGAGCAAGTCAAATGGAAAGACCGCTGTTAATAGAAACTCTCCTTTAATAAAAAAACCAAAACATAACACCATATTTTATGTTAATGCACTTACATACCTTTAATTTATTTTTGAGCGTACGTCTAGTCAACTTAGGCTAACACAGATGCCCATTGATAGATAGACTTTTTTTTTAAGTAGTGGGGGCAAATCCACATACAGTACATGGAAGCACACACAAAAACTGCCAGTGTGTTGTCTGAAGGTATCCAGCAGCACTCTCCTGGTGACAGATTTTGACAAACATGTCATTAAGGTGACACAGTGTAAAGCAATGTAGGCTTGAGTGATTGACTTGTTAGCCCATTACAATGCTGTTGCAGAATTAATGGCTACCATGGGAAGGGGGCTTGAAAGCGGAGCTGGCAGTTTTAACAGCTTGGCGGTGAGTTACAGCAGTAAGTTTACAACCAAAAAAAGGGAGGGAATGTACGGTTATGTGTAGTTTATGTGAAAGGAGAGAAGAACAACGATGATAGTTTTTTTTTTAATCCTTTCCCTGTCATGTGCAGAGGGTGAAATCTGACCAACAGCAGACCGGTAGTCTTATTGGCCTGTACCATGTCATGGTAATTCACTCTCTAAAAACCAAATGATTTATGGGTGCCTAGCAGCACTGAGCACTAAGTGTCCCATAGGCTAGATAAAAGTCTTTAATACCACTGAGTCTGAGAAATGCTGATTTTGTTAAATAATGAGGAGCAGAAGAGTTAAGGTACAGACTTAAAGGTAACTTAATATTCTCAGCCTGAGAGAAATATAGTTATATTTAAATGTTTCTATGTATCTAATGAGCACAGTGTTAAAGATCTACATTCCTATAGTGCTTATGCCTGATTGTGCGAAGGCTCTACTCCTTTATCCCTTATTTGTTCAGGAGGATTAAGGATCTACAGGCTGAATAATAATAATAATAATAATAATAATAATAATAATAATAATAATAATAATAATAATAATAATAATAATAATAATAATAATACGCTTCATTTGAGGGTGCCTTTCTAAAACCCAGGGTCACCTTACAGATAAAGATAAAGGAAGCAGAAAAATAATACATAGAGAAACAATCAACAAAACAATTAATCAATAAGCAAATAAGTACAAAGGCTAAAACTAATGTCTAAATAAACATGTTTGAACATCAGTGTTTTAAGTATATTTTTCTTTACTTATATTTTTAATAATCATACCTGGAAATTCAGTTTGCAGTATTTTAGATTTCTAATTTATGTTTGGTCATGAAATCTAAAACAAGCAGTACTTACAATGACATGTAAAAGTATTCATACCCCTTAAACTTCTTTGTATTCTGCTATGTTGAAATCACAAACCTATGTGCATTTTACTGGGCTTTTATGCAACAGACCAACACGATGGAGTACATAATAGTGAAAGGAAAGGAAAATGGTGTGTGTTTTTTGTATATTATCTGCAAATTAGTTTGTATAAAAATACAGGTGTTTATTGGTGTTTAACCCCCTTTACCCTGACACTCATCAATACAATTGGGTGTAATTATTATCTTCAAAATTGAGCTAATTAGTAAATTGAAACGATCTGGATATGGTTTAATGTGGATATACATGTTTTGTGAAGGCCTCAGAGGTTGTGCTTTATTAAAAGAAATTAGTGAACAATTTGTATCAAGAAGAGCAAGGAAACCATCGAGACCAATCGTAGATTAAGTTGTGGAGAAGTTTAAAGCAGGGGTAAGGTATGAATCAATTGTCTAGGGTTTTGGACTTCTGAGGACCGAAATTCAATTATTCAATTATACCAAAAATGGCTTTCCTACTAAACTGACAGACCAGCTGGAAGAGCATTAATCACAGAAGCAAACAAGAGCCCATGGTAACTCTGAAGGAGATGCAAAATTGTATGGCTAAGATGGGAGAATTTAGTGACAGGACGTGTCTTTTGTTGCACATTCCTTAGATCTGTCACTTATGAAATAGTGAAAGAAGAAAGGCACAACTGAACAAAGTCATAATTTGTTTTGTTGCAGATTGTCACAAGGCATGTGGGAGACATATTTAACGTATGGAAAAACTTGCTTTGGTTTTGTGAGACCAAAATTGTCAATTTTGGTGTTCATACTGTGTGACAGAAACAGAAGTCTGCGTATCGCTCTAACAAGCCATACCTATGTTAATACATGGTGCAGGTAGTATCATGCTTTGAGGAGGCTTTTTTTCATCTGAGCCAGGTAAGCTGGTCAGGATTGTTAAAAAGCTGGATGGAACCAAAGTTAAGGCACTACTGGAGGAAAACCTATACAAAAGCTTACACGTGTAGTGACAAAATGTAAGAAAAAAACTCAAGTGTATGAGTTTCTGCAAAGTCAATTTAAACATATGTTATTTGTTTTTGTTTAAAAATGACAGAAATTCCTGTTGGGAAACATGTTGTCTCAAAGCTCAGGTCAATATTTGCTCTCCTCTTTTGTGTAAATCACACTAGGCTTTACATTAAGAGCTCTTTTACCAAGCTCACTTCCCTTCCACAGCGGGGTCCTGACCCCATCACAAGAACCCAGAGACTAGAGAGAAAAACCCAACTCAGTTCTAGTTTCATTTAACACATCTAACAGCTCTGCCTGGAATAACTGGACTAGCACCACTCAACGACCCTCTCATGGCCTGCCATTCAGTTTGTTTGTGTTACCTTTCCCCTTGAATTTTCACTTGAAATCAGTGAGAATCAGTTTCTTCTTTTTCTCTTCCTTTTTCCATTTTATATCCACATGTATTTATCTGCCTGCTTTCAAAATAAGCCTGTTTACACTATCACCAGTGGTAATATTACAAAAAAAAAACATTTCTCTCCTTTAGGAATTGATTCCTGAGTTCTACTATCTCCCAGAGATGTTTGTTAACAGCAATGGCTACCATTTAGGAATGAGGGAAGATGGGATCATGATCTGTGATGTGGATTTGCCAGCCTGGGCCAAGACGCCTGAAGATTTTGTTCGTATAAACAGGATGGTAAGCCGTATACGTATATGCCTGTTTAAAACCCTGTAGAATCTAAGAATTGCCCATGTAATATGATATTAAGTCAAATATTTCTCAAACAAAATACAATCTTCACAATAAAGATACATATGATATGGATGTGATATGGATATCCACTGAGAGTGTCAATATTACAATTTACTAAATGCATTTTTAGTATCTCATTCAGTTCTGTCAAGTATGTTTTCTCCTTGTTTAAGAAAAAGAGTTTACCCTCTCTGACTGATTATTAATGGTTTGATTGATTTAAAATGATTTCATTTAGGTTTTATTGCATCAGTCTTATAATAAAGGCCATAAATATACTTTAGGTAGCTTTGTTGGTGGCTATAGAGCTAGTGTTTTGTTCCACCATATATAATGTACTTACATATTGAATTATAAGAATATTAAGCAAATAAGTGGTTTTAAAGTATATCCTCAGAAGACACTTTAGATTTTTATTTGTGAACCATCCATCCTTTTCGTTTGACTTCCCAGGTATTTATTATAGGTGTGTATGACTGGAACTGGGATGTTTATTCATTGTTTTGTTTTTACATGTTCTTATTTATTAGTATTAAACACTAATGATTAGTTTAAGCAGCTTACTATATGACTAATATATTCAATTTTCAATATTTTCTGTTAATCTTTCCTTTTCAATGTGTCTTCTTGTCCCATTTAATGTGCCCAAATTCCCCGCAGTATCACTAAAAGAGAAGGCTGTGGGCAACTTTATTCATATTACCTTCTGTAGAGCTGTGCACCATCACTTGGGTAGGGGGCAAGGCCTTTTATGTCTGAAATGGTGTCTTTAAACGCAGCCCCCAGCATGGGACTCCAATTCCCAACAGCTTTCCAATACAGTACCAGAACTGCAAACCAGGGTCATTTGTTACCATCAGATATACTCAGGTTTTCCTTTAATCTCAAATGACTTCGTGCAGAAAGTCAGCAAACCTGCTTCCTGCATTAACACAAAAACTCCACACAAATCTGTTTGATAAATGGCTTGATATACAAAGTAGAACTATATAATTTTGGTCACAAATGGCTCTATTCAACAAATAATAATAATCATACTTTTTGCTCAGATGACAAAATGTAACAATTCTATTTTACAGCTTTTTTATAAAAAAAAACAACTAATGTTAAAAATATAAATCTGATTCCCAATGTTTGATAGTTGAACAGCTTATCGTGCTCATGTTCAACTAGCCAAACAAGTGTGATTACTTGCTGCCAAAGGTGAAGCAAGAAAACAAAATGTATCTTTATCTTTCCCAGTAAATTTTTTTATATTTTTCTGCTTCCTAATTTAGGTATAAGGTCTGAGTTCCTCTATAGAAGCAGGGCAACTTCTGCAACACAGCTGGACAGAAACAATATATCCTGAGGTTAGGGGCCACAGTGTTCTTGGACCTGAGGTAGAAGGAAGCTGTGGGAACACTCCTGACCTTTTCAGAAAGAGTGGCAGACTTTGCCTGGTCTTATGCAGGTGACCTTTCCCCATGTTCAACCCACACTCCCTGGTTGTACCACCGGAGTTGGGGGAGGAGTGGGAAAAATGAAAAATTGTTAATGGCATTTCCGCATCACCTTAAAAAAAAAAGTGGTTGATTGGAACAGAAACAAGGGCTGCAGTGGATATTTTGTCACTGTTGATGGGACACACATGCCTGATGTTGCCTTGCATTTTTAAATGTCTGTTCAAGCTGCAAGAAAACTCGTAGTCCAATTCTTCTATTATTGCTTTCTTTTGTTCTTTTTTTTCATCTAACTCACACTGACTACCTCTTTTATTTCATTTTCTGTCAGTGAATCTTCTGGACTCTCACCCATTTCTCTCAATCTCTTTCTTCCTTCCTTCTCTCCTTTCTTTCTTTTTTCTTCTACCCTCCCTTCCTCCTCCCCCTCTCCTCCCACTTCCCATCTTTGCATGTGCCACTTTCAATTGTCGTGATATGCCCTGTGGCAAACTCTGCCTCTGTGAGCTCGAGCAGGCTTTGTTGGTAATGGCTGTTATTCCTGACGTGAGGGGAGGAGTGTAAATTTCTCTTGCAAAGCTTCACCTCTGCCTGCATGGGAATTATGTTGTAGCAAATTGTGGAACAATGCACCGACCCGCATTGCATGTTCTCTATAGGTGCTGTAGATTTGTAATGAGCTTTCTTAAATTATACCCAGAATCTCTTACTAATCCTCCCACAAGAAACAAGCTGCTTTTCCACTCTTAACTAATTCTTCCTTCTTTTAAATCTGCTGCTGGTTTTAAAGTGCAGTTGATTATGAAATTATTAAAGGGGTTTCTTTGACTCCATGAGAAGACTGCGTGGACGTGAAAAAAATAAGTGGGATGGGAAGCGTGTCCTTTTTTAAGTCATTGAATTAAGACCAGCCAAATCTAAACCTTTTCCCTGTAATATTTGAGGGGATAAAATACTTAAATCCTTCTTTTGTGTGATTCGAAGGAAGTTATTTTTCTGTGGCCAGGTGACACAACCCTAACTGACTAATTAAGTTGGACCCTGAACTTCAAGTGAAATCCTTAAATTTCCCCTCTATTTCCTCAGAGACAATCATATAGTCATGCCTTTTGGAAAAACCATTTTGAATAAGTTTAGTTTCCTTAAGCAGTGCTTGTCTGTGTATTTACTATACTGTGCTGCTGAATAAAAAAAAAAAACAAACATAGCTGTCATTGTTGCCCTGTCTGAGCAAGATAAGCATAAAATAATAATAAGGAATAATAATTAATATTTGGAAAGATAGATGATAGGTTCACTCCTGTAACTTAACTATCATCCATATCTATAGTCCTGTTAGTATATAGTTATCCAAAGCCTTTTTTAGTTCACTATGTATTTTCTCTGAACTGAAAGCGCAACAAAAGGAGCAAGGGTTTCTCACATCTCAGATTTCTCATTTGTTTTTGATACTTTCATAAAGACACGGTTAGTACTAATATATATTTATTATCTTAAGTTAGCTCAAACTAAACTTTGTCCAATTATTTCTTTCTTTGTTTTCCTCCTTCGTCTTGTTTTCTGTTTGTTTCGGTTAAGGTTGCTTAATCTCATTGACTCAAAAGGGACGCACTTAAAAGAAATACATGTCTTCTAGATATGTTGTGTATGGGGATGTGAATATCAAGTGTTCTGTCATAAAACCCACAAAAATGTTTGTGAAAGAAAAGCATAACGTTAATTTGAACATAAACATTAAGTAAGTTAAAAAATTTTTTACAAAATTTACAAAGTTTTCTATTATTTTTACCACCTGATACTGCATTTATATCTGCATGGCTTTTGGGATGTATATCTACCAATGTAGCATACAAAGAGGCTGACATTTTTGCCCATTTTTCTTTTCAAATTTGCTCAAGTTTACTCGGACTGAATAGAGAACCCTATTAACATATGTTTTCAAGTCTTGTCACAGATTCTCAGTTGGGTTCAGGTGTAGACTTTGAAGGTGCCCTGTTTACCACATGAATCATCTTTAATCTTAACCATTTTGTTTGAACTATGGCTGTATGTTTAGGGTTTATGGTTGCTACCCTACTCTTAGGTAAACCTCCACTTAAGGTAAACCTCTGCTTAATTCCGTGCCCCTGCTGAAAGTAAGGATCCCAAAAGCACAATGACGTAGAGTTTGTGGGGTGGTCCATTCTGGTGAAATGAAGGGTTAGTTTTCCACCACACATAACATTTTGATTGTAGGTCAGATTAAGTAATTAGAGCATGTTTTATACATTTGATGTGTTCCTTAAAGTTCCTCTTTGTTGCTTGTCTGATTAATTAATGAGTTTTAGTAATGAGTTTTTTTTTTATGTAAATACATTTGGAAACCAAATTTCTTCTTTCCACATCATAATGTGTTTGTGGTTGTAAAGAAAGAAATGTAAAACGGCTTAACGGATGTTAATATAAATAACAAATGTTTCTAAAATCAGACTGTCAATGTAAAAAATTTGGTTGGATTAAGGTTTCATCCACTCATTTACTTTACAGAAGTGTTTAAAAAGTGTTTTGTGGGTTGATGATGTATTGTTCTTATAAAGTAGGTCAGCCTCATGCCATAATATATGTAAGCTTTGTTTAGCTCTATTGTATTTGTATTTTCCGTTCAGTTTGCCCTGTGACTTTTGGGTCTAGTGCTTTGTGTTCCTGGGGTTCCTCTCACCTCTAATTGCCCTGTGCTCTTCTGACAGGCCCTGGAAAGCGAGTTTGTGTCATGTCAGCTGCATCAGTGGATTGACCTTATTTTCGGCTACAAGCAGCGAGGGCCAGAAGCGGTCCGTGCCCTCAACGTATTTCACCACCTCACTTATGAAGGCTCCGTCAGCTTGGACAGTATTGCTGACTCTTTGCTCAGAGAGGTAACATTCACACAGACACAAACACACAAATATGTATTGCCATGGTGATGGAGCTACCTACTTTCTTACTCACCATGCATGGAACTTCCTGAGTATACTTGTCCAGACATGTCTTGGGGTTCGTGAAGCGTTTATATCGTGCATCTGTCAATCAATTATTATGTGAAGCAAGTCTAACCTGTAGGATAATCTGTCAGGGTTGCTGACTGTGCATGTTTACTATAAGATTAGAGTCATTATTTTTGGCATATTTTAATTCCACTGTTCAGTTATGCTGTTTACTTTTAATATAATTCCAAATACATCTTGATCTTAACATATTTCATTGTCCTTTTAAAAGAAATCTGTCTGTACTCTTTGGTTAGTCACCAGCAGTATCTTAGTGAATAGATACATGACAAAATCATCTTATTTTAAACAAATTAACTCAGTGACTATTAATGGATTGTTCTGTTTGCGTAATTGTAAAGGGAAAGGGGACCAAAGAGAGCAGCAGCTGGCATGCATTGTGGCACTTTCCAGTGTGAGCTCTCTTCTCCCTGTGATATTCACCATCTGCTGTCTGCAAAACAACTCATTTATATACTGTCACTTTCAGGGGCGCCTTTATTTATCAAGTGACCACTATGCAAATCACCTGCAGACGATTTGGCACATCTAATTACTAAACCATATTGTGAAAGGTTTCGTTTTTATCATTTCATGAAATTGTTTCAGTGGTTCCTCGTTTATTTTCCTTCAGACTGGAAGGTTTTTTGCTGTCTTCTTCTGTCACAGTTTTAACTCTGAGGGGTGACAGTGCTCTTAGTTAGTCTCACATTAGGAAGTCAGATATTTACAGTGCCTAATTGTGCTCACATAGCAGGAAGTGTAAAAGCTGAATTTAATTGTGTCAGAGAGAGAAACTGGATCACCTATCTGATGCTATTTCAATGTGATGTGCACTAATTAAGACAAACTTGTCAATTGTTTTGGTAATTCTTTGTATTTCATGTTTAAGGTTTTTTTTGTGTTTTCTTGATCATTTTTTGTTTTACGTTGCTTTGCTTTTTAAATAAAACAATAAATTTTAGTTTATCTATGGCAATTTTATATTTATTGGAAATTAAATAATACAATATTTTATGCTGATATGTCAAGGAATTGTAGTTGATAGGGATGCCTTGAGGTGTGCTATTGACAACAAACTAACAAAATAAAATAACCCCAAACATGTAAAAACAAACATACCAAAAAATGAATTTGGCAGTAAAACACTAAATGTAGATTTGCATACACAAACATATTTAACACTTTCTGGAAAGTTGTTTTAGCAAAAATGTTATGCTTGATTTTACTTTGCAGGAATAAAGGATTTTGTGTATGGACCCAGTTAATTTTGTTACCTTTTTACTATTTATCAAAGTAAAAATGTGTAGTAGGTCATATAAAGGCATCAACAGGTGGAAATGCAATGCAGAGTTTGAATTTTGGGCTGTTATAAATACGATTTTATATCAGGCATTCTTCTGGTAAGCCTTGAAGAAGACCGCTTGTGCAGTCGACACGTGTTGGCATGTTCCTCAAGCTTCAATAAAGGGCTTTTATTCCACAGAGTGCCTCGGATCCACTCCTTCTTCTTCTAGTCTATTGGAATTTCCTTTTGGATCCCGATGAGCACCTGTCTGCTATAACATTGACCTCCCACAGAAGCCCCTACCAGGTTTTTTTTATTATTGAGGTCCTTAAATGTTTTTTTTTTGTCCTGTTAGGTTTTGATTTTATTTATATTCCCCCAAAAAATATTTTCACTTTGTTTAATTTGAATCCAACTGAGACGCAGAGGATAGAATGGGATTTAATTAAAAAAAGAAACTTTTGTGATATTAATATCACTTAAGTTTACTAATTACTGCTACCCCTCCCCCAAGTCCCTGTGTTACCTGCTTGGATGAGTCAATGGGGTGGAGCATGGAAATAGCCCCAGTGTCTGTCTCACTAAGATCTGTTGATATGGAATGATTGGCTGTTGGTATTGATTCATTCTGAGCCTGACAGGTGAAACATCAGACCTGGCATTAGTCACAACAATTAAGGCATTTCAAATGTCAAGAAATTAGAGGTCATGAGAGATAATTTCCTTGTGCATGTCAGATGAAAATGATGACACTTCCTGACATGCTGCCAGGCCTCTGGTCTGTGGTTGAGGAACAGTGACAGCTCTTCTGGGCATGCTGCCGGAACAGCAATCCTTCGCTGTGATGCCTCTCCTGACACCCTTTTCTTATGGAAAAACATGACAGCAACCCCTTGATTCAGACCCCACTGTGTCACTCACAAGTAAACAGACAAATTATTCATCAGTGGAACTCTATTGGGCCTCCTGCCACCCCTGCATCAACAAAGACACCAAAGTGTGCTGCAGCGAGCTTCTGACAGGCTTTGAGCTAGCTGACATTCTTTAAATTGATTTCACCTTGATATTCTTCTGTTAATAGAACATAAATGTTCAAATGGTTTATATTACTGTCTCTATCATGTGTTGTAAAGATTTTAATTCCCATTATATGTGATGAAAGTCTCATTTGACATAGTTACTTACTCATGGACACGTTGGAGATATATCTGTTCTCACTTAAAGTCATATACATGTCCATTCCCAAGTAATCTCTTAAGAAAAAGCCTCAGGGCAACTCTTTGTTTTACTTAACAATTTTTACTTAACAACAATTTCTGAAGCAGACTTCTGTTGGTATGTAAAGAATGGACAACAGCCTCATTACTAGGGAAATACCACAGCTGTTGTTGTTCATACCTTTATGTGCTTTCAGTTCCAAATCTTTTTTTTTTCTGTATTTTTATAAAATGTTTTTTTTTCTTCTTAAAACCCAGAGGTGATTGAAAATCATTTGCTGTCTTATCTTTGACATCTGTCAAAAGGTCAAAAAGCTTGCTACAAATTTGTAGCTGCCACAGCTGATCCACGATCTTATGACTCAGAATGATCTTGCCTTGCCACAGTCATCACAAGTCAATGTTTTATTTAGTGATGCTGCATGTGAATGCTAGACAGTGATACTAGTAAATCATCCTCAACATGTACAGGTTCATCTCAATAATAAGGAATGCCATTGAAAAGTTTATTTATTTCTGTAATTTAAGTTTAAAAAAGTGAAATGCAGCTCATTTTCATTATTAAGTATGGTGTCTCTCAGTGGGGTTAAGGTTAGACGAGTTAGTGGGCCACTCAAGGACAATGATACCCTGGTCCATAAAGCAGGCATTGGTTCTTTTGGTACGGTGGGCGGGTGCCAGGTTTTGCTGGAAAATAAGGGGAAACATGCAACCGGTATTTGTGGACACGGCACTCTATGAAAGGGCAGCTTGTTTGTCAAGCTACTGTTTCTTGTAAATGGTGTCACTAACTTTAAACTGAGTTTACAGTCTTCCCTATGATTGTGTAGGCAATAGCATTGTATTTCTCAAATAAAGATTGTTTTATTACTCTTATGTAAGATTCACATCATTCAAAAAAATGAACGCAGGCTTTCATATTTGGAATTAACTGTAAGCCCCAATAAATCAAAATGGAGATAAATAAATGTTTGTAAATTATATTAGAATTTTATTAGGTTTAACTGCAGCCTCGATTACCAGTTTGGTAATTTGAGAGTTGACTGAGGACTGACTATCTCTTATGTTTTGTTCCTGTCACTAAATATCAACGCAAGGCAATTTTATTTTTAAGGAAAGTCCCTTGGACGAGTGGACATAAAATTATGAATGAATCTCATCTGCTCACCTAAGCAAGGCTGTTTTTGCTTCAAGGGAAAATAATTCAAATGGTTTTAGTGAGCAACTTCTGGGCCCAAAAAGCAAAGCCTTGAATGGCCTGAACTAATGACTTGCCTGTTAAGTACTCTCCATATCAAAGTGAAATACAAATGTGTTTTTGACATCCATCTCTGGGGATCAGTGTTCAATTGGCTGAGAGTCATTGATGGGTTCTGCTCAGCTTGTGGAAGAAGATATTGATGATATAACCTTATATAAATCCTCACAAAATAACACAATTGTATAGAAAATTCACCACAAATCCCTTTGAAATGAACATGCTTCAAGAGTGCCATTTCTCAACATCCCATTTTTTAGCATCATGAGAAGTTTTTGATGTTTTTCACATGACAGCTATCTCAAACTTTATAGTTCATGTATCAGATTTCTTTATTTGAACAGACACTTTGACCTTGAACCTAACCTTAAACACCCCTAATGTCAGTTGCCTTAGTTACTTGGGAGACCGTTGTAAAAAAAAAAAAAAAACATGCTAGCGTTTAATGGTTCCCAAATGTGCAAACCAGCACACATTAAACTTTCACTGCTGCATGACAGCGCTCAACAGTGTGGACATTGCCTTTTTTGGAGCCGTGAAAGATCTGAAGTGACCAGGCGGTGTTGGGGGCAACTGTGTGCCTTGCAGGTGGCCTGTCCTAATTCGGCATCACCTCCAACCACCCTGTTCCACATCTCTTACTGTGGCATTTGCTACCCAATGGGTTCTTTTTGATAGTGAGTCGTGTGTACAGGGGTAGGAAAATGAGGGCCAGTCACCCAGGCAGTCGAGAGGGCAGACGAAAGGCTGAGCGATGTATGTTTCACTGTGCACAATGGCATTGATGGACATCTACAAGCTCTTCTGATGGTGGAAAAGGCTTCAGTCACATCAATCACCTCCACCTTAGTGCGCCATGCTTTCAGTCAAGCTCAGCAGCTCTCACTGCTTCTGTTATGTTTTTTTATTTATTTTCTTGTTTCAAGCAGAGAAGCCCTTTTGTTTTCAAGTTTGTTTTCTAAAAATAGAAAAGTGCAGACTCTTCTGGTGTTCTATTCTTTGGCTGCTCATTATCTGACTTGAATTTTGCTTTTTATTTTTTCTGTTTGTGTAGTATCTGCTCCATAAATCCTCCTTCATTGAGGTGGTACCTTTACCTAACTAAAAAAAGTATTTCCTATGTGGTATTCTGTTCTGTTTTGTGTGTGTATGTGAGTATGGTTATACACACATGCTTTTGTGCTTTGTTTCAATGACAATAACATCTAAAAGCACGCTGGCCCGCTGCAGTTCTATCTGGATGTCACTCCAGGTTAGCGTTTGTGCAGTTGGGGCCCCTGCTCCTGGAAATAGGGAATGGTTAACTGAAGCATGTTAATAGGAAAAGGCTTGTCTCTTCCATACTAACACTTGGATGACTCTGCAGGGAGAGGGGGAAGGGGGAGCACCCAGGCGGATTGGGAGTGCACCCCTTTCCCTTTACCGTCCCCCCCTTCCTCAGAGGCACGGCTGAGTTAGGATTTGCTTGCATTGTCAAGTAACGCATTGACCCATCACTTTGATGCATATTGATTGTGACAGCCACTCTCTCACTTTCTCGCTCTCTCCCGCAGGCCACAGAGGCGCAGATCCAGAGCTTTGGACAGACGCCATCTCAGTTGCTTATCGAGCCACATCCTCCACGCAGCTCCGCCATGCACCTGGTGAGAACAGTGAGCATGCTGGGCACTTTCACTGCACCTCTGGATGTGTGCGTGTGTACTTCAGGGAGGCTGTGAAGACCTGTTATATTTTACTAAGCAGTGATAAGTCTGAAAAATACAATTTCCAACTTTGCATTCTTTCAATCTTTTTTTTTTTTAAACTGCAGTTAAATATATATATTTTTTAATCTCATATAGTCACAGGCCCTCTGTTTAACTAACAATTCTTAGTACCCGCAGCCTGTGGTGTAGATTAACTGGCCTTACTCAAAGTAGAGAAGTTTAAAGAGAACAGTGCTCCCTACTGGTCTAATAAGCCTGATCTCTGTCCTTAGTGGTTTTTCCATCACATTTATGTATTAAACTTTGCAAAAATATTAATACCCATTGAACTTATTCACATTTTGTCAGTAACAACCATAAATGACAATAAACAGTGTTGTAGAATGATTTTTGTAATACAGCAACACTAAGTAGAGCATAATTGTGAAGTGGAAGGAAAATAGAAGATGTCATGATTAATTTACATAATAAAATCAAAAAGTTTTGCAGCCATAGTTTCTCACCCCATTTTACTCTGATACCACAAAACAGAATTCAACAAAACCAATTGTCTCACAATTTTGCCTCTGTGAAAGTGGGGCCACATTGTTCAACTGCTAAAAGAAAGGTAGACGAGTTTCCATCTGAAGTTTGCTAGAAGCAAAATAGCTGATACAGGAAATAGAGGAAATTTGCTCTGGTCAGCTGAAACTAAAATTAATCATTTTTGTCTTACAAGCAAATTGCTATGTATGATGAAAAATGAACATCCTGAACACACCACGCCCACTATGATAAACAGTGGTGGCAGCATCTTGCTGCGTGGAGCATTTTATTCAGTAAAGGTAGCTAAACTCATGATAGTTGGTAAATGGTAAAAAGTTAAATTATGTGGGAATTAGAATAGCAGTTCACCATCCAGCAGGGGAACAATCCACTTCCATTTTCCCCCCATATTTTTTTTGTCTGTTCTCTCTTCAACTCAATAGTATTTCCTTCCACAGAGTCCTCTTATGTTCAAGGACCAGATGCAGCAGGATGTCATCATGGTGTTGAAGTTTCCATCCAATTCGCCAGTTACGCATGTGGCTGCTAACACCCTGCCCCATCTCGCTATACCAGCTGTGGTCACCGTCACCTGCAGTCGCTTATTTGCAGTCAATCGATGGCACAACACTGTTGGTGAGCGGAGTCGAAGTCTCATAAGAGGTGCTGGAAGTTCAAACACAGACATATGCTCTTGGGGGGCAAAAAGCTATTGTGACACACCGCATGTGATACCAGCCACAGCAGAGGTCCTGTATAATCACTTTATCACAGTTGCACAAAAAAATTCCTGCCCACTGCTCATAATAGAGCTGTTGCACGCAGTCCGTGAGAGTAACTAGCACCTTCCAGGTAAGCTGACTGTGAGTGTTTCCACATGTTCCTTTTCAGACATGTGTGAACAACGTTACCCACTGAGCCCCTCCCTATGAACAAGCCTCACCTCAGGGTCAAAGGGTCAAAGCAATGGTTACTGGGAAATTAGGCCACAACTGCACCACATTCTTCTCACACATTTCCATCTGTCACTGCAGAAAATACGAAGCACACAGGACCAAAGAGTACACAGTGTATGGTTGCCCTTAATGAATATAGCTGAAGCACCCTGACCATCATGTTGGAGAGGAAGGAAATGTGGTCTCACTCTTTGAAATGGGAACAATTTTAAGGTCTCCATATTATTTGGGACGTCCCTGAATCAAAATTGTATCATGATACTTTTTGACATGAATGAAATGGCATTTGATGTTGGGACTGAAAAACCCAGTCAGAAATAAACCTCCACATTGTTATATGATGGTAAAATATGAATGAATGGTTTTGTGAATGTGAAATTGTAAAAAAAGAAAAAACATAAGTATCCTTATCTGAATCTAGGTCTCCGAGGAGCACCAGGCTATTCTCTGGAACAGGCCCATCATCTCCCTATAGAGATGGATTCTCTGGTTGGTGAGTGAGTTAAGAAGAGAAAGCACGGCTTCAAAACAGAAAAGGACATGAATATTTGGCCTTTTATATATATATTTTAGCAAAAGGAGCTACACCTCAGGTATAGTACTGTTTTTCCTTTTGTATTTTCCTTTCAGCCAACAATACTGGCAGCAACAAGCGTCAGATCACAGACCTAGTGGACCAAAGCATCCAAATCACCACACACTGTTTTGTGGTGACAGCTGACAACCGCTACATCCTGGTGTGTGGCTTCTGGGACAAGAGCTTCCGTGTGTACTCCTCTGAGACAGGTAGGTTATAGTGTAAACTCTGTTTCCTACAGGGCTGTGTGCTGATGTGTGGAGGACGAAATGCTATGACAGTAATGATACAGTATAGGTGCAACTGTCTCCCGACACACCATGTAGAAAAATTGATACATATACACCTATACAATGAATTATTAACTGCTATGAGAACAGCATGTTGTCCCTATGGCTCATTAAAAACTAATTGTTTTCAGCTGAGACTGCATAACATGGTTCAAGAATAAATTGTGAAATTCCTTGATTATCATTATGATTATTATTATTATTTAGGATGATTATATTTCTAACAGCCTTTCAGTCCTTTATCCTAAATAACAGTATTAACTGCATAAAAAATAAGCAGTTGGTTGAATTGTAAGCATGCTTTTTCTGTTTTATAGTTGGTTCATTTTTCCGTCTCAAGACATCAGGCAGAAATACCAAAAGAAATCATCTTTGCTCTTTATTATCTTAAGGCAAGCTGACCCAGATCATTTTTGGCCACTGGGATGTGGTGACATGTCTGGCCAGATCAGAGTCTTACATCGGAGGCGATTGCTACATTGTTTCTGGGTCTAGGGATGCTACCCTGCTGCTTTGGTACTGGAGTGGGCGGCATCATATTATTGGTGATAATCCGAATAATGGTGAGTATGCACTTTTTCTAGTGTTTTTATAACTGGGGAGTAACAAAAATGTAAATAAAATAAAACCATGATCAACTATTTAACAAATTATGCCTCAGAGAAATTAAAATCTGGAGCCTAAAGAGACAATTTATGTAGGATTATATCTGTTGTTTTATTTATTTATGAAGACAGTGCAAGATGTGTTCATCTTTAAGATTTTTTAAGGCTTAGAATACCGTATATATATATGCTTGAGTAGATTTTAATGAAAAGACATGCAGATCTTCTAGTCTTTTTCACACCTGCACTTAGAACTTTTTATTGATTGAAATATCCCCACAAAATTTTCACTGTCTTCTGCTTTCCATCAAGACATTTTAATGACAATCAAACAATACTTCTATCTTAATCAAATTAATGACTCTGAGAACAAACAAACAAAAAGTACGGAAATTACTATCTCTGTGCTTTGGCGGAATGTCAACACATTTTTCACTTGATGATCAAATGTTCCCATATTGCCTACCTAGTGTACATTAGTCTCAACATCTGATATTTTGATAAAATGTAAAGATAAAAAGTGTTTTTTGTTTGGAATTTAAGCCATATGAACACTGTTAAGGTACATCAGGATATTGTTCTTCAACTGAAGAAAAGGGCTTTTGATCAGCACAGACCGAAAGACTGTTCATCTAAAAAACAAAACAAAGTTAGACTGAATAAATTATCTGCAAGGTAGTCATTTGATTATAGATATTGAGTGAAACCTTTTTTTAAACAAGGTCTCCAAGGGCAAGATGAAAATAAACCTTAGAATTTTTAAAAATAATACTCTAGAAAAACATTGGCATTTCTGTCTGTATCGTTAAAAGTGTTCAAATATCTGTAACTTTGAAGCTCTACACCCATGCCTAGGTCTGAAACACACCCATCGTTTTAAATGTATTTCAATGTTCCCTTTTTTGTTATTTGTTTATAAAACCCTGAAATGATAAGCGGAGATGAAGTGCAGCCTTAACAGTGAAAGCTATTTTTTGTAAATATTCAACCTCGTGCATTTACTTATATCATAAATAAATGAATGTCTAAAATAAAGTTTTCCGTCATTTTAGTGTTTTGTTGTTTTTTTTATAAGCGTACTGCTTTGCTGTGACTGTCATTACAGTCATCAGAAGGAAATGAACCCTCAATAAGACCAAGTATTCAGCAAATCCTTCTTGATGCTGTCGGAGGTTACTGAAGTTTTCGTCCTTTCCACACAAAAAAAAATTAGGCTACTCTCTCCACAGATGCAAGTAAACTATCACAAAAAATAAAATATAACCATCCATTCCTCAGAGGTTCTGATACAGGGGATGAGTGTAAAGAATTTTGTGGCTTAATAATCCAACAATCTAACTATTCCACTTGTACCTTCATCATTTCTGAATTTGTACAAAAACATTTCAGCGAGATAAAAAATGGCAGATTCAGTTCATGTTTAGCTAGAAGTCCGCGACCTTGTTTACCAGTTCTAATGCAAGTACTGTGACTTAATAGTAAGAAAACAAAAATTATAGAGGAAACTGAATGGCTTAAAAAATGACCAAAACTGTTTTCAAAGATATCTCCACAGCACCTTGAATGGTTCATTTATGGGGGGGGGTTTCCACTCCTTGAGACTGTTAATTAACAACATGTTGCATTTAAGAGCTAAATAAATGAGAATTGCATGCTATGTCCCCTTCGAAGAAAACCCCAAAACCAAAAGCTAATTTTGAGCATCAATTTTGAGCTGGGATTTTGTGTGATAGATGAACAGAGTGTAGTGCATAGATATAAAGTATAAGGAAAATAATACTTGATTTATAGTTTAAATATAAGTAAGAAATCTGAAGTGTAATTTACATTTTATATTAGCCTCTATGATACTCCTAGTTAAAGCCAGAGTAGCTACTCGCTTTTAGAAGTCACCTCATTAGTAATCAGTCCACTTATGTGTAATTTGATCTTTGTATTAATGAAGCTGTTCTCCAGAGACCTCAGACGTTTGTTAGAACACGGGGAACAAAAACAAACGTTAAAAAGTGTTGACAAAAGGGTTAAGTCCAACTAACTTTAAAAGAAAGACTTCTACTTCCAAATGTACCCAGTTTTCCATTGTTGGCCAGTAACATAATTTCACATGTATTTCACAATACCACATGTAGCTTTACATATTTATATATATATATATGTGTGTGTGTGTGTGTGTGTGTGTGTGTGTGTGTGTGTGTGTGTATGTGTGTGTGTGTGTGTGCGTGTGTGTGTGTGAAAGCCAGCTCATTTGCTTTTCTAACCTTTATCTGGATAGTGATACATCATGTGAATGCTTTGAAATCTTGTGTTTTCAATTGTAAAAGATTTCAGGAGCTTCAGATTAGTTGCAAACATCCTTTAATTAACTTCACTGAGGCTTTGACAGTTAATTAAGAATTTCTGCTTGGATGCCTCCAATTAGCAAGGGGCAACATCACTTGTGTTCCTGCAGCAGTAGGAGAGTATCCCCCTGATATTCACACCACAAGTGCTTGCAATGCGTCTTTAGTGAACAAAAAGAAAATCTAAAGAAAGTAGCATGCTGAAGAATGGTAGTCAGAAGATGATTTAGAATCACCCACACAGAAGCATACAACATAGCTATGCAGGCAAAAAATAGATTCATGAAAACATAAAAAGCAGATAGTTTGCCATCAGGAATACAAACCAACCCCCATTTTAGTTAACCAGAATGGTCCTCTTCCTTCTACTTGATGCTAGTGTGTGTTTGTATGTTTGCGTGTGCATGTGCGTGTGTGTGTGTGTGTGTGCGTGTGTGTGTGTGTGTGTGTGCGTGTATATATATATATATATGTCCACTTTCATCCTCAAACCATGTTGTGGGCAAGGAAATTGATTGCACTTACACCTTATAAAGGCTGGATGTGCTCTAAAGGTGTTAAACCAACCACAATTCCAGGACTATCGTTGTTCAGTGTCTCAGTTTCTGCCATTTACACTGGTGGGGTAAAAGATATTTGCACCATGTTAATTGTGGTGGCTGAATCTACTCGTCCCAAGGGCTGCTTAAAGAATGGATGTATTCAAAGCACAGTGATTGAATCTTTTGATGAGCAGGTGAGCTTGCCTTTGCTCTCTTGGGACTTTTATTTTCTGACACTCGTCCTATTCAGTTGACGCTCAGAAACAGGTGCTGAGACTGACAGGGAAGCACAGGTCCTAGTCTCTAAGGGACTATGATGCATCGATCATAGTCCAGCTTGCTTACTGCAGTTGTGAAGGGACATACAAAGCGTTTGGATTATGGTTATAACACATCTCCATAATCTTTAACAGAGATGATACAAATGAAGAAATCTCACTTCTGTAAATCCTTATTAGCAAATAAATGAGCATTTCCTCAAATTTATACTACAAACATTGTTTGTAAGTATACATTTCAAAAACTAGTAAAAGGCCATCCTTAAGATTGCCTGTTTGGTGATATTAAAAGACAACAAAAAACCCACTCCATTATGGTCACTACTCCCATGAACCAAGTTATGTATTTTCTATAATGCATAAGCATATAGAGCTACCTTTTCATTTTTTGTTTGACTTAATCAGTTTTGGGAACATTGGTTCCGTTCACTGCAAAGCTAAAGTATTTCAGTCAGATAGGTTTGTGATTTGACTGGGCAATTGAAGTATTGTCATTCCTTTCTTTTTCAGTCATTCTGTTGTATTGCTGCTAAGTTTAGTGTTATTGTGCTGTTGATTATGTTTCCCCAATATTTACCTGTCTAACAGAGGACCTCACATTTGAGTTGTAGTGCCAATATCTGTCATTGAGCAAGTGGTGGGCCATACCCTGGAGAGTTCACCAGTCCGTCACAGGGCAGCACAGAGACACACATCATTGTATGGACACACTCTTAAAGGCAACTTCGAGTAGCCTAACTAACTTATTTTTTTTACCTATGAGAGAAAGATAGAGTACATAGTAAGAATCCATGCCTTGCAAAATTCATATAGAAAGAGGCTATTCCAGGTTTTGAACCCAGGATGATATTGCTGCAACAGTGCTTACAGGGCATAGTGCAGCTAGTCAAAAACCTTTCATGTTTATTGCCTTGATATTTCTTTTAAGGCATAGTGTAAAACTTTGTTTCCAAACAGACAAACTGCCAAAATTTCTGTTTTTATGAACACTGATGATCATTATTTATTTATTTATTTTATTGCCAACATTTGGTTGGGCCGAGAAGCAGCAGAGTAGTATGTCTGTAATAATGTAATTTACTTTTAGTTTGTTTTTGCGTTGTTTTTTTTTAGATTAGCATTTCATCGTATCCCACCAACTACAAATATTAATCAATTATTGAATAGATGATCAGGTTAGTTTTGGAGATTACTTTCCTATGTAGCGAGATCACAGGGTCAGTGGCTCCAGGTGCCATGAATCACCCCTCAGTAACCTCTCCCCCTGCAATCATCAATCAAGAGCCACATGGGAGTGAATCAAGTAGCTTGGCAGCCATCTCTGCATTTACATAACAATTCAAAAAGACTTTCCTTCTAGCAGATGTAGGTCAGAAAAACACAGCTTTTATTTAGATTTATTTAGAAATGATTAGTGGATTAAATATTTAAACAGAGTTTCGCACCAATGTATCATTTAATCAAGTGAAAAATACATTTGTATAACTAAGTCTATTATTTAGTTTCATGACTGTGTGCATGTCATCTTTTAGGCGACTACCCAGCACCACGAGCAGTTCTGACTGGTCATGATCAGGAAGTCGTGTGTGTGTCAGTCTGCGCAGAGCTGGGCCTTGTCATCAGTGGAGCAAAAGGTCAGTGTGCTTCTTTGTCTATTCATGTAGCTGTCATCAGAAAAAAGTGGGGCACCAGAAATACTTTAAATATGGCTTTAACTCTGGAAAACCTGGTTGTAGCTCATACTCAACTAACGTCCTATTGGGGGAGGGTTAGATGGAACAAAAATATAAACGCAACACTTTTGTTTTTGCTCCCATTTTTTTATGAGATGAACTTAAAGATCTGAAACATTTCCTACATACACAAAATAACCCTTTCAATCAAATATTGTTTACACATCTGTCTAAATCGGTGGAAGTGAGCATTTCTCCTTTGCTGAGACAATCCATCCCACCTCACAGGTTTGCCATATCAAGATGCTGATTAGACTGCGTGGGCCTTAGACTGACCCCAATAATAGACCACTCTGAAATGTTCAGTTGTATCACACAGCACAATGCCACAGATGTCACAAGTTTTGAGCGAGTGTGCAATTTGCAGTTTGCAGGAATGTCCGCAGAGCTGTTGCTCGTGAATTTAATGTTCATTTCTCTACCATAAGCCAAAGGCGTTTCAGGAATTTGGCAGTACATTCAACCAGCCTCACAACCACAGACCACGTGTAATCACACCAGCCCAGGACCTCCACATCCAGCATATTCACCTCCAAGATCTGCTGAAACAATCGGTTTGCATAACCAAAGAACTTCTGCACAAACTGCCAGAAACCGTCTCAGGGAAGCTCACCTACATGCTCGTCGTCCTCATCGGCGTCTTGACTGGACTCCAGTTCGTGGTTGATGTAACCAACTTGAGTGGGTAAAAGCTCACATGCGATGGCGACTGGCACGTTGGCAAGGTTTTCTCTTCACAGATAAATCCGTTTTTACGCTGATGAGAACAGATGGCGTGTGTGGTGTCGTGTGAGTGAGCAGTTTTCTGATGTTAATGTTGTGGATCAATTGGCCCACGGTGGCGGCGGGGTTATGGTATGGGCAGGCGTACATCATGGACAAACAACACAGGTGCACACGAGATCCTGAGGCCTATTGTTGTGCCATACATCCAACATCAACTCATGTTGCAGTATGATAATGCATGGCCCAATGTTGTGAGGATCTGTACACAATTCTTGGAAGCAGATAAAATCACAATTCTTGCATGGCAATCGTACTCACCGGACATGTCATCTATTGAGCACGTTTGGGATGCTCTGGATCGGCGTATACGACAGCGTGTTCCAGTTCCAGCCAATATTCAGCAACTTTACACAGCGATTCAAGAGGTTTGGACCACAATCGACAATCTGATCGACTCTATGCGACGAAGATGTTAACTGCATGAGGCAAATGGTGGTCGGACCAATACTGGCTGGTTTTCTGAGTCCCCAGACCCCCCTAATAAAACAAAATTGAACATTTCAAAGTGGCCTTTTATTGTGGCCAGTATAAGGCACACCTGTGGAATAATCATGCTGTCTAATCAGCATTTTGATATTGCACACATATAAAGTGGGATGGATTATCTCAGCAAATGAGAAGTGCTCATTTTCACAGATTTAGACAGATTTGTGAACAATATTTTAGATAAATTGTTATTTTGAGTATGTAGAAAATGTTTCAGATCTTTGAGTTTATCTCATAAAAAATGGGAGTAAAAACAAAAGTGTGGCCCTTATATTTGTGTCCAGTGTATATGCAAATGACCTATCCAATACCACTCCAAGCTTGAACAAGATGGTTCTGTCTCTAAGGTTGGGTGACAAAAATGTAGCAGAAAAGACGTGTAGATTTTATTCAGATGAAAGAGATGTAATATTACAAGTTCTCAGGCAAACTACATTATCCATGCAAAGATTATTAGAAATAGGCAATGTCTGGCTCTTTTTTTAAACTTAAAGGTGACTCACACTGTGTTTTGGGTTTTGACAGAGGGTCCATGTCTGGTCCACACCATAACCGGAGACCTGCTGCGGGCCCTAGAGGGACCAGATAACTATCAGTGCCCACGGCTTATTACAGTGTCCAGTGAGGGTCACTGCATCATATATTATGAGAGAGGCCGCTTCTGCAACTTCAGCATAAATGGAAAACTGCTGGCACAAATGGAGGTCAACGATTCCACCAGGGTAAAGAAAGTAGTATACTTGATGAAACATAGGAAAATATCCATAAATACACACAGAGCAATGTACATCTTAACCAGCTGGCATTATGGAGACATATTTTCTTCCATGCTTTGTGCTACATACATTTTCACAATGACTAACAAGAAATAAAAAAATTAAAAATCACATAACCTTTTTGTTATTCTCATGTAAGTTTTTAATTAACTTGATGGTGCAATTCCAGTACAAAATCTCACTCAGTTGCATCTGTCATACATTCTGCAGCAAAACATTAAACAGCTTTTTGTAAGCTAAAGGGGATGTGTTAAATTTATCTGTGTTCTCCGGAAGGCAATCCTCTTAAGCAGTGATGGACATAACCTTGTGACAGGAGGAGACAACGGTGTGGTGGAAGTGTGGCAAGCTTGTGACTTCAGACAACTCTACATCTACCCCGGCTGTGATGCAGGCATCAGAGCCGTGGATCTTTCACATGATCAAAGGTAAGGTTTGGGCCGTTTCATGATGCCGTTTTACCTCAGAGGATGAATTTCCTTTTAGTTTCTTTTAAAACTGATGTAAATGTCATATTACCCAATCGAACTGTGTTGATACATTTCTCTACAGACACTATGACGTGATGAAGTTTTATATTCAAAGCAAGAGTGATAGCTGAAACAGTAACGATCTCCAATAAAAACATTCTAGACTTTTTTTTTTTGCTTTAATGCTTAAATAAAATATATTTTTAGAATTAAAATATAACACAGACTTGTACTCAGATTTCAAAAACATAAATCCCAACTTTCTCAACAAGGCACTATTACTGAGTGAAATTGATTGAATAAAACAACAGAAAAGGGAAAAAGTTTAGGGCAAATCATGTCCGTGCATCAATGTGAACAAGCAGAGTTTAGATTCCTGTAACTCTAGGGTCCATAAGATCACATGTGGTGTGCCCCAGGGTTCAGTTTTAGGCCCAGTTCTTTTTAACCTGTACAGTATATGCTCCCTGTTGGCAGTGTCATCAGGAGACACGGGGTGAATTTCCACAGTTATGCTGATGATACACAGTTGTACATCTCCATGTCTCCTGATGACACACGGCCAATGGATGCACTTTTTAACTGCATTTTAGACATTAAATCCTGGATGGCAGAAAACTTTCTCCAGCTCAACCAGGACAAAACTGAGGTTTTAGTTATCGGTCCTCCAGCCCAGAGAGATAAACTTTTACCAAAACTACAATCATTGTCTTTTAATCCTTCTTTACAAGTGAAGACCCTGGGTGTGATTTTTGACTCTGAGCTGACTTTTATCCCTCACATTAAAAACATTACTAAAATAGGTTTTTATCATCTAAAGAACATAGCAAGAGTCCGCCCCATTCTCTCTAGGGCCAATATGGAGACGCTGATGCATGCTTTTATCAATAGGTGAATTGACTACTGCAATGCCCTGCTTTCCGGTCTTCCCAAAAAGAGGATTTCAGGTCTACAACTTTTACAAAACTCAGCAGCACGTGTCCTGATGAAGAACAGGAAGGGGGAGCACATCACTCCGGTTTTAGAGTCATTGCATTGGGTCCCCGTATGTTTGGGTACAATTTTAAAAAACTTCTAATAGTTTTTAAGTTTCTTAACGGTCTTCGGCCTTCGTATCTTTCGGAACTGCGTGTATTTTATGAACCCTTGCGGTCTCTGCACTCATCTGGCAGCCATTTCCTTGTGATTCCAAAATTCAGGACACATACCCACAGCGAGGCGTCTTTCCATAATTACGGCCCTTGCCTCTGGAAAAGGCTACCGGAGGACCTCAGGGCCGCAGAGAACGTTCATGTTTTTAAGAACAGGCTCAAGACTCACCTTTTTTAGTCTATCTTTTAACTGATTACTATTTATTCAGCCTGTTAAGCTGCATTGCTTGTTTTATTTATTTTAATTATTGTTAAGTTTTAATACACAATTTATGTTTTACTTTCTCCATTATCACATTTTATTAGTTATTATCCATACTAGCTTTTTTAATTTTACGTATTTTAATCCTTTCAGTGTTTCCTCTGTGGAGTCCTCTGCCTCGGGTGGGCGGCGGTGGCCTGGGCGCTCCTCCGGTAGGGCCTGGGGATGGTGGGGGTTTCCGCCCCCCCTCTCTGGGCGTCCTGGTCAGTGCCTCGGCTGCTGCCATGGATCTGCTTCAGTCGAGGCAGATGGCTCCACTGATGGCGTGTCGTTCCCATCTGAGCTCTACCTATGGTCTTACACGGTTTGGGAAGGTGCCTGTGTGTACGGGTGTTTGTTTGTGGATGTGTGCCAGTGTGTATCTGTGTTTGTTTGGAAAATGGGGTTTGGGAATGGGGAATAATTGTCATTTTGTTTTTACAATTGTGGGGAAGGGATGGGAATGTAGGTTATGTGGGGTCATTTTAATCTGTAAAGCACTTGTAAAGCACTTTGAGCTGCATTTTTTTGTATGAAAAGCGCTTTGTAAATAAATTTTGATTTGATCCACAGTAGAAGCAGAAACTCTCTGGGCTGAGCTTCCCAGAAATTTTCATTTGCGTCACATCCAAAAGGGGGCACTGTGCCATCTGGACCTGGAGAGCATGACTTTGTGTAAAAATACATTTTCTATGGAGAATATCTTAATGTTTGGTCTTTTGTTGGGAACACAGGACAGGACAATTTTTCCGATATTACAGCACATTTCAGTTTTAGACTGACTTGTTGTGCCTGAAAAGAGAGTTTTCCCAACTGGTTTGAAAGATTAAAATGAAAGATTTTTTTTTTACTTTCTGGATCTATAATTTGATATTTTTCTTATGTGTTTAAACAACATTTTCCCTTCATAAGTTAGTGCAAATGTAACATGAGGTTTATAACTTGATTTAGAAAAGGGCCACTCTGCAGTGACTATTCAGTGCGCTTTAATGTTTAGACCCTTGGGGTGAAGCAGTATGAGGTCACCCCAATAAATCAGCAGCTTCCATACATTCTAGCCAGATATGTATACAAATGATCCAGAAAGACTGTGATTAATTTAACGTGTAACCCAGAAATTTACTGATTTCTTCATGTTTTTACCAATTTGCTACTTTATTCTTGTGCATTGAAACAATTCTAAACAGCAGGCATTACACAGGATTGTTTGTTGTGCTGTTAAGGAAATCTTAAAATAAATTTTATGACCAAAACTGTTTCCTTTTTGCTTTGTTTTAGGACCTTGATCACCGGCATGGCTTCTGGCAGTATTGTGGCGTTTAACATAGATTTCAACAGATGGCACTACGAGCATCAGAACAGGTTCTGACCAGATTAAAACCTCCAGGATAAAGGTAGTGTGTTGGGTAGAAAAAAAAAAAAAAACCTCAGCTACCAACTTGTGACTGTGGTGTGCAGAAGAGGATCCAAATAGTGAGGAGGGGGAATCAGTCAGCAGGAGAACATCAAATATTTTTATGTTCATCTGACCTCCGAGGCAACAATGTTGTGATTTATCTGCTGCTGTACAATCTGGACACATTGTTTTTATTGTACCTAAACACCAGCTAAAGTATTCTCCAGCTGAGTCGAGTGGGACTGGAGAAACTGAGTTAACATGTACGGATATTCAATTCTAAATGTTTCCCTTTTAAGCTGGAAGAACACAAAGCAACATATCACCTGTTCACACATTTGACAGCTATTTGAAGCTAGTTTAAAAAGAAAAATCTAAATGCTCTGGGAGAAGCCAATGTAACGAGATGCCATTGTGCAAGCCATGAGTAATTGTTTTCATCTTAAATACGTGTTGGTAACATGGGTAAAGCTGCCATTTGCTCCCAAGCAGACAATAATTTGTAAGTTTTGTGAAAAGACTATATGTTCATATATCTGTTGTTCGTTAATATTGAAGAGATGTGAGTTTTAATGTAATCTTAGTCCTTTTAAATGTTTTTGATATGCCAGCAACACTAAAATGTAACATTGCCATTTTTAAGTAAGACTAGAATAATTTACAAAAATTTGTTCCAATTTTATGCATTTCATGTTTTTTTCAAAAGATCGATCAAGAAAATTGAATGCCAAATTCGTCACATGGCATCTGTTGTTTGGAAATGTCTTCAAATAATGCATCCATTAATGTCAAGTCATTTTTAATTATTTTTACACTATTTTTTTTATCATAAATCTGTGTATTCATAAACTGCACTTACTACTTTATATACTGTCACAAGCAATATTTTTTTTTTCTGAATAGTCTTTGGGTTTTCTGTTATAACAATTTATTGATGAAGCAGATAAAGTGTTCTATTTTAGTATGACTAAAGCTTTTGAAGAATTGCTATGTGCTGTTTATCTGGCTATATGAACAAAATATGCACATTTTGTTGGTTTGTTTCTAAGCACAGGTCTAACATAAAACCAATCTACCTAAAGCTATAATTTTGCATGCCAAGATATTCAAAAGGCACTCTGGTTTACGTTGCTTATAAAAACATCTTTAATTTAAATTTGATTCTTAATCTCATGCAGTTTTAATACTTCAGCTGTGTTTTGCATATGTTTTAGTTTGAGATAATTGGAGATTGTACTGCATTAAATTAAAATAATTTATTGGGCCTGAATCAAGTTATATAGTGTTTTTTTTGTATTCCAGACTTATTGTATTCATGTTGATCCAAAATTCAAAGGGGGAAATTTTCTAGAACAGTTTGGTCATGCTGCCATCTGCTGTTTGAACATGTAACTACTGAAGTCAGCCATTCAAACGTATTTTCCCCCTGAGGTTTTCTTCTCTGAACAAGTAATTTTTGTTCAATGCACGTTCAAAACCTTTTACTAGGTCCGGTTAGTGTGTTTTACATCTTTACAGGATACAGTTTGGTGATGGAGTGGGGGTCTTTTACAATATTGGTTGTGACAAAAACCAGTGTATAACATTTCAGTTGCAAGTAATCAGTACCTAAACAATTTCAGATATTAAAACCAATACACAATTTGTTAATAAAAATTCATGCAATTTTTTTTTTTTTCGCCGTTTGGCACCCAGAAGAAGCTCATTTGTGAAACTACTTTAATGTCAGTATGTTTTTTAATTTCATGAGTTACCACAGTCAGACACCAAAGTCCAAACTATTCATAAAGAACAATTGCAGAAGTTTGTTCATGTCTTTTTACAGTAAGAGGTAAGCAGCTCAATAATATGAATTTTATCACGCATGCAGGTTAGAGCCTGAAAAACTCTTACATTCAAACCCTTAGTCTGAGCAAATTAAACAATAAATCATACAACAGGTCTTGGCAGTAAAAAAAAGTACTTGCATAATTCCCATTGAAATGAGTTTTAGAGGAAGCACTGTTGAATTTAGGGTGTGAAAAATTACTTGCTGCACTGATAGGAAGGCATTTTATGTCTACTAGAAACAGTATTGTTTCCACATTCAAAAATTGACACTGTGCAGTGCACTTAATTCCAGGAGTGCCAAGGCAGCGCAAAAAAAAAGGTGGAACTTTCAACATACTTTACACCATGGAGATAAGTCTACATACTATACTTAAAAAAATTCTTACAATATTAACCCACATTCATCTTAAGAGGTGAGTCACAATAAGTACAATGTGCTTTCCACAGTCCAGAATGAGTTAATGGTCAGGTATAGCAGTATTTGTCAAATGATAGGAGTTATGCACTATATCTTCAGGTCCCAAAGCACCAGGCTTTCAATCACTTTTACTGCACAATATATTACGCTACTATTGATGTAGTTGCATACATTTGAACTGAATTTTCAAAAGTATGTACCAAACATGTATCAAGGTTATTCAGGGTGGAAGGTTAAATGTAAGTACAGTAAACTCTTTCTTGTGGCTATTCAAGCAATCCTATGTTGTGACCATGAGAGGGCCCTAGTGAATTACCTCAAACAGTGCCTTCCAAGAAGAAATTCAGTTGTGTGTGTTTTTTGTGGTGGCTTTTAGGTAGGAAATGTTTTAAAGAGATGCCACTAAGTTTTTCAAAACTAAGTTTGAAGATCTTTGCTGCTTATACTCGAGTACTAATACCTTCTCCACTCTTGTTTACTCAATGAGAAAACTGTTGACCATCTATACACACAGATTGGGCTTCTGCAAATATTTTCCCGATGCATTACCATTCTGATAAGTACATTTTTAAAGTATATCCACAAATAAAATTCTGAAGAACTACATTAGTGGTAATCATTTGAGTGGACCTGGACTAGTGCCAGTTTTTGAAAGCACTAATGAAAAACAAATGATTAAAGTCTGCATAAGTAAGTAATCAGTTTAAACTTTAACCCAATTTAAAGAGGTTTAAAGAAATTTATTCAAAATGTTTAGTGCTAGAAATTCATGGTATACCCTTTCAAAATTATTGCATGCTTTCAAGCGGTTTATTTTATTGGGTTGTCTTAATTTTACAAATGTATACCATATAAAACAAAACCATTCCAAAAAAGAACCAGATGTGATTTCATGAAAGCTATTAAAAGTTAGAAGTGGGTACACGAGCAGTGTCTGCTGAACTTGGAGAACACTCTTTGGACTCAGGGGAAAGAACAGGGTTGGCAATCTGTGAGGTGGCAGCACCACTGCTGGGCAACAGTTGAGTAGCATGCTTTACATCCTGGTGGCGTCTTCGTCTGAAAACTTGCTCCTCTTTATCAAGTGGCGTGGTCTAAAATAAAGGGGGAGGGGGAGAGAGTGAAACAGTAATACAGATCAGGCGTTCTACAATGAAACAGTTCAGCTGTGTTATGGTGGTCATTTTAGCTTCAAAAACAAACAAGAACACTACAAAAAAATTCACTGACAAACTAATGCAAAATAAAAACAGATTAGATGAATGTACCTTTAGCAGGAGATCATACAATACTGTGAATAAATATTTGCAGCCTGTGGAGATATAGATTTGCTATTTCGTCACTCTTGAAAATTTCAACTGTAAAATTTAGTATAGAAAATTCAAAATTTCTATGATATATAGGTGGTGCTCTGCAATATTTTTTATTTTTCAAAAGTCTCTCCTTTCTCCCATAGACCCCTATGCAATTCACCTTGACCAGCTATTTATTCTAGCCACTAAAATCAAGTTTCCCCGTTGTTGGCAGTCAGTGAATATGCATAAGCATCGTGCAAACCTGTGTTGATGGGGCCAAGCACACAGGCCACTCCATGTCTCTCCGTTTACAGTTGCCATAATGGCAGAGACAGTTATGGAGAAGTCCAAGCACACTCCTGCTAAAAAGTTTGCTATTCCCAGGTTAATGAGGGCTACGTAAACTTCAGAAAGAAAAACAAAGAAAAGTCCAGCGACTAAACTCGCAGAAAAACGCCTTAGAGACCAGATCAGGATTTATATGGGAGATGAGTCTCACCAATTGAAATGCCTTCGAATTTTGGCATTAAAACCTAAGCAGCTTTGGCAACGTGTGTGTTGAACAGGTATGAGCCATATTCAATAAACCAAATCATTGTTTTATTAGTAAAGTACAAAGATACATGCTGGAAAATCACAGGTGATGTCTGTGTAGATGTGGGGCTGGAGGGGAGGGCGTTTTGTGTGGGACATTGATACATTGGATTAAAGAAAAAAAATATCTACCTTTCTCAAAAACTCAAAAGTGCATCTTTAAGGTCAGTGTTTATGGTTCAACGACAGACAAAAACTGAAATTTGTATCTAGCATAAAAAGTCAAATTGGGTTATGTATGGTAACAATGACCTAAAGAGAACATGTGAGTTCATCTTTAAATGGCTCAAAATTACAATTTATGGAGGAATTGCTTTTCAAACAACTTTTCATAAGTACTCAATTTTAATTAAAAAAAAGTTTGATGAACAAAATATTTAAAAGTGTGACAAAATAGGCAAAATAGGAAGGCATCATAAGGGGGAATATAAGTTTTGGTAGCACTTCCTGATGACACATTCCTGCAAATAAGAACATTTTAAACTGTCAGCGTGTTTTCTGAATCAATTTCCATTTCTGTGGTCAAAATAAGTTATTAAGGTAGTGTATGAAAATATCACTGTGCAATGAAAAACAACAGCTGCAGCCCAAACAGCCCAGATGAGATGAGGTAATAAACTGATGACTTATGAAAAGAATCAAGCTGATGGATGATGGGTCAAATCCCTAAGGAATGGGAAATGGAGACTGCCAGCACTTTGCTACGGAAGCACTCACTGCACTTTAGCACTTTGCTATGTCATACCTTATCCAAAACAATCCTGGATTCTGGTTCTGATCCAAAGAACCAGACTTCTGGATGGTTAAGTCCTGGTCCAGCAAAGCAGAGGGAGATTAACTCAGTGGATCACCTTGAACTCAAAGCATCACTGACCAAATTGTCAATAGGGTGCCCAACTTTAACCTCTTTTTAAACTTGCTACTGCACTGGCAAAAGGATTACAAGACACTATTGGCCAACTTCTTTTATTTTACATCTTTACATGAGAACTGAAAAATTAGTTATTTGCTCACTACATAATATAAAAATTAAACATTATGTCAATGAATAGCAAACAGTTAAATAAGTTCAATAGGTTATTTTATAGTACATCTTGTACACCTAAAGACTTCAAGCATGATGTGCAAGATATCCAAACAATTGTGCTGACAGTCCAGCAGAATGAAAGCGTAGAGCAAAAATAAGGCATGGTAGCATGACTAGGATGGATGCTAATCTCTATATAGAGTAATGCGAATTTGAGAGGGATCTGGCTGTAAACTTTGCACCTAGTGGAGCTCCAATGGTAGACAAAAGGAACCGAACTGAAAAATGGAAATGAACATCTTCAAGAGAACTTTATGAAATGTCAAATCTAAAATATATGAAGATACGAATGACATTGGGTGAAAGAGAGCCACAATACAAAGGGAAAACAGAATGAAGGCATTAAATGAAGAATATATATCAAACAACTAATGAAAATAAACACTTTTGTCAATAGGTTTCCACTTTTCAGATGCATTATGGTTTTCAAAAGGAAAAAACATATAGAGTAGGTAGAACATTTTTATTGTGATTTTGTGGCTCCAATGGCCTTTATTCAACAGTGGACAGCATATAGAAGGGGGGAGAGAAGTGGGAGAAGACCTGCAGTAAATGTCCTGAGGATGGGACTCTAACTCAGTACGGCAGCATCTAAGACTAAGGCCTTTATACATGGGGTTCCTGTACCAACCACTACATCACACGGCGCTCCAGATATTTTTGAAAAATTAAAATTACTACTACATAAATTTAGTAGCTATAAGGTACCCTACAAAATGAGGAGTTTTTGCATGTTTATAAGTTTTGGTGTCCATGTGCAATGTTTTTTTTTAAACTACTGTCATGTAGGGATGGGGGATTATGATAAAATAAAATACTCACGATTATTTTCACTTTAGAACAATCCCGATTTTCGATTCACTTTTTGTGTTATCGAAACAATAATTATAAAAGAGTTAAATATCGAATTCCCTATTAATGTCACATACAGAGCATGCGTCCTGCTATTGTTTTGTGGCTAACAACATCACATTACTTCAAAACTGCATGCGTCTCTCGCGATCAACCTTTTGATATCGTAATTTCAATTCGAATTCAATTAATTGCCCAGCCCTTATCTCACGTCTTTTCTCCTACAAGTGAAGTTATGCTCAATGTAGTGTCTGTAGCAACTGATCTTTGAGAAATTAGTTTTATCAAAGCAAATTGATTTCTACTAGCAAAAAAATCCATATCAAACATGAAAAACAGTGAGGATTAAGAATACTTAATTGTTTCCTTTTTGAATGGTAAAGAATGAACTGCAAAATGGCAACAAAAAAACACTAAGCCAAACAAAAAAGCACACATTGCTGAAGCAAAAAAACAACAACTTAGTCTTGAGGTTCTAATCAGTACTTACTGTAATTACGGACACTCCTGCTGCAGTGCTGTTGAGTTTGGGTCCATAATTAAAATGCTTCTTGATTTTTTCAGCCACAGGAAGCTGGTGCCCCTTTTCTGACAAACTTTCACCCTGGAAAATACAGAGGATATTGCTTAGCAACTTATTTTGTGGAGTTGCTGCAATACATTCTTATTCAGCTCTACTGCTGTGTATGTTTGTAGTGAATTACTAAACTTACATTGACCCAGGGATGATCGAGCACTTGTACAGCAGTGTATCTTTGATCCACCACTACCTGCAGCATACCAGTGATCAGAGCCTACAGATAAATGAGTTACCCATAAGTATCTTGAAACATAATGGAAAAATCTGGTCAAACAGATTGTGAAGCAAATTCATGGTAAAGATACGGTGGCCCTGAAGGGTCACAGCACACAACTTTAGAAAACACATGCAAAAAGACAAAACACAAGCAAAAAAAAAATGCAAATGCAAAATTGCAGCATTTTTTTAATGTGTTTAATTTGCATTGCATTTTTTTTGTGTGTGTGTGTGTGTGTGTCATTTTTCTGAATTTGCTTGTGTTTTCTTAAGTTGGGTGCTGTGACCCTTCAGGGCCACCGTATAAAGAACTTCCATACAACCTTGGCAGCCTCAGACACATTATCCCAGTATGGTGCTGGAAATTCAAGATGGCCCTTTAAAATCTCCTCAAAGAGGGCCTCCTGGTCATCACCACTTCTTCAAAAAAAAAAAAAAGTTGACAGTTTAAAATAAAGACATGGGCTACCTGTCAAAGCGTCAAAAACAATCACTTTGGGAGGGGTCATTTTTACCAATGGTATTACTAATGTAAAAGCTTTAATCAACTCATTCAGTATATTATAACGCTTCAATTGGAAAAACACATACCCACGGAAAGGAGGGAAGCCACAGACCAATATGTATGTGATGACACCAGCTGCCCAGATATCAACCTTGAGGCCATATCTGAAATTGCAAAATTAGTTAAGAGGGACTGAAGTAAAATACTGATATATGTGTAGTATATTTTGCCCCAAAAATCCCAGTTTACCCTGTTTCAGCAACAATCTCTGGTGCTACATAAATTGGAGTTCCACAAACAGCATAAAGGGGACCACTGACAACAGTGGCCAAGCCAAAGTCCCCCAATTTCAGTGATTTACTACAATCTTGATGTTCATACACCTGTGTGACAAGGACAGAAAAATTAGAAACGGTTAACTCGGGGAGAGAAAAAAGGAGGGGGATTTAAGTGGGGGGAGGAGCTGTTTGCCTTTCATAATGTTTAATGACAAATATACACTGCTAAAAAAGGGAACCCTAAAATAACATCCATCTTTACATAGTTGAATGTGCTGAAAACAAATCACAAAAATTATCGACCCATGGAGCTCTGGATTTAGAGTCACACTCAAAATTAAAATGGAAAAACTACAGGCTGATCCAACCTGGATGTAGGGTCCTTAAAACAAGTCAAAATGAGGCTCAGTAGTGTGTGTAGCCTCCATGTTCCTGTATCATCTCCCGACAATAACTGACCATGCTTATGATGATGTGGCAGATGGTTGTCTGAAGGATATTCTCCCAGACCTGGACTAAAGCATCCGGCAACTCCTGTACAGTCTGTCGTGCAACATGCCATTGGTGGATGAAGCATAACATGTCCCAGATGTGCTGAATTGGATTCAGGTCTGGGGAATGGGCAGGCCAGTCCATAGCATCAATGCCTTCATCTTGCAAGAACTGCTGACACACTCCATCTACATGAGGTCAAGAGTTGTCTGCATAAAGATGAACCCTGGACCAACCACAAAAGCATATAGTCTCAACAAGGGCTCTGAGAATCTAATCTCTGTACCTAATGGCAGTCAGGCTACCTCTGGTGAGGACCTGGAGGGCTGTGTGGCCCTCAAAGAAATGCCACCCTACACCATTACTGGGCCACTGCCAAACACCCTCAATGAGTCCGTTTCTGATCCTTTGACACATGCACATTTTTGGCCTTTTGGAGGTCATTTTGCAGGGCTCTGGCAGTGCTCCTACCGTACCTCCTTGCATAAAAGGAGATGTAGTGGTCCTGCTGCGGGCTTGTTTCCCTCCTATGGCCTCACTCCTGATGTACTGCCCCGTCTCCTGGAAGCACCTCCATGCTCTCGACACTACGCTAACCGACACAGCAAACCTTCTTGCCACATCTTTCATTGATGTGCCATACTGAATGAGTTGCAGTACATGAGCCACTTGTGTGTGTTTTAGACACAGTCTAATGCTACCACAATAGTGGAAACACCACCAGCATTCAAAAGTGACCAAAAACAAAAAAAACACATAGGAACTGAGAAGTGGTCTGATCACCACCCACAGAACCATACCTTTACTGGAGTGTCTACTTGCATATAATTTCCACCTATTTATTCAATTTGCCAAACAGCATGGGACATTGATTGTCATCAGTGCTGCTTCCTAAGTGAACAGTATGATTTCACCAAAATGTGACTGACTTACATAAATTTAAAAAGATTTTCTTTATTCACAAATGTGTTACATTATAGCCTGCACATCAAGGTGGAATTAAAGCTGACTTGACAGCTGTCCATACAACACCTTTGAAGAGGAGGATAAGATACAAAGAATCATTGCTAAAGAAGCTGGCTGTTCATATTGTGCTATATTCAGGAATATTAAAGGAAAACTGAAGGAATAAGTTAGACTGAAAAAGCTGCATAAGCAACAGGGATAGCTACAACACAGAGCAGTGTTAAATAAAGCGTAATTCAAGACAGCGGCGGAGATTCACAAGGAGTGAGGAGCAACTGAGTCAATCCTTCAATCAACATACAGAGATTCAGGAAATGAGCTACCACCATTTCATACTTTTTACATTTTTCAAGGCACCAACGCTAAGCAATTAAGATTGATTTTTGACGATACGTTTTTTAAACTTAAAGGCAGGGTATACGACTTCAATTTGATACACTTTTTTCCATACTGGCAGAAATGCTCTTCACATACCGATGGCTACCAATAGGTTTGGAGTTATTCAACATAACAGAGTAATCATTAATTCCTGTACACAAAGAAACCTTGAGAAAACCTCATCCAATCAAATATCGTGGTCCATTCCGGATAATAGGTTCGTAAGCCAAACTTTCGTGTCCAACACTCCCCCTCTGCGCGTCCCGTTTTTGCATGCATCCTCAGTTGTAAACAGGAAGTGAGGTTGCACTAAAATCGTCCAAAAGTATTTTTTTTTTTTTATTCATCCTATGTTAGATACAATGTCAACATTTCTTACCTGTGAATGCGCCATGTACTCGATGGAAGCCGGAGAGCGCCAATCTCCACGAGAACCAACGAGACTATGCTGACTGCGCATGCTTGTGTTAGTGAGGCGTGGCTTAGGGAGAAAGAAAGCAGCTCTGGAAGAAAGGGGTGGGATTTTTATTTTGAAACAACGCCCTCTTGAACAACTCTCCCAGAAACGTATACCCTGCCTTTAAGGTTGTTTTTTTTTAATGCAATTCATATACACATTGATCAAACTTAATTTTAAACAATCTGATATTTAATTTCATATAGTGCTACATCCATCCATGTGAAAATTGTTTGCTTGGAGAACATAATATGCAAGTACCTCATTACACTTTCTTCTTGTATTGATTTTAAAAAACACTGGCTTTTTGTAACATAAAAATTGTCATTTTCTTTTCACACTATGTAAACACTAATAAAAAGAGTGGTAAATCCCCGGTTAAAGTTATGAATTTCACATTTTTCTGATCCATTTATTAAGGACTTGTCCAGAGTGAATCTCGTCTCTTGACTGGTAGAGATAGCAACCCATCCAAGCCCCATGGCAGAATTGTTGGCGCTTATAAAAAATGAATAGAGGGTTCAGTGTTTGTCAAACTAGTAAATGGCAATTCCATAGGATGTGTATTTAGAGAGGTTTTTTGATGTCACACTTACCAAAAGATTTTCTGGTTTTATGTCTCTATGTACAATATTGAGACTGTGCAGGTACTTGATGGCGCTTGCCAAGTTGAACAGCATACAGCTAGCATCACGCTCCGTGTATCTGTTAGAGGTGGTAATGGCATCAAAGAGATCCCCCCCCTGGATATTTTTTTTTTTGCAAAAGAAATATTATATAATTAGTTTCAATCTCTTAAATGAAGAAATGTATACATTCCAAACAAGACAGATGTGTATTGATACAGGCCTTGGGGGAAAATAACTTTGAATCCACCTTAGAGCTGGGCGATATGAGCTAAAATTAATATCACGGTATATTAAGGTTATAGAGGTTAAATGCTCAAGTGGAAGATAACTGATGACCCACCCCCCTTTTCTTTTTTTCTTCTTAAATCATGTCATTTTCTGTAGGCCTATTAAATGTCCGGTAGTGGCCAAATTCGCTTAATGTTCTTTAAAATATAATTTGCTTCTTGCTATTGAACTGCTTCAAATAGCTTTTTAATTCAGTGTTTGATTCCTACTTATTTCTGTATTTCTTAAGAGTCCAGTTTAAACTCAGACGTGATCACACAGACGAGATGAGAAGTTACAGGGGCCGAGATAAATCAGTGATTTTAGTGTGCAGTCGTTTATTTTAGACAGAAAATATTTTACAACGGAGCACAGGTGTGAACAGGCGGCAGCTTCAAGCGCTGTAACAAAAAAAAAAACAGCGGATTTAATATCTGCTCCGCCTCCGCAGGACCTGGGCGGGTGGAGCTGTTGAGCTACAAACGCTCTGTATTGGCTGCAGTAACAAACACATGTGCTCCACGTTAGTCTGAGTATCCAATAACGTCATAAAAAAAAATCAGTTTATTTGTCGCTAGTCGGATTTTTCTGAAAACCAGAGGGTAGCGAAATCTAAACTCTTGCTAAATATAGCTACACAGTAGCTGCATTAGTCGCGCCAGAGATTCTCTGGCAGCGCTTCCCCCCTGTGCCACATGACTGTGCGTAGTCACGTAACAAAGCAATGCTCCCTTCTTAAAGGGGCAGGAGCACCGCTAAACTGAAACACATATTTTCAAAATGACTTTGGTGGCGCTCATAAATTTCGGTATCTGTAAATTTTCGGTATACCGCCCAGCCCTAACCCACCTAGAGTATTCAATATGGAATGCATTTTTTACCCAAAAACTCAAAAGCAAAGTACCTTCACCAGCTCCATCACAAGATAGAGGTCTCTGCAGGTATCCATCTCCTCAATTAAAAGCACAATGTTAGGATGTTTCACACGCCTGAGGATTGCCACTTCACTCTGTATCATGTGCTCCTGAATGATGCAGAAAAGTAAAGACAAAATATAAAAGCATTTAAACTAATGTCAAATATATCTAATCTGCCCCAAATCCATGTGTACGTAAACTGAACCGCATCTTAATCTATTAGCCCCAATCTTGTGGCTCAATACCCGATTTTAGATAAAGCAAAGGCAAGGCAATTTTATTTATATAGCACATTTTCAACACAAGGCAATTCAAGGTGCTTTACATGATTCCAAAATGTGTAGATTAAAACATGGAATCATTAAAAGAAAGCATAAACAAATTTATACAGGATTAGAAATAAGAACATTTATGTAAAATTAAGAAAATTTAAACAGAAATTAATCATATTGGTAACTCACAGGCAAGTCTAAATAAGTATGTTTTTATTTTAGATTTAGATTTTTGCGTGCAGTTTTGCATTAACCAGCAGTTTGTTCCAGATGTGGGGAGCATAGAAGCTGAAAGCTGCTTCCCCATGCTTGGTTCTGGTTCTAGGGACAATCAGTAGACTGGAGCTGGAAGACCTGAGTGTTCTTGATGGTTTGTACAGTGATAATAGATCGTTAATATACTCTGGTGATAACCCATTCCATGATTTATAGACCAATAAAAGCACTTTGAAATATATTATCTGAGCTTCAGGGAGCCAGTGTAAGGACTTTAGAACTGGGGTGATGTGTTCTACTTTCTTGGTTCTAGTGAAAACACGAGCAGCAGTGTTAGTTGCAGTTGTCCAATTGATTTTTTAGGCAGACCTGTGAAGATACTGTTACAGTGTTCAAGGCAGCTAGAGATGCATGGATGAGTTTTTCTAGGTCTCCTTGTGTCATCAGTCCTTTAATCCTAGAAATGTTCCTCAGGCAATAGAAAGCTGACCTTGTTATTGCATTTATGTGACCCTGGAGGTTTAGTCTGAGTCCATTATTACACACCTAGATTTCTGGCCAGGTCAAGTGTTTTCTAGTTGAACCAATTGAAGTTGTGAACTGATATCTAATCAATACTTTTTTGGGTCCAAAGATAAGTACTTCAGTTTTGTTTCTGTTCAGTTGTAGGACATTATGGGACATCCAGCTGTTAATTTGCTTAATGCATTTATAGAGGTTTCGGACGGGTTCAACATCACCTGGTAACATTGAGATATAAAATTGAGTGTTGTCAGCATAGTTGTGGTAGTTGATATTATTTGTTGTTATGATCTGGCTTAATGGGAGCATGTAAATGATAAATAGGAGGGGCCCTAGAATGGAACCCTGGGAGACCCCGCATGTGATTTCTGTGTTGAGAATTGTTTAAGGGACACAGAGAAGTTCCTGTTCTTGAGGTAGGATTTAAACTAGTCGAGTGCTGTACCAGAGAGTCTGACCCACCTCTCTAGACGTTTCAGTGTCAAATGCCACACTGGTAACAGTACCAGTATTGTGGTTTTACCATAGTCAGTATTTATACGGACGTCATTGAAGACTTTGATAAGGGCAGTCTCGGTGCTGTGGTGCTTACGGAAACCAGGCATGCCTACCTTTCCTTTACATTTGTCTTTGCTGATGATTTTTAAGGCGTACTCCCTTCCAGTTGATCTTTCCACACATTCACGAACCACAGCAAAGTTTCCATCTCCTAAAATCCTTCCAACCTTGTATCTGTCTGCTATGGATGCAGGAACTGAAGAGTTTTCATCCGCCGGCTTAGCTGAGTCAGAAAGCATCTATATTTTATGCAAGATATCAAACAGTAAATCATTTAAAATTTTCTTTTTTTTAATTTAATACCCCACCTTCACTGTTGAGACCATCTCCTTCATCCATCGAGCTGCACACCTTGGTGGAGGCTAAAGAGAGTGAAGAGCCACTGTGTTGAGATCCCTTGGAGAACGAAAAAAAATGTAATAAAGGCTGAAACGCTCATTAAAAACTTTAGGGAGGGAAATATAAATTTTATTTGCAACATTTTACATAATTTAAGGGTCAACAAAGAGCCTCAATGCTGTAATAGCACTTATTTTGTATTTTAGTGCCTAAAACAACCCTACAAATGTTGATTAGCAATATTAGAAATACATTAATGTAGATTAGTGTAGAGTAACTCTTTGGATCCAGGGCTCTTCAAAAACACACACTACAATACATCTATATGTGTAATAACGACGTAAGGAACAACAATGTATAAACAGCAGTAGGGCATTCAACTTTAGTCGTTTAGTCGACTTATTGGTCGATGCCTTCTTAGTTGACCAGTTGCATACCTTTTTCCATCAATAAAGACATTTTCATAGATTTTCTCCTTGATATTTATTCCTTTATAAATCAGTTATATATTACTGTATTCTAAATATAATTAGCCTATGTTTTATCCCCAACTTTAAATGCTTTAATTTAGGCTATTTTGTAACAGCACAACAGTTTATCACACTAAGTAGAACACTAGGGAACCGCACCTGTGGCTGGCTGCACTGTTGCTTTGTGGTAGGTAAGGAAAATAGATAGTTTGCAGTATTCATTCAGTTGGAACGCTACTTGTTTTGGATATAGTTGGTAAAATATCTAAGAAATCTAAATCTTTTGTCTGGTTGCATTTTACAAAAAAATTACAAGAGTGGAGATAATGTAACAAAACGGAAAGAAACCTATAGGCCCTCCTACTATATAGCCCATTATTAGGATTGATTTTTAGGCTATTTAGGTTATTTGTGTGTTTTAAAACGTCTAGATTGGCTGGACAAAAGTTAACCCATAGCTTTGAAAGAAGAATATACATATATAATATACCTGTATAAACAGAATCAGAACACTATTTGTACCCGAAGGTAAATTTGTTTTGCAGTAAATGAGTCATAAACATTAAAACATACAGACATTTCCACATAAATCATACAAACATAAAAGCTAAGAGTATTCTTGTTCAGGAGGCTTATAGCAGTAGGAATAAAACTGTTTGCTTGGTCTGCATTTCGGCATTCTGTATTGTCATCCTGAAGTTAAAAGCTGGAATTCACAGTTTAGCGGGTGGGAGGTATTTTTTAAAATGGATCCAGAGAGCCTTTGTGTTTGTTTTAAAAACAGTGCGTCATTACTCAGCTGCGCGTCTCCCAGCAGCTTGCTTGACCATTTCACCATTTGGTTCATATGGTTTTTATTTTTAAAAAGACAAATTTTCGAACCAAGCTATCAAGCAGAAGGATAAAACAGATTCAGTGAAAGCTCGATAAAACAAACGATTATTTGGCAGTTTTAGCAGCTTATTTTTAGCCGTGTGTGGTGTGGTCAGGTGCACAATTGTGACTGTCACTATAGACCTAGGACAGAGCTCCTCACTTTGCAGTAAAAAAAAACAAAAACACTTAATTTTCAAAGAATTGTGTTGATAGTTTTATGTATTTAAGTTTTTATTCGTGGTTGCTCTATGACAATTGTTTAATAAATGTTCAATAAAATTGCAAAACATTGCATCTTTTTTTTTAGTCGACTAATCATTGCGCAGGACAGGACTTTGTTCAACTAAGTATTTCTTTGGTTGACTATAGCCCTAAACAGCAGATTGTTTCCTCAAGACAATGAAAAGACAATTTGAATCAGAAACATGCCAAGGGAAGGTAAGCATTCTTCAATGATACAACTGGAAAAAGCAGGCCTAGTTTTAACTCTATCAGCTGCTTAGTGTGTGAGCCATATTAAGATTTTTTTTCTGACTTTAAAGTTTGCGAGGCATGATGGCATTGGTCTCTGAAATAATATTTTGAAAGCTGTGTTACTGTAGTGCAGGATAAAATGCATTCTTCTCCATTAAAACATCTTCTGGTTATACAGTTGTTTATAGAAGAGGTAGAGCTGAATTATACTTGCGTGCAAAGCAACAACATAGGTCAGAACTAAAGCAAAAAATATGTTTACCTGTATGCTGAACATTTTTTAGTTTTACTGTAAAAAAAAATTGTCACAAGGAGAAACAAATTCTGTTGATTCATTAGCCCATAAAAGAATTTCTCTCTTCACTGTCCAAAAAACGTCATAAATCTTTATTTAATGAGTGTTCTTTTATGTTACTATGAACTATGTCACAACTCCAATCCAATTATTTTATCTCACTCTTCATGGTTTTAGCTTTCCATCTTAAATCATTTGATGTTTCTTGACAGTGGACAACATAAACCGAACGTCAGTTACATGCTCACAAGGAAAATCTGTCAAAAATCATTACACAAGCCTTCTAATGACAGGTAAGAAGTAGCTGCCTTTATTATAGGGATGCACCAATACAGATATGGATTGGTTAAACTTAAACAATACCATGAACCGATATTCAAAATGTGGAAAATCTGCAATAAATTCACAAAAAAAGAAATTTTTCACTTGCAATTTTATTTTTGTGGTAATTTTATATTTTACATGTTATTTTGTCCTAGTTATCTTTAGTTAGTGAAGTCTGGTGCCTTTAGTCTCTTCAAGAAAGGTATAAGGTGGAAGTTATACAGTTCATTAATTCAACAACAGAATCAAATCGGTATCAAGTATCGATCGATACACAAAATCCAGGCATCGGTACTGAAAAAGTCGGATCGGTGCACCCCTACTTTATTATACAAACCTAAATTGTTATTACCTGTCTTCTTCGGAGGCTAGCTGGACTTGTTAAAATAGGGCTTGGAGACTTTCCAGAACGAGGTGTAGAAAGAGTACTACCTGCAGTGCCATTTGCTTTAAGATTGAAAAAAACAACAACAACAATGAGGAACCCCGGAAAAAATGGCAAGCTCCAAATTTGATTAAAAACGTATAGATCTACCCGATCCAGCAGGTGAAGGAGACTTGCTTTTACGGGACATTCCACCAGCCCTTTGGGAAGACGGACCATGCACTGAGGGGAGTCGACCATATGATGATGACTTTGTCACCCTGCATTCTGGTTAGGAAAAATACATTCAGAAGCATGCACTGCTACAGAAATGCAAGATGATAGAAATTCTACTTATAATAATCCTTCAGAAACTTATGGTGGTATCTGACCAAAAAGATTCTACAAAAAACTGGGTCAAAGCGGAATACAATTGCCTGACTGACTGCAAAAAAACATCTAATTCCAAGTATAGAACTAGATCAGTGAGGTTGGCACATTCTCAGCACATACTTTTCTAGATTAAATCACTGCTTTACTTTTTTAGGCAGAAATAACACAGACTATGTTTACATGCAGCCAATATTCAGGTTATGGTCGAGTTAAGGTCACCATTCAGGTTTCTGAAACATTGAGAATAACCCGTTTACATGCGCGGGCAGAGAGAGGTAGAGAGAGAGAGTTACTCCTGTATACATGGGATTTGTTTGACGGCTCATATGACAAGTTACACTACTCAAAACATCAAGATTTCTTTGCAAACAGAACCTGCGCAGAACACATAATGTTCCTTTGATGGGGATAGGCTGATATGCGTTTAAATGACCAAATATTCGGGTTAGAAAGGGGTACCCCAGGGGTAATATTCGGGTTTTGAACTGGTTATTGGCTGCATGTAAACGTCTTACATGAAGTTGTGAGAGAAGGTGGGTGCACAATGCCAATTCAAATAACTGAGAACTGGAAAAAAAATTGCAAAAATAAAACTATTAACTATTAAAACGTTTAAAAACTAGAAATTAAATAAATGACACCAACAATTTTATGTACTAAAAGTTGATACAGTATCATGTTTAACCCTTTCAAATCTTTATAGGGGTACTCACCGCTTTCATCCAAGTTGAAATCATCTTGATAGCGGAACTTCTCTGGACCACAAGCAATAAAAATGTCATCTTCTGAAAAAAAGTCCTGAAGGGAAGTGACCTGTCAAAGAGATTTAAAACAAGACTTAAAAACAAATCTTGAAAGACAGCACTGTGCTTCATATATATATGATCTTTTTTTTTTTAAGTAGTGTTATTTTTTTTTTCTGGATTTTTATTTTATTTTAAAATTACTCTGATTAAAAAGCACACGTGTGGTCATATGACTCGTTAAAAGCTCAGAATTAACCGTTTAGGAGTAGCACTTGACTCTGGACTTGCAAAGCCTCAACTCAGAACTATAAGTCTACTTGGGACTGTAATTAACTCTCAACCTACTTGTGACTTGTAAAACACAGACTTGGTCCAACGTCTGGGTGATATGCTGCACAACATTGAAAAGATTTTGCTATTCTGACCCTATATGTCAAAGTCACTACTTTTTTGGTTCTGTTTAGAGGACACATTTTATATAAATCTCAAAACTAAACGCAGGTATATTATTCCATACTTTTAAAAAAACTCTCCCATTACTGTGTTTGTGAATAGCCACAATATACATGTGAAAAGTTAAAGTGCAATCAGCAAATTGGGAATTTGTGCATATATATGCCAAATATATTTTATAAATATAGGATCAACCCTTTTAAAGGAAAGGAGGAGCGTTTGGAGTCTTTTAAATTGTCATTTCATTTAGTACAATTTGTGACTCTGGTGTCTGCTATCCTTTAAAATTGTCCAATTTCCGTATAGAGATTAGATTATTTGCCCTTTATTATTTAGGACTAAAACCTACATATAGCCACCTGTAAAACTGTATTGTCCTTAATGTGAAAGTATTTACAATGTATTGTATTCAAAACTAACTATTTGAAGTAAATTATCTACTTATCTTCTGCTGGCAATGTGTGTCAGTGCATAAGAGGATAACTCCGCTCATCCAATATAGAACCCATTCTATCATAGTTATAGCATAAATAAGAGCAGATCCTTGTGCCTCATTCGATTTTAAATAGGCAGTTAACATGCTTTAATGAATGTGTATGTCAGACAATAGAGGTTCTTGTTTAAGAATTCTTGTTTTGGACAAGATCAAAAATCTGCAGCAGGATGACCGCAGCTCTTTCACGCCATGGATAGCACACACGTGCGCCATTACTACATTTACACAACTGCTACTCAATATAATGTAAGCAAATGCTACTAAAAACACAACCAAGGAAGCTAAGTAACTGATAATTACTTCATCCTTCTAACATGGCAATTGCACCCCACCTGTCTGACACACATGCACATTTATTACATTTGTAGGTTATGTTATACAAATATTGACTGCACAGGGCTAATCTATGATAATCAGCAAGCACAAGTGACGCTGCTGAGGTTGGGCAAAAAAAAAATGGAATGCATGGAAGAGATAAAATGTAGTTGATCTACCGTAATCGGTAACACTATATATGCATGTCTGCAAAACAATAAATGATGTTCATGATCAGCAAGCTTTGTAATGCATCTCTATTTTAAGTACAACACAGTCACAAAAAAATAAAATGAAAATAAAATTATAAACCGGAAAATGCATGATCTTGTTCAGCACATCATTTGTTTTTTTTGTTTTGTTTTTCAGCACATCATTTGAAAACTAGTTCAGTTGAACAAGAACTGCCATTATGTACGATTTATTGCGCCCAAATTTCTGACTCGTCTGACTGTAGAAATATTGGGGACATATGAACAACAATAGCTGCTTTTATTTGTTAAAAAGACGAAACACCATTATGAGAGTTTTTTACACCAGACATTACCAGTCAGGGGACCTTAATCTAGGTCTTCTTATTGAAATACTACAATCTTTCTCTTGAACAAATTTTTTAAAACGATATATTACTTTCAGTTGAGGAATGCATTTGAAAACCAAAGCTTTTAAAAAGTAGTAGCGCACTAATCAAAGCATTTCCCCAATGCTGCAACAAAATGTTTTAATGCGGATGGCCCCAGTCAAAATATGTAGAAGTCTGACACCATTAAAAATTAAGTTCTGGTTATTTTAAAGTTCGGGTTATTTTTCCATTTAAAGAATATTTCCCAAGTAAATACTTTCCATTAATAACTTTTTTTTTCCAGGTAGAATTTACTTTAAAAACAGTAAGATGCACAAAAAATTATCTTGATTGCCTGTTATATTTAGATGTCCATTAGGGCATTTCTAAGGAAATATTCATTAAACCCAGTAAAATGTTTTAGTAGCAACCTCTGAGCAGAACCCAGGCCTTTAACAATGGTCATAATAAGGCCTAGCCAGACATTCGTATCGACACATAAAAGTATAAACTGGAAGAACTGCTGTATGCAAGATTCTCCCCTCTATCATATAGACTTCTTGAAGCTTACAAGATCCATTCCATACCAAAAGTGTCAGCTATTGGTTTACTAAAGGTCAAAGGACCATGAAAATCCCACCCTTCAATGACAGTGGGTGGTTATTTGACCATCTGTTGGCCCGACACATCAGAAAGCACCAAATAAAGAGCAAAGAATGGTACAGGTATAAAGCTTACAGAGCTCCTTATTTTTACCATAAAGTAATCAAGAGAAACCTAAATAAACTTCAAGAAACCTTAAAGAATCCCATTGATGTACAATTGATTTAGTTTTTGGGAGATATGGCATCTCTACTTACTACGATAGATTCTCTTTTTTATGGGGGGGAGAATTTGCATCCAGCCATTTTACCAAGTACACCTTGCTCATACCCAATTGAAATCCCTTTTGACTTTATTCTACAGTATATGGCATACATTGGAAACTTATGATTTGTATTGACATGATAGAGCCATTATATCCTGAAAAACAAATGGCAGTCAAAGGTATATCCATGATGGGAATCCACAATTACAAAGGTGTCCTATTGAATTGAGACCAGCTAAAAGGAAGCCCCTTAACTCACATTCAGAATCAAGAGATTTGTTTGTGATGATTTGAGTGTAATGAGATTTTGCCTGATCTGGCTGAAAGTGCTGTCAGCTGCTGTAGTCCATCTGTTCCAATGCTAGATGCTTTGTGTGTTCAAATATGATGTACTACATGCCTTTGTTATAAACTAGCAATTCAACCAACCCCAAAATGGGACATGTTAAACAAGTCTGTCCATGCTTCCCTGGCCTCAAACACTAACAAAGCACCTTTGTCCACACAACTGCCAATCACTGGTTATATTCTCTATTTATGACCAGTTCCTGTTGACATGAGATGGTTGTGTTGTGTCACCAACAATCATTCCACAACCAAAGGCAATCCCCACCCAAGGCCCCATTTAAGCTTCTTCTGAAAGTAGTCTTAATCACAGTTAGATGCTAATGCATTGAGTTGCTGCCATGTTTTGGATTCATTCACGTTTTCCAAACAACTAAACCAGTCTACCTCAAAGTCACCAGTGAGTTTACATAGGAGATAGTCTAATCGCATTAATTCAATTCACTTTTATCTGTATAGCGCCAATTCACAACAAATGTCATCTCAGGGTACTTTACAACAAAAGTAATTTCAATAGCTGATTGCATGATGTCGTTGACATGGGGTTGAGCCCCTGCGACGCAGGGCTGCAACCAAAGCAATCCGTTCAGCAATTCCTTTAATAATGTGCAATGGCGTAGATGACTGCTGAATACAAAAAGTTGTGGCCCAGAGTATCTTCTATGGCAAAGAAAAGCAAAAACTAAACCCAAGGTTAATGTGAAGCCTAATCAAGCTGACATGCGCAAAACCGCAAACAGACTAAGACTATGTCCACACGAGGCTGTTTTTTTTTTGTTTTTTAAACAAAGATTTTCCTCTGCTACTTGAAAAAAAAAAATCTCCATACACACGTAACCAGATAAATGCATTTTTCAGCACATTCTCAGACGTGGAAAACCAGTAGGGGGCAGTAGTTCTCTCAAAACCTATCCACTCAGAGTAACTTTCTATCCTCTACAGTACGCAGCAGTCATACAGCGTATAAAAGCAAACAAAATGCGTGTTAACAATGGATGATGCCAACACAGCTCTGGGGCATAAATGCTATTATTGAGATTAAACACCGGTCGCACAAGTGATGTTTGAGCATTTTTTGTCCCGGATAGTGACGTTCCGGTTCTTAAAACTCAGTTTTCAACCGTCTATATGCAGATACTGAAAAAGGAGAAAACGCAAATCTCCACTTTGGCCAGAGATTGAAAAAA